>JARTUT010000446.1:0-1200000 GCA_030674115.1 Micraspis discolor
GTCAAGCCTGCTAAATTCAACTGTGGTTTCTTAAAGTTTAATTTATAAACGTTATTTGCCAAATCAGCCTTGGCAATTAATTGTCCATTTCTGTCATGAATAGTACAACCATTTTCCTTGAAAATTACTTCGTTATGGTTCTTAATCAATTGACTCACAGATAAAAGGTTGGTGGTCAACATGGGTACATAACATACATTCCATATCGTCACTGGATGTTCCTTTTCAGATACTGTTGTAATCTGTATATCTCCTGAACATTCTACAGCTAATTTGTTGTTATTTGCCACTGTGATTTCCTTCACTGGCGGTTCGTTGTTGACGTGGATAAGCCAATCCTTTCTTGATGTTAGATGAATACTGCATCCTGAATCCACGTACGAATCTGAGCTGTTGAAATTACCAGATAAAAAAACAGCATTAAACAGCATTAAAAGCATTCGATGAATTCTCTGTGTGTTTTTTATTTTCAGGACACTTATTCATAAAATGCCCAGTCTTTTTACATCTAAAGCAAGTGACTTCTTTCTGTCTTTCGGTTTATCAGTCGAGCCATTTTTGTGTCCTTTGCTGAAACCTTTAGATGTATTGCCATTTCTGTTACCTTTACCTGAAGTTGAACTTGCGAATGCACCAGCTGATGACTGCCTGTTGTCTTCGGTGCCACTCAGATGCATATCTAATAGCCTGGATTTTATTGAGTCAGCGGTTACATCAATTCCAGCATGTTCGATGGCAATGACCATTGGTTCATACTTTTCGGTCAAACCAGCAAGCATCAAACTTCGAATTAGCTCCTGACTAAGCTGAAAACCACACCTGTCGAGTTTTTGAGATGTATCGATTACCTGGTTGATGTACTACTCCATAGATTCACAATTGTCAAGCCTCAATGATATGAGTTTTCTTAATAAACCAATTTTCCTGGCGAATCCCCAATCTTCGTAGAGCTTTTTCAGTCTTTCCCATACTTCTTTGGCTGAGCTCGAATCCTTTACATGAATGAAAAGCGACGAATCTAGGGTCAATATTAATTTAGCTTTGGCTTTACCAATTCAGGCAATTTGTCAAGCCTTCCAGGATAAACACATTTTCTACAGCAAATGCCCAATCTGCATAATTTTTTCTCCCTATCAACTCTGGAACGCTATTCAAGTAGTTGACGGCCATTTTTTTTCCAACACTCACGTTTTACCTCAAACCGAAATTGTTAATTAACCGAAAAAACTATTCACAATCTTCTGTTGTCTGATGAGTTTTGATTAATCAAAGTCCTGGGCCTATAACCTGATGAATATATCAGTGGATTTTCTTTGAGATTAATAAAACACTTGAGATCTGTTGAACAACTATCTAATTAACAATGATTGTTTCTACATTCATCCATTGACAAGTGGTTTGCTGTCACAAGTGTCACAGCATAGAGGCACATACCATAGAAGCGAAAGTGTCATCAACATTAATTTATTGATATACTTTCAACATATAGATCAGGGGTTAGTGAGGGGGTGTGATACAATTCGGCGTGTGGCATAAAAGCCTAGGGAAAAAAACCCAGTAAAAAAAACCCTGGCTCCTCGTCTTAGAGTGAAAATACAAAAATAAGCTGAAATATATTTTAGGGACTTCTTTCTTCAAGAGTGGTCTTCTATTGATGGAGACTTCTTCAAGTTGCTCACATCGAATCTGGAAATGAAAAGACAAAAGCAGAAGAAAGAACTGAATAACAAAAATACGTATCATATTCGTTTGAAATTATAACCCATTCCAAGAAAGAGTTGGAAACATCATGAATAGCCCTAAAACCATCTTGAAATTTATAAATGGGACTATTCATGAGATGAGGTATTGTTTCTACTGCTTCTCCACATTCACAACTTGCGCTAGGAACTGAGTTCCATGTAAATAGCATGTTATTGGTACGACCATGACCTGTACTCAAACGATCAAGAACTGTCCAAATTATTCATGGAAGATCAAAATCAGGAACTTTTTCAGAAGTATCAGAAACGAGATACTTATTGAACTTTTCGTAAAAGTTCCACTCAGTCTTCCATAATTCTTTATCACTTATGTTGATATTGAAGAACGTATTATGCCATAATGGTTTACGTGACTTCAATCTGGGAATTCTATTTTGTGGAATATATGAAATAATTGGTAGTAAATATAATTGAATTAATATCGGAAAGCTGATAGCGGGATTGTTCATCGATCTTTCCAAAGCATTTGATTATCTTAAAAGAGCATATTATTGAAAAACACAGAAAATATGGAATTGCAGGGAACGCGTTGGAGTGGCTGATTTCCTATTTATACAATCGTTGGCAATGTGTGAAAATAACTGTAGATGGCCAAACATCTTTATCTTTATCGTTGGCTTGTGAACGAATTTGGAGTTCCACAGGGTAGCATCCTCGGAGTGTTATTGTTTTTGATAATGATATGTGCAATGTAACTGATTCGTTGGCGGACACAGAATCGAAGAACTTTGCAGATGACTCAAATTTTTTAATGGCACAAGGAATTATTAATGATTTTCAGCCGAAATACGAAGTTGTATACGGAAAAAATCAAGAATGGCTATCACGAAACAATTTTATTCTAAATGAAAATAAGACGACTGTTGTGGTTTTTCGCTCAACCAGACTAAAGAATGATCATCTATAATGGTGAATTTTGGTGAGGACGAAGTTGAGTCATCTGATATCTGGGGGTTTTTATTGGTGAGCTTCTACAATGGACAAAGCATATAGAGGAGCTACTGAATAAATTGAACAAAGTATGCTATGCTACTAGAGTTATGAACAGGTACATTGATAGTGATACGAACAGAGCAATATATTACGCAAATTACGAATCTTCGATCAGATATAGGATAATTCTTTGGGGTGTGAGCTCAGTAGCGAAGTAGATTTTTATTAATCAGAAGAGAATCCATAGATATTTGATGGGAATGCGCTTCAAGAAATCATACAGAGGAAAATTCAAACAAGAGAGATTTTTGATGGTTTACGGATTGTACATCCATGAATGTTTAATATATTTATACAGGGTGGCCATTTGAAAACGAAACAGACGAGATTACAGACGAAATAAATTTTTTCGATAGAAATGCTCCGACAGGTCGATTTCTGTTTTGAGGGGGACAACTTAAGATGTAGGTTACGGACGCATAGCGCTTCAACCCTTGGTGCTACAACCCCCACCCCCAATTTTTGAGTAGGGAAGATGGGGTGAGTGATACCTCAATTCAAAGGTATTTATATACTGATTTCAGTACAGTTATTTCTTTTTCATTTTATGCATTAGTTCTCGAAATATTCATGCGTTTATTAGTTTTATCACTTAAATTAATTTTTTGCGAATAATTGACATTTTGTGCTTCCGAAACACCAAAATTTCCGTACTTGTATATGAAATTGCAAAACATCTACCACTGGGCAAATGCCGTACCGTACGTGTTAATGCTACTAGGGTCAGATGTTCGACTAGCTGTTTTATTCACTGAAATCATTCTCCAACTGTACGGTATTAGAACGATTTGAAGTATTGATCTAAGAAATAAGACTTTTCAAAGTAAAGTAAATAATTCATCAAAAACTCACATCAATTAACCATTAGCTTCCATACAGTGAAATAAGTTTTGTTCGAAATGATGGCGCACATTTTGCAGCATTTCTGGAGTGATTTGACGACATTCCTTCACTATGCGTGATGAAACGGACACATACAGATGTGGTGTTTGCCGCCTAAAATCATCTTCGATTTCGGTTTATCTCGTAAAAACATATTTATCGGTTTCTAGCGGAGAGAAATTTATGTTTTCATGCCTTTTTTGTCTCACCGAAAAACTCTGAAACAACAACTTCGAATCTCAAGACGTATACAGCGAACGGAAAATATATAAATTGATCGGAATACCTAAAATGAAGAATGATTTTCCTATACAAGAAAAATCAAACTTCATTACGATGTGTGTTACAATATAAGAACAGCAAACATTAACTTTCCATATCATAGATTATCTCTTTCTGAAAAAATTCCATCCTATATGTGTATTGAGATCTTCAATATATTACCATACCATTTCAAAACTATTAGTAATAACAAATAGTTTAAAGTTAGGACAAAAAAAATTTTAGTAGAGCTGGAGCCATATAGTCTTGGAGATTATTTGGGTGCAAGTTGATTGTTTTTCTTTTGTAGTATTTACTTAGGACAATGTTTCATTTTGTGATTTTCTGTATGGGCAAATAGTTTTAAATAAAGATATTCATGTATGTAGTGTCTATCTATCTATTATTTTCTTGATTTAGATATACCCTGTAAAATAGTGGCCAAAGCATTATCTACCTTTGCAATCAAACTATTATCTTCTACTTCTGAAGTAACTTGAACAAGTTTTCAAACCGCAGATTAGAACTAATTTTATCCAGGTTTCGGAGTTCTATCAATTTTGCACTTATTAGTGAAAATTGAAAAATTTTCTAACATAGTCAGGTTTCCAAAAAGCTAATTTTTTACCTTTCAAACAACAGAAGATGTCTGTCGAAACATTGAAAAGAAGAACAATAAGAGATGATGGTTACTGCCCAAATAATGATTCTACACGAGTTCCATCTTCAAAAATTTCTCGTGAACGTAAATCCAGTATTTATTTTTTAAATATTTTAAGTTATCTGGTGGGAGATATAAACAGTTGAGAAACAGTTGAAACTATAGTCAATTGAATTAGATATTGTCGTCACTGTCAGTAATACAGTGGGATGGTATTACAGTATTCAGAGTTGAAACTTCATTACTGTAATGCTAGATGGCGTTGAAGTAGCTAAATTTGCCGATTTTTTGACAAACAGTTTTCTTATCTTTCGTAATCGTATCCTATGCTACTCTAATACCGTCAAGAGTATATGTACAAAGTTGCATAATGATCGGTTGAGTAGATTTTGAGTTTTGCGACATATGAATGTCAAACTTCTCCATTATTTATGATTTCACGGATCTATGTTCGTAAGTGTGAGAAGCAGTGGCGGCTCGTGACAATATAGTATGGTGAGGCACATATGAAAAAAAATTTAATAACGTAATATACATATATATGGGGGTTTACGTGGCGAACAAAGTTTATATAGTGAACTCTACTTCGTTAGTTGCATAATAAATATATTAAAAAAATTTTCTTCACTAATGCTTGGAATTTTTGATGAATCCTCAAATTATTTATATACATATTACTTTATTTTATTCAGCAAAAAAAGCCATTAATTTAATTGTCCCAATATATTATGAGCTTATTTTTCGATATACTAAATTGCTCAAAAATATGAAAACCATTATTCTGCAGCTGTACAGCAAGAACCAATGTGGAGGTGTACAGCATTCCTGCCACGTGTGGGATGGGAATGAAGGAAATCGGATCAGATCAAGTTGGAAATTTTCAAAATAACGAAATAAAGTGTAAATAAATAAAATAAACTCTGAAAAAAATTAACCCTGATTAAAAAATTAAAAAGGCAGTGTAAAATAGGATTTATTCTGAAAGTTATAAATGAAAATTATTCTAAATTTAGTTCTCGATATTAAAATTTTTTGTAAATCAATGGAATTCTACGATTTTTCTGATCAGTGAAATGATCTATAACCTTGTCAATAAAAATATTTTCGTCCTTTGATTTTATGAATCCTTTTTTGGAGCTCTTGTTCACCTGAACAGAGTGCTTATCAATTTGCCCAAATGTCTGGGACTTTCGAATTTTCGGGCAAAAGTGGTATCAATCGTTTTGTTTGGACCTACTGAGGAATAATCCGTGGTCAAAATCGATTCTGTCCGTCCGTCCGTTCCGTGAGCACGATAACTCTCGAACGGATGAAGTTAGAGAGTTGAAACTTTTAGAATAGGTTTGAGGTATAAATATCTCGGCTAAGTTCGTTATTCGGTCAAATCGGCCGAATAGGTTCGGAGTAACAAAAAAAAAATTTTTTCAAATGACATAAAAATTTTTTTATGGTGCAGTTTTATCAGTATACAAAAATACCACTCTCGACTTCGACAAGCTAATAGTTCTGGAGATATGATTATTCAAAATTTAAATAATTGTAAGTGGTTTACAAGAGCGCCTAAGCCAACTGACCTCACGTCAGTGCTTTCTAAATTTTTGATCGAAATTTTAGCCATATTACTCAGCCGCGCCTGTCCAGTTGTATTCCTTATATAATTTTTAATCCTTTTCAACACAGAGAAACTTCTTTCTGTGGAAGCAGATGTCAAATTTTCCGAATTTTGAAGATAAAAATAGATCATCAGCAGAACGCCCTCAAATTTACTAACAAGAACTACCAACTCTTTGAAATTTCCGCGATTTAAAGACTCATTCGATTCATCGTGCCCCCTAAAAGGTAACTCTTGCATACAGAGGTGCATCGTAATATCTATTTAACTTCTTCGAATTTGTCGATTTTCTTTGACTTTAGCATTGTAATTTTCAATTTCTATTTGACGCGCATTGTCTATTGCTGTGGCGATATTTTGTTTTTGCTTTCTCATAACCGTAAGCTTGCAATTAGATGAAATATGCTGAGCACTTTTCGACCAAACTCTGTCGGAATTTCCATTAGTTGCTGAGAATAAAATGCACGGCCAACAAAATATAATACTTCCAGTAAGCCAGTCGTACTTGTCATACCACGTATTTTGGAATCCCCGATTTGATTTACCGACCCCACCACCCACCATTAGACACTAGAGATTTCCTCAAATCTGAAACAGGTCGCTTTACTTTCTTAATTAAATATAATTTTTTTTTTTTTTTAAAAAATTATAATCATACGCGATACACAGCAAACGCGATACCTCTAAATAACGACAAAGTGAACTTACCCTATTTCTCTATTTCCTGCTTCCCGATTAACTCGAATAAAAACCTGAGGCCAGCCTCTAATTCCTCGAGAAGCCGCCTTCAAAGCCGTAGATATGTTCTCACCGCTTCGACGCAGATAACCCGTTGGACATCGCAGAAACGAAACGAAACAATCAGAATTGATGTTAAAATCAATGATGAAAGATTCTCGAAGGTCGAAGAAGATTTCGGAATTCTCGCTCAGGAAGTGGCCGAGTTGAGAGAGGAAAATATGGAGCTGAAGAGGTGCCTAGATAGACAGGAACAGCATTCAAGAAATATGAATATCAGCATCTTTGGTTTGAAGTATGAAAAAAATGAAGTCCTGTGGGATTCTGTTGATAAATTATTCAAGGATAAATTAAGAGTTGACATTGATCCAGTGGATGTTGTGAATTGTTATCGAGCAGCGGCAAGAGGTGCAGCATCTGGTGGGCCACCGGCTGTGTTGTTACAGTTTCGGGATGTAAACAAGCGAACCGCTGTATTGAAAGAACGCAAATTCTTGAAAGACACGGGAATTGCCATCAAGGAAGATTTAACTCAGTTACGAGTGAGGTTATTGAAGTTGGCAGTCAAAAGTTTTTCCGGAAAAAATGTATGGTCTCACTATGGCAGTGTTTATGTGCGTTATAGAGAAAGAGTTCATCGTATTGAACAGGAAAGTGATCTGTATAAGTTGAAACAATTTTAAACTGTATGTATTATGAATTATTTTCCTTTTTATTGTTTATGCGGGGAATATTTACGATTTAACTCGTTGAATATTTTAACATTGCTCATTCATTATTTGTTTATGTGTCGAGATTGGTGAATGTTTGAGTGAGTCTTTTTGACTAGATTTAATTGAATTTCCCCGGGTGTGTGAAATTTTTATCACTATCTCATGTGTTTGTACTTTATAGATATAATATTGTATCTCAGTACACATTATGACTGATTGAGTCTAGGTTTGTACCTAAATTTTTAATCGAATGGTAGGCGTTGCTCATGTTTAATGTATTTCGCTTCGGTTCTTGTTTCTCCGCATGATTTGTGATTTTTTTTTTCCATTTTCTGAAGGAAGCATGCATTGTGTGCTCTGCCGAGGTTGAGCTTAAAGTATAGATATCACACTTGTCACCTTATTCTGTTGATCTTTGACAATTGCTTTTGCTATTGATTGGGCTACTATCTCACTGTGTGAGTTGGGTTAATTGATTTTTGTTCTATTATTGGGGAGGCTCCTTTTTATATATCCTACAGAGTCTATGGTTCATGGTACATAGTTTGGAGCACGGAGGGCATTTGCTCGTATTTTATTTACTTTTACTTGCCCATATTGGCTATCTATTTGAATCATTATTTCCTTTAACCTTCTTTCTTATCCATTCCTTTTTATTTGATTTAATTGAACCTTTTCCTCATCTCTAATCCTTGATTATGCAATCACTGTGTGTTGCCCATGTGAATGTTAGATCGTTGTTAGGAAATTTTGAAAGAGTTCAGGAACATATCTCTTGCAATAATTATGATATTGTGGGAATTTCTGAAACGTGGTTGGGTGAGGATTCTATGTGTGCTGCTGTGGATTTAGATCATTATAATTTTTTTCATCAAAATAGAAGAGATAGACGGGGAGGTGGTGTCGGTTTGTATATCGGGGAAGCGTTTCGGTGTAATTTACTGTGTTCAAAAATACTTGATCATATGGAATATATTTGCATGAAGGTACTGATTCAAAATAAAAATATCATCATTTGTGTGGTGTATAGGCCTCCAGGTGCATCTTTAGATGCATTTTTTGAGGAAATTGAGGAGCTTCTGACCGATGTGTATTCGAGGTTTGATGGTATAGTCTGCATGGGGGATTTCAACGTTGACATGCTCGATGATTCATCTCACGCATACAACTTAGAGAATGTTTTTCTGGCATTTGGGATGAACCAGCTTGTGAATGAACCTACTCATTTCACACGTACGTCGGCAACTCTCCTTGATTTAGTTTTCACCAACTTGGAGACAGTTTCAACTAATGTGGTAGATGCGAATATAGCTAACCACAGCCTGACGTGTGTAAGGTTGAAACTACAAGCCCCTGTGAGTGCATCCATTAGTTTTCAGTATAGATCTCTTACAAAAATTGATTTTCATGAATTTCAGACTGATCTTGAAAACCTACCTCTGGACAATATTGCGCATATAGTTAATATTGATGAAAAAATCGAGTTTCTCAACCGTTGTATCCTGAGTCTGTTTGAGAGGCATGCGCCGCTGAAGAACTTCCGGAAAATTAAGAATTATACCTATGCGCCCTGGATTACTGAAAATATAAAGTTACTGCAGAAACTAAGAAATAAAGCGCTGCAAAAGTTCAAGAACACGAGGATGCCGGCTGACTACGACTACTACAAACAGCTGCGGAATTATACCACTGGAGCCATAAGGAGGGAAAAGAAAATATTTCTTGAGGCGAAGCTCCGCAATTGCAACACGAAGGAGAAATGGAGTGAACTTAGGAGGCTGAACGTCGCCAGAAGTAGTAGAAAGGATAAAATCCCCTTCAACTTACAAAATGTTGATGAAATCAACAATTTTTTTTTCGTGAAATCTATAGCAAACAGTGCGCCTAGGCGGGAGATTTTGGATTTTTATGACAGTCGCATATTTCCTGGATTGATTGTTGAACTAAGCTTCGAACTAACTACCGAGCATGATGTGATGAATATACTGAAAAGCATAAAAACTAAAGCTTTTGGAAAAGATGGAATAAATATAACGTTGATACAATTGTGTTGTCCGCTTATCATCCCGTACATTACTCATATCGTGAATGAGTGCTTGGCGAACTCCTATTTTCCTGTTCTCTGGAAACAGGCTCAGGTTATTCCTTTGCCTAAGGTCAGCATGCCCGTGGAGTATGGTCAGTTGCGCTCCATTAGTATTCTCCCTACCCTCTCCAAGTTGCTCGAGCGAACGATAGAAAAGCAGATAAGGCATTTCTTGGATGTAAATAGTATACTGCCCTTAAGACAATCAGGTTTTAGGAGAGGATACAGCTGTGAAAGCGCACTTGCGGATGTTACGGATGATATCTTCAGGGCATATGATAGAGGTGATATAACGCTGTTGGTCCTGCTGGACTTCAGCAAGGCCTTTGATACGATCAGCCATGAGATCCTGCTTGCGATACTCCGCTACATAGGTTTTACAGACAACTCCTTCGTATGATAGCCTCGTATTTGTCAGACCGTGCGCAGAATGTTGTGCTCGACGGTCGATGTTCATCGCCCTTGAATCTGGAGAGGGGGTTCCGCAGGGTAGTATACTGGGCCCTCTTTTTGTTCATTGTGTACACCATCATGTTTCGTTCATACCTGCGATACTGTAGCTCGCATTACTATGTGGATGACACTCAGATCTACCTGACTTTTCCTGAGGAGGATATTCATCTTGCTGAGGAGAAGATTAACGCGGATTTGGAATCTTTTTCCAGTGTTGCTCGGGACCATCTTCTGCAGCTCAATCCGAAAAAATGTCAAGTCATAGTATTTGGCGGTGATGCGCAGATTTCCAAGGTCAGACAGACCATCAAAATCAAACTTGATGATGAGTGTCTTCCCTACTCAAACTATGGGAAGAGTCTTGGTCTCATTTTAGACTCTAAGATGCGGTTTAGGAACATGTCAACAGTAAATTGAGGGTGGCATACTATAATTTAAAGATGATATATGGTCACAGAAACTACCTGTCACAGGAGATAAAAAGATGCTCTGCGATACACTCATCCTCTCTCACTTCAATTTCTGTAGTAGTGTTTTTATGCCTTGTTTGGATGCCCTAGATCGATACAGAATTCAGAAAGTTCAGAACTCATGCGTAAGGCTAATATACGGTATACGACGTAGGGAACATATATCTCCGGCTCTAAAACAATCTGGGTGGCTGAATATGGGCAATAGGGCTCAGGTACACATGGCCCTTTTCTTTTTTAAGATAATGAAATATGCGACGCCTGCTTACCTCCATCAAAGGCTGACGTATCGAACTGATGTTCATAATTTAAATCTTAGAAGAAGAGCTTTATTGACAATACCTAAACATAGAAAACAGATTTTCAAGAGATCATTTTCCTACAATATTGCTCATGTTATGAACTCAATCTCTTCTTTAGATCTTGAACAGTCGCCGGCTATATTTAAAAAACAATTGAAAGGACTTCTTTTGCAATCGCAGAACCAACTACGTTAATAATAATATTTAAAAAAAAAAATAAAATAAAATAAAAATGTTGATTGCTATAATGAGAGAAACATAAGGTCAAAAATACAGGTGTTAAAATTTTCAGGAACATTGAAGAATTCTTGAAAATATAGAGGAAAATACGGTTTTTCTGATATTTTCGCGAATTAGAAGGTTTAGTAAGAAAAAGTTTTAGCAAAAGTTGTAAAGCGGAAAATTCTAGTACAAATTATGTACTTTATCGTTCTCGAAAGTGAATTTGTATACTGATTATAATTCGGCGATAACAGTGAATTCGAAATTTGGCGCCTAGTGCAAGACCGAGAGGTCGTAGACATCAGAAGTTCTAGAACAGGGTAGGATTCAGCACAAGTTGTCTGGACAGTGTGATTTAAAATTCTTGGTCTATTATAATGAATAACAGCTCGTTTGGGATATTAATAACATGTAATTATTCGGTTTAAACTCATTAGTTTGAAATCGATATTTCAGTGACGCATTGAAATGAATAATTGCCCCACCAAAATTTCATTTTCTCAAATAACTCGTTGACGGGATTTTGAATACTTACAAGAACAATTACTTACAAGAACAGATTACATAAACAGATATATAATTATATAGTTAGTTAAGGGGGGAAAACTTTCTCAACAATAATATTTTCATAAAGAAATTCAAAGAGAAATATAGTAATGACATTATCATCGAACAACATCGTGGGAAGCAACAAATCTCCCAATACAATGGAGCTTAGTAAAGATTGGCTTTTAATCCCGATTCTCTCAGTAATTATAAAAAAAAATTTAATTTTACGGACAGCTGGTCAAATCGTTGTAGCTGATATAAAAAAAATAATAAATATGAAAATTATCCCCTTTCAAGTAAATTCTTGGATAGCACTATACCTAAAATTACTAGTGTAGTGCAAGGAAAAATGTGAAACGTGATACAATAGCATATTCCATAATTTCCATTGTTCGCCCAAGAACATTCATTTCCAAATTTCAGTTAGCTGTAGGAACTTATGTCTACAGAAAGACAGGTTCTCGTTTGATAATTGACATTATGAGTAAATTAGGAGTATCGACTTCATACGACAATATTGAATTACTAGTAAGCGGGTAGATCAATAGGCCCATGGATCAATATAGACCATAGATCATAATGGACCATAGATCAATATAGACCATAGATCAATATAGATCATAGATCAATATAAACCATAGATCAATATAGGCCACAGATCAATAGGGCCCATATATCAATGAAGCGCGCAGAAACACGAAACACGTCAAAATACCCGTTGAAAGCGAAAAAACTTGAAAGAACTGGAAAAAAACACGAAGAAACGCGAAAAAACATGAAAGAATCCGGAGAAACACGAAAGAAACCGAAGTTACACGAAAGAAACCGAAATTACACGAAACAACGTGAGAAAACACGAAAGAACCCCAAGTAACACAAAAAATCCAGAGGAACCTGAAAAAACTCGAAAGAATACATATAACTTGAAAGCGCTACTCGAAGTCACGCGAAACACCCCAGAGAAATAAAAAAACAACGAAAGCACGCAAAGAAACAAAAGTACTTATAAATTGCACACCCCGTATATCACCCGATCGTAAGCTCTTTGTAAATTGCACACCCTGTATGACAGTGTGTAAAGTGCTCACCCGTATATCACCCGATCGCAAATTCGTTTTGTAAATCGCACACCCTGTATGACATTTTATCGTAATTAGATCCCATACGCGAAAAACCATGAAAAAATGCACTTGGGACACCCACTATATAATCGATTCGCAGTGGGTGCTTTTTCCATAAGAAATTCAGACGGAAAATCTCTCGAAGAAAGACTCTGGTGAAAGTCAGTGCTTCCAATGTGCACAGCACGTATATCAATCGATCGCAATCGGTGCATTCCACAAAGGCAGTATAAGCATTATTCGATAAAGCTCCTATGTAACACCCTGTATATGAATCGAAAATAATTTTTCCATAAAAAATAAACCCAAAGAATATCGTTTCAACTCCATCAATTTCACAAAGGTAAAATAAAAATTATTCGAAAAAGGTCTGAACGTGTATTCATGAACAGAGTGCTTAGCCGTTTTTCCCTGAATAAACTAAGTGTGTCGGATTTTAACATAGAGTATCATAAGTTGGATCGGAGCTCGGAGAGGGCAATGAATTCGCGCGCAAGTAGAGTCGAAAATAACGATTTTCAAACGCATATTTGAGGTGTTTTTCTTTCGAATTGTGAATAGTGAAAGGTCTCTAGAGATTCAGAATCTCCTGTAGATTCTTATTAGATTGCTTGGAAGGCGCAAAAAATCTTCCACCGCCCATATCGTGCGAAAATTTGATGCAGTATTTTCAAATTTGGAGCTCGCGTTCGGCTATCATCGGAATCGTATGAGAAATTGTGACAGTTGACCTCGAATTATCGAGGAAATTGCCGAATTTGGAATGAAGAATTCACGGCCTTATCACGCTACTTGGATATAAAGATTGGTACCCAGAGATGGGAAATTTCACGTAGATTCGTTTTCTACCGAACGCGGGGCGATTTATATCGTTTTCGTGCGGCACGGAGGGAAAACGTAGGTGCGGTTTTTGACGTTTCAGGGAAGTCGGGAGTCTAAAAATTGCCGTTTTATATGCATAATTTTCGTATAGATTCCGGGGGGCTCCGCGGCTGAGCTCGTAGCCACGTACGAGGACGTTCCAGAAAAAGCGATCCCCCCGCCCCGCGAGATGCTCCGGCTTCGGAGGAGTACTTTCGCCCGTTTTTCGCCTTTGGGCGATTTGGCCGATTTCGCGATTTTCGTTGGAAAATTTCGGGCACTTTAAGAGCGCCCGTGGGGGATTTCGGGGTCGCTTCTCCTAGAAGAGGATACACCTTTTCGATCTGTTTTAAGATTCCCTCTCGAGCGGCCCTGCGGGCTGCTCTGAAAGCTTTCGCTTTCGGGTCCCTAACGGGACCACCTGTCAAAATTTTCTCTGGTCCCCGATCTTATTACTATATTATATTGATATGAAGCTTCCGTTATTAGGCAACCTGCAAAATTAACTCTTTCTTTCAATTCGTTTTTGATAACACAGATCACAATGTAAGTACGTCGGATATTCATGAAACATTTCACTGTTTGGGGGGTATTAAAGTAATTACACCAGAATCTGATGTTGAATATGAAGGAGGTTCCAAAAGGCTGATGGAAATGCCACCTGCTTCTATTCTAGCTTCACAAAAGCAGATATAATTGATACCATTCAGTTACACGAATCCTAATGGATTGAAGAGTGTAGAGTTCGTTGATAAATCAAAACTTACTATAAAAGTACAACCTGAAGTTCCAAAATCATATGTTGCGTATTTATGTGCAAAATCTCTCGAAATAGAAAATATTCCAACATGAACGGGTTTTCATGAAATTTTATCACGAGACGTTATATATTTGATGTCGCATGTTAATTGTCTCCCATTCATTAATGCACCACCATCCAGTTAAACCACATTACACACAGCTTTGCTCTATGCAGTTGAAGAAACGAAGAGAAATAAAAGTAGAACAACTTTTGTAACATTCGGTCAGCTTCCTTATTTCAAAACTCTATCATTGTGCTGTCGGACAATCCTGAATTTGGGAATATTGCTGTGAGGTTAGGAGGGTTCCATTTATTGATGTCATATATGGGCGCCATTGGCTTTATCATGGATGGGAGTGGTTTGAAAGATCTTTGGGCTGCTTTATACGCTGCACAAACAGTGAAGAGAATCTCTGAAGGGTATGCTTTCAGCAGAGCTTTACGTGCTCACATATTAACTTTCACTGCTATAGGAATTCATATTTTGAAAAATAGCAATACAACTGCGACTGATGAAATTGAGAAACAAGTGAAAATGTTGTTCGAAAAATGGAAGGAAAATTCTGCTACTTTGGGCGACTGTAATATTGACCCAATGATAGTATGTTCAACTCGGAAATTCTAGGAATCACTTCTATATTTGATGAGCGTGATTATTTTACTCCAGTTCGTCGAAGCAGAACGTATTGGAGATTGAGATTTGCAGTGTCAGGAAAATGTTACCACTTTTTCATGCATCCGGGCATTTCGCCTATGCAAAAAGTGCTCAATGGTACTTACAGGATATGGAGCATTTGGAAACAACGATGGATCCATTAGAATTCGATAGGTTCACAAAAGAAGGATACTTCACTATTCGTAGGACAGATAAAGCTTGGAGTGGTGTCTAGAGTGATATGTGTATAGAACAAACACTAAATAGATTTATTTTTCGGTACCTATCTAAGGCATGGTAGAGGAGTCTCACCCAGTGTTGTTGTGCGTTACCTTCTGGGGATGTCATCGGCATTTGACGTCATGGAATGTTTAGAGGAATATGCTGATTTGAGAACAGCGAATAGTGAACAGCACGTGGATTTATCTGAAAGTCGTATGAAAAGAGATAAAGAAGACATAGACAAATTTGGATTCTGGCTAAAATGCCATAATCCTTTTGAGACAAGAGATTGTCTGATGTTTCTTTCTACAGGAGTTATTGGTAGCGACCATATTAACTGTCATATGGCAATTCAAGAAGGACGCAAAGGAATGGAAACAATCGTTGTGGAATATGAATGTGGAATGGAATGTTAAGAATTTATGCGATAGCCAGAATAAAATTTGTATTCCTGGAGGTACATCTTCTATAGACTCATCTGCATTGTTATTCGGGTTATTCGGATGAAATCATCGGAATAAAATCGTATAAACGATTCCGCCGAAAAGAAAAAGTTGTTGCCCCTGATGTACAAATAGATGAAGACAAAATAGTAACAATGACCAAAAAAAAAATTTTGTCAAATATTGGGAATACATTCATCAAAATGAATGTGTTTGGATAAAACTAAAATGCAACTGGAATTGCAGAGGAAAACTTTGGCGGAGTTGAAGCGAAGAACTGAGCTTGGTAAAGGAGATCTTGTTATGGTTCTTAGAAGTGGCACTCCGACTATTGTGAGATCTGATAGACCAGCAGTTAGGAGGGATCGTACAGTTGCTCAGCCTCGATCGGGGTCTGGGTTGGGAAACTAACTTGTCCCCCAGAGAATCTTTTGGTATACTATCATAATATGGGTGGTATACGCACTAAGTTGGAGGAAATTTATGTTTTGCTGCAGCATTCAATCTACGATCTGGTGATTTTGGTGGAGAGCTGGCTTGGTTCTGATGTTCTGGACTCTGAAATATGCCCGAATAACTATAATGTGTTTCGTTTGGACAGAAATATCAATACAAGTACCAGATCTCGTGGCGGTGGCATTGTTATCTTTGTGAGATCTAATATTAGTGCCAATATAATTGAACAGTCGCATAGCAGTGTTGAACAGTTGTTTTTACTGGTTAAGGGCACTGAAGACTTTATAATCGGTGGAGTATATTTGCCGCCAAATAGTGCTGAGGAAATCTATGCCGAGCATAGTCTGGCGGTCGAGGAGTTGTCGTTGCAATATCCGGAGTCTAGGTTGTTTATCTGTGGTGACTATAATGTTAGGGGTGCGGGCTTCTTCGGTGATCGTTTCTCGCTTGGGGAGAATAGTGAGAAATATTCGTTAATGTCGGGCTCCCTGCACTTTGCTGGATTGACTCAAATCTGTGAGATACCTAATAGTCGCGGAACGTACCTTGATCTGGTTTTTACCAATAGTGTGTCAGCGGAGGTGATGGTGGCTTCGGACCCATTGCAGGCGGCTGGCTTGCACCATACTGGTTTGCAGTTCTCGATCTCGACGGCTTCAGATTGTGGTGCGGTAGTGGGTGAGGATCAGGTGCGGCAGTTTGACTTCAACAGGGGCGATTATGCCGGACTGAATGATTTTTTGGCTTTTGTGGATTGGAATTTTATTGGGGAGCACATTTGTGCATCGGTGAATAAATTTTATGACATACTGTACAGTGGCTTAGATCGCTTCATACCGATGAAGTCTAAGTAGTGCACGAAGTTTCCGGTATGGTTCAGTGGTGAACTCATTAGAATGGTGAGTGCGAAGAGGAGAGCGCATAAAAAATTCGTAAGGACACGACACCGCAGTGGTTATGGCATTCTCGAAGTTGCGTGACCGTTGTAAGACGCTTAGCAGATCTCTCTTCAATTCCTACTTGCAGACCGTCGAGGATAACATTCATTCTAACCCACAATACTTTTGGTCCTACCTCAATTCCAGGAGGAAAACTCTTGGTCTGCCGGAGCAGGTGACCTTTCGGGGAAGGGTGGCCACTGGTGGTTCAGATATTGTTGATCTCTTCGCAGGTTTCTTCGCTGAGGTATATAATAACAAGGTGATTATGCCTCCCGAGGTCAGGTCGGCTCGTGATGTTGGCCTGAGTTCCTGCCGTTTCACCCCTGACGAGATATATGAGAAAATATCCAGCATAAAGTCAAGGCTGTCTAGCGGTCCTGATGGGCTGCCAACATTTGTCCTGAAGAAAATGTGTGAATACCTTGTCGGTGCCACTATGTTCTTTGTTCAATGTCTCCCTTGAGCGTGGTGTGTTTCCTGAATTCTGGAAAAGAAGTTTCTTGGTGCCAATATTCAAGTCCGGTTTGGCGTCCAACGCTGAAAACTATCGTGGCATTTCCATTCAGTCCGATATCCCTAAACTTCTGGATAGCTTACTATGCAGCTTTTTATCGTGGAATCTCAGCACGGTTTTGATAAACGAGCAGCACGGCTTTCGGAGGGGTAGGTGAACTATGTCAAATCTAATTCTATATGTAAACGATAGTGTCGAGTGTTTCGAGTCGGGTTCACAGGTTGACGCTATCTACACTGATTTTTGCAAGGTCTTCGACAGGGTCAATCATAACATACTGATTGCTAAGTTAGAGGCGGTTGGCATTTCGGGTTCTCTTCTGCAGTGGTTCAGAACTTTTTTAGTTGGTCGTACCCTGATGGTTAGATGCGGGAAGTTCACGTCAGGACACTTCGCTGCTTCGTCCGGCGTACCTCAGGGGTCGCACTTGGGACCAATCTTGTTCCTCATATTCATAAACGCCCTCAACACTGTTCTCAGATTGAAGTTTTTGCTGTTTGCGGATGACCTGAAGGTGTACACTGTCGTCGGCGGTCTTTCGGATGCGTTGAGGCTGCAGGAAGAATTGGACCTTTTTTATGCTTGGACTGTGCGTAATTGTTTGTACTTGAATATCACTAAGTGCAAGATCATTAGCTTTTACCGTGGAGATCAAATTGTTTCTTATCACTACAATATTAATGGGTGTTTGTTGTCCAGGGTTGGGGTGGTTGAGGATCTGGGCGTGATTTTGGACCGTAAGCTTGATTTTAGGGAGCACATTGTCAATACAACCGGCAGGGCATACAGGATCCTGGGATTTGTTTTGCGTAATTCCAGAGAGTTTTCTGTGGGAACGTTAAGAACCCTATATGTTTCCCTGGTCAGACCAATACTGGAGTATGGATCACCTGTGTGGACACCTTTTTACGCCTGTCATACTCGTTCAGTTGAGAGGATCCAGAGGAGGTTCCTGAGTTATCTTAATTTTAGACTTGGAGGTATATATGGTGCAGATGTTGAGTGCACTCGGGCATGCTTGCGATTGGATACCCTAGAGGTCCGTCGATGGTTGGCGGACTTTTGCTTCTTGTTCAGGTTGCTTAATGGTACTGCTGACTGTCCAGGTATCCTTGGGCTCATTGATTTTAATATTCCTCCGAGATCGACCAAGGGTGTTCAGCTATTTTGGAGCCGACTACATAGAACTAATTATGCTAAGCATTTGTTCCCATCGCGCATGCTCGACTTTAGTAATAGATGCGGTGATATCCATTTTTTTCTACTTCCCTGCGGACATTTAAAGCTGGGACGAGATTGAGAGAGATCTTCTATGTGTCACCGTTGGTGTGAGCTCCTTATCTGTGTATATTATGCATTGTGTATTTTATAAATATGTATATTTTGTATTTTATTGTAAAGTTTATATTGGGGATTTCCCGTTGTTCCTGCTTAATGCAGTGTTAAATAAATAAATAAATAAAATACTGTCCAATTATCTACAAAAACATAATGTAGAAGTAAATGTAGCAGAAAAAGATGCCGACGTAGAGAAAACATCACCCCTAGTAATTCTCCCTCCAACAGAGTCAGCATTGATTGAACACACCAGACGAGTTTATTATCAAATACAGGTTTGGCTAGGACGACCGTCGTTGAAATCTGAACATTGGGGTTGGCATAGATCACATTGTATGCTATTTCCTAAAATGATGACCAAAGCAGTAGCTCCACAGGAATTATTGAATAATGTGATCAAATTCATTCACACCCTAGTTTTATTAGTTTCAAAAATTCACTCTTATTCTTGTTTTTATTGATTCACATTTGTTAAAGGTATTCTGCAGCTGTAATGGAAAATGTGATACTTCTCGCTACAGTTGCAAAAAAGCAGGACTAAAATGTACAAGGTTTTGCGAAATGTGTAACGGCATAACTTGTGAAAATGTCTCTGACCTGATAAACAGAATAGAATTAATGAACTTTGAATTTCAATTTCGTCAAATTACAAAATTTCCTTTTTGAAATTTATCCATTATTTTTACTTTTCTATTTTTCATATTACTTCTAGCCTCCATTGAAGAATCTAGATCGCCTTCGCTAGCACATCAGATTAGAAAACCGAACATCGTTTTAACCAAACTGTCCGTTTCCAACCAACTCAACATTATATGGTAGAGCTCGATGTAATAAATGCAATACAATAACAAAATGAGACGAGAGTCCAACTCTGCCATTGCCAGATGTTTGGTTCAGCGTTCAGGTAGTCATTTCATCAAGCGCCAAATTTAACATTCGTTGGTATTGCGCTACTAAAGAAATACGCTGTTATTCAGTATACAAATTCACTTTCGATAACGATAAAGTACATAATTTGGACTACAATTTTCCGCTCTACAACCTTTGTTTAAGACTTTTTCTTAATAAACCTTCTAATTCGCGAAAATATCAGAAAAACCGTATTTTTCTCTATATTTTCAAGAATTTTTCAATGTTCTTGAAAATTTTAACACCTGCATTTTTGACCATACGTTTCTCTCATTATAACAATCAACATATCAAAAATGCAGCTCTTTCCGAGAAAAAGTGATTTCAGCCCTTCCTTCACTGGACTATTTATATTTCGGAAGTTGAGAACAAAAACAATTATTGATGATCGAAAATTGCTTTAATGTTCTGCAAAATATTCCCCATTGAGATTTATACAGTGTGGAACAGCCAAATGGAATAAATTCGATAACGGATAAATGAGAGCGTGTTTGGAAAAACGCTCGGACACGGCGATTTTTATTTTTAACTGAGCATTTTTTTCAAAAAAAAATTTATATAGGATGCGTCATGTGACAGTGGCCAATACCCACTTTCTAATTTCAAATGCAAGCCCCTGTATATTATTAATTTTTTGGATTCTTCAGAAAATTCCAGACATAAATCATGTACAACGTACCATACTCATCTTCAACTGTTTCGGAAATATTAGGTGTTTTCAAATTTATTACAAAAATTAACATTACGAAAAGAAAATTATTTTATTTCACAAATTCGCTACATTACACTAAAAACCTAATAATTAATACTGATTATTTCTTAATAATTTAAAAAAAACAAACAAATATTAATGTCAATGTAGTAAATGTTCAAAATGCTCGCCGCGAACGTCTTGGCAACATGCTAATCTGGTATAGAAATGTCTTATAACATTACTCAACATCTCAGGTGTAACTGATCTAATCGCAAGCGTGATTCGTCTTTTTAAGTCATCTAAGTTGAGGGGTTTAGTTTTGTATACAATACTTTTGACATATCCCCACAAAAAGTAGTCTAACAGCGACAGATCAGGAGATGGTGCTGGGTTAATATTTCCGAAACAATTGAAGATAGGTGTAGGGCATTGACATGATTTATGTCTAGAATTCTCTGAAGAATCCAAAAAATTAATAATATACAGGGGCTTGCATTCAAAATAAGAAAGTGGGTATAGGCCACTGTCACATGACGCACCCTATATAATTTTTTTTTTTGAAAAAAATGCTCAGATAAAAGTACAAATCGCCGTGTCCAAGCGTTTTTCCAAACACGCTCATTTATTCGTTGTCTAATTTATTCCATTTGGCTATTCCACACTGTATACTTGTACTGTACGTATGTGGTTGAGCATATAAACGTATCATTCGCTTCTTCAGGTGTCGAAAAACGTTGACCTTGTAACATCCCAGGTTTTTCCAATACAAAAAAATTGTAGTCTCGTTTCACCCTTTGTTGAGACGCCACTGCCCTCACGTACCTCGAAGGAGAGTTCATGGTCAAAATAAATTCTATGGTTAGAATCGTACCACAATGTGAAGTGTCCGCGTCGACCTACGCGACTGCGTGGGCGTAACACGAGGAAGGAAGAAGGAATCCAAGATGGGGTGATTATTAACGGTGAAGCGTTGAGAGAAGTAACAGAGACCCAAAAGAAGTGTTTGTGCCTTTGTGTGAGTTCGAAAACGAAGCCATCTTACGTTGAGTGACCCTAGAATATATCTCGCAAGTATAATTGAGACTATTTTAAATGTTATTGGTTGCTTGTCCATTCTATTAACCTTTGTTGCTGAATAGCATTGAGAGCTGGATTGGTTCAGTGAATTTATTAGTTTCCTATTATGTTTGTGAATTCGTACTGTTATTATGCAATATTATGTGGTTTCATGGTGTATTAGGTGGTGTTTGGGCCTTTGACATTAACGCTGTTGTCTTGTGAATGTAATTCTTTGTTCACATAATACTTTGTCTAATTTTATAAAACTCTATTTCCTTTGTTCACATAATGCCTTGTCTAATTTCATATAACTATTCCTTGGTTCACAGAATGCTTTGTTGAATTTCATATAACTATTTCCTTTGTTCACATAATGCTTTGTTTTATTTATATAACTCTATTTCCTTTGTTCACATGTTTTGTTTGTTCTTGTGATGTTTTGTTCACTTTATATAATTCTACTTGTGCCTTAACAAACAAACCCCTTATAGCATGTGATCCCATTGTCTTCGATATTACTACTCTTGGAGTTCAGGTGCCTACCATAACAATGAATGCTTTCTTTTTCAGCTTTTTACAATGTGTTACTGGAGGGTAACAGATCAATTTTATTTACTGTACCCTATGGTACAATAGGAATTGCCAATTGTTCTGAGGGTCTGGACCTGTAATTAAACAGGAACATATGAAGACCTCCACTAGTGTTAGTACTAGTATGGTTGATATGGAATAATGGATGTAACCAGTGTACGTACAATGTAACACCATGGTGTTATATCGAAGGTTAAAGTTGTTAAGATACCCCTGTCTCATGTAATCATTATGTATATTTCTTACTGTTGTAATTGGTCATTTTACAGTGTAATGTAATTGCCTTACTATTCACGGTTATTGTTGTGTATATTTCGTACTGTGTTAACTTATTGTTCTTATGATGTATCTTCTTGTTGTCATTATGTATTTTCATTCTGTTGATTATGTAAATTCTCTGCTTTCATTATTTATATTGCTTATTATCGTTTACCTATATCAGTTTCTGTCATTTATGTCCATAATGCATTCTGGTTATTCTGTTCCTTATTATTTACTCGTGATGGATATTCTATCAAAATTTGTTGTTTATTTATGCTATGATCTCGTACTGCTATCTATTTATCTATATGCTCGTATTACATGATATATATCATTTAGGGGTCTCGAGATCGTGGACCTTTCCTATACTGTTGTATGAGATTTCTTAGGTTCCTGGATCGAATGCCTTGAAGGGCCGGTTCCAAACGCAGGGACCGTTACCATCATGTGCTATAAGGCATGAAAGAATATACTTTTTTTCATCAACCGCAAAACTTTCTGTCATTTTTTTCAGAGCCGCCGCTGGAACTCCATGACCTTCCCCGTGTTCCCAATTCTTTAGCTCATACAATATTATAGTTATGGCTTACATACCCTGGGGCCATGACTATGACGATGGTCGTAATTAGTCGTCTACACATTTGCCATGATTATTATCCTGTTGCATTATTGAAGTGTACATTTACCATGATTATTGCCCTTGTTGCCTAATTGGAGTAAATATTTGCAATGATTATTAATTCTTGTTGTATTATTGAAGTTGACATACTTACCATGCTTATTATTCTCTTTGTATAATGGAAGTAACTCTGATTATTATGATTACTACCTGTTTTGTATTGTTATAGTTTCTCAGCATTGTTATACTTGCCTTTGCTAGCTGTTAATGATTGACTATTTAGTTTTAAACAAGAGCCCTAACATCACCTAACATGAGAGGTTTTCTGCCTGAGACTTTCCCCTATATTTTTTTAGACCCTTAATAAATAGCCGATTGTTTGGGTCTAACCATTGTGTTTTATTTACCATCTTTGTTTCCCAATTATTTTCACTAATCTCAATTATCACGAACTTGAATTATTACGTAAACATAACGTAGAGTCCTACCCTTGCTAGACGATCACATTAAATGGCCAAGTCTTTGTATCTGGAGTCATTCAGTCTCCAGTGTCGTAGTTAGTTTTGAAATGATATTTGTCATTCTTTTCGAAAGAAAAAGTGGCAAATGTTACAACCTCTCATTTTATTTTTTACGTACGGGAATGAAAAGAAGTCATTCGTTTCCAAGTCAGGACTATACGGTGGATGACTCATCATATCGAAGTTTTGAGTAGTCAAAAATGCAGTTGTTTGAGCCGATGTGTGGTAGCTAGCATTGTCGTGGTAAAGGGTGATCTGTCTTCGGGGGTTGGTTTTCCTGATTTCTTGAAAGGCAAATGGCAAACAAATGGTTGTGTACCACTCGGAATTGACTGTTCTGCGTTTTTCTAGTAGTACTATTGCGACATGTCCAGTTTTTCCGAAAAACAGGTGACCATTTACTTGGAAGTACGTGCGCGAGCAATTTTTGTTGGATCTTGAAACACCCATAGAGTCGACTGCTGTTTAGGTACTTTCGGGCTCATACGCGTAAATCCATGATGTCATAGACGTGCTTCGAAGCACCTCGATCGCATTTTTGGAGCATTTCTTTCGACCAATAGACACGAGCCATTTTTATGCGATTGACAAAGTGTGTGGGATCCAACGCGAACAAATTTTTTTCACGGTAAAATAATCATGAAATAATGAATGTCTGCTGATCTCACAACGCTTAAGTTTGTCACATTGTCATGATAGGTCACATGACGATCTTGCAATATCAGTTGGCGCACAGCATCAATGATTTTCGGAACAACAATTGATTTTGGAGGACCTTTACGAAATTCGTCTTGAAGTGATCTACGACCTCGGGTGAATTCTCCATACAATCGATTAACGCTGGTCCTTAATGGAGCTTCACCGCAAAAAATTGAATTAAGGTCATTGATGCACTGTTGTTGAGTTAATCCGCGTCGAAAGTTGTAAAAAATAATGGCACGAAAATGTTCACGATTTATATAAATTTTTTGACGAGATGAATCTTTTAAGTTACTGTAGACAACACATATAGCGCTCGTATGTCAAAACGTTTTGACTACATATAACCTCAAAAATATCAAGTTTCACGATAGAGCTGTTAGTTGAAAGATTGCAAAACTACGGTTGATCAATCCCGAAATATAAATGGCAACTCTCGTACATATGGTTATCTTATATATAAAAATGGATCGCAAAATGTGTTGGTAAGCGCATAACTCAACAACGCCTGGACCAATTTGGCCAAATCTTTTTTTTAAATGTTCGTTGAAGTTCAAGGATGGTTTTTACGACTAGAAAAATTAGAATTATTGCTGGAAAAACCCTAAAAATAGCCCTTTTCTTTTTCCCATACAAATGATTTGTATTGAACTCCGGGTTCATAGAATATCCGTATACCTGAGGGAGTATAAAAGGGCATATTCGAGGGAGTTGAGGCCTGTTCAGTTCACTGTAGTTCAAGAAAGGTCAAGAGAGGTAGTATTTATATTATCGAACCCCAAGTTCGTAACAATATCTATCAAAAGTGTTTTGTGCAGAGTGTTTGGTTAGTTAGTGTTCGTTTAGTTCGTGATTAGTGAAAAAATAATTTATATTTGATATACCTCCTATAAGACGAAGCAATTTAGGTAGAAGAAACAGAAATGCTAAAAACCAAGCTAATTACCGATCTAATCGTAATGCACATGAACGTGACGACGGAAATGAACGTGAAAGAATTCGGATATCACAAACGCGTGAAGCGCGAGCGCGACATTCAACTTATAATCGCGCAAGTTTGAATCGAGCTGCTTTCAGTTACGATGTGTCAATTGACTACAGTAACTACCAATGTGTTGTTATTGGTTCTATGAACTCGGTTTGCTCACACTGTAAGGCATTAAAATACAAAAACGAAGCCAATGGATTGTGTTGCGCAAATGGTAAAGTGAAATTGATACCATTGGATCCACCACCAGAACCATTGTACTCATTGGTTTCAGGAATAGGAACAGATTCTATACACTTTTTGACACATATCCAACAATATAACAATTGCTTTCAAATGACTTCATTCGGGGCAACAAATGTAGTTCGGGAAAATTTTATGCCAACTTTCAAGGTATGTATTATAGCAGTTACTCATAATTATTTTAGCGAACAAAATTTTCTGTCACCAAAGTTAAGATGTGTCACTAATCTTCAATTTCTTAATCACTTATATATCACTTACTCATCATAATATATGGTGATTCAGTTTCAGTGACACTTTTATTATATTTTATATTTGATAGATATTAGTTAAAACTAAATATATACTTTTTAAGATCAAATATTATTTAAGTTTGATCACTGACAATCCATTAATTTATACCACACCATAATATTTTTTTTTATTTGCAGATACAAGGGCAAATATATCACAGAGCAGGTTCACTGTTACCAGTGTCAGATAGCGACAATAAATTCCTGCAAATTTGTTTTATGGGCAATTCACTACAAGAAATTGATCTGCGTTGTGCACATAACAATTTAGTTAAGAGGTCTATTGTAGAACAATTACAAACTTTATTTCATCAACACAATCAATTGATTATATTGTTTAAAACTGCCCTGGATCTGATGCCATCCGATAATCACAAAATTGTAATCAGAGCTGATAAAACACCTGCAGGTCAACATACAAGACGTTTTAATGCACCAACTATTGATGAAGTTGCTATCGTTGTAGTTGGAGAAAACTTGGAATCCCGTGATATTGTTTTACATCGTCGGAATGATCAATTACAACGTATAAAGGAAACACACCGCTCATATGATGCACTGCAATATCCTATTATATTTTGGCAAGGTGAAGATGGCTACGATTTCTCAATAAAAATGATAAATCCCATTACAGGTAACTAAAATATTAGTTTAGCCATGGCGATAATATCTCAGTCATTATATTATGTATTTTAATTTTATATTTGAATGTTATTAAAACAAAATCTATTTACAGGTTCTGAAACTAACAAAAAAGTCAGTTCAATGAACTATTATTCATACCGCCTAATGATTCGGGAAAATGAAGATAATCACATATTGAAATGTCGGCGATTATATCACAAATATGTTGTTGACATGTATGTTAAAATTGAAACGGAGAGACTAACATTCATCAGGTTGAATCAAACCAAACTCCGATCTGAAGAGTATATTCACCTTCGAGATGCGATTAATACTGATGGAAATGCACAGAATGTCGGTCGGATGACTATTCTTCCAGCAACATACATCGGAAGCCCTCGGCATATGCACGAATATGCTCAAGATGCCATGTCGTATGTTCGTCATTATGGTACAGCAGATTTGTTCATCACATTTATATGCAATCCGCAATGGATAGAAATCAAGCAGGAGTTATTCCTGGGCAATCACCTATTGATCGTCATGATATTACAGCTAGAGTCTTTAGACAGAAGTTGAAATCTTTAATGGATTTCATCGTAAAACATACTGTGTTTGGTGAGACACGCTGCTGGATGTATTCTGTGGAGTGGCAGAAACGAGGATTGCCACATGCACACATTTTGATTTGGTTGGTTGAAAAGATAAAGCCAAATGAAGTTGATGCAGTGATAGAATGCTGGGGTTCTTGGATAAATTCAATGTTATCACGGACTCGCAACATGGATTTAGAAAGGGTAGGTCGACCCAGTCGGCTGCTAGTTCATTGTCAGAGTATGTGTATTCGTCCCTTGACTCAGGTAAACACGTTGCCGGTTTATTTTTGACCTCTCGCGGGCTTTTGATTCTCTGAACTACACCTTTCTGCGCGAGATACTATATCGATTGGGTTTAAGGGGTGTTTTTGCGGACTGGTTGCAGAGTTTTCTGATGGGCAGGACTGTAAGAACAAAGGTTGAAAATTCTTTCTCCAGAGTTTATGATATGAATCATGGTGTTCCACAGGGTTCTGTTCTGGGACCACTGTTGTTTCTTCTGTTCGTGAACGACTTGCCGGAGTGTATGGGTGCCAATATGTTAATTTTGTTCGCTGATGACGTGTCTTTCATTCTGACAGCTAATACTTTTGAGGACTTACTGACATACCTGCATTGCATTATGGAAAAATTTGTGGACTGGTGTGATAGAAACGGCCTTATGGCAAATGTGTCAAAAACTGAATGTTTGCATTTTGGCGCCAATATAAGCTCGATAAGAAATATTGAATTAGGACTAAGAAACATCAAAATCCAGTCCAAAAATGCAGTTAAATTTCTGGGTGTACATATCGATCAGTTCCTTCGCTGGGATGTGCATGTGGATTGTCTTTGTAAGCGATTGAACAAATCGTTTTATGCGATATCACGTTTACTCCACACAATGCCAGTCAGCTCCCTTTTGAGCGTGTATTATGGGATTGTGTACTGTCATCTTTCCTATAATATAATTCTCTTCGGTAATTCCACCAGTAGCCACAGATTATTCATTGCTCAGAAGAGAATTTTGCGCCTTATATTCAGGATTCCTCCGAGAGAATCATGTCGACCACATTTCATAAGTGGCAAGATCCTAACTTTACCATGCATATACATCTACAAAATATTGGTTTACATCAGGACTAGGTTACATCTACTAAGAAAGAATTCTTGCTTCCACAAATATTCAACTAGGCACCTTGACGGGCTCAGTATCCCGCTGCATAGAACCACAAAATTTGAGACTTCTCCCTTATACCAGGGACTATTGTTCTATAACCACCTTCCATTTTCCTTCCGAAGTATGAATGAGGTGATTTTCAAAAAAGAAATTAAAAAGTTATTGTTGTGCAAAGCTTACTACAGTGTTGGGGAATACCTCAGTGATAAAACTATATATTTGTTTCGGTAATTTTACAATGGTTAAATTATGTAATTATTTGGAAGTTTTGTTTTTACAAAGGTGTCTAAATCTGTATGCTTGGATTTATGTTTGTGAATGTTCTCATCTTATATTTGTGTATATATTTATCTTTATATATTATATATTTTTCTTTTATATATATTTTAGTGTACTGATATTATATAGAGTATTTATAGCTGATTGACTTGTCCTATACAACTTTAGTATTGTCTAGAAGGATTAATAAATTATATATCTATCTATCTATCTATCAGCTGAAATCCCTAATGTACAAGTAGATCCTGGATTGCATGAGGTAGTTATCAAAAACATGATACATGGTCCCTGTAGAACTCTTAATCAAAATTTACCGTGTATGATGGATGGTAAATGTTCAAAACGATATCCACGGACATTAATATAGGAAACAATTACTGGTAATGACGGTTATCCATTGTATCGTCGCAGATCGACAGCAGACAATGGAAAATCAACAATTGTCAAATTAAATCAACAAGATATTGAAATAGATAATCGTCGGATTGTTCCATATTCACCCATTTTATCAAAGACATTCAAAGCACACATCAACGTTGAATCTTGCCATTCAGTGAAATCTATTAAATACATTTGCAAATATGTAACCAAAGGAAGTGATATGGCTGTGATTGGAATTGGTGCAGAGAATTCCAATGATGAAGTTACCCAATACCAAATGGGCCGCTATGTTAGTAGTAATGAAGCAGTTTTTGGCGAAAATTTTCTTCTCCTATCCATGAGAGACACCCTTCTGTTGTTCACTTAGCTGTGCATTTAGAAAATGGACAAAGAGTGTATTTTACAGCACAGAACGCAGTACAAAGAGCTGCTCAGCCACCATCTACTACATTAACCAGTTTTTTTGAGACATGCCAAAACGATGATTTCGCACAAACATTGCTATATTCTGAAATGCCAAAATATTATACCTGGAATCAATCCTCAAGGAGATTTATACGACGGAAAAAGGGAAAACCAGTTCCAGGATATACAGATGTATATTCCACCGATGCGATTGGCCGGATTTATTCAGTACATCCAAGCAATGATGAATGTTTTTACTTACGACTGCTATTAGTCAATGTACGTGGCCCAACATCATTCCAACAGTTACGAACTGTTGATGGTGAATTGTGTGGATCCTAAAGAGAAGCCTGTCAACGTTCGCAATTGCTTGAAAATGACGCTCATTGGGATCAAACTCTCAATGATGCTGTAATATCATCACACGCTCATCAAATTGTTTTCTATAATCATATCTACATGCTTCCCATTAAACCCAATTGATTTGTGGATCAAGTACAAAGATTATATGTGTGATGATATTTTGTATCAAATACGGAATAGAATGGGAAATCCAAATATACAAATCAGTGAAGAAATTTACAATGAAGCATTGATTTCAATTGAGGACATGTGCTTGATAATGTCAAACAAAGTATTAATTCAATTAGGCCTGACCGCGCCCAATCGTCCAATGCATGACGCTTTTAACCAAGAGTTGCATCGAGAAAATCTGTATGATCTCAACGCTTTGAAAGAATTAATTCAAACAAATCTTCCATTGTTAAATGAACAACAGAAGTATGTATTTGAAACTCTTATGAAAGTAACAAATGAAACTGGAGGGATTTACTTCTTAGATGCACCTGGTGGTACAGGAAAAACTCTTTTGATTTCATTAATATTATCAACAATTCGCCCACAAAATAAAATTGCACTTGCACTCGCTTCGTCGGGAATCGCAGCAACTTTGCTTGAAGATGGTCGAACAGCCCATTCAGCACTAAAATTGCCATTAAACATGCAAAGCAATGAAACTCCAACCTGCAACGTTTCGAAGAACTCTGCAATGGCAAAGGCTTTGCAGCAATGTAAATTGATTGTTTGGGATGAATGTACGATGGCACATAAAAAATCTTTGGAGGCTTTAGACAGAACCTTAAAAGATCTACGGAGCAATAATAACCGATTTGGTGGTGCAATGATTTTATTAGCAGGAGATTTTCGTCAAACATTGCCAGTGATTCCACGATCAACGCCAGCTGATGAACTCAATGCATGTCTAAAGTCCTCCAATTTGTGGAAACATGTCAAAGTACTTCATTTAAGCAAGAATATGCGTGTCCAGTTGCAAAATGACCAATGTGGAAACATATTCTCTAAACAACTCATTGATATTGGTAATGGCAAATTTCCTATAGACATGTTGGCTGGCTGCATTAACTTTCCTCAAAGTTTTTGTCAGTTAACTCGATCAAAAGATGAACTAATTCAGAAGGTGTTTCCAGATGTTACTCAAAATTACAGAAACCATGATTGGTTGAGCGAACGAGCTATACTGGCTGTAAAAAACATAGATGTGAATGAATAAAATTTCAAAATTCAAGAACAAATTACAGGCGAATTGGGGATATATAAATCAGTTGATTCGGCTACTAATCAATATGATGTAGTCAACTATCCACCGGAAATTTTAAACTCGCTGGATTTGCCAGGATTGCCACCTCACAATCTTCAATTAAAGGTTGGATCGGTGGTTATAATGTTGCGAAATATCAACCAACCGCGTCTTTGCAACGGTACACGGTTAGCGATAAAAATTTACTAAACAATGTGATAGAAGCAACTATAATCAAAGGAAAGTAAAAATGAGAAGATGTTCTCATACCGCGCATCCCAATGATTCCGACTGATGTGCCATTTGAGTTTAAACGACTACAGTTTTCAGTGCGGCTTGCTTTTGCTATGACTATAAACAAGTCCCAGGGGCAATCATTAAGTGTTTGTGGTATTAATCTAGAAAACCCATGTTTCTCACATGGTCAATTGTATGTTGCCTGTTCCCGTGTTGGAAAACCATCAGATTTGTTTATCTATGCGCCAGGTAATCAAACAAAAACATCGTATACCACAAAGCACTACAATCATAATAATAATAATTATGATTCACATGATTAACAATAAAGCGATTACTTACTTTTAAATCCTTATATATGTTTTATTTAATTATTTTTTATTCACAACGCCCTATCACCAGGGTGACGGTTCTGTTCAGGAGAATTTTTTGAAATACGTAGGCACAAAAACTGCCACATTACAAATCTTTTTGACAGGACGAAGTCTGTCGGGTCAGCTAGTAGCTTATAACATAGCATCCAACAATGTTGATAGAAAATTGTGTTGGGATTACATCCTTCACAAAACCTGCGTTCCTGACTTCAACAATTTTCATTTTACTATAGAGCGAGTTTGAGTACAAGGTCAATGTATGACCAATTGAAATGGGGAAGAAATGAATGAAAAGACGCTCTTGTCCTAATGAAAGCCTGAGGTCAACCCTACAAAGCCTGGTATAATGGGCAATGGGTTACTCTTCTACAGAAAAAATCTCTCCACAAATATGAAAAATTTATTCAATTATTAATGTACAAGTTCATGGTATATTTACATGATAATACTGCTAGCATTTTGTTTATCTGAAATTCTTCACTAGAAGTTAGGAGTTATAAAAAAAATATATGTACTTATATACAATCATCTCCCAAATAATTGGGAGCAAATAATTACGAAGATGACAGCCATCTTCAAATTCGTATCATAATGAGATTAAATCGGAATCCTCCATAATCAATCAGTGCAACCGAATTTGGGAGAACCTTTATCAAATATACTCAGATATAAATATTTTTTTTAAATCTGGCACACTACCAGCATGATGAAATGACAATCTTTGATCTTGTCGATTACTGGGACGATGTACATATTTACAGTCTTCCACCAACCGTGTACTAGCATTGGTAGTAGGAAGATACTCAACAGATTTAATTTTTTTACTGATATTATGTGTACAATCTGACAATTTTGAAGTAGACCTCAGCAACTTCCTATTGTTGGTTTTTCTAGTTCTCCCTTCTGAACTTATGTTGGAATTGGAACGTGCCATTTGATGCTGGCGATCTTCCAAGAATGCTTGGAAATTTTCTAAGGACCTTTTGGAGTGGGTTCTTTCTAAAATTTGAACACCGCCCGTTTTTGGAGCGAAGCTCTCTAAGTTAGTATCGCATCTGGAGTACTTGGCCAATAGCAGATCATTGTTAAATTTTTCCAAATGATTATTCATACTATTTCTCATTTTCATTTCGTTGCTTGGATCAACCTGAGAACTCTGATAAAAATGAAAATCTTCATTCGCTTCAGTCGTAATGGAGCAGCTGCTTCTTGAGCTTAATGTGTCGCAATTGTTAGCCATAAAATTCTCGTCGTAATCATCATCTGAGCTGGAATAATCAAGAATTTGTTCGTTGAGCTTCTTACTTTTAGTCTTATCATTCCCAAACGTCAACAACGGTTTCGTGGAATACATAAAACTATCCACACTTCTTCCGATTGCTCCCAAATTATCTTCACTCTGGCTCAGCTTTATTCCGTTAAGCGACACCAAATTCCTAGAGTTCTTCAAGATGGAGTTATTGGTGGCACTGCTGACGTAGACTGGGTTTTCCTCGATATTGCTTAGGCTTTCGTGACTGACAGTGGTTCGAACAGGTTGCTGGAAGGTAAGATTATTTTTATGGTAAGCATTTAGCTTTTGGCTGATGTAATTAGGGCTCAAGTGGTGCAGGTTAGAGTGGCTTGGGCATTGGTCGGTTTCACAGTTTGGACAGTTGAAGACAGGCATATCTGGTCTCTTCAGATGGGATGTGTGAAGTGATGGGTTTGACGATGAATCCAGTTTCAACCCTGAAAAAAAAAAAAGATGAAGGTTGAAACAACGGTAATGCAATTATTTAGAAATAATATTCGAGCAATAACAGCAATAGTACATTGTTTACCGGGTAGGAAAAGCTTAACATTCCTGGGCGACTGTGAAGATTGCTAAGCCGAGACTTAGCAACACAAAGTCCAGGAATGTGGCTTTTCCTACGAGGTAAACATACTATTTTTCCGCAAATCGTTTACAATTCGACAGATATTGATTGATTTAAAAAAAAAACGCGATAATTTTATTCCCAAATAAATGGTGCTTTGAAATTCCTAATAAAATTACTTGGGTTACTATGGAAACGTATTGAGGTTGAATTGTCAAATTTGACGCTTATAAATTTAATTGCTGGTGTTCTCGAAAGTAAAATGATAAGTGATGATGAAATTTTCATTCCTGGGACTCCTCCAGAGCTGGTTGAGGCAGTGAATACTGCTTCATTAGAATTATTGCCAAAGAAATCAAGAGAAAAGTACGAAAATGCATACAGACGTTTTATGGATTATCGCATGAGTAAAAATACGAGTTCTTTCTCAGAAAATGTTGTAATGGCATACTTCCTAGACCTTTGTTTAAAGATGAAATCTTCAACATTATGGGCCAATTATTCAATGCCGAAGTTAACCCTTGCACTTAAACACATTGTAGATATATTTACATACTCAAAACTTCGTTCTTTATTGAAACGGCAAGCTCAAGGTTATAGGTCAAAGAAATCTAAGATTTTAACGAAGAAAGAAATTGAAAAATTTATCCAGGAAGCTCCAGATAACGAAAATTTAATGATTAAGGTAATTTACAAGTTTATAATTTCTATTTAGATTATAGCTTTATTTACTTTTTAGGTGGCTGTAATATTTGGTATTTCTGGGGCTTGTAGAATGGATGAGTTAGTCCGAATGATTGTACACGATATAGAAGACTTAGAATCTAAGCTTTTAATCAGCATACCTGATTCGAAAACCAACAAACCAAGATCATTTGTAATTAATCAGATCTACTTGAATGTTTATCGAAAGTATGTTTCGTTAAAACCAGAAAATATGAACAGTGAACGATTTTTCTTTAAATATCAAAGCGGCAAGGGTTGTAGACAAGTGGTAGGAATTCATCAATTTAGAAAAATGCCCAAAATAGTTGCTACTTATTTGAACTTGGTAAATCCGACAGAATATACTTGCTTTCGTCGGACTTCTGCAACAATATTGGTTGACTCTGGTGCCGACATAACTAGTTTAAAGAGGCATGGCGGATGGAAGTCATCAAACGTTGCTGAAGAATATATCGAAGAATCGCTTAACAATAAGGTTGAGGTGGCAAATAAAATTTTCACAGTACAAAATATTCAACAAAATGACCCTTCCACCCTGCATGTTGTCCAAAATGTTTCTCATAGTTCTAAGAGTGTTCCTCCAATGTTCAATAATTGTACTAACTGTCAAATCACTGTAAATATAACAAACTGATCTTAAAAATGTATTCAGCAATGACTTGATATTTTCAAAATATAAATTAATTCCTTATAAGCAATGTGTTTTCTAACATTTATGTAGAACACTAACAACTGTACGGAAATATCATTTCCGTAATATTTCCGTAATATCCGTAATATCCTTACAGTAAGGAAATGACATTTCCTTACTGTAAGGAAGTCCTGATAGTACGAGATCCGGCTGCAGAATCAGTGTACCCATCGAGTGTTTGCTGAAAACCGAATTTTTACACATATTTATGATTAGGAGAATTTATATCTACCAGGTTGCCTATCAAAATGTAGCCGCTAGTATTTTTAATTAAATTATTAATAATTCATAATCCGTAAGAAATTTCACTGACATGTTTTTTCAATGAAATGTCGTCTATTTTACGGCAACATCTATGAAGACTGAAAAATCATGGTTGCCGTTGCGCATCTGGCCGCACCTCTTCGCAGCCAGGTGTACACAGGTATGATTTTGTTACATTTATACACCCACAACGTACATTCATATTTTATAAATCAAATTAAAGCTAATTTTTTCTGTTCATTATTATATACGGTTGCCTAATTAAATCTGGCCGCAAATAAGGGTTGCTGGCTGTTAAATATAGTAAATATTAAAAGTAGAGTGAAAGAGAGCTAGCGCGTTACACCACTATTCAGACGAGGATAGCGATTGCCAGCTGTCGGACAGTTTAAAGCCATTGCGCATGCGTCAGATGCTAGTGTTCTCAACGGATCAGTTGCGACTTTTATTCTAAGTTAAAAACCACGCTATTTTGGAGTACGTAATACACAACATAATATATTGCTGTTTCATTTGTGCATCGGGGTGAAATAAAACTTATAAAGATGAAGGTGAAGAATTTTGAAGAGACTGAAAATGAGCATCTTCCTGCGCAGATGTACTAGGCTGATCGTTTGATGGAGTTTTTGGAAGCTGTTCGTCGACTGAAAGTGTAGTTGGTTGATCATTCATTGACTCTTCCTGCAAATTAAATGGATGCGTTGAAAGACAATTTGCATTAAAAGTTTAGTCGTAGAAAATTTTTTTATATCCGATTAATATTATTTTTGCTGTATTAAAGAATTCTACGTATCTAAGAAATGGAATAACCTAGGTATTACTAGGTGGAACTATGTGACCACGTTTTCCTATAAAAATGACAAATTAAAAAAAAAAAATTTCTAACAAATAACCTCAAAGTTAGCACTGTATTATTTACATCGTAACTATAACCTATATTTTTTAAGTTCGATTAAAATTCTACTTACGGTTTGTGTCTTGCAAAAACTTTCGAATTCTTCTTTATCTTTTTGTTTGATAACTGTAATTTTTTCAAACACTCTGTATGATATCCAAAATCATCGGTGGATTCAAGTGTTAATAAAATGTCATGATATTTATATTTTTTCTTACGACGAAACAATAACATTAGGAAACACTTTTGAATGAAGCATTATCAAAGTCTAGTACATTGTTTTTTTCGCACAGAAAACACGCCTTCATCTTTATAAGTTTAATTTCACCCCGATGAGATTGATAATTTTTCGATGCACAAATGAAACAGCAATATATTATGTTGTGTATTACGTACTCCAAAATAGCGTGGTTTTTAACTTAGAATAAAAGTCGCAACTGATCCGTTGAGAACACTAGCATCTGACGCATGCGCAATGGCTTTAAACTGTCCGACAGCTGGCAATCGCTATCCTCGTCTGAATAGTGGTGTAACGCGCTAGCTCTCTTTCACTCTACTTTTAATATTTACTATATTTAACAGCCAGCAACCCTTATTTGCGGTCAGATTTAATTAGGCAACCGTATATAATAATGAACAGAAAAAATTAGCTTTAATTTGATTTATAAAATATGAATGTACGTTGTGGGTGTATAAATGTAACAAAATCATACCTGTGTACACCTGGCTGCGAAGAGGTGCGGCCAGATGCGCAACGGCAACCATGATTTTTCAGAGTCTTCATAGATGTTGCCGTAAAATAGACGACATTTCATTGAAAAAACAAGTCAGTGAAATTTCTTACGGATTATGAATTATTAATAATTTAATTAAAAATACTAGCGGCCACATTTTGATAGGCAACCTGGTAGATATAAATTCTCCTAATCATAAATATGTGTAAAAATTTGGTTTTCAGCAAACACTCGATGAGTACACTGATTCTGCAGCCGGATCTTAGACTATGACTTCTTCTTCAATAAATTTTGACAGGAATGTCAAAATTTCCTGGCGATTTGCGGAAAAAATTTTTTGCAAATATTGTTTTTTAAGCTAATTGTTTGCTTTGAAAACGACTGAAGATGCCTGTCGAAACGTTAGGAGCAAGAACATGAAGTGGTGATTATTGCCCAAATAATAATTCTACACGAGTTCCATCATCAAAAATTTCGCGTCAACATATTCAAAGGTTGGCTCTACATGAAACGTAATAATAACTTTTCAAGGATAGGCATAGGCATGAGAATGACAACTTATTAACTCTCAATTTCATATTGAAAACTATGTCTATTGCCATGATCCATAAACACGGGTATTCCCGATGAGAAGTACCGTTTTTGGAAAGGGGCAGTTAATCTTTTGACAAAATCACATTGTCAGCCAAAAATAGGATGTTTTCGGCGATTCCGGTGTTTCGGTGACATTTAAATTCTTTTCTAAAATTTTTGGTATCCAACTAGGTCTGCAGTTCTGAAACATTGATATTGACATTCATTGTTTGAATTGGAAATATTTAATCCTGATTTTTTTGATTATTTCCCCAGGACACTACTACCGAGATCTGCCTCTAACTTTGCTTCCTATTGGCGGTTAGCATATTTGTATGTGGCGATCTCGATAACGAAATTTGGGAAAATCATTGAAAAAGCCTAACGAATTTGCTGTCATTTTCAACGATGAGTTGGAGTGGAAATTTCTGTTTTCTTGTGACATTGCAGAGTTTTTTTATTTGATTCTATTTCTAATAACTAATGCATATTGTGATTAAAGTCTGAGGATCCAGACGTACCATCAATAACGAAATTCACGGATTAAGTATTGTATCTATAATATAAAAATGAATCGCAAAATGTGTTGGTAAGCGCATAACTCAACAACGCCTGGACCAATTTGGCCAAATCTTTTTTTAAAATGTTCGTTAAAGTTCAAGGATGGTTTTTACGGCGAGAAAAATTAAAATTATTGCTGGAAAAACCCCAAAAATAGCCCTTTTCTTCTTCCCATACAAATGATTTGTAACTAAAACGTAGTCAATTTGAGCTTTATTGCTATGGTATAAAGTTCATATTAAATTACAAGCACTCACTGTTGTCTAAGCAATGTAGGTGTGTTCCTAACGTCAAAGATCATATCTATCAAAACAATGTGCGTGTGTGCGTTGGAGCACAGAATACATAGTTGGAGGAGTTTAATGTCGCGTTCCGAAACTCGCGTTTCTTTTGTATTAGTTTGTGCACGCGAGATAAAATGCATCAGTTTCCACGTCATTACATCAGTCAAACAAAAATCGCGTTACCAACAGTGTTTTATTGATTTGACTTCAAGTCATATCAAATTTAAAAAAAAAGTTGTCTGTTACCTAATCTACTGAGTTTGCTTTTGTCAACTGATACACGAAACAAATTCGTATATCGTGTTTTGTGCAGAGTGTTTAGTTAGTTAGTGTTTGTTTAGTTCGTGATTAGTGAAAAAATAATTTATATTTGATATGCCTCCTATAGGTCGAAGCAATTTAGGTAGAAGAACCAGAAATGCTACAAACCAAGCTAATTACCGATCTAATCGTACTGCACAAAAACGTGACGACGGAAATGAACGTGAAAGAATTCGGATATCACAAACGCGTGAAGCGCGAGCGCGACATTCAACTTATAATCGCGCAAGTTTGAATCGAGCTGCTTTCAGTTACGATGTGTCAATTGACTACAGTAACTACCAATGTGTTGTTATTGGTTCTATGAACTCGGTTTGCTCACACTGTAAGGCATTAAAATACAAAAACTAAGCCAATGGATTGTGTTGCGCAAATGGTAAAGTGAAATTGATACCATTGGATCCACCACCAGAACCATTGTACTCATTGGTTTCAGGAATAGGAACAGATTCTATAAAATACAAAAACTAAGCCAATGGATTCCTCAGAGTTTTTGTCAGTTAACTCGATCAAAAGATGAACTTATTCAGAAGGTGTTTTCAGATGTTTCTCAAAATTACAGAAACCATGATTGGTTGAGCGAACGAGCTATACTGGCTGCAAAAAACATAGATGTAAATGAATTAAATTTCAAAATTCAAGAACAAATTACAGGCGAATTGAGGATATATGAATCAGTTGATTCGGCTACTAATCAAGATGATGTAGTCAACTATCCACCGGAATTTTTGAACTCGCTGGATTTGCCAGGATTGCCACCTCACAATCTTCAATTAAAGGTTGGATCGGTGGTTATAATGTTGCGAAATATCAACCAACCGCATCTTTGCAACGATACACGGTTAGCGATAAAAAAATTACTAAACAATGTGATAGAAGCAACTATACTCAAAGGAAAGTATAAAGGAGAAGATGTTCTCATACCACGCATCCCAATGATTCCGACTGATGTGCCATTTGAGTTTAAACGACTACAGTCTCCAGTGCGGCTCGCTTTTGCTATGACTATAAACAAATCCCAGGGGCAATCATTAAGTGTTTGTGGTATTAATCTAGAAAACCCATGTTTCTCACATGGTTAATAGTATGTTGCCTGTTCCCGTGTTGAAAAACCATCAGATTTGTTTATCTATGCGCCAGGTAATCAAACAAAAAACATCGTATACCACAAAGCTCTACAATGATAATAATAATAATTATGATTCACATGATTAACAATAAAGCTATTACTTACTTTTAAATCCTTGTATATGTTTTATTTAATTATTTTTTATTCACAACGCCCTATCACCAGGGTGACGGTTCTGTTCAGGAGAATTTTTCAAAATACGAGGGCCGTTCAGAAACTAACCTCCGGTTAATTGAAAAAAATACACCAAGTTAAGTGAAAATATTTTAATATATACATCTCACAACTACATCTTTGCACTATTTTTCGACATAGTCTCCATAACGATTGAGGCACTTATCGTATCTCTTCACAAGCTTTGAAATTCCTGCTGCATAAAAATCACCCGCTTGTGCCTTGAGCCAGCCTTTGACCGCATCTTTGAGCTCTTCGTCGTCATCAAACCGCTGGGACCCGAGCCATTTCTTCATATGCATGAAGAGGGGATAATCGCTTGGCGCCAGATCTGGGCAGTAAGGTGGATGGTTGAAAACGTCCCACTTGAAGGACTCAAGAAGGGCTGTTGTTCTGCGAGCAGAGTGAGGACGGGCGTTATCGTGCAAAAAAACGATACCGGAAGTCAGCATACCACGGCGTTTGTTCTGTATAGCCCGTCGTAATGTTTTTAGTGTTTCACAGTACACGTCTTGATTAATGGTCGTCCCACGTTCCATGAATTCAACCAACAACACCCCTTTGGCATCCCAAAACACCGTTGCCATCAGTTTTCTGGCAGAAAAATCTTGCCAGGCTTTTTTTGGTTTGGTAGGCGAATCTGAATGTGCCCACATCTTTGATTGTTCTTTTGTCTCAGGGTTCACGTACTTAATCCAGGTTTCGTCACCGGTCACGATTCTGTTTAACAATGGTTCTCCTTCGTCCTCATAACGTGACAGAAAGTCTAATGCAGAGGCCATTCTTTGAGTTTTGTGGTGGTCGGTAAGAATTTTCGGCACCCATCGTGCACAGAACTTACGGTAACCCAATTTTGCTGTCACTATCTCGTACAAAAGAGTCTTAGAAATCTGTGGAAAATAAGTAGACAACTCCGCCATTGTGAAACGTCGATTTTCACGAACTTTTGCATCAACTGTCTGAACGAGTTCGTCAGCCACCAATGATGGTCTACCACTCCTCTCTTCATCATGAACGTTTTCTCGTCCACTTTTAAATAAACGTACCCATTTACGGACAACTCCTTCACTCATAAATTTTGGTCCGTACACGGCACAAAGCTCACGATGAATAGCTGCTGCAGAGTATCCTTTGGCTGTAAAAAAACCTTATAACAGCACGCACCTCACATTTGGGGGGATATTCTATTGCAGCACACATTTCAAACTGCCACAAAAACTAAACTAGCGCAGGTACGATGTTCACTCGACTACGGCTTGTTGCCGACTGACCTGCTGAGAGCGTGAATGCACAGATGGCGCGCTACTCCCCCCCACTACCCGCACTGTGACCAATCGGAGGTTAGTTTCTGAATGGCCCTCGTACATAGGCACAAAAACTGCCACATTACAAATCTTTTTGGAAGGACGAAGTCTGTCGGATCAGCTAGTAGTATATAGATATTTCCATTACATTCTCTTTTCCAAGAAGTGGCACACGGAAAAAAAGAGTCAGATATGGATCAATATAGTAAAAAATGTTTGATAAGAATATTTGTTTGATTGAAAGGTGTTTTGCTAATATTATTCATCTAAAAATTTCAGTGAATATGGTATTTCCCAATAATGACAACCAGGAGATTTCGATCGGATATGCAGTGAGTATTTCATAGATCATTCAACACTATACTACATCGTCCAATGAAATCGCTCAATTTTTGAAAACGGACCAATAGAAACAAACTGTATCTGAAAACACTTACTTTCACAGTGTTTTCACTTTTAGAAATTTGTTTTTAGCAAATGCCTAATTTGCATAGAAATATTAATACGTCCGGATAGCTTTGGCCATTGGTGGAAGTAGCGGTCGTCATGGTTACGATAAACAAGCAGTTGTTAGCGATAACTTCAACAGCACATTTGGCAGTTCTGTCAGTTTATTTTCGTATTTTACCATAAAGTAGATAAAAATTAAACGTTTTGGGAATTGTAATATTACTTCTATTGGGGAAAGTGTGAAGAAAAGTGTGCCGCTTAATACAGTGAAGTCAAGATCCTACATTTGGAAACAATTTGAAGAATTCTGTGCTGCCCGGGAATACCTTGTAAATGAAAAAACAAGTTTGTCAGAGCTCAATAATATTATGCTAGACTGGGCTTTCAATGTGAAGAAAAGAGATGGATCAGACTATAAGGAAAGTGTCGTAAAAACCTTGTGGAATAATACTGCCAAACAGCTGCAGGAAAAATTCTATTCCGAATGGGCCGTTAGGTTCGATCCATTCACAGACGTGGCTTTTAAAACGGCGCGGGATGCACGAAATGCCAAGAGGCGTATTTTGCAAGTGGACCCTGAGAAAAGAAAAGTTAGTGCCAAGGCGCTGTCTTTGGAGCAAAACAAAAAGATGGTCAACTTATGTAAAGAAGATAATCCAGACGGTTTGAACAGAAAATTTTATTTTATTGCTGCATTGGAGCTTGCTTGGCGCGGAGGAGAGGGTTCATCATGCATAATTTCGCATTTCCAATTCGAAATTGAAAACGATGGTAATCCCACGGGCCGAATTGCCTACAATCCGATTTTTTCTTAAATAAGACAAGGTGGTGCCAAAAATGTGAGGAAACGAAATGGCTGACTCCCAATATTTTTTATTTCGTTTGATTTACATTGTTGAATGATCTCTCCAAATACCACACGAGATTCGAAGTTTTTTTGAGAACACTGTCGTTTTTGAAAATTATACAAATTTCACTCAAGAAAGTGATCCCGAAATACCACTCGCCTTCGGCTCGTGGTATTTTAAGGATCACTTTGTTTCGTGAAATTTAAACGCATAATTCCCAAAAAACAAGAGTGTTCTCAAAAACTTCTCACCTCTAGTGGTATTACTCTTGAGAATGAGAAAAGTAGTAAACGTAATTGTCATTTATCCGATACAACGATTTCTCCAAAGTTTAGTTAATTCATTATTCGCGAATAGCGAATATCAAGTTCGCTGAAAATTATGTTGATGCCGATTTTGCATTCGTTTCTGCATCAACACTTAATATTTGCGAAACAGTTGAAGATAGGTATAGGACATTGTACATGATTTATGTCCAGAATTCTCTGAAGAATCCAAAAAATTAATAATATACAGGGGTTTGCATTTAAAATAAGAAAGTGGGTATTGGCCACTGTCACATGACGCACCCTATATATTTTTTTTTAAAATGCTCAGTTAAAAATACAAATCGCCGTGTCCAAGCGATTTTCCAAACATGCTCTCATTTATTCCTTATCGAATTTATTCCATTTGGCTGTTCCACACTGTATAATATCTCATGTTGATGGGGATTGTCGTCCTTATTTGTTGGTGAATGTTTTAGGTAGGTCTATGATGGGTTTATTGGATTCTGGTACAACTCAAACTCTGGTGGGTTCTGCGGGGTACAAATTTTTGTTGAATTTATGTTCAAAGTTATCTCCAAGTAAATTATCTTTTCCTGTAGCAAATGGGGAGACTTGTGAGGGTATTGGTTATGTGAAAACTTCGATTAACTTAAAGGGTAAATTTTGTTAGATTGATATACTTATCGTTTCTTCTCTTGGTTATTTTCTCATATTTGGAGTCGATTTTCGGGTTCAGATGGAAATAATTCCGGGCCTCAAAGATGATGTGTGGCACTTTGCAAAGAATTCAGATGTGGCTACGGTCTCACCGGCTGGCGTTAATGACTTACTGAGTGAGAAACAGCTCAATGTTTTCAACGAGGCCTTAGAATCTAAATTCAAGCTAATGGGTGATGGTCTTGGTTGTACTTCTGTGGAGAAACATAAGATCGAGATTTTGACTTGTACTTCACCTATAAAGCAGCGATGGTATCCTGTTTAACCCTTCAAACAAAAGATCATAAATGAGGAAATAGAGTCTATGATCAGGTTAGGTATAATTGACCCATCAAAGAGTTCATGGTCGTCTCCGGTGTATCTGGTGCCTAGAAAAGATAGTACTTATAGGCTCTGTATTGACTATAGACGATTAAATGCCATGACCAAGAGGATGCATATCCTATTCCTTATATATCTGATATTTTAGACAAATTGAGAGATGCTGAATATTTAAGTTCGTTAGATATTAAGTCTGCTTTTCATCAGGTCGAGGTTGAAGAGTCTTCTCATAGTTCACTGCACTTACGGTTCCTGGGTATGGATTGTATCAGTTCTGAAGGTTGCCGTTTAGTTTGACCAACTTTGGTGCAACTTTTCAGAGAGTGACTGATAAAGCCTTGGGAGCTGATTTGCAACCCTATGTATTTGAATGATATAATCATTATTTCAAATGATTTCGAAACACATCTCAGAATTTTGGAAAAGGTTTTCGATAGGCTCATCCAGGCTGGTTTGGTGGTAAAGAGGGAGAAATGTAAGTTTTGTTTACCACAATTGAAATATCTTGGGTTTGTTGTCGATGGGTATGGATTAAGGACGGATCCTGATAAGGTGAACGCAATTTTAAATATATCAACTACGACGATTTATATGTACTGCTTCATGGTATAGACGCTTTGTTTCTCTACTATTAAAGAGCCATTAACTCAGCTCACTGAAAGAAATGTGAAGTTGATTTGGTCTGATGATTGTGATTGGGCTTTTAATCTTATTAAAGAAAAGCTTTCCACTGCTCCAATATTGACTTATCCGGATTTTGAAAAACAGTTTATTGTTCAGACTGATGCATCGGGCTCATGGCATTGGAGCGGTTCTACGTCAAAATTTCGATGATGGAGAACGTGTCACTCGTTATCTATCAAGATCTTTATCACGACAAGAGCGTAATTATTCAACAACAGAAAGGGAATGTCTGGCTGTTATTTGGGCAGTTGAGAAATTGCGTCTTTATTTGGAGGGAACGTTCTTTAAGATCATTACAGATCACCACTCTTTGTTGTGGCTGAACAACTGAAGGATGCACAGGGACGTCTTGCGAGATGGAATCTGAGATTGATGCCTTTCACTTATGAAATGGTTCACCGGAAGGGTAAACACAATGTAGTACCTGATATGTTATCTAGATCTGTTCCTGTAGCTGCAGATGTCATTTCCAGAAAGGAGCGAGTGCATTAAAGAGACTTTCTCAATTCTACTGATGCTTGCTATGGAACCATGTTGGAACGTTTGGAAAAACAACCAGGAAAGTATCCCTCATGGCGAGTAGAAGATGAAGTTCATTTTAAGTATGTGGATCCCATTTCTCTCTTCGGCATTGCTGAATCTAACAACTGGAGGATTGTAGTTCTTAAGGATTTCAGGCAAGCATTGATTAAAGAGAATCATGATGTGGTCATCCTGGTGTCTACAAAATATACTGGAGGGTACGCCAAAAGTACTATTGACCAAAGATGAAAGCTGATGTAGTACGATTCGTGAAGAGCTGTCAAATTTGTGCGGGATCTAAACCAGAAAATCAGTCACCTGCTGGTTTCATAGGGAAAAGACCTGAAGTCGCTGAACCAAGCGAAATGATTAGCTTGGATTTTGTTGGCCCACTTCCTTCCTCACGTGGTTCGGTTTGTGCTTCCTATACCCGTACGCTCAGCAAATTCTACAATAATATTTAAGATTTTGGAAGAGCAAATATTCATGATGTTCGGAGTCCCTAGGTTTATAATATCGGATAATGGAGTGCAAATGCAGAGCTAAAAGTTCAAGTCGTTATGTTAGATATATGGCGTCTATAATATTTTCACCCCTCTGTATAGTCCTCATAGCGACCCATCTGAAAGAAGCAATGGTATTGTGAAGACCATGCTCCGTTGTTATGTGAAGAAAAATCATAAAACTTGGAGTGACCATATCGCTGGTATTGGTTGCTCTATTCGCACTGGACGTCAGGAGACGATAGGAGTGAGCCCATACTTCGTTAACTTTGGGAAGGATTATAGAGAAAGTGCAGCATCTTAGGATCATCCTGTTGGTTTTTATGCCTAATGAATACGTTAACAAAAGAAAAAAATATAACGAAGCTCTTTTCGGAGATGTTGAAAAACTTTTATTTAGGGGAAACCACTGCATGAATATCGCGTATATCTCTTTGACAAGTTTGAATCTCTGAAAAAAAAATAATGAGAGTAATGACTATCCTAAAGGTTCCAACTAGGATTTCAACCGCATAAGACACAGGCAGAAGTAACATACATCACGCTCTAATCTGGTCGAAGAACAAACTTCCAAATACCTGATCCTTGAAGAGAAACTGGCCTGCAGAACTAAAGGATGCCTGAAGACTTATCAATGGATAGGCCTTTAGACTATCCCGTACGTGGTCATCACCTTGTCGTTGTGTACGGGCTCAAGTAGCTGTAATAAGCGACGAACCAAGAATGACCATCATCATCCCTGAATCCTTCCCAATCCAAGAGCTCTGTCTAAGCGTGCGCATAGGTCGTGACACCTTTGCGAACACACCTATGCATCCGGACCTAGAAGACGCTGGAGACAGAGCCAGCAAGCAAAGTTGTCGAACGACTATCTCGAGGAAGCGGAGCGATACGTCTGATAGCTTAATCCGATTACTAGGCGAGAGGATGAGCCCCGACTCTTCCCCCTAGTTCTTAACGGGCCCGGCACAGATCTGGGGAGAACAGTCGTAGCGTTATCACAACCTCGTAGCCAAGTCTCCGAGTCAACAGGGCCATACAACCGTCCATGCCGGGAAAGTCGCATGGCCGAAAGCTGGACGGGGTCAGGACCTTCCGAGGATCTATACCTAGGGCTCCGAGTTCCGTAACCAGAGCCAGGTGAACACGGAACATTCGGAAGAGAGTTAGTTGACCTTCACGAGTTCTTCGTGAAGACAACGGAACCGTTCTAGAGCGCAATACAAGCTCTTCCTCACATCCCAAAATTCCCAGTGAGTGTATGAGTAATTGCGTGGGTGGCACATATACTGTTCGCGCAGTGGTGTTCCGCCCCAACCGCAACTGCCAGTTCTATGAGTCGGTTTCCCTGGGACTCTAACTGGAGAGTGTTGCTGTCGGTAGAGGAGGCGGTTTTGGTGGGTGAAAGTCCCACACGAACCTGCAGCATTGAACGCCGCCGCTGCAGGAAAGGCATGAGGAGTTCCCCCTTTCCTCGGCGGAACAAAAAGAGGGCCTTTAGACTATAGTCAAGATAAGACCTTATGATCCCATTTAGGAGCTCATAGCTCTGAACCAGCAAACGGGCCCATAGAATAAATAAAATATGATTGCTTGTATAATGTACGCCAATAAAAAAAATATTGGATGTACTGAAGAACTATCAGGACAAACTAAACAAGAGTTGAACCTGCTAACGAAAACCAAAGAACAAAAAATTGCATATATGAAGTACCATGCCAATGCGGAAGAACTCTTATTAGAGAAACAAAGCGCCCTTTGGAAGTAAGAATAGAAGAACATCAGAGCTACAAATCGATAGATATTGTCCTAATTTGTTGTGCATGTGAATCATCCGATAACATGGAATGGTGCATCTATTATATGCAGAAAAGGAAAGAAAAATCAAGCAAGTAGAATTTAGAAAAGTTTTCGAAAGTTGTTTTAGCTTGTGTACGAAAGAAGTTTATGGCCCAAATCATCATTCTACACCTATGAAAAGTCATTTTTACAGAGTACGGAGAAAAACTTCAGAATAGGCGCTCAAAAATTCTTAACCTCCTATCAGTGTTTTTCTACATCTTTTTTCTGTACAGGAGTAGCCAATATATGCAGAGTGTATCGCTGAAGTACCTGGTTTTTTTATTAAATAGCTAGAAAACTCCTAATTTATTATTTATTCCAATAGATATATTATAAATTGTACTTTTACAATTTTTTTTGTTCGGAGGAACTCAAGAGAAACTTTTTTCAAAATAATTCTATTCACCCTCTTTCAAAATAAGTTTCGAGTCTGTAGCGAGCCACCCGGTAAGGGTAGTTAGTTCAGGTGGATAATAGCGACAAAAAAATCACATGTTAGAAATCGCGTTATTATACTGGCTTATAGACTAACATTTTCGAAAAAGATCTTCAATATTCGAGAGTTTTTCAACATCAAATTAATAAATTTTTCCATTGATTCAATAGCATACCTCTTTGGTCTTTATTTCTCCGATAGTTATGGATAACTGGTAACCTGCCATCGATGCTAGTGTATAGGGATCCATTTGTAATTGGAAATCGATGTTCCACAGTTTGGAGTACTTTGAGGTTCCTTTCTTGGGCCATTTGGACGATTTCGAGGCTTTGAGGTTGGCTCCCAAATGGTCGAAACTTTCCATCTAACCCAACTAGAAAAATTTAATATGAATGAAATCTTTGATAATGGTTTCACATTTTATTATCTTCACAAGTAGAGAAGAAGTGGAAAAATAAATTCTATACACTCACAAAAAGTAAGTTAGCAATGAATGAACTGTCACAGATTATTGGAAATCAAAAAGCAAAGAAGCAAATAATTCTTGAACTTTACCGACGGAGTGTTCACTATAACAACCGGCAGTGCCTTCCATGTACCAAAAATCCAGTTCGACAAAAGGGTCTTCCGCCCATCATTCTGAATTTCTCCTTAGCCCACTTAGAGGCGACAAATTAATACCAAACAAACCGTAGAAGGCTCTATATGGTCCCCTCGCAAACGACATGCTTCGACCTTCGTCAGATGCATCAAATACATTCTTTCCTCGTAGGAATTTCTTACAATGCCATTCTAGTGCCCCCCAGCTCGACCGATTCTAGTAATAAGGCATCAGGTACAGAACAGGCATATTCAAGGTTTGGTCGAATACAAGTTTTTTCATAAGATTCTATAGGTTTAGGCTTTGTTTGTAATAGACAAAATGTGCTCTGACCAAGTCTGACTTACTCAGTGATGACTGGTCCAAGATCTCTAAGAAAAGAGATAGATTCAATGACATGATGGGATGAATTGTATATGTGTATTGCATTATTTTAACCACGTGAAGAACTTACACTTTTATACAGGGTGTAACTAAATAAGCGTGAAATATTTAAGGAGGTGATTCCTCATAGAAAAAAAGAAAGAATCTTTCATATAAAGAAACTTTATTGGGGCATCCCTTGTTAAGATAAAGCCTCTCAAAGAGAATACATAAAATTTGTATAACAATTTTTTTCACAAGCACCAATAAAGTTACCTTATTGAAATTAACCTAACGTTTCCTACTAGCAAAAACACACTTATCCAGTTATTTATTTGGCTTACCCCATGGTTGTAAGGGTGGGAAACGCAACCCCTTACGTTATTTCCAATGTAACTTTTCATCTTATTATTTGTTAACTAGTAAGGGGGTAGATCCATAGGCCCATAGATCCATTTGCCAGTAGATCCATAAGCCAGTAGTTCAATAGGCCCATAGATCAATATAGACCATAGATCAGTGAAGCTCATAGATCTATGAAGCGCACAGAAACACGAAACACGGCAAAGAAACCCGTTGAAATCAAAGAAACTTGAAAGAACGCAAAGATACACGGAAGAAAGCGAACGAACACGAAAGAACGCAAAAAAACACAAAAGAAAGCGAGAAAACATGTAACGACCCGAAGAAACACGAAAGAACGCAAAAAAACCGAAAGAACCCAAAAAAACCCAAAGGAACGCAAAAAAACCCGTTGAAAGCGAAATGACATGAAAGAACTGGAAGAAACGCGAAAAAATACGAAAAAACACGAAGAAACTTGAAGAAACACGAAGAAACTTGAAAAAACACGAAAGAACCGAAAAAACACGAAAGCGCCCGATGAAACACGAATGAACCCGAAGCAACACGAAAGAACGCGGAGAACCACGAAAGATTGCAAAAAGCTCAGAGGAACCCGAAACACCCCGTCGAAAGTGAAAAAACATGAAAGAACTGGAAGAAACACGAAAGAAGCCGAGCAAACACGAAAAAACGCGAAAAAACATGAAAGAACCCGAAGTAACACGAGAGAAAGAAAAAAATCCAAAGGAACCCAAAAAACCCCGAAGGAGCACAAAAAACCGAAAGCGTGCAAAATATACCGAAAGAACTTATAGATTGCACTCCCTGTATATCAATCGATCGCGAATTCATTTTTAATGGCACACCCTGTATGACATTTCATTGAATTCAGCTCCCTTACGCGGAAAAGCACCAAAACTCTGGTGAATCTCAGCGCTACTCGGATCTGACACCCTGTATATGATTCGTATATCACATGATTGCAAATTCATTGTAAATCGCACACCCTGTATGACATTTTATCGAAATTAGATCCCATACGCGAAAGAACATGAGCACTTGAAGAACAATGCATATGGGACACCCACTATATAATTGATTCGCAGTGGATGCTTTTTCCATAAAAAAATTCAGACGGAAAAACTCTCGAAGAAATCTGGTGAGAGTCAGTGCTTCCGATGTGCACAGCCCGTATATCAATCGATCGCAATCGGTGCATTCCACAAAGTTAGTATAAACATTATTCGATAAAGCTCCTATGTAACACCCTGTATATGAATCGAAATGAATCCATAAAAAATAAACCCAAAGAATATCGTTTCAACTCCATCAATTTTACAAAGGTAAAATAAAAAATATTCGAAAAAGGTCTGAACGTGTATTCATGAACAGAGTGCTTAGCCGTTTTCTCCTGAATAAACTAAGTGTGTCGGATTCTAACATAGAGTATCATAAGTTGGAACGGACCTCGGAGAGGGCAATGAATTCGCGCGCAAATCGAGTAAAAAATGCCGATTTTGAAACGAATAGAAGAGGTAATTTTCTTTCGGTTCAAGAACCGTGAGTGGTCTCTAGAGATTCGGAATCTCCTGTAGATTCTTAGTCGAGCGCTTTGAAGGCGCGAAAAATCTTCCACCGCCCATATTGAGCGAAAAATTGATGGCGGATTTTCAAATTTGGAGCTCGCGTTCGGCTATCATCGGAATCGTATCAGAAACTGTGACATTTCACAACGATTATCGTGTAAATTACCGAATTTGGAATGAAGAATGTACGGCCTTATCACGCTACTTAGATATGAAGTTTGGTACACAGAGATGGGAAATTTCACGTAGATTCGTTTTCTACCGAACGCTGGGCGATTTATATCGTTTTCGACCGGCACGGAGGGAAAACCTAGGTGCGGTTTTTGACGTTTCAGAGAAGTCGGGAGTCTAAAAGTTGCCGTTTTATATGCATAATGTTCGTGTAGATTTCGGGGGGCTTCGCAGCCCGTACCGGTACCACATTATGAGGAATTTCTTTTACTCGAAAAAGCGACCGATCTCGGCCCGCGAGATGGTCCCATTCGTTAGTGAGATCTTCCCCAAAAAATGTCTCATTAGTTTTTTGCCAAAATAAAACAGTTCGCAGCAAAAACTTATTTCATGAACAACTACAGAGATAGGTACATCGTCATAAATGCGAACTGGATTTATTATTATTCTGTAGTTAGTACCTGCATTAAACGACTAAATGGCAAAAAACAAAACTAATTCATTAATAACACAACACACACGTAGAAATCATATTAAATGTTTAATACATATGTCTACCTTCAGACACGATAGTGCGATAGTGACAATTAAATTGGTATAACGCTGTCAGTTTATAAATTTTTGAAATAGACTTCATACTTATTTTGTGTTGTTGTTCTGTTCTTTAATTCACTTGTTATTAAAATGACATACACAAATGGGGAAATGGCTGATATGCATAAGGTTTACGGTCTGTCGCAGGGGAAAGGCTTAGAAGCTTCTAGACGATATGCTGAAATGTTTCCTCAACAGCAGCATCCTTCACATAAAATATTTGTTCGACTTCATCAACGATTACTAGAATATGGTTCATTCAACAAAAGAACGCAGGAACACGTACGAACACCACAGCTTGAGGAAGCAGTACTTAATTTAATTGAAGAACAACCGACTACTAGTACTAGAAAGATTGCTTTCCAGCTAAATGTGGATCATATGACGGTATTTCAAATTTTAAAGGAACAACTCTTATACCCTTACCATTTGCAACGAGTACAGGCACTGTTAACGCGAGACTTCTCGAACCGTCTTGAATTTTGCAATTGGATGCAGGAAATGCTTAGGAGTAATTGTGACTTTCTGAAGACGATATAATTCACAGACGAATGTTGTTTTTCTTGGGACAAAATTATTAATTTTCATAATTACCACATATGGGCTGATGAAAACCCTCACGCTATTGTCGAAACCAATCATCACGAACAGTTTTCTCTTAACGTATGGCTCGGAGCTTTTGGGAATTTTTTAATTGGCCCTCATTTTCTACCTCTCCGATTAAATGGCGAGGCATACGTTCAATTTTTAAGAGAAGTGCACCCACTATTGCTGGAGGAAGTTCCTTTGGGCGTCAGAAGGGATATTTTTTTATGCATGATGGGGCTCCCGCCCATTTTAGTCAAGTAGCACATCAGCATTTAACTGAAACATATCCGAATCACTGGATAGGTCCCCGGATCTCAATCCTGTCGATTTCTCTATTTGGGGCCATTTACAGCATTTGGTTTCTCGTACTCATGTTCGCGATGTAGAGGACTTGAGAAATCGCATCATCGATGCGTAGAGGGTAATCAGAGAGAATCCAGGAATATTTGAGCGAATACGTGGCTCAATACGCCGACGTCTAGACGCATGCTTGATGTCTGAAGGTAGACATATGTATTGAACATTTAATATGCATTCTACGTGTTGTGTGTTTTGTTATTAATAAATTAGTTTTGTTTTTTACCATTTAGTCGTTTAATGCAGGTACTTGCTACAGAATAATGATAAATCCAGTTCGCATTTATGACGATGTACCTATCTCTGTAGTTGTTCGTATAATTTTTTCTGCGAACTGCTTCATTTCAGGAAAGAAACTCATGAGACGTTTTTTGTTTAGAATAAAATAGGCTATCGGAAATAAATTTTTAAATGGCAAACAAATAATAAGACAAAAAGTTACATTGGAAATAAACTTTAGGGGTTGTGTTTCCCACCCTTACAACTATGGGGTAAACCAAATAAATAACTGGATAAGTGTGTTTTTGCTAGTAGGAAACGTTAGGTTAATTTCAATATGGTAACTTTTTTGGTGCTTGTGAAAAAAATTGTTATACAAATTTTATGTACTCCTTTTGAAGGGCTGTATCTTAACAAGGGATGCTACAATGAAGTTTCTTTATATGATAGATCCTATCTTTTTTTCGATGAGGAATCACCTCCTTAAATATTTTACACTTATTTAGTTACACCCTGTATATTGAGAGAAATCATCCCTTTATAGTTTCATCTTACAATAGCGTCGACGTCATGCTGTAAAACGTGCGAGTTGGTGAAGGGGTTCCCGTAGATTTTGGCGCCCTCGGCAAATAACGAGCAAGCTGATTCAACGTCAGAAGTCAGATCCGATTAGAACAGCAAGAAGGGTAGCACGCCTAGAACGGTTCCCTGCAGGATACCACTCATCCGAAATATTCTTTCGAAAAAAAAAGCCTTGATCCATCGCAGTAAATCACCACCAATTCCAAGCTTGAGGAGAATACGTCTTTGGGGCACAAGGTCAAAGGCCTTGAAAAAATAGAGATGTAGAAGTAGAAGTAGAAGTAGAAGTAGATTTATTCAGTACAGAAATTATTGCATACACAATAAAAGTGACATCGTCAGATTAGTAATGAATTTCAGTAAGTTGAGCAAAAGGTGAACCACTCAGACAAAGAATATGGTTCACTTACTATAACTAATTCATGCAGAGTCTTCTTAAAAATTTTTACATTACTTATCATTCTCAATTTATTAGGAAGACAATTGAACAATTTCATCCCAAGATATAGTGGAGATTTTTCGGTTATTGACAGAAAATGATGAGGATAAAAGAAAGTTTCTTTTCTTCTTGTTAAGTTAACATTTCTATAAATTTCAAAACAATGAGGATGAAGATACATGAATATAAGAACTTTGTATACAAATAAACCGTATAGTGTTAGTAGGTTATTTTCTCTGAAATGTCCTCTACACGACGCCCTATACTTCAAACCCAATAGTTTTCTCAACATAGCCTTTTGTCTTAAAAACACTAATTCAGACAAAGAACTGCCCCCCCAAAAAATTATACTGTAGCTCATCAATGACTGAAAGTTCGCAAAATACACCATCTTCAAAGTATCAAAGTCCATTCTAGTTCTCAGGACACACACTGAAAATATTACTGAGTTTAGTCTTTTCACGAGATTGTCTATGTGGAACATCCATCTTAAGTTATTATCCAGATAAACTCCCAGGAATTTCACAGATGTGGACAAACTCATACCATCTTCAATTTCCTGAGGTACACTCACGGCAGATCTACCAGTACTGAAGACCATACACTCAGTCTTCTCGAGATTTAAAATGAGACGATTCCTCTTACACCATCTATTTACGCTATCAAGTATCTTCCGTGCTATCTCCAAGGTGAACCCCAAAGACGGGGATCTCAAGAGAAGATTGGTATCATCCGCAAACAGCACACACTCCAAAAAACCACCAAAAACATGATCACGCAAGGCCGATGGAAGATCATTTATGTAAATTAGAAAAAGCAATGGCCCAAGAACACTACCCTGTGGCACACCAACTTTGCTCACTTCCCCTGAGGATTGATATTCTTTTCCATTTATTACCATTTTGACTGTCTGAGGCCTATTCCTTAAGGAGCTCTCTATGAGTATTAGCTGTTTATCTCTTATCCCACACTTTTCCAACTTTTCCAGCAATATTCCAGTATCAACACAATCAAATGCCTTAGACAGATCCAAAAATAATCCAATTGGCAATTCCTTGTTTTCTAATGCTGTAACTATAGAATTATATAGCTCAAATATTGCTGTCTCAATACTCTTTCCTGAATATATCCATGTGGACATTGTGTAAAAACGTTGAATTTTTGAAGAATTTCAGAAACCTATTGGCCAAAATTTTTTCAAATATTTTGGAAAATGTGGACAGGATGCTGATTGGTCGATAGCTTCCAGGATTTTTAGGATCGCCTTTTTGAAAATTGGTTTTACTACAGCAATTTTTAGGTCCTCTGGGAAAACACCATCCTGAATGATTTGTTCATAATATCTGCTAGAGGTGCTGCAATAAGATGAACACATGCCTTTATCACTTCCAAAGGAATACCATCCCACCCTGATGATTTGGAGTTTTTCATTTTCCTTACTGTAGCTATTATTTAATCTTCAGTGATGTCAAACAAGTAAAAGGATTTTTCCTGACGTGGTATAGGATTAGAATCATCATTATCTGACTGTTCTTCAATATTAAGTGCTGATTGAACATTGGAGAAAAAGTTATTAAATTTGTCCAGCAGTTTATGAGGTTCAGACTCATTTTTTATTCCATTTGAACTTTTATGTTGTTTCCCTAGTGTTTCATTTACAAGATTCCAAATAGTTTTCGGTTTATTAGTTGATTTTTCGATAGTCTTTCTACAATATTCAGTTCTTTCCTTTTTAATCATGAAATCATATTATTGTTTAGTCTTTTTATATGCCGACAAGTACCTATCGGATCTCCTCGAGAGTATGAATAAAATGTCTAAGAGTTTCTTATATTCTTGGATGGTACTATTCTTTGATTTAAATTTTTTTTTTCTATGAAAACTAATAGTTCTTATGGGAAAGCAGGAAGTAAACAACTCATAGAATCTTCCAAAAATTGTTCTCCACAGTGAATTTGCATCATCATCTAAATCCTCACCCATATTAGTCCATTTTTGATCTTATATTTGATCCACAAACTTCCTTATGTTCTCTTTATTTATATCTCTAATTTGTTTTTTTTCAGATGGTATAGTTGAGTGTTCTTTATAAGGAAAAATAAAATTTTGTGCAGAATGGTCAGATATATGTTCTTCAATTACCGAGCTGGTTCCTACTATATTCGTTATTATATTGTCAATACATGTTGCTGAAGTTTTGGAGATTCTTGTTGGTTCATTAATTGTTAATCGATGACCAAAACTCTCCATTGTTGACCTAAAGTTCTTAGTTGCAGATGTTTCACATAATAAATCGATATTAAAATCTCCTGCCAGTATAACATCGGATTTTTCCTCCAAACAGATAGACAATATACATGACAGCCTTTCCAAGAAAATATCGTAATTACCTGCAGATGACTCAGGTCTGTAAACACACATCATGATGATTTTCCTCATATTCAGGTGTACTTGGGCTGCACAACATTCAATGATGAATGGAATACTATAGTTGTTCAAATCATCCCTTGTCTTAAACGAGAAATTTTCCTTGAAAAATATAGCACTACCTCCATGCTCACCATAATTTCTGTAGTAACAGGATGCTAGGTTGTAACCTGAAAGTCTATAATATTTCAATTGTTCATAATCCATCCAATGTTCATGAAGAGTATCCACAAGGACACGAGTACACAGAATCCAGCTCCAATCGTTAGTACACGACAACATGTTGGTGATCACGAAACGGTCCGACAGAAACCCATGTTGGTTATCTGGTATGATTCCACTAGACAGGGAAAAGCCGAGGATCTTTTCGTGGATTATTCTCTCACAGATTTTCGATATTGCCGGCACTGAACTAATTGGTCTGTAGTTGCTAGGGGAGAGCTTGTTGCCTTTTCTGAAGATCGCAGTAATCAGAGCTTGACTCCAGCATTTTGACGTGGAAATCAAATATTTAGAAATGAAAAGCTTGCCAATGAAAAATAATATAAAAGAAGGATAATGGATGAAACCTGCGGTTTCACCCATTATCCTTCTTTTATATCTAATTTCACCGCATTATGTCCTTTTCTGAAAAATAATATACCAACCTTGAGGTAATTTCTCGTCGAGACGTTTTCCAGAGCATCTGTAGACATCTGAAACCCAATTGCTGAACCTCGAGTCTACCAAACCCAGTCCAATGGGAAGAAGGACATCTTGGAGCAATCCCAACCAGAGAACAGCTCCTGCTACAGGCCATGGATGTATCAATTTGGGAATCAAGCAAAGAACCTGAAATTAAATTTTAGCCTTATTCACTGTATACTAAATAAAAAAGGTAGAAAAGGAATGACGTAACAACCGCCTTCAAGACACAAGATACCATTATAATAATAATAATAATAACACTGTTTCTAAAGTCGGCTACCCTTAAGTCAGAGACGGAGTCAGGATGGAGTAATAAATACCAGATGGTATAAAAAGAACATCATGAAAATGGACACCCCAACAACTTACAGAGCGTTCCATAGTCAACAAGAAACGATTATGAACATTCTTTCCGCCTGCAGAGTCCATGCTCCATCAGGGTATATAGACAGACACAACGGGGCACTCCGAGCTCTCTACTTCCATCTAAGAGCGGCATATGAGATAGACAAAGAACCTGTGCTACCATATGTGCCTCTGGAGATTGAAGCGGTAGTCCAGAACGAGAGAGCTCGAATATACTGGAACTATCCTGTCTCAACAACACGTCAGATCAATGCAATAAAGCCAGACATACTTCTGAACAAAGAACTGAAGGAATTGTTCTTCGTGGAATTCTCCTCCCCTGCAGAAAACAATATAGTGATGAAAGAAGAACAGAAAAGGCAAAACTACAAAGATCTTGTTTTCGAACTTGGAACTATGTACCCAGGTCATAAAGTCAGGATGGTTATACTAATCATAAGATGTCTCGGTGGAATAAGAGCCAACTACGTGGAAGAAAATTATTCCGGCTGCAGATCTGATGCCGAGATACTAGCGCACAGAATGCAGAAGGCGGTGTTGCTTGGGTCACTGCATATCATCAGATCCCATGAACTTTAGATGCCACTTGCAGCTCATCTCTTTTGTTAAGGGAAGCTGCAAGGGCCGGACGAAGAACTTCTCCATGGAATGTGTGAGGGGTTTTTAGTGAGTAACCAAACAAGATCTTGGAGTCTCACACTACCCAGAGTACGGACCCTCTGGGCGCCCATAAAGGGTTTTTCCCTCACACGAAAGAAAAAAATAATAATAATATAATATTTATTTGCTCCATCAAAACATAGAAATTACATGGAAAGTCAAAAGAATAACATAAGTAGGCATATATGTATATGATATCGAGTGATTGTATATGACAAATACTAATAGAATCAGACAAACAATGTGCGTTAACATTTAAAAATTATGGTCCATAAATTCCTGCATCGAATAAAAGCAATTTTGTATCAGCAACATTTTCAATGATATCAGAAATTTCTTTTCTCTTTGTTCTTTCAGATAATTCGGCAACTTATTTTATAGCTTGGCACATATGTAATTTGTACTTGTCTGGGTTCTTCTGAGACGATGATGCTGAATGAGTAGATGGTCTCTATGTCTTATTCCGTAACAATGAAAACTTCCAAGAGTTTTGAAGTCTGAATTATTCTCGACCACATATTTTATACAAGCGAGAATGTAAGCAGATGGTAAAGTGAGTATCCCCTCTTGTTTGAATAAAGGCCTAGAACTTGTTCTGGTCGAGACTCCACACAGAGCACGAAGAGGAGCTTCTTTCGGTCTTAAAAAAATGGTATGTGCATCAGAAGAACATCCCCATAGAAGTATACCATAGGTTGCCACAGATTGAAAGTTGGCAAAAAACGTTATTATGCAGAAATCAGTTGAGGAGATAGCTCTCATTCGCCTTATCGTGTATATGGTCGTAGATAGCTTACTTGACAATTCAGACAGATATGGTTTCCATGTAAGATAGCTGTCAAAGGTAATCCCCAGTAGCTTCACATGTTCCCCACTGTGGCCTCCAAATCTCAGAATCTGGGTCTTGCTAACATTTAAATTTAGACCATTTGCAGTGAACCATCTCTGCGTGCAGCCTGCAAAGATAAAGAAGAAGCACACGTCAGTCAGTGCCTCCACAGAACCAGCCCTGATGAACAAATTGGTGTCGTCAGCTGAACGGAGTGTCGCACTGACAGGTACATTGTCGGGAAAATCATTGGCATATAGAATAAATAACAGGGGTCCCAAAATCGAGCCCTGAGGAACTCACCGGTCTGTAGAGTATGGAGTTTTTCGCCCCCCAGTCAACAATGTTTTTCCTCCCCGAAGGAACGACTCGAATATAGAGATAGCGGTGCCAAGTATTTCATAACACTCCATCTCATTCAACAGTATGTCAATCATAACACTGTCAAATGCCTTCGAGAGATCACAACTCAACACTTCGCATTGATCCTTATCATCAAGAGCTTCGGTGATATACTCTAGCAAGGTACTAATAGGGCTAATCTAACAAAAGTTAAACTCGATAGCAAGAATCAAAAACCGAGATTTGCATATATCATAATCAAGATGGCGCCAAGTGAAGGTGGCGTAAAACGCGATGAGAAAAAATATATTGAAATTATCATGAATGATTCCAAAAGTTATTACAAAATGTTGTGAAAAAAAAAATGTAAAACACTTTTGTGCATTAATTGTGATGGTTTATCTCACAGATCTTGTGCTCAAGCAAAAAATTTCGTTTTCCGTAATGATCAGAGATATAGAGTGGGGAGAATACGCTTCGACCACTACGCATCCAAAATTAGTGGCTAAATTCTTATGTCAAATTTCGACCATTTTTATACTTTCGTAGTCAGCTGTTCTAGGTTGACATACTTGTCAGATGAATTAGAAATTGCTCGAATTTTACATTGTACTGATAGATACTTCGATGCTTTCAACATGTCTTGTATTGTTAAAACGTGTAAAAACTATAAAACAAAGAAGGTCGAGGGAATATCATTTTATACGTTAGTTTTTATTGAAATTATCCGACTGATCATACAGCATGGCATTGTTTATCTGCTCAGTTGCGTGTTGTTTACTTTTCACAGTAATATGATTTTTTTAGTTTCCCAAAATCAGTTGATATGAGGACAGTTTGGACTGATATTCTGAGTATAGATTCTGAAGCTATAGATTTATCTGAGAAATTGATATGCTCTATACATTTCATTTTCATTTTAATTCTATACCAACTATCCCTCAGATACACTACTTTCTACGCCAATGAACCGAAAGTATAAAAATGGCGGACGAAAAATTAGCCACTTCGCGCATCTCGAAGATCATTCTCCCCACTCTATATCTCTGTTAATGATACGTACATCGCATGTTGTGAGAAAACAGAAAATGGGGTCAGTCAACCTGAAATATCATAACCGCAATTGCAAATGATGGCAATGAAATCAAACTATCTAGAGCAATTGTTGAAGGTAGCAAATGAGAAAAATGAGCTACTTCAATCTTGCAATATATTCTTTATGAACCGTATTCAAGAATTAGAACAACGGAATAATGCAAATGAAAAAGATAATAAACAAACAATAAATGAAAAAAGGATAATATTGCCATCAACATCAAGAAGGGATGTGTCAGCATAAACATCGAGATATCGACAAAATAGTATTATTGAGATCGTTCATTGTGTCGGAGGACAGGTATGCGGATTAACTATACGAGAACCTCAAATATCGAAGGAAAATCAATTGCCACAGAATATAACAGAGGATAATCCATCGGAATTAAATGGAATGGGATATGCTGCAGCAGTATCGAGAAATATTTCCAGGGCTATTAACCATTCAATAAATAATTAAAATGAGAGGAAGCAAGTCAAAATGAGAGGAATAAACTCAAAGAAAAACATAAAAAGCCAAATGGAAAGAGAGTCATACGTATTGGAACAAAAGAATCTGATAATGAAGATTTGAAGGCGAAATGCTGGAGGAACCAAGAAGTATTAACTACAAGAATTTCTCAGTGCAGCCCACTCCTGTTGTTAGGCTGCTGGGAGTGGAGATTAATACACGTCTGGACTGGTGGGGTAGCAAAGGCGCTGGCAAGAAGTAGTTTTGAGTTTGAGTCAACATAGTAAATCAGCAAACAGCTATTGTGGTGTACTAAGCCTGGTGTGATTTGGGGCAGCTCTATAGACGCATCTCGCATATTTATTCTTCTGAAAAGATGTTTGAGACAAAGAATATGTGGTGTCATGGTACACCAGGAAGGAACGAAGTACCTTCGGCTAATTAGAATCGACACAATTTGAAAAAGAAAAATCGTGCTCAATTTTATGTAGGTTTCCTGGATTTTTCTCTTGAAATTTACTAAATGGTTTTTATTTTAGTACAGAAATGAATTTACCATGCGTCAATAATGACTAGCTCGCATCAATACAACGATGGTTGTTCGTAATTGTCGGTCCTTTTTTATATAATAATACATGATCACCCAAGTAATAATTCTATACAAATTTCATTATCAACAATTTCTCGCTAACAATTATTTCCTGATGGAGAACACTCAGTTCGAAGTATATTCGAAGGAAATGAATTACAGTCATCATATTTTCAAAATAGCTGTTCAAAACTTTCCTCCAAGAAAGATTTTCTCAAAAATTGATTCAATGGTTCTGCAATTATGGCATCTGGAATTTGATTTCCTTAATAATTCAATTAAAAAAATGAGTGTAATTAAATCAATGTCAAGCGCATATTTTTCAACGACTTATGATTTCGTTCAGGACTGTCCATAAGCGTCGTGATATTTCAGGGATCCAATCTTGAATTGGGATATAACATCTTCAATGTTAGTAATGATTTTCCAATAAGGACTGGACAACTTTGAATCTAAATGAAACACAAACTGTTTGAGATATTTCTTAAACTTTATTATCGGCTTGAAGTACAAACATAACATTTATGAATGGAACTCTACTTCGTTCACCACGGACCCGTTTGCAGCGGTCAATTCTCTGGACCCAATTTTCGATGACTCGGCCACACATTTCAGCCAAACGGCCGCTATTTTGCGTTCAATGTTGGCTCTGAGCTCTTGCAATGTCGTCGGCTTGTTGGCATAGACCAGTGACTAGACGAAGCCCCAAAGAAAATAGTCCAGAGGCGTCAAATCGCACGAACGAGGCGGCCATTCGACGGGGCCGTTACCTCGAAATTACACGCTCACCAAATGCCTGCTTGGATGAACCGATTGTTACGTGTGCTGTGTGGTTAGTTGCACCGTCCCGTTGAAACCTCATGTTGGCCAAGTACAGTCCTTGCAATTGGGGCAAAAAAAATTCGTTATCATGGCGCGTTAGCGATCGCCATTGACCGTAACGTGACGATTGTTGGCATCAAAGACAAAATACGGTCGCCGCCGTAAAGACCGCACCAAACCGTGATTTTTTGGGAATGCAATTGGGTCTCGTGAATCACGTGTGGATTGCTGCCTGTCCAGTAACGCATATTTTGCTTATTGACAAAACCATTGAGCCAAAAATGAGCTTCATCGCGGAAGATGTATTTTCGAATTTCGGTAGTAAATTTTTATAACTTGCAAACGTTGTTCCTTCGTGAACTTCACCATGATAAAAATGTTCAGTTAGTTGAATTAATTGGCGTTGACAGTTCCATGATTGGTCTGAGGGTGCATCCACAAATCGAATTCAAGGGAAGATTAAATCAACGTCTTTTCTTACTTATTTCTTCACAAAAATAATACCAAGAAACATAACAACACGATATCCTTTCAGGAAATAGAAGAAAAACAACAAATTTCTCCATCGACAATTACAATGATCACGTGAACGAAGAAATAGTTCGATATTCGTTATTACACCATCCAATCAATTATTATGAGAAAATGCATAATCTTAACAACAGACCGCACTCCAACGTTTCTCAAGTTATGAAAAGTGAAAAAAATCGTAATAATGATGTTTTAAGTAGAAATCTATCCAGTGGAATCCGCCTATAAAATGACTGCAATCAAGATTGAAATCGTAACTGTATTACTCATGTATTACCGAGATTTTCTGTAATATTAAGGTATTTTTGCCGGTTTATTCAAACATAATGGAGAGTGTGAAATGGAGCATGTAAATCTGTATCTGTTCTTATGGTAAGGGCACAACTCAAGCATATAAAATCAGTCAGTGTTTCGGTTTTCTTGTAAGGATCATCCAAGCATTTTGACATCGAAGCAATCATTGTGAGTACAGTTACGATTTAAGTTCAGGAAATACAAATACTAATAAAATGTAGAAAAGCACTCAGAGAACGATGAAATTTATGAATACGTGAGCTATCAATAATGTCCATACATGCACAAAAAAATTGAAAAAACATATTATAACAAATCAAATACGGACCTGATTTTGCTTGATTTCTATCGGTGAAAGAACCCAGAGTTGAAATTTCTCACAATCTTTTCGACATTTCTCTTTTTCGATTTTATGAAAAATTTGTAAATTCAGAGGAATAATTAGGGGCTTTTTTATAAGTTTTAAAGGAGTAGTAGGCTAGGTGATAGGAAATTTCCTCTGGCTCCGTTTTCGACCACCGCCCTAAAGTTTCGAGGAACCCTTAGCCGACACGGAACAAAAATTGATTAAATTAAACTTCTGTGCACGCTGTTCCTTAATTTGATAAAAAAATAATTATATCTTCTGTTGCAAGGAGGCTATGACAATAAATTTCGAAAATACGTAGGTAATCAATAAAGTTCATACCTGAGATATCCAAGCATATTTAATATATAACATCGTTCATTTTCTTTCATGACTTCTGTCAATATTGACTTTTTGAAAATTGATAATTTTCAAAAGGTTTTTTACTTTTCCTCCTTGATAAAGATAGAAGATGTCTATCGAAACGTCGGAAAACATTACATCCACAATAGATGATGGTAATAGCCCAATCAATCATTCAACACGAGCTCCATCATCAACAATATCAGGTTCTCAGCCTTACAACTTTCATAGAATCAGGCTTCAATGATAGGTTGAAAACAGGAACTGCTTTCATCGATTTATCCTCGGCTTATGACACAGAGTGGAAAGATGGATTAATTTTCAAACTTTATACCCATCTGAAGTGTGGGAAAATGGTACGATTATTAGAAAATATGTTATCTGATAGAAGGTTTCGTGTTTTTATTGACAATAAGAGTAGCAACTTCAAAACATTGAAAAACGGCCTTCCTCAAGGATCAGTTTTAGCTCCTTTACTTTTCAATTTATATCTAAGTGATTTGCCCACTACGTCATCTCAAAAATTTGTTTATGCTGACGACATTCGGATTTCCATACTCTGGAAAACATACTGTCATCTGATTTGGAAATTTTAAAGAATTATTTTATTGAGTGGCGATTATGTCCAAATCCCAACAAAACAGAGGTATCTTGTTTCCATCTGAATAACCATGAAAAATATAGAAAATTGGCTGTAACTTTCAATGATTCTCCTGTCGAACATAATTTCTATCCAAAATACTTAGGAGTTAAATTAGATTCATCTCTCAATTTCAAGGCTCATTTAAATGATCTGAGCCTAAAACTAAAAACTAGGAATAATATTGTTCAGAAATTAGCTGGATCCTCTTGGGGTGCTGATGCTTCCACTCTTCGTACAGCATCTCTAGCCCTAGTCTTTTCTGCAGCTGAGTATTGTTGCTCTGTTTGGTTTAATAGTGCACATACACAAAAAATAGATGCACAATTGAATACATCCATGAGAATAATTACTGGCACCATAAGATCTACACCGATTCATTGGTTACCAGTATTGTCTAATATTGTCCCTCCCCATATTCGCAGACAGACTGCAGCTCTGAATTCTTGGAATAAATATCATTCTTTTCCCAATTTATTCCCAATTATTTCATATTTTCCACAAAATAGAATTCCCAGATTGAAGTCACGTAAACCATTATGGCATAATACGTTCTTCAATATGAACATAAGTGATAAAGAATTATGGAAGACTGAGTGGAACTCTTACGAAATGTTCTATAAATATCTCGTTTCTGATCCTTCTGAAAAAGTTCCTGGTTTTGATCTTCCAAGAAAAATTTGGACAGTTCTTAATCGTTTGAGAACAGGTCATGGTCGTACCAATGGCATGCTATTTAAATGGAACTCAGTTCCTAGTGCAAGTTGTGAATGTGGAGAAGCAGAAGAAACAATACCTCATCTCATCGATAGTTGTCCCATATATAAATTTCAAGATGGTTTTAGGGCTATTCATGATGTTTCCAACTCTTTCTTGGAATGGGTTATAAATTTCAAACGAATATGATAGGTATTTTTGTTATTCAGTTCTTTTTTCTGCTTTTGTCTTTTTATTTCCAGATTCAATGTAAACACCTTGAAGAAGTCTCTGTCTCCACCAATAGAAGATCACTCTTGAAGAAAGAAGTCCCTGAAATATATTTCAGCTTATTTTTGTATTTTCACACTTAGACGGGGAGCCAGGTTTTTTTTTCACAGGGTTTTTTCCTAGGCTTTTATGTCATACGCCGAATTGTATGACACCCCGTCACTAACCCCTGATCTATATGCTTTATTGTTTGCTAATTAAATATTGTCAGCCAAAAGTTCAAAAGAATATATATATATAACAATATCTCGTCATCAACTGGACATACTCAATTTCGACAACGGATTCTTCATCAGGAAGTCGAACCTAAGCGATTCTGAAAATTTTCTACTCGATATTATAAGCATTTGGGGAAAACAATTGGTTTCAATTAAAATACTTGAATGAAATGACGTCAATTTTTTTCGTGCTTTTTCTTTATAGAACAGCGAGTTGTGTTATTATCTAATTAGGTGAGACTCTCTCGATGAATGAATAGATTGAAATTTACCTTATCAGTTTCTTGATTTTCAGAATAATTGTATTGTTGTCTTCATCGTGGTAAGCAATAACATCCCGAAAAGAAGTAAAAGAGAATGTTTCCATTAGGCCGTTGGTAATGTTAGGAACGTGACCTGAGCTTCGTTCGTTAATGACTTCTTATTGAACTTCGGATGAAGAGGGTGTTGCAACTGGTTTCACGTTTTTAACATTTCATAGTAATAATAATAACATGACCGCTCAGTTGAAATTAATATTTTGTCGATTGCCTCAGGTAAAACCACCTCTTCATTATGAGTGTTTCCAAACAATTCATTGTTTTCAGTGGAACAAATATTGAAAGAGCAATTTACCTCGTTGTTATAGCCAATGTTCGTTGGTGTAGGTTGATTTTTTGTAACAAGCGTGAATAATGTGATTATACGACGGTCAGATAGGTAACCGGAGTAAATTCTGTCAACTCTGCTTTTTGTGAGAGTTCGTTCACACTGCAGTAGTGCAACAATAGAAAATAAGCCAATAGTTTGACAGTCCTAACTCTGAAAAACCTTGGGTATACTCAGGATGTCAGGAGAACATACATCAAAAACTCTGGAGGTTATTCCCTGGACAATTTTAAGGCTATTTTATCCATGATTTGTGAAATTGTTACTGGCTTTAAAGATATAGAATTAAAAAGAGTGTGTAACAAATCCAATTTAGACATTTTCAAATTACTATTGTAGGTGAAATGAATAATTTATATTTGATTTTTGATGGAACAGAGGTACCTTCTTTTCATTCCTCTAGATGGAATAGAGACTATAATCCTGATCTCTGCCCAGTGTCAATACAAAAAGCTTCCTATAAAACGTAAAATTCTACGAGTTTTTCCTCCTAGCCAGCATAGACCTATTCTGTTGACTTTGACTGTTTGATTCAATATGCTGAATGTTTAAAAAGACCTCATTGGAATTTCAATAAAGCAAATTGGATTGAATTTGCCAAGAAAGTAGATACTGATATAAGGTGGATTGAACCCACTCATGATAACTATCATAGATTCATAGGTGGTGTGAAAGCCGCAGCAAAAAAGTTCATTCCAGAAGGTTTCCGAACCGATTATATTCCAAGTTGGTCGGAAGAAAGCGATAATTTGTATAGGGACTATCAAAAATCATCATCCGTTGATAAATGTGAAAGAATTATGAATTCTATCAATACAAGCCAAGAAGAGAAATGGGATAGTGTATCAAAAATGAATTTCAGACATTGGAGTAGGAGTTTATGGGATATATTGAGAAAATTAGGTGAAGCTACTTCCTTTGCCTCAGCGTCATCAAAAATCGATCCAAGATTAATCGCTCGCCGAGTAGTTGATGTATCTGAATCAGTTAATATAACCCAATCTTAAAATGAAGAATATGTAGAAAAAATTTCACATATTCAGGAGACACATATTCAGAGACATGTGTCACATCCATTCAATATAGATGAATTGACGACTAAAATTAAGTCTACCAAATCTCGGAAAGCAGCTGATTTTGACGTAATTTATTCCAAATTCATAAAACATTTAGGAGAAAAGGCCTTATCTTGGCGAATTCAGGAAACCTTCCTTCTGAATTCCGTGAGGTTAAAGTAATAGGTATATTGAAAGGACGAAAAAATCCTTGTTATCCTACTAATTATCGACCAATAAGTTTATTGAGTGTTCATTTCAAGATATTAGGAAGGCTAATTCTTTTTAGAATTTAAGCTTCTATAGAACATCCTCTATAAAAGTTTTATTAACGGTGATTTGAAGCCCAACTCAGAATCAGCATAAGTAAAAAATTCACATATAAAAAACTCTGCAAGTGAAGGACTTGCAGGGGCAGCCATTGGAGTACCATCCTCGAAACGTCGGCATAGTTTTGAAATGAATGTTGTTTCAAAGTCCAGATTCCCGTTATTTTGTTTCACATCATTAAGAAATGGACCTTTACATCTCGCATTTGATCAGTAATAATTCTTTAGTATGCAAAACTGAATATTTCATCTCAAATTCTTCTAAATATTTTATCCGGCAACAATTAAAATACAATATGATAGAAAACAAAACCTTCAACTTTTATGAAGTTGTTTGTTGGAAACAAATCGACGACTGGAATATTTTAATTGTAGTTTTTATGCAGCTTTCTTACTATACCATTTTTTTAATTCGGTTTTGAATGGTACAGGATGTACAAATTGTATAAAAAAAATTGGTTTTTGCCCATATCTTTCTAGTGGATGATCCAAATAAATACAAATTTTGCAGGAGGTTTCAAACAATGAGAAGACACATTTAGGATTAATAACACTTGCTCTATGCCCCAAGGCCTTCCATTTAATATATCACCAACACATAAAACCATAAAATAAGTAGTTACTTAACATACCCTAGCATTTTCTGTATGCTCAAACATTTCAGAAGAATTCATCATTCCACACTTATCTTCCAAAAATGCATCGTTTCAAAAATATGAAATAATGAATGATTTGTAATTTGGAAAAAAATTGCTCATTTTCCTGGATCGCGTATTCTTTTCATAATCTTAAATTTTCACTTCGTCAAAATTGATTTCTTTTTCGTACAGATCCACAACCTTTCGAAGTTCATTACGTTTTCGACTCATTGCATCACAACATTCCTGAATTCTGTTGATTAGTTCTTCTCGATCATTAATGCGATTTCATACACATTTTCTTTCATAGTGCATAAAACATAAAAGCCTAATGGGGTAAGATCGGGGCTTCTAGGTGGCCATCTCACAGGACCATATCTTCCAATCCATTTCTCCCCAAAGAGTTGATTCATCCAGTCCCTCACAGTTCGGCTATTATGGGCAGTGCATCCGTCCAGTTGAAAATAAAGTTCATATCTATCCGCAATGGAAATAGCTTCAAGAATGTTAACTACGTTATTATTTAGTAAATTTGTCAATTCATTGGAATTAAGGCGATTAGGAAGTATTACCGGTCCAAATAGCCGCCCTCTCATCAATCCCAACCAAACATTAACTCTTAATTCATGCTGATAATGAGATATAACAGTCGCATGTGGATTTTCCGTTTCCCGCATAAGGGAATTTTGTAAATTTATTATTCCACCGCCAAATAAGAACCAACACACCCTCCAACCCACCTCCTCCTCGAACCTTTGTTTACAACGTTGCTGTTTTTATGTTAATATTAATAATATTTATAACTGTTTTGAACCTACAATGTTTTGAAACGAATTATCATAAAATTTGCGTTTCTGATTTTTATGTTTTTCTGTCTTAAAACCGTAATATTGTTGGAAAAACAGAAAGTTGAGTGAAAAGTTGATATAACGTTTAGAAGTCTATTACATGTACATTTTCCTAGAAAAAAAACAACTACTTATTCAGCAATTTTCAATGGTACAGCTGACAAGAAAATACTACTAAGTTTACACTCTTCTCAATTTTTACATTTACCCTTTTACAACACCCGGTATAGGACATTTTTTATTGCAAATGACTTGTACTATCACCTACTGGAGTTTGGCACCTATTATAGTAGACACCCTGTATATTGGTCGAGTGCTTTTTGTTCGATATAAATATAAATCAGCTAAAATAGGAGACAGAGGTGAACCTATGGCCATTTCAAATTCTTGTTGGTGAAAAATGTCTTCAAAATGAATGTTTGTTATGTCGATGCAAATAGAAATCATTTCCATTATTGAATTCACGCTAGGTGTAGTTCTTTCACTCAGCGTAAGGTAAACCATATGAATGTGGAGGTTCGGTGTAGTATGGCTTACGTAAATACATAAAATGAATATTCCTTTCTTTTTTTTTCTGGAAATTATATACCCCATAAAAAATCAGTTTTCCTAGTTGGTCTTTTTGACATTTATGAAAGTTAAAATATTTTATGAAATCACCAGCTTTTGTAAAATGACTGTTGAAATGTTGGGAAGAATAACAATGATGGTTGTTGCCCAAATAATAATTCTTTAAAAGGTACAGCTTGATCCAATGGGTATTTTAGCAGTAATAGAGTAAACCAAATTCAGATGCTCATAACTACTGAACTATTGGACGGATTTGATCGATAACGACCTCGACTAAGATATTTGGACATATATAACGAAAAATATGCTCTAGCTCATCTCCTTTGGATGACAGAGAGGAAGAGGCCAGACATACTCGAGTTTGATCCTCTGTTCTTTATCAGGAAGTCAAACCCAATCGATTGAGACCATTGTCGGCTCGATATTCGAAAACTACAGACATTTGGGCAAAACGATAGCACGCTGTTCTACTAACAAGCGTCCAAAAATGAACTACTTCATATTATAGGAGTTCCGTAGCTCTTGTTGAACCATCCTCATTTCTGGAATAACTGTTTGTTTGAATCCGTTTCTCATGATTTCATGGCCATGGATATTCATGATTTTGTTGACCACATGAGGTTCGCGTAACAAAACCCACATATCACAAAGCAGAATATTATTAACAAGCACTAGAATCGTTGATTCAAAATAATGTTAATGGTTCCCCACGGGTTCATTCCAAACTAGATAATATGCTGATCATTATCATTCATTTAAAGTTTTTTGGTAATATTATGTATCGAAAATATTTCGTAGTTCTTGAAACATCGATCGGACTGTTGACCAATATGTAGGGAAACGAAAGTAGATTTTTTTTTTAATAAGAAATGATGTGAAACTATTTGGTATCTTCAGCTTTCGTGATGTATTGTCCTTTGGTTGATAGGAATTTTTCAGGAAAAAAAAGATGAAAGCTTTGTGTTGAGGTCGTGTAGTCATTAGGGCGATTATTCGGAAATTTCTATTTTCCATTATAATTTTTTTTTAATGATGCTATATTTCTGTGTAAAATACACAGCTATTTTTCATGTAAATCGAAAAGTGCTGAATTAACTTCACAGCACTGTTTCCATTCAAACTGTTAATCATTCAATTTCCTGTTTTTCGATTTTTCTTCATTAAAAAAATATGTTGTTTTGTGGGCTACGGTTATTCCAATTTTCAAAAAATAGCATTTGTGATATTACCAACTATAGGCCAATTTTCCTTCTGAACTCGTTCTCAAAAGTCTTCGAAAAAATAGTTCTGAGCAGAATGAATAAATTCATAGACAAATACGAGGTTTTAAACCCTTCAAAGGATGGCTTCAGATCTGGGGGTTCAACCCAAATAGCAGCTGTTCAGTTCACTGAATATATTTACGAGTGCCTTGATGGTGAATTCCATGTGGCTGGGTTGTTTTTTGACCTTTCAAGAGCCTTTGACAGTCTCTCTTTCAACTTCATAATGGAAAAATGTTATATTGGTTTCAGGGGTATATTCCTAGAATGATTGAAGAGTTATCTGGAGAAAAGACCATCAAATGTCAAAGTCGGAGATACTCTGTCATTCGAGTACACTTTGAAATTGGGAATACCGCAGGGATCTGTTCTAGGACCCCTGCTGTTCCTCATTTTCATTAACGACCTTCCCGAAAGTTTGAGAAGTGATTTGTTGCAGTTTTGTTTACGCAACGGTTTATCATCATGTTCAAAGATGTGCTCTATAGTTCTATTGGCTGATGATACGTCGTTTGCTCTTAGGAGTTCCTCTTTTGAAGAGCTCCAAGTATTGTGCGAGTTTTTATTCAAAATTTTTGTGAAATAGTGCCGTATGAATAATCTCGTAATTGACATCGACAAGACAGAAATTGTTCATTTTTCTATCGGATCATGTAGTAGGAAACTTATTCTTCGTAACAAAGATGCAGTAACCACATCCAAAGATACTGTTAAGTTTCTTGGTATTCATTTAGACAAAAATCTTTGATGGTTCAGTCACATTGATTCGGTTTGTAGTAAGTTGAGTCGTTCTTTTTTGCTATAAATAGAGTAAGACACTTACTGCCTGTGTCATCATTGATCAATATCTACTACAGCTTAGTTTATAGCCATTTATCTTACAACGTCCTTCTTTGGAGAAATTCTTCAGAAGCCGATAGGGTGTTTATCATCCAAAAACGTATTCTGCGCATGATCTTTAGTATGAGTCCAAGGTCGTCCTGTAGACCATTTTTCATACAAAATGGTATTCTCAGATTATCTGCTATTTTTATTCTAAGAACTTTGTTATATATCAAAGAGAAAGAGAATAGCCTTCCTAAGTTATCTAGTTTCCATAATTACCTCACTAAAAGTGAAGGTGTCTTGTTCATACCTAAGCATAGATCCAGAAAAATTGAGATGTCGCCCATGTATCAGAGCATAAAATTATTCAATCATTTACCTTCCCAGATTAGATCCCTTAATATCAGAGAATTCAAGGGGAGTGTGAAGACTTTATTGTTTAAAAATTGTTATTATACTGTAAGTGAATTTTTGAATGATGTTTTTGATGATACTCTGTATTAGCTGATTTTTTCTTTTTTTTCCTGACCTGTCTCATACATTACAATTGTAAAAACTGATCGCACGAAAATGTTCACAATTTAATTCAATTTTTTGAGCGATATGAATCTTTGAAGTAATTGTAAACAACACAGATAGCGCTCATGTGTCAAAACGTTCTGACTACGTATAACCTCAAAAATGTCAAGCTTTACGATAGAACTGTCAGTTGACAGATTACAACACTTGGGTTGTCCAATCCCGAAATATAAAAGGCAACCCTCTTACGCACCTCAACAGGCACCACATATTCCAACCTCGTTGAAAAAGTATTGAGTGGTTATCTTTGTCGAAAGCATTTTTTAACGTCCTTATAAAAGACGTCTATCTGATTATGTGTTTCAACACCATCAAGTAGTATTTTCAGGATATTCACTTAATTGGTTTCCAGATTTTTACTTTTTATAAATCCATGCTGATTTCCGATTATCAAAGTTTTTACTACATTGTTGTCAATTTTTTGTAAAATTGAAAGAATCAACTCAAAAATTCGAACAGCACATCTCAGTAGACGTGAAAAATCTAACATACTGCATGGAATAAAGAAGAAGTCGATTAGCACAAATCATTACAAACCTAGCACAATGCAGCGCAACATTTTTTTTTATAATCGAAAAGTGCAGGGCCAACGTCACACACATACCATCTAGAGATCATTTTTCATTGAACAACTGGTCCTTAGAGAACAAGCGTTCAAGAGCCCCATGACATTACATTTGAATACTTTTTGACTCCTGTCCAGCTGGTATCGGATTTCAAACAAGGAAAAAATCAACAATTGGCTCCACTTTCATTTCACTGACTCATTTGGCAATTTTAAAACGAGTTGACAAGGTGTGCTAATTTAGCCGTTTTTGACTCCACCCACACAATGTTCGCAGTAGAAGAATGGAATACGGTGACACACACTTTACCGCTCTTGGAATAGTTGTTTTTAAAGGGATAGTCTTTGTGATAACGGTTGATGGCCTTCGAGTAAGGATAAAGAACTGGAACAACGTTGTAATAAATTCATTGATCTATTTATCTGATTTTACAGCATATCCCGAATTGCTAAATTTTGACAATTCCTCCTAAAACAGAAAGTGAAAAGTAAATTCGGTAGCTTTGGCGCTGTCAAACTACTTACAAACTCAACAAACAAGACTCAAACTATGCCTTCCATCTCAATGAAAATAATCACTGATTAACTAAAAATTCCGAAACACTTCACTTATATCGAAAAGTTTGTGATTAAATTTAATAGAATGCATTGAAATTAGAAAGCACTTGAACACGAAAAGTTCAGTTTAAAACGATCAAGTGGACATTTGCAATTCAACAATAATGAATTTTATTATTCAGAAAGGCCCAACTAACAAAATGTCATAATGTCATAATAAAAGTCAGTCGATAATTTTTCCTCTGCTATTTTTTCAATGAAATAAGTGTTATATCACAACCTTTCCCAACTATGGATGATGATTTCTCTTTGAATGGGTTCCATAGCAGACTTCAAACATCAGAAGATCTGAAAAATCATCACTTGTACCGCAAGACCCGATTCGATATTCGCATAGAGCTGAAAATTGGTAGAGATGGTCAAGACACCATTAGAAAGAAAGGGTGAAAAGTCCCCAAAAATCCCATTGTTGCTAAAAAAGTTATTCAAGGTCAAAGGTCGCAAAAATGGGGTTTTCGCTTTTTTCAGCCAAACGGTGAGTTTTATCATGAAAATAGCTCAGACGTAAATTGTAGATCGTGCAATTATCTACAAAAATTGTCTCCATACTTTTTTTTTGTGAGAGTCGCCGTTTCCGAGATATGAGCGAAGAAAGTTGTATGCTCCATAAAATGCACACACGTCACCTGTGAGGTAGTGTACTTGACGCGTTTTTTTTAACGTGGTTTCCCCGGTAGGCCTATTCCACGAAACGATCTGTACTAATAAATAATAAAAAAAATTGTCGTTAATTGTAAAGAATGTGATAAAAATTATTGGTCCGAATTATAATCATTTATTACATCTGTTTCTTCTTGTTCTTCGTCTTCTTCTTCGAGCTGAGTGAAAATAAACTCGTCCAAAAGCGATGGATCGGAGGTCTCGTCGTTTATATGAAATAAGTCCTCTTCTAATGGAGATTCAGCATTAGAACAAAGCTGGCCTTGACAACTTGTACAGGCTGAGGAACAAAACAATCCAACTTTTTTGCACACATTTGGCATTACATCCTTTTTTACAATTGCAACAGATGGTGTTGAGGAGTTTTTCCGGTGCAGGTGGAAGTAAAGTTTGGACAGGTTCTAATGCATTATCAATCAACATCCAACCCCAGTCTTTTGGGTCTAATTGATTACCAAGCCACACTTGAACTTGATAATATACCCGAAGAAGATGTTGTTGTGCAGAAGCCGAGGTTGGAGGAAGAGAAGCCAATTGCACTTGCTTTTTGTTACGAGTATTTTTGACAAAAAACACGTAACGGAACTTATCAATGCAAGTAATTTTTTTTTGGGCTCCGTACATGGCAAGAAGAAAGCGAATTCCATGAATAATTATGTCTTTTGGAGTAGACTTATTATTTTTAAAAACTTCGGCACAATCAAGTAAATCTTGTTTCTCAAACATTTTAAAAACAGACGTCAAGGTTGCACTGGCGTAGAAGGCAATGGACTTAGTTTCTTTTTAGTTAATATTGATTTTTTTTAAGTTAATATACCGAAAGAAAAAGAATTCAACTCGCATTACGGCGCCAGTGACGAATGAACGTGGCGTACTTATGCATTTTATGGAGCATACAACTTTCTTCGCTCATATCTCGGAAACGGTGACTCTCACGAAAAAAAGTATGGAAACAATTTTTGTAGATAATTGCACGATCTACAATTTATGTCTGAGCTATTTTTATGATAAAACTCACCGTTTGGCTGAAAAAAGCGAAAACCCCATTTTCGCGACCTTTGACCTTGAATAACTTTTTTAGCAACAATGGGATTTTTGGGGACTTTTCACCCTTTCTTTCTAATGGAATCCTGACCATCTCTACCAATTTTTAGCTCTATGCGAATTTTGGTAACCTGGTATGTATACTTTGACCGGACTAATAGGCCAAACCTCCCAATGGGTGAAGAATAGAATGTCACTTCATAGGAGTGACATAAAAAAGGGAAATACTAGATGTGCTGTATCAATACATGCCAACACTTTGAACCATACAATAAACCTACAAGATGTTAAGATCTTAGATAGTAGTAACAATTATATTAAAAGACTCATACTAGAGACGATCCACATCCACACAGAAAAAGATTGTATGAATAAAAAAACTGACACCCAAAAATTGAGTGACACTTATAGTTACTTGTTGACGTATCCCTATAGGTCTCGATTTTATGATGGACCAGTGGCCGAATAATATGAGGAGACTCAGAGATCAAAGTGGCAACAGTGCAGTGCGGTGATCAATGGTCGTTCGATGGTGGGACGGCACACTTGGTGCTCTTCTGTGTTCGGTCGGTTGTGTCATGATTTGTCATTTATTGTCGATGAGTTTTCTAAAGCGTCGGAGATTTGTAAGAAGTTGTTTTATGAGAGTTGTTAGTCTTCTGTATCCATAAAACCTACTAACTGCAACAATTAATTAAAGAACCAATCTCATTTTGTCAGAATCAGTTTATCACTCGCGCTGATACTGTGTGTGGAAAAAAAAAATAGTAGGCAAAAGCTTCAATAAACGGCTTGAAAAAAAAATCAATTTTGAATATTTCTCTACAGAGAAAGTGAGTCTGGTTAGTGTTCAAGATGTAGATGGTGCTCTTTATGGACATGTCTGGAAGGTTCATCACATTCTTTGTTAATACTGGCAGCCTTCTTCGAGACCATAACTACCACACTGTGCTGATGAGAGGCAGTCACCTCGAAACAGCTCCACAGTTGCACTTGCGGTCTTAATTCTCTGGGATTATCAAACGTCGATAATGACTAGCTCGCACCACTGGAGCGATGGTTCTTCGTTATTGTCGTTCCTTTTCAATATATTTCGCTGTTCTTATCAGTAACGATGAATTTACATAAAAACATGCCGGAACTAGAGAGTACTTTAAGCCCCGGAGTCACACCCACCTTACTAGAAAGCGACTATAATTCAGCAAACTGCTATAAGTTCCAATAGATTTGTTTAAATATGCCTATGTACATATTTTTTAGGAAAACACCCTATCTTGAATTTCCACAATGAAAGCGGGCTAGATAGGTACGTTCTAAGCATGGAGATACAAGATTTTCCAAAATAGAATAATAATATAATAATTAAAATCAACGGGTGGTACTTCAGTGTGTTTTATTTTGTGTCAAAAACCAAGCGCTTTCGGTCTATTTATGTTAGACCATCATCAGGGTTCTTCCTGGAAGGGCATACAAACGTTTAACATAACATATAAATAAAATGAGTAGTAGTTACCCGTCCAGAAAACCATTACAAGGTCAGTAAGCAAGCGAAAATCTTCTTGCAACATAAATGGAGCACTCTCCAATCAAAATCAGTCTTAAAATTATATAAATTACAATCCATGTGAACGACGAAATTAAGGAAGAAAACAACAATCATCAATGACAGAATGACATAACCTCAAGAAAACACACAAAGAGAATCTCGACCATCGATATAATATAATGTAGGTCCGCAGTAGGAAGGCCTGAAATAAGTCATAGGCGTAGTAATCTTTAGGGGGGTCTAGAATTCATCATCGAAAAAATCTTTTTTAGGACATTATCAAATCTTTCTCTCTTTCTTTATCTCCCGAGTAACATGTGAAAACAATCAACATGTGGGAATACATGACAAAAACTTCAAGAGTCACATCAGGTGCTTAAATAAAGGGGTAAAATCATTATTCAAGTTTAAGTTTACTTGGGTGTTTGCACAATTTTTATTTGAATTCAGCTCGCGTGTTATCTCAATGTCCTCAAGAAGGTTCATTTTTATGTCGTATCTATTTGTCGTGAGTCTGTGGAGGATCTTGGAATTGTGGTTTGGGCTGAAGGAATGGCCCGTAAATTTCAGATGGTGACTAAATGCTGATGAGTTAGGTCTTTTCAGGTGTTCTTTTGTTCTGACTTCCAATTTTCTCCTCGTCTGTCCGACATATGAGACGTCACAATCGTTGCATCCTAGCCTGTAGATGCCACTGCATTGTAATTTTTCTATCCGATCCTTAGAATTGCATAAGATGTTACCTAAGGTGAAAGGATTAGAACAAGAGATCTTCACTCCCTCACAGGAAGTCTCAAGGGTGCGTGAAATGGTGTTGGAGAAGAATCCCAAATAGGGAAGGGAGAAGTATCTCAAGTTTGAGTCAAGAGGTCCAGAATGATATGCTAAATCCTGTCTTGTTTCAACGCAATATGTTGTTACGGAGTTGGTCAACCAGACTTGGGTCGTATCCATTGTTGAAGGCTATCTGTTTTATAATATTGAATTCTTTTTGTCTGTTTACTTCAGAGAGGGGCACATTGAGGGCCCTGTGGGTATGACAGCGCAAGGAAGCCAATTTGTGACTGTATGGATGGTGAGAGTGTGCTGAAATGATATGATCTGTTTGTGTGGGTTTCCTATATATTTCGAATTCAAGGAAACCATTATCTGGTCTGGTGATGGAGAGGTCAAGAAAATTCAACCTTTTATCGACCTCCAATTCGAGGGTGAAAGTGATATCAGGGTGAATATTATTAATGAAACTTAGTAAGTTGTGGGCATCATCATTGGAACCGTCCAATATGACAAAAATGTCATCAACGTATCTGTACCAGCGAACTATGTTATTACATCTGTTCATGATGGGTGTCTCGAATTCTTTCTCGAGAAAGAGGTCAGCCAAAAGGGATGACAAAAGACAGCCCATGGCCAATCCATCGATTTGTCTGTAAAATAATAAAAAAAAAACACACTGAAGTACCACCCGTTGATTTTAATTATCTTCTCCTGGTGTGCACAGCCAACTCCATAATAATATAATACGTCCGCTAACTTATTGATTCACTGAAAAACTAGAGCTGAAGCTTTGTTAAAATTTTTGTTTGAATCCTATGTACAGGGTGGCCATTTTAAAACGAAACAGACGAGATTACAGACGAAATAAGTTTTTTCGATAGAAATGCTCGGACAGGTCGATTTCTATTTCGAGGGGGACAACTCAAGATGTAAGTTACGGACGCATAGCTCTTCAACCCTTGCTGCTACAACCCCCACCCCCAATTTTTGGATAGGGAAGATGGAATGAGTGATACCTCAATTCAAAGGTATTTTTATACTGATTTCACACAGTAATTGTTTTTTCATTTTATGCATTAGTTCTCGAAATATTCATGCGTTAGTTAATTTTATCACTTAAATTAATTTTTTGCGAATAATTGACATTTCGTGCTTCCGAAACACCAAAATGTCCGTACTTGTATTTGAAATTGCAAAACATCTACCACTGGGCAAATGAAGTCATACCGTACGTGTTAATGCTACTAGGGTCAGATGTTTGACTGTTTTATTCACTGAAATCACTCTCCAACTGTACGGTATCAGAACGATTTGAAGTATTGATCTAAGAAATAAGACTTTTCAAAGTACAGTGAATAATTTATCAAAACTCACATCAGTCAATTAAATATTCAAATTGTTCACCATTAGCTTCCATACAATGAAATAAGTTTTGTTCGAAACGATGGCGCACATTTTGCAGCATTTCTGGAGTGATTTGACGACATTCGTTCACTATGCGTCTTCTTAAATCTTCTATGGAATCGGGCTGTGTAGAGTAAATTTTACTCTTCAAGTGGCCCCAAAGAAAGAAATCTAGTGGTGACAGATCTGACGATCTGGCTCGCCATTCAGTAGGACCCCTTCTTCCAATCCACCGATTTGGAAATCTTTGATCCACATATACCTAGTTAAGAATATTTCGAGAACTAATGCATAAAATGAAAAAACAATTACTGTGCTGAAATCAGTATAAAAATACCTTGGAATTGAGGTATCACTCATCCCATCTTCCCTATTCAAAAATTGGGGCTGGGGGTTGTAGCAGCAAGGGTTGAAGCGCAATGCGTCCGCAACCTACATCTTAAGTTGTCCCCCTCGAAATAGAAATCGACCTGTCCGAGCATTTCTATCGAAAAAATTTATTTCGTCTGTAATCTCGTCTGCTTCGTTTTCAAATGACCACCCTGTATATCTTAAGAGCTATGAAGTATAAAAAATTATTTTGGAATTTAAAATATTTTTAGCGTATTGAAAAAATTTATTTATTCAGTATTTTTCGTGACTGGAGAAATCTCCAGGATTCGGTTCGTCGCAAAAAGGACAAGTCTTCAGTTTTGTATGGCTATGTAACTCAATAAAATTCCTGAATGAATAAAACTAATTCATTCGAAGCAATAGGAGACAACAAAATAACAATTTTCGCAAACAAAAAAAACTAAAACTAAATTTGACAAAATTCATTGGAAGTTTCGGATTATGAACTTCTGACTGCATATAAAAGCTATATCTGACCTTTATTCCTTCTTTCTTCTAGTTTCGGATAGGATGAAGCTTCACTACGGTAATTTGAGAACTGACTTAACTGCAATACAATCACTGTAAGTGATTTTCTTTCGCCGACCCTGTTGAAACTGACTTTCGATTCCCTAGTCATTCTTTATATTCCTTTTTCAGTAGGCGTTATCGCGAATTTCATAATTCTTTTTAATTGGTCTCCTTCCCTCTGTTAGTTTGAGATTTTTCCCAAATAGTTTTGAATTCGAAGTTACATTGGCTTCTGTCAATCGAGACTCCCGGTACAAACCTCTGATTGGTCCAATCATTTTAATTTTAATCTAGAGTTATGAATTCACCTTCCTCCCATCATTAAATTTGCAACCCTAATTAATAAATTGTTTATAGGATCGTAAGGGTGACATAAAGCTATATGTTTTAACAACATCCCCTCTTGTTTTCTTAAGCTTTTTTTCAACACCTAGATAGTTAAATTTTATCACCAAATCTGTCAATCTAGATTTCTCCGTGGAAATCAATAATTTTTCAAAACCCCATTTTATGGTCATTACATAATATTTACGAGTATTATATTACTCCGTTTGGGATCGGGAATTTCGGTTTTTGAACGTCGCACCTTTATACCCTACATTGAATTTCGAAATGAAATTAAAGTCTGTAAAAAAATGTCCTATCGAATTCCGTAATCTGTCAATTTTCACTGAAACGGCCAAGGTTCACTATGAAAGAAACTAGAGTGCGCAATAAGAATATCTCATTAAATTTCAACAGTTTTTTACAAAACTAAATAAAGAAAATGTCATCTGAAACTCGTTGCAGAAGGTAAATTCAACACTCATGCGTTTGAAAACTAGTTTCTTCATCGCAATCGCTTTGGAATGGGAGTCCAATATACTTCTGCTGTTCATCACATCGACTGAATACATTCATTTCAACCCAAAAAATCCTGACAGATTCGGAACACAAATTATTAATCAAGTAGAAAATGAATCGAAAGAAATATAACTGTTTTCTTGATGAATTTCAACACCAGTAGGATTTACATCATTATGATAAAATATCAGTCTGCAACTGTTCTGATTTCATTTTGCCGGGGAGTTCTGTTATATCATTCATTTCTTCTGGTACGAAATAACAGTTATTCGTTAAAAATGGAATCGATTTGAAGTTTCACAAGTTCTCAATTTTATTCAGTATCCGTTTACTGACTTAAATCAGAATGTTCCATGTATGAATTGGAATAAACCAACCTGCTCCAGTGATGAGATTGATTTTTTTGCATTTTGAAGCTTAACCAATGATATTATGTAAGAAATAACATATTAACAGTATGAAAACAATCATGTAATGCTACTTTCAAAAATCGAGCTCATTTACAATGAAAATTCGAACCCTCTAGGAGTGAAAGACTAAAACAACCGTCATAATGAATGTAAATAAATCAACTAACCTAAACCATAAATCAAAAATTCAGAAATGCCCGCAAGTCAGGTCAGGAGCTTTTACGCGCTAGAGTCTTTTCCCATACTCTGGAACAATGTGATACAAATGCAAACACCATGATTTCAAATTAAAAAATTTAAAATAACTACTCATAGTTCTCCTTAAGTTTTGATCGTAGCTCAAATTCCCTTCTCCTAAAAACTTAAGTTTTTTGTTTGAATACGTCCGATATCTTATGAGATATTTATGTATTGGAATTTTTTTTGGGAATTTTTGAGCGCATATTCAGCTCAAACTTATTCATAGTTCTTTCAAGTTACAACTCGATTCGATGGATATTCTAGGAGTAAGAGGAGAAATAAAATTTCAGATGCTCATAACTCCGGAAGTATTGGATGGATTTGGGTTAATAACGAAGTTGACCGAGATATTTGGACTGTTATACTATTCTGCAAATATGGAAAATCCTGCTCATCTTCTTTAGATGATAGAGAGGATACGGCAAGTATTATTCATAGGAAGTCAAGCCCAATCGATTGACACCATTTTCGGCTCGATATTCGAAAATTACAGACATTTGGGCAACACGATAACACGCTGTTCTACTACATTAAGCGCGCAAAAATAAAAGGTTTTCATTCAATTATGATCGAAGCTTCCTTTTCTTTCATAAACTTTGTCAAGAAAAAAGTATATCCACTTCGAAAGTAATTTTGCAGTTGATATCTTCCTTTCAGTAAGCTCTTATTCTTCGAAATATCTTTTGTATTCCGGTCCAAATTCCGGTAATATCATCTGGTTCTTAATCTTATTGTCAAAGAGATTATCGTTGTGACTAATACTTGAGTGATTTAATTTCTTGACATATCAACGAACATGGGTTTTTTGTTGCAAATGACTTGTACTATCACCTACTGAAGTTTGGCACCTATTATATAAGACACCCTGTATACAATTCTTGGTTAAAACTTACTTGTGACATGCCGCAACGTAAAAAATTAACTTACTACTTTGAAATCGTTGGATATTATAAAAACTGACCTCAAATATAAACATAGAGTATTATCTCGCTCAACAAATCGACACATAAAATTACAACTGCATTCTATGATTATCTGAAGAATTGAGTTTATTATAAAAGAATGAAATTGATTTAAAATGAAATTCTTTCCATAATTCAAATTATTTAATTGAACAAGTCTATTCTTGAAAGTGTAAATAAACCAAAATATCTAAAATTGACAATTATAGACTTACAGTACTTGGGAAGTATTACTGATACCTATATTTATTCAAGAAAACACTGTTTTCTTTGATGAATATCTCACAAAGTAAGTTATAACCATTGTTTGAATTATTGTTAATCGAATATGAATGCATAATGAGAGAAAAGTGTTGTACACAAATCTCGAAACACACGTGTCGCATTCTATTTCATTTTTTGAATAATTTTTTTGTGGGTTTTCTTTCAATTGTTTAATGTTATGATAAGAATGAAAAATTTTCTCTTATTAATCAAAGAAAACAGTGTTTTCTAGAATAATAAAGGTACCATGGATATTTTCAAGAAGTGTAGGTTTATAATGGTCAATTTTAGATATTTCTGGTTTATCTACACTTTCAAGATGTCACGGTTTCAAAATTCCCGCTCCAGTTAGTACCTGCAAACCGAACTGGTGGCGTTAGTCGCAGTAGTTTGCCAGCTTATCTCGTACGTTTCGATGGACGCCGTTGTCGGTGGTCTTAGTCTGTCATCATGTGACGTCGTTCTTCCCGCATATTTGGTTGAAATGTCCTGGAGTAATTAATCGCAATTTTGCGGATCTGAACAGGATTTTAACTGAAGCCCTGAGAGAAATCTTATCATGTTGGTTTGGTTTGTTCGTTGGTGAGATTTTTGCGCTTTAGCGGAGTGGCGTATTTGTTTGGAAAAACGACGTGGGATTGGTGAGTTAACCTATGTTTGTCACGAGGTATTTTAGATTTTTGTTCGTATTTTAGCATCATTCTGCTTCAAATTGGGAATTATTATTGTACCGTTGCGAGCTACCGCAGATTCTGAACTGTCTTTGAAGTCTTCGAGCTGTTTGTCCAGGCTGTCTTTGAATTACCGTCGAGCTGCCGTGGGAGCTGTCTTTGGGGACCTCCACCAGATTTCGCCATCTAAGATACCACACCTGTCGTCTACCCAGGGCGCATTACTGTGAGAAATTGTACTACGTTGGCCCAGGAATATATTTGAGCCCAGTTTCCATCTACGAGACTGTGAGAATAATTATGGTTTGAGAAACTATATCCTTTTGTACTTCAGTCAAGCCACGACCTAGACTGTTATAGAAGGTTAGTCTGTAGAATTTAGTTAAGATTGATTAATATCAAAGAGGCCCAATTCAGTGAATACTGTTTAGTACATAAAACCCGACCTATCGCTTAGATATAAGTAAAGAGCTATTTGTAACGATTACCATCGAGGCTCTAAGTATATACCTTGGGGTGATATTACTGTTTGTTTAGTAAGAGATAAAGCATTATATCGAATATTCTGGTTGTGAAGTAAGAACTAGTTAGTGATCTACCTTCTGTAAGATATATCCTCGTTTGAGGGACCTTGTGTATTTCATTTGGGCTCATTATATTATTAAATAATTGCTCTATATTCTTTCTACCAGCCACTACCTCCCGCTTGTGTGATCGGGCTCCTTTGGCATCCTGAGAGTGCGTTCGTTATTTTCTCTCTTTTGCGACCCTGAGATCTTTAGTGTACTTTCCTTTTTTTTTTCTTTGTATTATCATAAAAGAGAGTGGCGCCCCTTTATAAGTAGTCTCAGCTCTAGAGCTAGCCGAGGAGGTACTTTGTGCACTCTCTGGAGCCGAGTGGGTTTGGTGACAAAGAATAGACTTGTACAACTTAATAATTCGAATAATGGGAAGAATTCCTTTAATTTTTTGTTTAATTTTTCTGTATTTTTTCGCATTGTTCGATGTTGTGATAAGAATAAAAAATTCTCATTTATTTGTCAAAGAAAATAGTGATTTCTAGAATAAATATGGGTATAAGTGATACTTTCAAGAAGTGTCAACAACTGTCAATTTTAGATATTTCGACATTTGGACATATTATTCTTCTTGTAGGGAATGTTATTTGAAAGACTTAGCCGTATTTATACTGAGTCGCTATTTTCGATGCCACTGACCAACGCCATCTAGATGTTCTTGCAATTGATTCGATGATGTTTCGGTGTTTTTCTGATGCAAATAAGGATATATCATCTTTTTTTTTGCCCTGGGGTAGGGGGAAGCTAATGCCTTGCCGCTGTGGTTTCGTGGAGTTTCACCTCACTAAACCCCCCCCTTATTTTTTTTCAGACGGTGCCGTCGGAACCAGGCTCTAGCCCATATCATCGACGAGACCTTCTATATCTATCTCTATCCCTCCTCATCCTTGCCGTTCTCGGTCTTCTCGCTCTTTCTCCTTCATTATAATCACGACGTATTGATAAATTTTATTCCATATAGTTTTGTCTGCTAGCATTCTTGGGATGAGTTCCTGAAATCTTGGGAGTGTGTTTATACTTCGTTTCAGTTCTCTCCTTTGATTTTCCCATATCCGGCATTCATAAAATACGGGTCTTGGGCTGTCCTGCACCCCACAGATATATCACTTATCGTCCGCGGTTTTTTTAAATCTAAAGTTATAAGTTCCAAAGGAACCCTGCCCAGTCAGGAACTAGGTGAAGAAATAGCTCGTTCTCTTATGTGGGCCCTTCATCCACAGATCTAGGTCTTTTATTAGCGTATGTGTCCACTCAGCTACATTCCTACGATTTCGCGTCCACTGATCATGCCACATTCTCAAGGTTCTTTTCCTCGCCATATTCCTATTACCTGGGAGTTTACTTCCCACCCTGAATAAGAAACATGTTTCTGCCACCATAGGGTAAAGACACAGTGCACGCAGGTTTCTGCTTTCCGACAGCCAGCGCCGATAAGCGCATGTTTCTATGCGCCTGGGATAAACACAGTAAAAGCTGATATAAGCAGCTTATGTTTACTTTTATTATTAGTTTTAAAGCAACGACGTTAACGAAAAGATGTCTTCGTCTTCATCGTCTGATGATGATCTAATAGCTCTAGAATCCGTAGTGCCAAAATTAAAATGGAAAAGAGTTGGTGTACATCCTTTAAATCGTGTAAGATCAGATTATGGAGAGTTTCATCATCTTTTTAAAAATGTAAGAAAAGATGACGAACGATTTTTTCAATACACGAGGATGTCACAAAACACATTTGACTATATTTTGCAAAAAGTGGAACCCCGTTTAACTAAAAACTGGTGCAATCTACATAAGCAACCCATTTTACCAGAGGAAAGGCTCGTCATTACTATAAGGTAAGTTTATGAAAATTTTTTATTAATAACAATATAAAACAAAACTATATAGTTACACTGGTTAAATAAACATTGTTTTTGTAATTAATATATTCAAAAGTTGTTTACAACTGAAAATAATTTTGAAACCTTGAAGGAGTCTTCTGGTGGTGCCGAGTTTTGATCTTGATGAGTAGAACTTGAGTAAGACGATGTAGCAGTGGATGGACGAGATAATAAGAGATCGGTGTTCTCGTAGCAGTATTCCTGTACTACATTTTGTATTGCAGTTCGAAAAAATAGAATTCTCGACTCCGGTATTTTTCTGACATGTGGGAGAAGACTTTTGAAAAACAGAAGATGCTCATCCTCTGGTTCCTTGTTTGGTTTAAGTCGCTTTGACTCAAGATACTCCAGTTTTTTATTTTCAATTTCCAATACAGATGCATTAAACGAATCATGTAATCTCCTCTTCTTTCTGGCTGTGACCGGCGTTATATTAAAAGTAGAATTTGCAACTGCCTGTTTTGGTGGTCTGCATGGTTTTTCAACCCCTTCTTGTTGAACGCTATTTTCACTTTCTGGTATTTCAGAAGAATGCATCTCATCCCCAGAGGTTTCAGCAACAACTTCATCACAAGTTTGTTCATTATTATTTTCAACTGAAAACTGAGACTCTTCTATACATGTTTCAGACGTCTCAACAGCTGATAAATTTCCTGTGCTTGGTCTAGGCCTTACTATATCTTTAAGGAAAATCAATTGTTGAAAATAAGGCCACTTACACACGCGTGTCGATTCTGCAGAATCTCCAGAACGTAGTCGGGGAAGTTTTCCTAATTCTACCGAGAACTGATCTCTTAAATACTTCCACTTCTTTCGTATCTTTTGTTCTAAAACAAAAAGAGGATCCTTTTCATATCGTATCGTAAAAATTAATTATGAAAATTTGTTTCAGATATTTGGCTACAGGTTCATCATTTAAGTCCTTATCATTTGCATTTCGAATTGGGGCATCGACTGCAGGAAAAATTGTCGCAGAAACTACAACTGTACTATGGGAGGAATTACAACCGTTTCATATGCCTGTTCCCGCTAAAGAAGATTTTCAGACTATATCAGACTGTTTTGAAAAGGTTTGGAATTTTCCTCACTGCACTGGTGCAATTGACGGAAAACATGTTCGTATCAATTGTCCCAAAAATTCAGGCTCAATGTATTACAATTACAAAAGCTTTTATTCTGTAGTACTGCAAGGTGTAGCAGATGCCAATTATAAATTTATTGCCGTAGACGTTGGCGGATATGGCAAACAAAGTGACGGCGGAACTTTTCAGGCCTCAGATTTTTATGAATTTTTAACGAGAAATTATCTTACTCTCCCAGAACCGTCATATTTACCCCAAACAAATACGAAAGCTCCGTTTGTGTTTATAAGTGATGAGGCTTATCCACTCCTACCATATCTATTAAAACCTTTCGGAGGAAAAAATTTGACCAATGAACAGGAAAATTTTAATAAGCGACTATCTCGTGCACGAAAAACCATCGAATGTACTTTTGGAATAATTTACTCTAAATGGCGTCTCCTATCAAAAAGTATTGAAACGGACATCAAGACAGCAGACAATATTATAAAATGTATATGTATACTACACAACACTATAATTGATAAAGAAGGATTTGAAAGACATCTTACAGATGTCTCATTGGAGTTTTCCCACAATGAAAATAGAAGACCAGCAACTGGAAGACCCCTAATGAGGCCAAAATTATTCGAGATATATTTGTAACTTATTTTTCTCAAAACCCTTTATTCTACACTAATCAACAATAAAGACTTGTTTTAAAATTTACTTTTGTTTTGTTTTACTTACCATCTTCTTTCATTTCGCTGCTAATTTCTTTCCACATTTTCTCTACAACGTTTCTGTTGCTGTGCAGTTTGTCCCTTTTATCCCATATAGGGGTTCTTGTAAATACAGAGGAAATCAAAATGTCAATATCCATTATTAAAAATCGATCCAGCTTCTTTAACCGGCGAGCAAGAACTAGTTGTTCATTCCTGTAAACTGCCAGCCACCGACGTCCGGCTCCGACAAGCGCAGACCTGCTTTAACTATGTTCTACCCAACTTAAAAGCATTCACTAATTATTAACGCTTATAGGCGCTTATCGGCGCTGGCTGTCGGAAAGCAGAAACCTGCGTGCACTGTGTCTTTACCCTTTGGATCTATTGGCGGGAAACCTGCAATCACCTGCGCTGCCTCCACTGAGACTGTGCAGTATCCTGATATAATTCTCAAGAGACCTTTTCTCTGAATGCTTGTCAATCTTTTCTTGTTGATCACCTTCCCCATTTCTGATCTCTAGACTGGTGCGGCATACAGCAATACGCTGTGAACCACAGAACATAAAACCCGTCCTCTATAGTATTAATGTGTGCGTCAAAAGATGGTCCTCGCCTGATAATGACTCCCAGAGTTCCCTGGAGCTCAACACTCAGGTTGCCTACGCTTCTCCCCCCCTTTACCACAAGGAGTTCCGTCTTGTGGACAGCCACCTTCAACCCTTTCGAGTTCATCCACCTTATAATAATTGTCAGGGCATTTTTTATTTTTTCTTCCATTTCTTCCTTGGTTTCAGCCTCCACGATGAGCACAAGATCGTCCGCGTATGCTACCACTTGAAATCCAGGTTCATACGGGAGCCTGAGGACACCATCGTACCCCACATTCCACAATGTGGGTCCCGCCACCGACCCCTGTGGCACGCCCATCCAGCATCGGTGTGGAACCGATCCCATCTGTACATATCTATCCTCAGAGTATTCTTCTACCCACCTTATTATGTACTCACTTATCTTCATCCTCCTCAGCTCCTCAACTATACATCTCCATCGTACAGAGTTGAATGCATTTTACACATCTATTGTCACCATCGCGCACCATTTCTTTCTTCCTCTCTTAATTGTTTTCACCAATTCCATTATCGCTGTTATCGTTGATATTCTCTTTCGAAATCCATGTTGGGATTCGGATATCAAGTCCCCTTCCTCAGGTTCCCTTATTAATCTTGTCATCATCATTTTCTCGTAAACTTTACCAGCCACATCCAGCAGGCAGACAGGACTGAAGGAGCCTGGCAGATTAAGATCTTTATCTTTTTTTGGGATTAGGACCCCTCTCGCCGTTTTTCACTCCCTATTTAGCAGCCCTTCTGGAAATATTTCAAATGTTATTTTCAATTCTTCTATCGATATTCTGTCTAAGCTTGGTGCTTTTCCCATTTTCTTCGCTTTGATGGCATCCCCCAGCTCGTTCATCGAGAACTCCTCCATCATTTGCACCTCACCTTCCGTTCTCTCCCATATATCCCTTACCTTGGGAAACAGATGTTTCAGTATTTCCTTTCTTCTTTTCACCGACAGATTGAATGGTAGTTTTCCAAGGCTAAACTTTTTCGTGGCAATCTGGTAAGCCTGGCCCCAGATGGCCACAGATCTTCTAGGTCTGTGAGAAGTGATTTCCAACAATTGCTCTTTGAATCCCTTATTAGTTTTTTCAGGGCCCTTTTTCTTTCTTCACCTCCTCCTCCATTTCGGCGCTTCTTACCAGGATGTTATAGGTTCTGAGTCTTGTTCGTGGCCTTCGTATTTTTTGTAGTTTTTCTCTTTGCACTTCAATATCTTGATTCCACCAATATGGTGTCTCCCTCCGTACATTCGTGGGTCCTTTCTTAACCGCACTAGTGTGGGCCTTTATCATCCCTGCATATATATTCGTTTCGTCTGCCTCATTGAGCTCCAAAAATGCTGCCTTAAACTTTTCTACATCCAGTGTCTCTCTTCGAGGCTTGTTGAGTTGGTGTTCACGATGCGATGGACCTGATGCGTTGTCAAGTGGATCTCTCGGAAACCTAGTTGGTGGTCTGATACCAGTTGGGCCATATCCATGTCATTTTTCAGACTTTTCAGAAGAACCTTCTCGAAGAGTTTACCAGAATTATCAGAATACTTATGGGTCTATATGATTCCATAATTTATTCTGGTTCACCAAATTTGGGTATCATTATAACCTCAGCATATTTCCATACGATGGGGGAATAGGATATACTCATCATTCTATTGAATGATGTTGAGAGCAGTACAACAACTTTCTTGGGTAATTTTTTCAGTCTTCTTATCTCATTGGCCACTTCTGGTGGTATCAAAGTTTTAATTGGCAAAGACATCAAACATGGAACTTTCAGAAAAGTTTCAACTTCTGCATCGCTGATACCAGCATAGGGATCATTTGGTATGAAGACATGTGCGAGATCTTTGGCAAATGTATTGCATTTTTTTTCATCTGAAGTAGCCCATACTCCATTAGTCATTTTAATCGACGAATACTTGCCAGCAAACGTTCCATTCGCCCAAGTAAAACTCTCCAGTGACTGTGTGGCCTGGTGGAACGAATTCTTTGTGAATATTTCCTTTTGAATCGTTAAAAAATATGAACATAACCATAACTTTTTCCTTCAGAAAGCAACCTATTCAAAACACCACGTTTCGTCGCAAAATATAATCAATTTCAAGAAGTTCTGATCCTCCCGTGAACTTTTAATGTCTCTGCAATGCTCAATTCGATCAACGTTTTAGTCTTCAGTAAGTTTGTGTGGTACAAACCGCGACTTTATCTTCTTCAGGCCCAAAACTTCAATCAAAACATGGTATGCGGTTGTTTGAGGAATGCCTAATTCCATTTCAATAACTTTTACCGACGGGTTTTAGTTATTTTTTATGAATTCACGCACTTTTTTGATGTTTTCTTACGAAAATCCAATTCTGGGACGGCCTAATCTTTTGTCTCTCTACCCGAATTGAATCGCCCAAACCACTCGTAATCTTGCGTACGGGATAAACAATCATAACCATATGCGTTTTGTTGCATTTGGTGCGTTTCAGTAAAAGTTTTACCAAGTTAAACACAAAAATCAATTGCAGCTCTTTGTTTTGAAACTAATTTTCCGATCGATGCACAAAACACACTGACATTTGAAAAGCAATAACTTTTGTTATATGCAGCCAAATGTCATAAGTTTTTACCAGTTGTCAATGAGGGACTAAGCCATCAACGGGTAAAATAATACAACAGATAGCTCTAGCAGTACTTTTTTCTTAATGTTCGGTTTTTTCTGAAATTGAGTTTTTGTTTTCAACGAAGTTATATATCCGAAAATATGATCATTAAAAATTTGAATAATCACTCGCTAATATTTTTCTGTGATATTCTTGTAGAAAGGTCTTGTTTTCATGGTGTGGTGGTCTAAAGCGTGAGACTGATAATTATCTGGCGGAAGGCCCCCCTTCGAATCCAAGTGGACCCTACCTCAGTGTTTGCATTTTCTGAGAGATATTCAAAAAAATATACTGAACTGATATGAATTTTATGCATGTACTATATTGTACTGATATTATACAATCTTGGCTTTGATGGCTATAAGGAAGGGGAATGTTGTCAGGGAACATTGTGTCGCTCTCTTTCAGATACACAATTTCAGTTCACATTACACAGGGTGTTTCATAATGAAAAACTTTCAAATTGTTTTTTCTAATAAGGTTCAGCATCTTTATTTTTCTGCTTTCTCAGAATGTTGAATTTTTATTGCTGGTTTTTTTATTGCTAAAATTATCCCATATGTGGTATACGGAGATTTCAAGATCTGTCTTGAGAAAATTTTTTGGTATTCACTAAGATTCTCAATCATAGTAAGAGAAAATGAGTTGAATATAGTGTTCTATTTCCATTAAAAGAGTGCTCATAGAACATTTCATTCAGATTCACTTGTCTAGAAATTCCAAGAACAGCCAACTTCAGCAATCTGATATACCCTATATATCACAAAAGTGAGATCCTCAAGAATAAACATTTAAGTGCGCAACAACACTCTTACAAAGAATTCCTATTCCTCTTTTATTGAGCAACCTGTAATAAATAAAGCGGCTCATTGTTGCAATATCGATAAAACAATTCATGCCATTCAAGTCTATGGTTTCGTCAATACAATCAATTTGCAGCCATATCGATTCTCGACCTTGCTGTGTATTCCTTTCTCTGCAAGTCTCGGAACTTTATTTGAGACCAAACCCATTGAGAGAAATTTCATGCTCGGCTAACGGTTGACTTGAAATTTCCAAGGAAGGACTCAAGAAATATGTTAGAAGGTTTCGATTTTGATCTTATGCTTCGTTAATTAAATTTAAGGTTAAGTAATATACAAGGTGAGTCTTTGACAACTGCGTTAATTTTAACCATAGGTAGGTACTTGAGATCAAAAGAAACACTTTTTCCATTACGGTTTTTCCAAATTCAGCTGTGTTAAAAAGTTATAAGAATTTTTAGTTTTCACATTCGGCAAATACCCCTCTGTAGTCTAGTTTAGTTTGAATGAAAAATACCTTCCACAACATCCACTTATGAATCTGAATTGTTTAAAAACATTATTTTCCCTCTAAGAAATGATTCACTCACTCATGTTTCATCCGATGAGGTCCGTATCCAGAAGGAAGATACAAAATACTAATTTTCTGTTAAAAAAAAATCAACACCATAAACAGATTTTGCTGTTCCTCTATAATTTCTTTCTACTTCAAGATTATAAACCATCCCTTTCTAGAGAGAAATTCCAAAAAAACCTCAGAATAATTGGATGTTATCATCATACATTTGTAATTTTCTTCTTAAAATTTCGAAATCATGAAAACCATAACTTCTATGAAAACTTCAAAGGCAAGAGGTTGTTGCATTGCTTTTTTTTCACTCAAAGCCAGAAAAAATCATCCATGATTTTCCAAACACTGATATTTCTGGAGTTTGTTCTCCTTGTCTATGAGGTCTCTTGATATCATACTGTTAAAAACATGAAAATCTTTTTCTAAATCTTCAATAACAATGAATGATGTCACTACGAATAATTATTTTAAAGTGATGTTACTTTGCTTGATGAATATTTTCTCTACTGAATCCCAATAACAATTTACTTGGATAGATTACAAGTATTCCCAGATTTAGGTGTGTAATTATACTTGCTTAAAGAAATTGAGTTTGTTCACCTAAATTTAATTCTGAAAAATCAACTAGGTATTCTATACTAAAAATTTTTTTGTTAAATCATTAATATGAATATATTCTGTTTAGACTATGATTAATTACTGAACATGCGTAAATTTTTGGTTTTTATGATCAGAATATCTGTTTTAATTATGTTAACAAAAACAGAAATGTTGAATAATGGTTATTCATAGATTATGTCAAATTTTAATACCTTACCATAGAATATAAATTTATTACCGAACCCCAGGAGAGATAAAAATTAATAATTGCAAAATTTTTTTTAAATGAAAGATTATATCTGTAACCATTATTGATTTAGTGAATTATTTTCACATTAAAATGTTATTATATCGTTTCTGTGGTGGGTAGTTCCCAATATAATAGTGTTCTGTGGTTCCTTGTTGTTTTGATTGTTTGACACTGTCAACAGTTATTTGTACCTTAAAAAAATCTGGAAAATATTATAATAAAATAATAATAATGATTTCGATAGTTTGAAATTATTCAATTCAGTATGAAATGATTATGGTCAGAAAATACATTTCTAATCTAATCTTTCTTGTTTAAGAGCCTATAGCTTCCAGTTTCAATATTTATTGAATTTTAATTAACCATGCATCATAACAAACATTCAGAAATATTTAAACTAAGTCAAATTCTATTATCTCCTGAGTTTGTGAACCAGGTTGAATCGGTGTATGAAAAAAGATGTGAAAAAATTTCTTTAAATTTACAAAACAAATTTAGGAGACTGGGTTCGAAGGTTTTAAACTCATATGAGCTTAATTTGAAGCATTCCTATGTTAGAATAGATATAATTTGATGAACCCTGAAAGTCTGAAAATATAAAGAAACAGCTCTCCATAAAGACAAGTCTTCAATTTAACAGGTCCTGACAGAAAATACATTACCTATTTCAACGGTCATGAGAATATACCGAAGTACCTATGTGAGTGATGGAAATCTTTTTCTTTATTTATTATGGAATATTACTCTGGATTAAATATTAAACAAGGTGCTAGACATCATCAATAATAAATACAGCAAATTACAATTTAGATTTTGTAGTGAGAGTTCTCTTATTTCATAATAAATTTGTTGTCAAAGAAACTTTTGTAAATGAAGTGTGAAATGGAACACGACAAATTTTTGATTGACATTATGGATAACATATGTATATATATATATAAAGAATTGATGTATAATTGGTAAATAGAAATTGTTGGTCTTTCAATAGTTATACCATTTATTGCAAATGCTTAGCTTTCGCAGTATTTCAACTGCTTCTTCAGAACATCTTAAAAAAGTACATACGTAAAAAATCTGTAAGTTACATAAATTAAAGTTAAGGCTTGTTACAAAGACATGACTGCAAAATGGAATGAATAACTTACACAATGTTGGGTTTCTTTGAATTGAGAGTTTAAAACAGTTTAACTGACATCCAACAAACTTCACAACGTGATGAGGACAGGATTTCCCTCTTTCACAAGTTTTGAAATTAAATTGACATAGTCATAATTATGACATTCATCATTACAATGTATGAATCAGAATTTTTTAGGAATTTTGTGAGGAATCCCGAATTTTTCTTAATATTTCAATTTTAAAATCTAACTATGTCGAGTGATTATGACTCAGTTATTTCTAAATTTTTGAAGAATGCCAAATTTAACAGGTTAATATCTGGTTTAATTAAATATGAATAGATGTTGCTCAGGTTGTTGATGTCTGATCTTCTGTTCATTGTTTTTGGGTCTTGAGAGATTCGTATCATTTCTAGAATTGTTGTTGATTTTTCTTTGTCACATTTGTCTAAGATAGTAATGAACAAAGAAGAATATCATAGATTATCTATAGATATTCTTCAGGATTCCAAATATTATTTGGAACTACGTAACGATCCTTCATCTACTATTGAACAGAAAGCAAACAAACTTGTAATAAAATTATATAAAAATAAGAAAATTGACAATGTCATAAAACACAAGTTAATTCAATATAATTCTGTATTCCCAACATTTTATGGACTACCCAAAATTCACAAACCTACATTAGCTTTAAGACCTATAATCTCTTCAATTGGTTACCAAACTAGTAAAATTGCAAAATGGCTCACCGATATTCTAACTTGTGCATATAACACAGATAACCCATATTACACTAAAGATTCATTTCATTTTGCTGAATTTTCCAATAATTTACAGTTATTTCCTGAAGAAGTTTTAGTCAGTTAAGATGTTATTTCATTATTCAGTAACATCTCCAAACAAAAAGCTATTAACACAGTAAAGTTACACTGGAATTAAATAAAAAACCATTGTCCAATACAACTCAAAGACTTTTTAGAACTTTTATGTTTTCTTTTTGACAATACCTATTTTGCATATGATGGAAAATTTTACGAACAAACTTTTGGAACTCCTATGGGTGCTACTATTTCACCAATTATAGCACAATACATCATGGATGATTTAATATCCGAGATATTAAGAAATATTTCACTTAAACCAACATTTTTAAAGAAATTCGTTGATGACATCATTTGCAGTGTTCCAATAGACAAAATAGAGGAACTTCTTACTTCATTCAACTCATATGATACTGAAAAATATATTCAATTCACATTGAAAAGGAAGATTGCTATAAAGCAGTACCATTTCTGGACACGAAGTTAATAAGAACTGAACAGAACAAAGTAATATCAGTTTGGTACACAAAATATTCAAGTTCTGGAAGATATATCAACTTCTGTTCCAATCACAAACAAAAAATCAAAATAAATTTTATATTTGGTATGAAAAATAGAATTTATAGAATATCTCATCCATCACTTTACCAAAAAAATATCAAGAAACTTTTCGATATACTTTTAAAGAACTCATACCCCAAAAAATTATTGAATACCTTATTATATAATACACCAATCAATAACCAACTAACAAATACATCAACAATCACAGAAGATGAACAAAACAACATGTTTTATGCAGTCCTTCCCAAGATTGATCATCTAACTGATATCCTCAAAAGATTGTTTTCTGGTATTCCAAATCTGAAGATAACTCAAAAATCCATCAAATCAACAAGAAACAATTTCTCTCGATTGAAAGATAAATTACCTAAATCAATGACCACAAATTTAGTCTACAAAATAAACTGCCAAAACTGCGACCTCTGTTATATAGGACAAACATCCAGAAATTTGAAAGGACGTCTCACATCGCACAAGAGGACTGCAAATTCAGAAAACCAAGATGTGCACTTTCGCAACATGTAATAACAACTGATCACAAAATCAATTGGAACATCGATAATGTAGCTATCTTAGACAAATGTGACAAAGAAAAATCAAGAACAATTCTAGAAATGATACGAATTTCTCAAGACCCAAAAACAATGAACAGAAGATCAGACATCAACAACCTGAGCAATATCTATTCATATTTAATTAAAACTGATCTTGACCTGTTAAATTTGGCATTATTAAAAAAATTCACTCGACAAAGTTAGATTTTAAAATTGAAATATTCAGAAAAATTCGGAATTCCTCACAAAATTTCTAAAAAAATCTATGATTCATACATTGTTATGATGAATGTCATAATTATGACCATGTCAATTTAATTTCAAAACTTGTGAAAGAGAGAAATCCTGTCCTCATCACGTTTTGAAGTTTGTTGGATGTCAGTTGAACTATTTTAAACTCTCAATTCAATGAAACCCAACATTGTGTAAGTTATTCATTCCATTTTGCAGTCATGTCTTCGTAACAAGCCTTAACTTTAATTTATGTAATTTACAGATTCTTTACGTATGTACTATTTTTAGATGTTCTGAAGAAGCAGAAATACTGAAATACTGCGAAAGCTAAGCATTTGCAATAAATGGTATAACTATTGAAAGACCAACAATCTCTATTTACCAATTATACATCAATTCTTTATAAACATTAATCAGAGATGAACTCCACACAACTTATATGTATATATATACAGTGTGGAAACCACTTATGGAATAAAATTCTTTATGACATTATTTTAGAAAATTATGAAAAATGCTGAGACACGTCAACTTTTGAATTCAGTTGTGCGTTATGTAAACATAAATTTAAATATACAGGGTGATTCACGTAAATCTGCTATAGTCGGTGTCCCCTTTTTTTAATGAAACACCCTGTATATTTGTATATTTTTGAAATCCCCTTAATGAACCGATTTCAATAAACTAAATATGTATGGTCAATTATGAGTTGTACAGGGTGAAATTTTTATTTTTACAATTATTAAACACATACATAAAATAGCTGATGTATTTGATTTTAACACATTAAAATAAATGCTCAAAATGTTCTCCACCTAGTTGTTGGCAATAGCACAGTCTCCTATAGAACTCCTCCTTAACTTTGTTTAAAGTTTGAGGTGAAATATTCCGTATTTCTGTAGTTATCCTGTCTTTGAGGTCTACAATGCTAGTAGGTTGTGTTGCATATACTTTGTTCTTGAGATAACCTCATAGAAAAAAAATCCAGCGGCGTAAGGTCTGGCGATCTAGCTGGCCATTCAATAGTACCTCTTCGTCCAATCCATTTATTGGGGAAGATTTCCTCTAAATAAGTTCTTACCATTAAAGCATAATGGGGTGTTGCCCCGTCTTGCTGGAACCAAACATTTTCATTCGGTAAACTAGGATCTATTGCGTTGGGATATAAGTTTGCCAACGCAGGAATAACTTCATTTGTAAGCATATTTAAATATTTTTCAGCTGTCAAATTTCCATCTATAAATATAGGACCAATAATATGGTCGCCTATGATACCGGCCCAAACGTTCACCTGTTGAGGGTACTGAGTATGTGTTTCACGCATCCAATTAGGATTCTCTGCTGACCAATATCTACAGTTCTGTCGGTTTACCTCCCCATTCATTGTGAATGTTGATTCGTCAGAAAAAAGAATGGTACCAAGAGCTATCTCATTTCTGTTCAGCTTATTCATCAATCTTTCGCAGAAATCCATTCTACGATCTGGATCGTCTTCTGTTAACTCCTGCACAAAAGTCAATTTTCAGGTATTTATGATAAAATTCATTGGCGTACCAGGTTTTATTTAATTCAGAAGGTTTTCCAAATACGTCTAATAATTAGTTCAGATTTTTGATAAATCCGTATTTAGCTAATTTAAAAAAGTACCAATATTTCAAGTGAAATAAATTATTAATTTTAAAATTTCACCCTGTATATTCATAATTGACCATACATTATTTAGTTTGTTGAAATCGGTTCATTAAGAGGATTTCAAAAATATAAAAATATACAGGGTGTTTCATTAAAAAAAGAGAACACCGACTATAGCAGACTTACGTGTATCACCCTGTACATTTAAATTTATGTTTACATAACGCACAACTGAATTTAAAAGTTGACGTGTCTCAGCATTTTTTATAATTTTCTAAAATAATGTCATAAAGAATTTTATTCCATAAGTAGTTTCCACACTGTAGGTATATATATTTATAGCGTTATAGAAATGCCCAGTAATGGTATTACTCTCAGAAGACAGGATACTTAGTTATAAAATATTTACAAACTTCAATTCATCAACTTTAGATTTGCACCATTTATCTTTCGAAGTGTTCTATACTTTTCAATCTATTGAATCTTATGTGACTACATTAACTCCATTAGTTAGAATAATAACTCCTATATCTTCTTATGGGTTCCGTCTACGGAAACGAATTATCAAGATATGAAAGATATTAATAAGCATGAATTTTGGATGATATGTGACGAATACCGTCTGAGCGACAGGATATTTAAAATAATTTCTGAATTTTCTCAAAATGTTATTGCCTAAGATAATCAACAAAATTTCCTTGAATGTTGTTTAAACATTTTCAAGTTTTAAATCGATCTGACGGATATTCTAGAAGTTATTGAGGAAAATATATTTCAGATGTTCATATTTGCAGACGGAATTGGCTTACTATCGAACTTAGTCGAGATATTTGGACAAGTGAAATTTTGGAAATTTCTGAAACCTCTAGCTCACCTCCTTTGGATGATATGAGGTATACGGACGGCCGGACATACTCAAGTTTGATCCTGGATTACTCATCAGGAAGTTGAGTCCAATCTAAAAAGAAAATTGTCGGCTCGATTTTCGAAATATTAATTGGGGCAAAACGATAGCACTCTGTTTTACGGAACTAGAACTAGCACTTAAAGAGAGGTATGGATGCAGGACTATTCAGCATAAATCGCACGAAAATTCCAACAAGATAATATAGTTGCATTACCTTGCCATCATTATCTTTAAAAATATATCCTGATAATTACGGACCATATTATCCGTTTCAAGTTGAAATAAGTTGAAGATATCCGAAGGCAATAGGTCAAGAGTTTAACAAAGATGGACTGAAGTGTAGGTAAACGTTTACCATGTGATCTTTCTAAACTCGCATCGTTATAGCGACCATTATGGTCTCTCTGTAATGATTTCGTGAACCCGAGAGTTCAAGGTCGTGATTAAGCAATTTTGTTAATTTTTCGAGCGTTTATAATGATTCTCAGGACAACTGAGACCTAGAAAGAATCTTTGAATATTCCGTGTCAGTTATTTATAGTCTCACCCAAATTCGAGTAGGTTCCTACTAGGATATATTCATTGAGAATGTTGAAAAAATATAAATTTCAGAAAAAAATAATGAAAAACACTGACTTAATTTCACTAGTTCCCTACGTCCTTACTCTAAATGGCACACCCAGTATACAGGGTGTCTCAAGTTCCAGTGCCTATACGTTTCTGGAGAACTAGACATATTTGAATTCTGAAAATTGGGATTATGATATTGTTCGAAGTTCTCTACAGAGCTAAAATATTTTCGAAGCCCAAAAACTTCCGGTTATACAGGGAGTGAAAATAAATTCGATGAAAAAATTTTTTTTCAAGTTTTCCATTCCTGGTATGATCGAGTATTCAATAGTGAATACATTTCTGTTAAAACCATTGTATTAAATCGAATAGTTTTCAAAATATTAAAAAAAACCTGGAAAAAAAGTCAAATATGTTCAGTCAGTAATATGTTCATTAAATTGTTATTTTAAATATCCTGAGCGTAAACCGTTTTTACAACATCGAATAGGAAGGATGTGAAAATGTCTTGCATCTTTTGGATTTCAAAAATATCATCACAGGGTGTTTCAAATTTTGTGTTGAAAATTGTGATCTTAAATTGGCCATAACAATTGTTTTTCAAATTAGAACCCTATTTTTTTATAATTGTGTTGTATTCTGCGGTCAAAAATAATGATAGTTTTCTCACAAGATTATGCTCCTAAAATCAATAATAAGTTATTTGAGATTTTCTGGATTACGTAGTCAAATTGATTGCATCTAAAAAAAATTCAAGGAATATTCTTTCGAAACCATGGGAACACTCTATACCCATAGAAGATAAATTATCTATTAATAATTCACAAGTGTCAGGTGTTATTGTTGTTCGTTATCTTCATTTCTCGATTTAACAATATGAATCGTTATTCTAATTACGAAATTCTGGATCTTTTTTATATACATGGTGAATGTGACAGAATTATTAGTAGAACCTGACGGGCCTTCACGAGAAGTATCCCCATTTACCTTCCATGACGGAGAAGATCTTTAGAAAATACGTTTCAAACTTTCAAAGTTTATGATGCGTAAGAGCCCCTAAAGAATACAAAAGAAGGGTATTTGATGATGAGGAAAATTAAATTAGTGTTTTGACTTATTTCGAAGCGAATGAAAATGCATCTATTCGAAGTGCAGCTCATGAAATCGATTTAGACAGAAATTCAGTGCTCCGAATTTTGAAGAAACACAACATGCATGATTACAAATATGAGAAAGTTCATGAGTTAGAACCAGGTGACTACATAAAAAGGTTAAATTTTTGTAGAGGAATATTAGAAAAACTTGAAAATGATGAAAATTTTTTGAAAAAGATCATTTGGACAGACGAAGCAAGATTCAATAATGAAGGACTATTTAATAGAAAGAATTGCCACATTTGGAGAAGTGAAAATCCTCATAGAAAAAGACATAGAAACCCCCAGAACAAATTTAGTTTTAATGTGTTTGCTCTTTTGATGAACAATAAAGTGCGGTACTACATTTATGAAGAAAATTTAAATACAGAAAAATTTTTGGAAATCCTGAGAAATTTTGTTTCTAAGTTTTTGGATGAACTGCCGTTGAGTATGTCGACTACTGCATATTATCAATTGGATGGGGCTCCGGCACATAGTTCGCACGAGGTGTCTGAAGAACTGAATGCAATGTTTGCGTGGTGCGTTTTTTTGAACATTTCTGCAGAAAAAAATTGTTTCCGAAACTTCATTTCTGGCAGAATTATTATTTGGCAATCTTCACCGTCTCTTATGGTTCTTGGCAACATCTTCTATCATTTCAAAGCAAAGAAGCTTTAAAGATGTTGAAAATAGTGGATTATTTTTCAATAGAAATTGAAAAATTTTTCATTAGAATGTAGGATTTAGCATTTTTGGACGGAGTTGGGTGTCAGTGCTGACCTGTGCTTCGCCGTTGAAAATGTGAAATCGGATATTTTCTTAGCGCGTCTTCGTGTATCGATTATCTTAAGATAACGAACTATTCCATTTTATTTGTAAGGAGCCGTTTAGACAAGCCAATTGAAGGGATATGTTCGAGATGACGTTTTCTAATATTTATTAGAGGACCAAGTGCGACTCGAATGTGTTAAGTTAAAAGGTAAACGTGTGCATCTCAAGAGTTGAGAGAAATAAGAGTTATGACGAAGTACCCTAAGTGCAGTGGTGGGAACTATGTTAAACCCCATTCGTTTGAAGTCGACCAATAGAGAGTTGGGGGTGTAATCCTAAAATGACGAAAGGGTCTCAATATCAAATAGACTCCAACTCTATCACTAGACTCTAAAGACGATTAAGGGTAGAGATTAAGACGGGGGTGTTTACGGTTAGACGTAAAAGACGATTACGAGTATAGAGCTTAGACGGTAGTTTTGGAAATTAGACGAAACTCAGTATCGGCCTTTTATATATTAAATGATAATTTTATTTATTCTTTTGATGTGAATAAACTTGTAAACACAAAAGCCATGTTTATTTCGACGTTAGACGGTATCTGTTGGCGGAAATCTATCATAACCCCTAGACTACTTCTATTCTACTTCATTTATTGATTTAATTCTCTGTGTTTTTTTTATTGTTCAATATTATAATAAGAATGACAAATTTTCTCTTATTAATCAAAGAAACAATTTTTTTATAGAATAAATAGAGGTATAATAGATACTTTCGAGAAGTGTAGGACTATAATGGTCAATTTAAGATTTTTTTATATAAAAACAAAAATTTCCTGACAATTGAAAGAATTTTTTTTTGTTAATAGCAAACGTTGATATAAGAAAACCTGTATCATAGACTCGTATCGAATACAGATTACCACAGAGAAAATCTGAAAGAATGATCTACCATGAGAAACTGTGCCATTCAGTTTCTAGTGACAATGCAACATGGACATTTATGGGTGCGTCGTAAGACTTTTTGGAATAAAAACGAGTTTACTCTATTGATTGTTGCAATATATATGAATTGTGTTGCTGATATATGACGCTGGATGGATCGATGTGTGGGAAACATTACTGCGGAATATCGAAGATGCGAATGAACGTTCACATTATTGTGCTGATTCATTGCATTCGTTCCACTAGTTGATCCATTGAATTAGTTTCAAAAGTAAAAGTAGTTTCAATATGAATATCTTTAATGATATTGGTTATTAATCTCTCTCAAGAGTAAATATTTTTTAAAATTAGTATGAGAGAATCAACCTTACTTTTACTCTGTTCAACTTTATTTGACCTTACGAAGTGTCAGGGAAATAAGAAAGATTTTACTATGAATAGTTGAAAGTTAGGTAAGGTTTGTTATTTCCTCATCAGATTATTGCCCACTGTTTTCTATATCGAAAAAAGTTCCTGTTCTAGAAAGATTTTTCAAAATATCATTTTACGTGTGGATATTTTTCGACAATACAGGGTCTTTCACGAGGAACCACACCCATATTTATACGGGAAACTACTAAACGTATTTTCATGAAATTCAGCACTTAGAAGTATTTCACGATGCTGATGAAATCTAAAATATTTTCAAGGCATGAAAATCTCCGGTTTTACCAGAAATGACGTCAACTTCCGCTTTTCAAATTACAACACCAATTTTTTATTGCAGAAATAGATTCCTTAGAAAATTTCAAGTTATTTTGATGTAACATTTTTCAGTTTTGGTTGGAAAATTCTCTCTGAGCGGGAAAATTCGAAAAAAAAATCGAAAATAGAGCTCCGCTGAAACAAGAATAACTTCGAGGATTTTGGATGGAAAATTTTCATTTTTGGAATTTTTCAAGCTGTAAGATTGATGTATCCACTTTAAAAATCGAAATCGCGATTCATGATAAAGGGGGTGAAAAAATCGCTTTCAAAGTTAGGGATGACAAAATCGTGAAATTTTTTCAAATTAGGACCTCATTTTTTTATGGCAGATATTGAATCCACGTTAAAAAATAATGTGAGTGTATGCATCACACCCTTGCCCTAAAGTGGATATTTCCTGAGTTATTCACACAAAACTGTTTTTCGTCTTGAATTTTCAGCTATTTCTTTTCCCTTCTGCCAAAAAGATGAAATTTTCAGGTTTCCATTCCTAGTATGAACGAGTATTCAATAGTGAATACATTTCTGTTAAAACCATTGTATTAAATCGAAAAGTTTTCAAAATATCTAAAATAAACTGGAGAAAAGACAAATATGTTCAGTCAGTAATATGTTCATTATTCTTATTTTAAATATCCTGAGCGTAAACCGTTTTTACAACATCGAAGAGGAAGGATGTGAAAATGTCATGCACCTTTTGGATTTCAAAAATATCATCACAGGGTGTTTCAAATTTTGTGTTGAAAATTGTGATCTTAAATTGGCCATAACTTCTGTTTTTCAAATTAGAACCCTATTTTTTTATAAGTTTGTTGGATTCTGCGGTCAAATATAATTCAGTTTTCTCACATGATTATGCTCCTAAATTCAATAATTTCTGAGTTATTTGAGATTTTCTGGATTTATGGTGTACGTAGAGTCAAATTAATTGCATCTAAAATAATTCAATGAATATTCTTTCGAAACCATGGGAACACTCTGTACCCATAGAAGATAAATTATCTGTTAATAATTCACAAGTGTCAGGTGTTATTGTTATTCGTTATCTTCATTTCTCGATTTAACAAAATGAACCGTTATTCTAATTACGAAATTCTGTATCTATTTTATATACATGGTGAATGTGACAGAATTATTAGTAGAACCTGCCAGGCCTTTAACGAGAAGTATCCCCATTTACCTTCCATGACGGAGAAGATCTTTAGAAAATATGTTTCAAACTTTTAAAGTTTTGGATGTGTAGGAGCCCCTAAAGAATACAAAAGAAGTAGTTGATGTGAGGAAAATGAAATTAGTGTTTTGACTTATTTCGAAGCGAATGAAAATGCATCTATTCGAAGTGCAGCTCATGAAATCGATTTAGACAGAAATTCAGTGCACCGAATTTTGAAAAAACACAACATGCATGACTACAAATATGGGAAAGTTCATGCATTAGAACCAGGTGACTACGTAAAAAGGTTAAATTTTTGTAGAGGAATATTAGAAAAACTTGAAAATGATGAAAATTTTTTAAAAAAGATCATTTGGACAGACGAAGCAAGATTCAATAATGAAGGACTATTTAATAGAAAGAATTGCCACATTTGGAGAAGTGAAAATCCTCATAGAAAAAAACATAGAAACCCCCAGAACAAATTTAGTTTTAATGTGTTTGCTCTTTTGATGAACAATAAAGTGCGGTACTACATTTATGAAGGAAATTTAAATACAGAAAAATTTTTGGAAATCCTGAGAAATTTTGTTTCTGAGTTTTTGGATGAACTGCCGTTGAGTATGTCGACTACCGCATATTATCAATTGGATGGGGCTCCGTCACATAGTTCGCACGAGGTGTCTGAAGAACTGAATGCAATGTTTGGTAATCGGTGGATCGGACGCCGTTCTTCACTATTTTGGTCCCCAGGGTCTCCTGATCTTACTCCCTTAGATTTTTATTTATGGGGTAAAATAAAAAACATAGTCTATGAATCTCCTATTGAAAGCAAAGAAGATTTGATACGGCGTGTGGAGAATGCTTTTCACTCTCTAAAGGGGGAGGAAATTGAGCGAGCGACTAACCGAGGTGTTTCAAGACGTATTCGAAAGTGTGTGGAACAAAATGGTTACCATATTGAGACTCTTACCTGATATTTTGTTAATTTGAGTTTTGAAACGTATTTTAATTTTTATTATCATAATTTATTTATAATCATAATCCGGTGTACTGATGTAGCGAATCTATTTAATGTGTTTCCTTTTGAAGAGATGAATTCTCATTCGCTTCCAAATAAGTCGAAATATTAATTTCATCAACTGCCCTTTTTTTGTATTTTTTGGGGGCTCTTACATTCCAAAATTTGGAATGTTCGAAACATCATTTCAGAAATTTTAAAAAAAATAGGGATACTTTTCATTGGATACTCAACAACTTTGTGTCATCCACCATTTGAAATAATCAATATCATTAAGTGCATTTGAATGTGTATTGCGTATACAATTGAAAAAATACAATATAAGAAATAAATCCAAAATCTCATTATAAGAATAACGATTCATTTTGTGAAATCAAAAAATTTCATAACGACTAGCAATAAGACCTATCTGACACTTATGAATTATAAATGGGATGATTTATCTTCTATGCTCACAGAATAACCTTATGAATTTGACTCTACGTACTACATAAATCCAGAAAATCTAAAATAACTCAAAAATTATTGAATTTAGGAACATAATCATGTGAGAAAACTATCATTATTTTTGACCGCAGAATCCAACAAAATAGGGTTCTAATTTGAAAAACAGAAGTTATGGCCAATGTAAGATCACAATTTTCAACAGAAAATTTGAAACACCCTGTAATGATATTTTTGAAATCCAAAAGGTGCATGACCTTTTCACGTCCTTCCTCTTCGATGTTGTAAAAACGGATTACGCTCAGGATATTTAAAATAAGAATAATGAACATCTTAGTGACTGATCATATTTGACTTTTTTTCCTGTTTTTTTTTGGATATTTTGAAAACTATTCGATCTTATACAATGATTTTAACAGAAATGTATTCACTATTGAATGCTCGTTCATACCAGGAATGAAAAAGTTGAAAAAAATTTTTTTCGTCGAATTTATTTTCACTCCCTGTATAATCGGAAGTTTTTGGGCTTCGAAAATATTTTAGCTCTGTAGAAAACAATATCATAATCCCAATTTTCAGATTTCAAACATGTCTAGTTCTCCAGAAACGTCTAATAGGCACTCGAACTTGAGACATCCTGTATAGAAATTAGCAAAACTGGTTGTTGCAGGGTATATCAGCTTGAATTAACTCTAGAGGGTTTTTCATTCACTATCTCGGTTTTATCAAGATCACACTGTTCCAGAGTATGGAAAACTCCAAAAAAAAAAACCACAAGCGACAAACTTCAGAAGGTGATTGCTCGTATGAGATTGAGATGAATCTCTTCTATAACAAAATTTCTCATTTTTTTTATTCTTGTAGAGCAAGAAACTAGAAATTTTGCAATTTTCGAGTACTCACAGAGGATTTACCACTGGTATTTTTTCAAAATTTTCAAAATATATTATACGATGCTGAAATAAGCAACCCTTACTTTTTCATACAAAACACTTTCTCAGAATGAGTTTTTATTATTCTCGAATTTTATCGCAGAACCAATAGCTGAAGAGAAAAACCGTATTTCTTTTAAATTGATTTAGAGGAAAATAGTAATGGCTAAAAATTTGGAAGGATTCATGATAAATGAATTTTGTTATTAGAAAACCTATCTTAATTTCATGCGAACAATCACTTTCTGAAGTTTGAATAAAGATAATCTGATAATGAAGAGCTAGAGCACGTAAGGGAATGATCCCTTAGGAAACTACGTAGCATTCAGAAGATAAGTAGAAACAACTGTTTGTTTGGATAATCATCAGTTAATTACTCATTTAAGTGCCAATGAAGGTCGTTTTCCGTCCTGACTAATTTATGTTAACTCCAAGCGTGACACGTACGACTTTCAACCATATCCAACAAAATGATACAACGATAACTACCGGAAGCTGAATTCAAAGGGGACATACAGATACCTAACGTAGTCATATCAGCATATTTCCATGGTATGGAGACGATGCAATTTCCAAGTATCTATAGGGTGATTTTTTTAAGTGTTTCATTAGACGTTTTCGAGGAAGGAATTGTAATACAGGTTCAAGATTTTGAATTTTTGTTTAAGAGTACATGAACTTTAATAGAAAAATATTTTCAAGAGGAATCTACTTCCGGTTTCACCGGAAACGCATGTAACTTCGTTATTTCAAATGCAACACCCTATATATTTATACATATTCGAATTATTCGTTCAATTCTACACTGATTTGCTGTATGATATGTGCAACCATTAAAGGGGTTCTTGAGTTATAGCCTGATTATCAAATTTTTTGATAAAAAGGTTGTCACGAATTAGTGTCCATATCTTCAAAATCCATCATTACAAGAAATTCTTTTTGCGAAAGTGGAATAAAAGAAAGTACACTGATACTGTTTCTTGTATAACTTATGAGGAAATATTATACAGGATGTATGAAAATGGTCCCCAAAGTGAGCCTCAATAAAACTATAAAATCGCACTTTTTTCAAATGGCAACCCTATAATTTTGTAATTCCAATCGATAGCTCGTCAAAAACCAGTTAAGGTGTCCCGAACATTTCATGCCTCTAAAATTAGTAGTTTTGCCAATAAAATTCAAATTTCAGAATAGATTCAAGGTTTCTTAGTCCAACCATAGATTTATTAGGATAGAAATTTTCAAGAAGGCTACGTCTGTTGATTTATAATGCATTTTAGAGAACCAAGAATTGTTTAAATTGTTGTTAATCGAATATGAATGCCTGATGGGAGAAAAGTGTTATACACAAATCTCAAAACACATGTGTCGTATTCTATTTCATTTTTTGATTAATTTTTCTGTAGTTTTTTGAATTGTTTGATGTTATGATGAGAATGAAAAATTATCTTTTATTCGTCAAAGAAAACAGTGTTTTCTAGAATAAACACGGATATCAGTGATACTTACAGGGAGTTTAAGACTATAATTGTCAATTTTAGATATTTTGGTTTATTTACTTTTTCAAGAATAGACTTGTTCAATTGAATAATTTTAATAGAAGAGTTAAAATTGTAAAAGAAATGTGTCATCTCCATGATTATTATGCTACACGAATGCTGAAACATATTTCACGCAACCCGCCCGAAAATGTTTTTTTTTTTGGACTTACAGACTTTTTGTCTATTTGTCCAAAGAAATCCTATTTTCCGGACTTGTTACGTAAATTACTATTTTACCCCTATTTTCCGGTTGATTTGTCTAGATTAGGTACATAATAGATTCAACATTCACTTCCTACGTCTTAATATCCGATTCCACATCAGCGAAAACCGATACTAATGAAACCAACAAAGTGAAAAAGCTGGCAAGGACCTAAAACCGTATAACGCACTGATAATCCACGATTAAAATCCGAGATCATCATCGAGTTTTTGCGGTTTGATCGTGAACATCTCCAGTGGTCTTCACTTTCTTCGATTCTTCAAAAGGTGAAAGTTTTGCTGCTGGGAGTCAATCTAGGCATGGAATAAAGTAATTTCGATATTGGAAATCTGAATTCACCGACTTCATTCACAGACGTGTCTTAAACCAGTTTCAGATTTGTTTGTTTGCGAATATACGTGCAAGGAGTTCAGTTGTTTGTTTATTTATGGTGGCGCATTGTCGTGATTTGAATAATGAAAATTGATTCCAAAGCGATAGTTTAGGTATGCGGAAAATGATTGCTTTTGTTAGATCTGTTTGGAATAATAAGTTATTATACCCAAGATAAAACATGAAAGTTTTATTAAGATAATAAACAATTTGAAGAGAATTGCAATCAACAAGAAATCAGAAATTGATGTAATATTCTTGTGGAATAATAGGTTAACTAAAATAATTGATGACGTTTCATCATTAATGAATATGTCTTTATGGATTAAAAGGATTCTAACCGGTATTCACCTTTTATTCAACTTCAATCCACTCTTAGAAACGTATAAATGCTCAAGATCTATTAGGAAAATGATGATCTGTTTTGACTCGAACTAAGTCAATTAAACTAATAGAACTGCATGCTATCCTTTCGCCCAAATGATATTAAATATTATTTTAAAAAGAAAGACTTAAAACATTAAAGAAATCTGATTATTCAATCATTTCAGCAGAGTTGGATTTGGGAAAATCAGAAAATTTTGACAAAATTATATGGTTGATGACGAGATATTGTTGATGATGGAGCTCGTGTTGAATGATTGTTTGGGCTATTACCATCATCTATTGTGAATGTAATGATTTCCGACGTTTCGATAGACATCGTCTATCTTTATCAAGAAGAAAAGTAAGAAACCTTTTGAAAATTATCAATTTTCAAAAGTCAATTGACAGAAGTCATGACAGAAAATGAACGATGTTATATACTCATCTGTGATATGATGATCTTTTCAAGTTGGATCGAACTATCGGCGTCCAAACTTCTGGCACATCTATTGATGGAGCACTTATGGAATCAGGTGTTATTTTCATAAATGCTGCTTCTTTGATTTTTCTTCTTGCAAGTTTTTCTTCTTTGGATATTATTGAAGCTTCATCCCACTTTATACGATGATTCTCATCTACAGCATGTTCGACCAACCTGGATTTGTCGCTGTCTAGTACTCGTAGAAGCTTCTGATGTTCTTTTATTCGTACATTCAGAGGGCGTTTAGTTTCTCCGATGTAAGATCTTCCGCACTCGCAAGGTAATCAAATAAACATTTTGCTACTCCCAATTTAGTGTTTAGTTGGTGGTTTGAATCAAAATGTAGATATTTTCCTGTGTTCGTTGGCTTTTTATACACAGTGGTTCTTGGGATTCCATTTTGTTTATGTACGAGTACATCTAAGAATTGAAGTTGACTGTCTTTCTCGATTTCCATTGTGATTTTAATTGATTCCTCTTGATTGTTGAGATATTGAAGGAATCCATCTAAAATGTCTCTTCCATGTTGCCAAATAATGAAAGTATCATCTACATATCTTTTCCACAGTTTGGGTTTAAGTACATATTTTTCTAATGCCTTCTGTTCGAAAATTTCCATATATAAATCAGCTAAAATTGGTGATAGTGGTGAACCCATGGCCATTCCAAATTCTTGTTGATAAAAGATGTCTTCAAATTGGAAATATGTTGTTTCAATACAAATAGAAAGCATTTCCATAATTGCATTCACGCTTAGTGTAGTTCTTTCACTAAGGGTTTGATCTTCTTCAAGCTTTTTCCTAACTATGATAAGTGTTTGATCTGTCGGAATATTAGTGAATAAACTGGTAATGTCGAAGCTGACCATAACGTCTTCTTCCATAATTTCTTGATGTTCCATTATTTCTATGAAGTGTTTCGTGTTTTTATCATCAATGTTGAATTACTTTTTAATGGTGATATAATTTTTAGCAGAAATTGAGCCAATTGATGGCATGCCGAATTTCTTGAACTCACAATTGGTCTTAGAGGAATATTTGCTTTGTGTATTTTTGGTAGACCATTTAAATGTGGTGGTTTACTGAAATGAGGTGTAAGTCTTGATCTAACAAATTGATCTGGAAATTCATTTCGATATTTATAAAGGATTTTGTAAATCTTGTTTTCAACTGTGGTGGTAGGGTCCTTTTTTAGTCTTTTGTATTTTCCTGCTTCTAATAATTCATTGATTTTTTATTATAAGAGCCAACATCTAGAATTACAGTGGCATTTTCTCTGTCTGCTGGAAGAATCTTTATGGAACTATCCGAGTTAAGATCTTTTAATGCCCTCTGTTCAGCTTTATTTATATTGGGTAGAGGTGTTTTGTTATTATTATTTAATTTTTTTGAAAATTGATAATTTTCAAAAGGTTTCTTACTTTTCTCCTTGATAAAGATAGAAGATGTCTATCGAAACGTCGGAAATCATTACATCCACAATAGATGATGGTAATAGCCCAAACAATCGTTCAACAAAATTATATGGATTCAATTCCTTTCAACTTCAAATATCTCAAGAATGGTGTAATTTAGGAAAAAAGATGATGAATGATTTTATCTGCAAAAAAGACTAGTGATTCTAGGAAATACAAGATACGGACCTTTAATTCAAGTGATATTTGTTTTTCATGCAATTTAACCAATCTATAGAGTAGTAGTGAGAATCCCACAAGAAATTGGATAAATCTAATGATGCCAAAATATGCATGACTGTTATCAAAAACCTTCTATAAGAGATCATTTCAATTGATATTGTCGTATGAATATTAACAGGTGAAAATGCAATTTTTTGATGACATTTCAACACCTTATATCTTTTGAACGGGGGCAAATTTGGAAGAATGTTATGGAAATAAAATGTTTCTTTTGACGTCAAGAATCTATGGCTAAAATTAACGCAGTAGTCACCCTGTATACGCCTATGAAATCTCATTTCCTCAATTTCTACCTTCCACAAGTCATCACGAAATACATCAAATGCAATATAAAAGTCCATGATAGAAATTATTACCGTTGTTTAAAGTAAATATTTCTATTTCAATCAATGTTATTAATGTTAACCCATTATCCTTCTTCAATATCTAATTTCCCGGCATTATATTCTCTTTGAATTTAAACGAGAATATATGTCATTGTCCTATGTTAATGGATTTTCAGATAATATTGCTGAATACTTGTATTAATTCCGAAAACAGCAAATTTGCAGTTCAGCTGTAAAATAATTTTACAATACTGATTTACCCAGTTTTTTTCGTAAACATTAACGTTTCCCACCCACAAAAATCAGTCAATTGAAATGTAACAACCTGAAGATGCATATTACGGTGAAACAGCTTACGTTGTGAGGATAAAGATTTTAGAAATTGAAACTGTCTTCTTTTAATCAAGTAATTGAGATGAATTTCCAATAAGTAAAGACTGATGCCATCAAATAAAAATTTAGAAAGCACTGACGTGAGGTCAGATTGCTTTGGCGCTCTTGTTGAGCTACTTGCAAGTAAATATTCAAACCATAACAAATCTATAAGCATTCTGGTCAGGTGAACAATAGTCTTTCCCGTACTATGGGACAATGTGATGCAAAATGAACGACTAATGAATGAACAAACCTATATCTCAAATTAAAAATAACTATTCATAATTTTCCCCAAGTTTTGTTCGAAGCTATAATTCCATTTTCCTAAAAACTTACGATAGTGCTTTTCTGAATTTTGACAACGTATATTGTTTCAGCCATCGAGATTGAATTCTATCTCTATGATTTCCCGTTATGAAAAATTTTGATTAATATTACGCCAACTGACACTGATTAATGAGTCCGACATTTGTCAGTCGAATATTGATCTGTGATGGCCATCGTTCAAAGAAAATCATCGGGACGTATGTCATTTCTGTTTTCTCTTGAGTAAATGAAAAAAATTATCATATCTTTAGATGGAAACGAGCTACGGCAATGAAATTTGAGGATAAGTAAGATATCGATCACCTCAATATATTCACGAATTTTTATTGAAATCCGAAAAATATTTTATGAGATAGTGCGGATTAAAAATTTTTTTTTTGGAATTTTTTAAAAATTTTCTAGCGTGATGATTTCTGCGAAATTTTGCGAGCCGTTTTGTGGCAGCCTCCCTCAACAATATTTCAAGTATCAACTTGATCGGATTGATATTCTAGTAGTTATTGAGGAAACAAAATTTCAAATGCTCATAACTACTGAACCATCCGACGGATTTGGCCCAATAACGAACTTGACCGAGATATTTGGACAATTCTGAAATATCTCATCTCTTTTGGATGCTAGAGATGCCGGCCGGACAGACACAACTTTCGCCACGGATTCTTCATCGTGGAGTCAAACCCAATCGATTGAGACCATTTTCGGCTCGATATTCCAAAATTACAGACATTCGGGCAAAATGATAGGCACTCTGTTCGGGTGAACAAGAGCGCCAAAAAAATAGATAATGGTAAGAATTATATCATTAATATTCATTTCAACTAATATGGATGTTATGTTGAAATCTCAAGAATTAAAGTTACTTAACAATAACAATTCTAGATCAGGCATATAGGTTGACTTACATACTGTCAAAAAGAGCAACCAATACCTTGTTGAGTAACTTTCAATTTCATTGCCAAAATAAGTTGCCTACAATACAGGCAAGAAAAAAAATGTTTTTACGAAGGCTAAATTAAAAAAATTATCTAAGAATTGCTTGAACATGTATATCGTATCCACCAGATGTAGCTCCCAGCTTTGGTTCAGAAACCTCAATCTTTTCATTCGTTGTTAGTTTTTATAATCGAATAAAGAAGCTATTACAATGGTGGAAAAGACTTTCGCAGAACTTCTGGAAAGTTATAACATAAATGGTAAATATTTGTGGGAGGAACATTATGCTAAGTTTATTGTGCATTCAGAAGTTTATAAGTAAAGTTTTGTTATTTTCACAACGATATATTATTGTCTTCGTTATCATTTTATGACCATTCAAATCAGCCAGCAACAAGGATGAAGTTTGAAATGAATCCTCTCTAAAATTTCAAAAACAATAACTTACCAGAACTGGAACATGATAAACCAGGTAACAGATGACAGCAATAGGTACAATGGTTTCAAGTCCCGTCCTATATGGCCTTCTTTCATTGAAACTCTTCGATATACAGGGTTTTCTCGAATTCGTTGAACTAACAGTGGTTGAAAGATTGGACACATCGCTATTCCAAGGCGGTTCTCTAGATGGACAACATCCAACATGGTTCTGACTCCCGCTGATATAAAAGTTCTGGTTACAGTGATTGGAACGGTGAATGGTATACGTGTCGTAATAGTTTTTATCATGACCGATGGTATTGTTGTTGCTAAAACTAGTATCGCTGATGTCTGAGTTGGATTTTTTTAAATAATCAAAGTTTCTGGTTTTCATAGTCCACACATTACAGCAAATTGCAACAAAGCAAATCAGTGATATGGATGCTAGAAAAAGGTGAAGTACGATGATGAAAACGTTGTATTTCAAATCCAAATCGAAAGGCATCAATTTGCAGGGATTTATAGTGAACGTGGTGATGTTCTCGAAATCGCTCACCAGGTTGTTTCTTGCCAATAGGGCAGCAACCCCTACGCAAGCGCATAAAGTCACTAAACAAAATAAGTGATAAAGAACGTGAGACGAATTCAAATAATGCTTCAATGTTTGTTGTTTCCTCTTCAGCTTCGTCGACAAAAGGCCTATCACTGATAAAGTCGATAAATTGCTTGCTTGAAATGTGTGGGTGGAGTTGAAGATCCAGACCAAGATACTGCAATACTCTAAATTGAAGATGTGCTTATTTAGAGTCAACACCAGGACGTAAGAAAATATGGTTAAATTCCTGATGATACTGAGAATGAAGAGTGATACAATAGGGATGTCGTAAGGAGCCCATTTTCGACGATTCTTGAAGAATATAGCGGTTGTCCATACTAGGAAGATTGTTATTATTGGAATTGATACGATGATGGAAAATTGCTCGTAGGAATATTGGAGCATCTTCAGGGGACAGCTGTAACAAAAGATATAATCAGTTAAAAATTCGCAATTGATGAAGATTTTGAAATCACAACCATATCAGGAAGTCATTTAAAGTAGATATTTTCGTATCATGAGATGCCTCATAATTACCATGGTGTTAGGTTAAACTTCAACACCAGGTACCATTTAGGATTTCACGATAAATAATAAAGCAATAATATTAATAATGAAATAATATGATACTTTTTTATACCCAACAATAAATTCCAGTTACGAGATACAATAAACGAAAAAACTCATAACCAGAAAATGCAAAATTTGAGCTCAGAAGTAAAATACAAATATCGAAGCAGAAAAAATTGTAGAAACCTCAAACGTGAGGTAAGAAGTCCTAGCACACTTGTTGCGAATTCTTTTTCAGAAATCTTTAACAGTGTGATATTAATAAAATGGCCACAATGAATGAACAAAGCTATATCTCCCATTGAAAATTCAGAAGGAAACTGACGTTAGGTCAGGAGCATTTTATGTGCTTGTTCTTGAGTCTTTTTCTGTACTCTTGAACAATGTGATACCGATACAACCGCCACAGTAATTGAACAAACGTGTATCTCTGATTAAAAATAACTACTATTAATCCCTTCTCCTAAAAACCCTAGTCAGTGCTTTACTAAATTTTGAGCAGCTACATTTTGAGCACATTATTTCATTATAAATGAATAATTTCGACTAATTTTCCCCCAGTTGAAACTGAAATACGAAGTTGACTGATATCAATCGAATAAGTGGAGAATTGAAATTTCTGACAGACTTTTGGTATTTCCCTTTTCCGATTCTAAGAAAAATTCTTGATTCGTATTTTCAGACAAATGATTTGATGCTTTTTCTATAAAATTGAAGCAAATGTGGCGTGTCTGGGAGATTGGGATTTCCCTCTAGTTTCGTTTTAGACCACTGACCCAAAGTTTCAATAAGCTGAAAGTCAACATATTCAAATAACAGCAACTTTAACTTCTAATATTGCTTGTTCCTTGGTAAATGAAAAAATAATTATACAGGGTGAGTCTGACCACTGCGTTAATTTTAACCATAGATTTTTGACATCAAAAGAAACATTTTCTTTCTATAACCTTTTTCCAAATTTGGCCCCGTTCAAAAGATAAAGGGTGTTGAAATTTCATAAACTAATTGCATTTCACCGGTAATATTCGAACGACAGTATCAATTGAAATGATTTCTTGTAGAAGGTTTTTGATAACAGTCATGCATATTTTGGCATCATTAGATTTATTCCACTTCTTGTGGGTTTCTCACTACTACTCTACAGATTGGTTAAATTGCATGAAAAACAAATATCACTTGAACTAAAGGTCCATATCTTGTACTTCCTGGGAACATTAGTCTTTTTTGCAGATAAAATCATTCATCTTTTTTTTTCCTATATTGCACCATTCTTGAGATATCTGAAGTTGAAAGATATTAAATCGATATAATTCTGTCCAAATTTTCTGAATTTCCCAAACTCTGAGCTAAAATGATTCAATAATCAGATTTCTTCAATGTTGCCATATTTGATGTCTTTATTAAACTATTCTACAAAAGGTTGGGGAAATCTCCCCAGTCTATAGTTCCATCACTAAACACCATAGAAGAAATTGACCACTGAACAATTTTTGTCTTAAATTCACTACAAAATCTAAATTACCATTTGCTGTATTCATTATTAATGATGTCTAGCATCTTGTTCAATATTTAATCCAAAGTAATATTCCATAATAAATAGAGAAAAAGATTTCCATCACTCACATAGGTACTTCCGTATATTTTCATGATGACCGTTGAAATAGGTCATGTATTTTCTGTCAGGACCTGTTAATTTGAAGGCTTGCCTTCATGAACAGCTGGGTCTTTATAGCTTCAGACTTTCAGGGTACATCGAATTGCATCTATTCTAACATAGGAATGCTTCAAATTAAGCTCATTTGAGTTTTAAAAACTTCGAACCCAGTTTCCTAGATTTATTTTGTACGTTTATAGAAATTTTTCCACATCTTTATTTCATACACCGATTCAACCTGGTTCACAAACTTAGGAGATAATAGAATTTGACTTTGTTATACTATTTCTGAATGTTTGTTATGATGCATTTATAATTAAAATTCAATCAATATTGAAACTGGAAGCTATAGGCTCATAAACAAGAAAGATTGGAATGCATTTCCTGACCATAATCATTTCATACTGAATTGAATAATTTCAAACTATCGTTATTATCCTTCCAATATTTTTAAATTTTTTTTAAGGTACAAATAACTGTTGACAGTTTCAAACAGAATCAAAACAACAAGGAACCACAGGACACTATTTTATTGGGAACTACCCACCACAGAGACGTTATAATAACATTTTAAAGTGATAATAATTCACTCTAGTTATTCTGAGAAAAATTATAACTGAAGATCGATAATGATTACAGATATTATCTTTCATTTAAAAAAAACTTTGCAATTATTAATTTTTTTCTCTCCTGGGGTTCGGTAATAAATTAACATTCTATGGTAAGGTATTAAAATTTGACATAATCTATGAATAACCATTATTCAATATTTCTGTTTTTGTTTACATAATTAAAACAGATATTTTGATTATAAAAACCAAAAGTTTGTTCAGTAATTAATTAAAGTCTAAACAGAAAAGATTCTTACTAACGAAAAAACACGTAGGTTTTTCAGAATCAAATGTAGGTAATCAAACCTAATTCCTTCAAGCAATTATAATTGCACACCTAAATCTGAGAATACTTGTAATCTATCCAAGTAATTTGTTATTGGGATTCAGTAGAGAAAATAATCATCAAGCAAAGTAACACCACTGTAAAATAATTATTCGTAGTGACATTATTCATTGTTGTTGAAGATTTCGAAAAAGATTGCCATATTTTTAACAGTCTCATAGACCTGTTCACTGGTCTCTGTCAAGGAGAAGAAACTTAAATAATATCAGTGTTTGGAAAATCATAGATGATATTTTCTGGCTTTGAGTGAAAAAAAAGCAATGTGACAACCTCTTGCCTTGGAAGTTTTCATAGAAATGATCAAAAGTTTTTACAGATATTAGTTTTCATTCAAAAAAACTTTGCAATTATTAATTTTCTCTCTCTTGGGGTTAGGTAATAAAGTAATATTCTATGGTAAGGTATTAAAATTTGACATAATCTATGAATAACTATTATTCAATCTTTATGTTTTTGTTCAAATAATTAAAACAAATACTCTGATTATAAAAACCAAAAAATTAATTACAGTCCAAGCAGAATAGATTCATATTAATGATCTAACAAAAGTTTCTCTATTAAAGAACACCTAGTTGGTTTTTCAGAAGCAAATTTAGGTGATCAAACTCAATTTCGTCAAGCAAGTATAATTGCACACCTAAATCTGGGAATACTTGTAATATGACCAAGTAAATTGTTATTGAGATTCAGTACAGAAAATAATCATCAAGCAAAGTAACATCACTTCAAAATAGATATTTGTAGTGACATCATTCATTGTTATTGAAGATTTCGAAAAAGATTTTCATATTTTTAGCAGTATGATATCGAGAGACTTCATAGACCTGTTCACTGGTAACTACTCAAGAAAGTCTTCCAAGGAGAAGAAACTTCAAAAAAATCAGTATTTGGAAAATCATAGATGATTTTTTCTGGCTGTGAGTGGAAAAAAAAAGCAATGTGACAACCTCATGCCTTGGAAGTTTTCATAGGAATGATGGTTTTCATGCTTTGGAAATCTAGAAGAAAATTAGAATGTATGATGATATCATCCAATAATTCTGAGATTTTTTTGGAATATCTCACTAGAAAGGGATGGTTTATAATCTTGAAGTAGAAAGGAATTATGGTAGAACAACAAAAATCTATGTGTTGAATGGTGTTGAATTTTTTTTACCAGAAATTTAGTATTTTGTATCTTACTTCTGAATATGGACCTCATCCGATGAAACATGAGTGAGTGAATCATTTTTTAGAGAGAAAATAATGTTTTTAAACAATTCAGATTCAATAGTGGATGCTATGGAAGGTATTTTTCATTCAAACTAAACTGGACTACAGAGGGGTATTTGCCCAATGTGAAAACTTAAAATGGTTATAACTTTTTAACGCAGCTGAATATGGAAAAACGGAATGGGAAAAAATGTTTTTTTGATCTCAAGAACCTATAGTTAAAATTAACACAGTGATCAAAGACTCACCCTGTACATTCCGTTAGTATTAAGTTACAACAATGAAATTTTCGAATATCCAAGATATTAATAACACCCATACATGCAAATTTTAGTTGAAGAGGCTGAATATCTTATAAGGAATAAATTATTAAAAAAATTCTTTTGGGATTATTTTAAAATTTTCTAGAGTGTGGATTTCTGTGAAATTCATCGACCCTGTTTGTTTCTACCTAATTCAAATATCTTTCAAGTAGCAACTTGAACCATTAGATAATCTAGGAGTTATGGAGGAAACCAAATTTCAGATGCAAATAACTCCAGAACCATTGAACGTACTTGACCCAATAAAGAACTTGACCGAGATATATGGACAGTTAACCTATTCTGAAAATATGAAAAGTTTAGCGGCAGCTCTCTCTCGGAAGAAATTAAGTAAACGGTCGTTTTTTTCGGAATTTTTTAAAAATTTTATAGCATGTCGATTGCGGCGCAAGACTATTTCAACCATATTCAAATGTCTTCCAAACCACAACATGATCCGATGGATATTCTAGGAGTCATAGATGAAATCACATTTCGTAACTCTTGAATTATTGGACGGATTTGATCCAAGATGCTCCAATATGCCGTGAATGAGAATCATCAGATAAAATGGAGCGATACCCTATCATATCCAATAAAGTGAAACCTACAAGAAGAAAAATCAACGAAGCAACATCTATAGAAATTGTTTTAAATCCCATAAGTGCACCATTAGTTGGGTTTCCGGAAGGAGGCCGATTGTTGTCTTTAAATCGCAGATAAGTACAAATTAGATCTAATTTTCAGAGTTTCGTCAATCTCGACACTAAATTAAAATTTGAAAAAATAAATCAAAAATAGTCAGCTTTTTTTAAAGCAAATTTTTTGCTTTGAAAACGATAGACGTCTATTGAAAGTTTGGCAGCAAGAACAATTTAAGATGATCAACTGATATTGAAGCAAACTATTTCTTTTAATTTATTATTCAAGGTTTTCAATTCTGAATAATCAATGATCCGTCGTTAATTTGCCAACGCCTGTCTTTTCTTGAAGAATATTTATTGTATAACAATTGTGAATGGCAGGATCTGCATTTGTGCATTCATTAATTGAAATGGCCAAAGATATTCATCACGCCCAATAATAATCACTTGATTTTTTAAATAGAATCGAATATCTCATTTCTAACATTCCGTGAGCAATATAGCATGCATTATTCTGTAAACAAGGAAGTACACACCGATGGTCAGCGAAATCCAATCAAGAGTTCTTCGACCTTAGCTTAAATCAAAGCTTTTGAATTGGGCAACGCTCCTTTCAGTTTCTGAAAGTGGATACAGGTAAGAATTCTGTCCCATTTTTTTGCATTCTCCACTGGAGCATCGACTAACGAGGATTTCAACCGATTTCATTATTTCGACATTACAGCTGCACTTTTTATTGCGCGCTTGTTGATCTTTTTGCCGAAATGTTAGTAATTTTCGAATGTGTAGCCGAAAATAGTCACAATCAATTGGGTTTGACTTCCTGATGAAGAATAAAGCCATTTAGAGGATTCAGAAAATTCTATTTAGAAGAATCACCGTCATTGTGATTGTTATATACATAATCAGTTATATGTTTCCCTTTTCCAAGATATATTGAAACCCAAACATCATATGCTTGTACACTATCCAAGTGTTATAAAAAAAGTTAGTCTTTTATGTTTTCTGTCATTCATTAGGATCGAAGCTTTTCATGAGATTGCTAAAACGAATGCTCACATTATTTCATCTAGAAGAAATATTATCTTTACTTTATCCATGCGGCATCAGTTCCAACTCTCATACAGAGTGTCCCGTAACTCAACGTCAAGCGGTTACTGGGCGATATGCTAGGTTATACCAGTTCTAGCAAAAATAAAAAAATTCTATGTCACTTGGTTAAGTTGTAATAGGTATAGTTTTGAATATGTTGAAAATTGACACCCTACACTACATCCTTAGGTTTTGCAGTCACAAATTGACAAATTTTGCAGCAATTTTTTTCTAAACGTAATCCTAAATAACCATGCTATTGATTACAGTCACAAATCCATTGTTAGGAACAATTGTTTTAGTAAAAAAAAAGTTTCGCTGAGACATGGTTGAAAAATATGTTTTCAGCTAACTTTGACAAAAAATCTTTGCAAAAAATGTACCGTACTACCCTCGGCAAGTTAGTTTAAAAAATGGCCCATTTAATCAGGATTACAAAATGGTATAATACTTGCTACTTAGTCTTCCATAATAATAAAATTACTAATTTATTTGCAAAAGGACCCAAAAACAAACAAAAACTTTTACCTGATTACTATGGATAATAATAGATACTACTGCGTGGTCGAAAATCGCCTGTACTTAGGTAAGTGAGATGGCCAGATGTAATAGAGTGAGATAGAAAGTGATGCTATTCTACGCGAATTAAGAGGGACAGAGTAACGTTTTATTTTATTAGGGAGCGAGACAGATAGTGACGCTTTTGCTTGATTTTTAGTTATTATCATCAGTGTACTACGTTCATTCGTTTGCTATGCATCTTTTCGAATCGTCTGACTTTCATACTAACGACTTTAGCGTTCTCCAGACCTGAAACCACTTGATATTTTTTACTGGGGCTGCATTAAAGACAAAGTTTATTTAAAACCAATAAATAGAAAACCTCGCACGTTTGGTGAGCAGATCTTTTCTGAGGCAATGCAGAGCATGTATTCGTGCCGAAGGCAAACAATTTGAGTATTTATTATAATTTTGAAGAAAAATAAATGTACCACAAAATTTTCTCGTGTTTTATTATGATTACATCTTAATACAATAAAACCATTATATCATACTTTGAAATTTTAATTGTTCGATAATCATTTGAAAATATTAATGATAGAATATAGTATTTGATTTTCAGAGTTCAATATTATTTAAAAAATAATGAAAATTGGCGATGTTTCGGGCAGTGCCCTTTTTCTAGCCTTCTAAATCATTTATTTTAAGTTATTTCTCATCTTATTTGTTGGATGTCATTGGGATTATGAAAATATCAATAATATTTTTTATGAAAGGTACCATTTTGTAATCTTGATCGAATGGACCATTCTTCAAAGTAACTTTCTAAGGGTAGTACGAAAAAATTTTTTAAGATGTAGTGTCAAAGTTAGCTGAAAACTTATTTTTTAACTATGTCTCAACGAAACTTCAATTTTTTTTAATAAAACAATTGCCCTTAACAATGGATTTTTGACTGTAATCAATAGCACGGTTATTTAGGATTACGTTTAAAAAAAAACACTGCAGAATTGGTGACTACAAAATCTAAGGATGTAGTGTAGGACGTCAATATTCAATATTTTCAAAAATATACCTATTACCACCTAACCAAGTCACAGAATATTTTTAAAATTTTTGCTAGAACTGGTATAACTGGTATAACCTAGCATATCGCCCAGTAACCACTTGACGTTTAGTTACGGGACACCCTGTGTAAATTGCTTTGCTAAGAAGGTTTTGTAGAATCCATCGAATTAGGACACTCAGCAATCCCAAGAGGTCTTTTTTTATTCATTGAAAGAAGAATTAGATCAAATTGGTTCTATGGCAAGTGCACTAATAGTGAACTCTTTAACTATCGACAGAATAACTTACAAACCCAATTTATGTCTCCAAATTTATCATAATGAATTCGAACCTCAGTATGCAAAAATTTTATTCGTAATCTACGAGTCTGACCATAAAATTAATTTTTACTGTGAAACTCTTAGGGTATTCGACTCATTATCTGAGTTCTATTGTGCAAAATGATGAAAATGCTCACAAAAAATTGATCGATTTGAAGTCACTAACTTGCATGTTCACTGTAGCTCTTCATGAAATGAATGATCCGAATTTATGCATAATTCATAAATTCAAGCAGTGTTTGTGATCAAGTCAAATGTATTACAATTTTTAAGAAAATGATCTTATTCATTTTGAAGATTTTGAAAGAATTAAGAAATACTTTTGATAATCAATTTTCACCCTCAATTTTATATACATATGTTTTGTTTCATGTTTATGTTTTTGTATCATACTAACTTTTTTCAACATAAATATATATATATTACGTTATGTTTATACAGGGTGAGTCTTTGACCACTGCGTTAATTTTAACCATAGATTCTTGACTTCAAAAGAAACCTTTTTTTCCTATAACATTTTTCCAAATTTGGCCCCGTTCAAAAGATATAGGGTGTTGAAATTTCATAAAAAAATTGCATTTTCACCTGTAATATTCAAACGACGATATCAATTGAAATGATCTCTTGTAGAAGGTTGTTGATAACAGTCATGCATATTTTGGCATCATTAGATTTATTCCATTTCTTGTGGGTTTCTCACTACTACTCTACAGATTGGTTAAATTGCATGAAAAACAAATATCGCTTGAACTAAAGTTCCGTATCTTGTACTTCCTGGAATCATTAGTCTTTTTTGCAGATAAAATCATTCTTCATCTTCTCTCCTAAAATGCACCATTCTTGAGATATTTGAAGTTGAATGGAATTGAATCTAAATAATTTTGTCCAAATATTCTGATTTTCCCCAATCCAACTCTGTGCTGAAATGATTCAATAATCAGATTTGTTCAATGTTGCCATATTTGATGTCTTTATTAAATATTTCTACAAAAGTTTGGGGAAATCTCTCCAGTCTATGGTTTTACCACTAAACACTATTGATGAAATTAACCACTGAACAATGTTTGTCTTACATTCACCACAAAATCTAAATTGCCATTGCTGTATTCATTATTAATGATGTCTAGCACCTTGTTTAATATTTAATCCAGAGTAATATTCCATAATAAATAGAGAAAAGTTTTCCATCACTCTCATAGGTACTTCGATATATTTTCATGATGATGGTTGAAATAGGTAATCTATTTTCTGTCAGGACCTGTTAAATTGAAGACTTGTCTTTATGAAGGGCTGGTTCTTTAAAGCTTCAGACATTCAGAGTTTATCAAACTATATCTATTCTAACATAGGAATGCTTCAAATTGAGTTCATATGACTTTTAAAAACTTCGAACCCAGCCTCCTAGATTTGTTTTGTACGTTTATAGGAGTTTTTTCACATCTTTATTTCATACACCGATTCAACCTGGTTCACAACCTTAGGAGATAATAGAATTTGACTTAGATTTAATATTTTAGAATGTTTTTTTATGATGCATGGTTAATTAAAATTCAATCAATATTGAAACTGGAAGCTATCAGCTCATAAACAAGGAAGATTAGAATAGAATGCATTTTGTGACCATCATCATTTCATACTGAATTGAATTATTTCAAACTATCGAAATTATCCTAATAATATTTTCCGCATTTTTTTTTAAGAAAGCTACAAATAACTGTTGGCAGTTTCAAACAGAATCAAAACAACAAGAAACCACAGAACACTATTTTATTGGGAACTACCCACCACAGAGACGTTATAATATTTTAATGTGATAAAAATTCACTCTAGTTATTCTGAGGAAAATTATAACTGAAGATTAATAATGGTTACAGATATTATCTTCTATTTAAAAAAACTTTGCAATTATTAATTTTTTCTCTCCTGGGGTTCGGTAATAAATTAATATTCTATGGTAAGGTATTAGAATTTGACATAATCTATGAATAACCATTATTCAATATTTATGTTTTTGTTTACGTAATTAAGACAGATTCTCTGATTATAAAAACCAAAAATTTACGCATGTTCAGTTATTAATTATAGTCTAAACAGAATAGATTCATATTAATGATTTAACAAAAAATTTTTTATTAAAGTTGACTTTTCAGAATCAAATCTAGGTGATCTAACTTAATTTCTACAAGCAAGTATAATTGCACACCTAAATCTGGGAATACTTGTAATCTATCCAAGAAAATTCTTATTGGGATTCAGTACATAAAATAATCATCAAGCAAAGTAACATCACTTTAAAATAATTATTCGTAGTGACATCATTCATTGTTGTTAAAGATTTGCATATTTTTAACAGTATGATATCAAAAGAACTCATAGACCTGTTCACTGGTCTCTGTCAAGGAGAAGAAACTTCAGAAATATCAGTGTTTGGAAAATCATAGATGAATTTTTCTAGCTTTGAGTGAAAAAATAAGCAATGTGACAACCTCTTGCCTTGGAAGTTTTCATAGAAATGATTGTTTTCATGATTTGGTTCTGAGGTTTTTTTGGAATTCCTCATTAGAAAGGAATGGTTTATAATTTTAAACTAGAAAGAAATTATAGTAGAACAATAAAAATCTATGTTTATGTTGTTGAATTTTTTTTACCAGAAAATTAGTATTTTGTATCTTCCTTCTGGATATGGACTTCATCGGATGTAACATGAGAGAGTGAATCATTCTTTAGAGGAAAATAATGTTTTTAAACAATTGAGAGTCAATAGTGGAAGCTGTGGAGGGTATTTTTCATTCAAACCAATCTGGACTACAGAGGGGTATTTGCCCAATGTGAAAACTGAAAATGCTTATAACTTTTTAACGCAGCTGAATATGGAAAAACCGTAATGTAAAAAGTGTTTCTCTTGATCTCAAGAACCTATGGTTAAAATTAACGCATTGGTCAAAGACTCACCCTGTATATTGTTATGAGATTTTGTTGTTTGTTTCAATGAGTCGAAGAATAAATATTTCATTTAAATTCTTGACTTTAATTTGACTATAGGTGCCTATAGTATTTTTATTTTTTATTTTATTTATTCGAGTAAGTTCTCGAATGCTCACAAGAACAAAAATACATTGATTTGACAGGAATTTTGTTCGATACAACAAAATGTTTATTAGTAGATAATACATTGAAGAGGAAGGATTGAGTAATGATAATTCATGAAAAATGAAACGCTCATTGAGATCGATAGAAGCTTTGTTAATATTCAAATATGCTTTTTCTATAGAGTTTTATTATGTTTTTGTACTGAGCAAATACTCGTGGACCTGAAAGAGTGTTTATTTGACCCTAATTTGTAGAACTACGAAATCAATAGTTATAATTATTCATGATAAACCAAACGCTTTTTAAATCAATAGAAGGTAAATATTAATATACAATTATACGTTTTCAACAATTTTTTTATGTTTTTGTACTGAAAAATCATTCTTTGGAATAAACGAGTATTTATTCGGCTCTAATAAGTATTTATTTAATTTCATTAATAGACATATTCTGGTGTAAAAAAAATATATTTTATGAATATAATTATTTTTTAATTTACTCAAGTGCAAATATTCACAGAAGTTAAAGTTACTATAAATCAATGTCGTTGATATTTACGTTCCGTGTCGTTCCAATGAAATTTTGAGGCGGCGGTTGAATACGAAACCACAGGAAATTTCTCATCTCATCGCAGCCTTCATTTGCGTCAAACTTATAGAAAAACCCCGTCGGAGAATGTTTTCGTAAAATCGAAAAAGAAATACCAAAAGTTCGTCAGAAATTTCAACTCTCGATGCTTTCACAGACACGTTTTCGATTTACATCGGTCGGGCTTACTCATTCAGTTTCAGTTGGTGGAAGAATAATTGAAATTGTTCATTTAGTATGAATTAATTTATGTTATCAAACACTAAATAAACCATCATCTCAAATTAAAAATAACTACTCATAGTTTTCCATATTAAGGATGGAGTTTGTTGCAGTTCAATTTTTGTGTATGCCCTGTACAATATAATACGCGAGAGATAACACCCGATTTCATTCCATCATCCCGATGTGGAAATCACGGAATCGACAGACTAAGAAATATGTACCGGCGTTTATATCGGAATTCAAGGACATATGATATTTTCAGTACGTGTTAATGCGTAGGCGAATAAAGAAAGGCAATTTGTATTGGTGTTTTTTTGATATTGAAGTTTCCACAAATTGTAATTCAAAGTTTTGGGATACAACATCTACCTGCAAGGTGCTCAAAATTTTATTATCTGGATTGATGATAATTTTCCGGGATCCGGGATAAGAGCAATCGAACAATAACAGACAAAAAAAGCTACACAACAACCGATATCAGTATTTGAATTTCGTATCATCACGAATTGACTTTTTAAATTAACTTAATAGGCTTTACCGTCAAGGGAACCATCTCTCTTTGCTGGTCTCTTCCATGCCATCTTCTCCTTTCAACTTTGGAGCAACTTTACTCTTGCCAGGAGATTGAGACCAAATCACAGCAACATTCTACCCCAGGCTGAGTATCAACCCATTTATTGTTTATCTCAAAAATATTGTTGAACTTTGATCCGTGTGAACACTGAAAAGGCGCTATTGTATTTCTCTTATTAATTATGATTGAATTGGCAATGATTATGATGAAATTGCCGTCGCATATTCATAAGGTTTAATTAATTTATAATTGTAATACATCTGGGTTCGAACTCCGTAGGCCATTTTTACACATTACGTCTTTCTATCGTGATTTGTTCACTTAAATTATTATATTGTTGTCCTGGTAAGATAATACAAGGCATTGCCTGATTGCATATTTCATGCTTATTTTTTTATTATACCTGGCCACTCAAGAAAAGAATCCACCCCCAACCCGACTGAGATGGGGCAAGTGTTCTCCTTAACGAGAAAGGAGGGCACTATAAATTTTTGTAAGTATTCTGGTATTTTCAACGAAAGAATGCTACAAAATGGCGCCCAACGTGGCGTGTTGCAGTTCAATTTTTGTGTATGGCCTGTACTCTGTACAATATAATACGCGAGAGATATCACCCGATTTCATTCCATCATCCCGATGTGGAAATCACGGAATCGACAGACTAAGAAATATGTACCGGCGTTTATATCGGAATTCAAGGACATATGATATTTTCAGTACGAGTTAATGCGTAGGCGAAAGAAGAAAGGCAATTTGTATTGGTGTTTTTTTGATATTGAAGTTTCCACAAATTGTAATTCAAAGTTTTGGGATACAACATTTACCTGCAAGGTGCTCAAAATTTTATTATCTGGATTGATAATAATTTTCCGGAATCCAGGATAAGAGCAATCGAACATAAACAGACAAAAAAAATCCACACAATAACCGCGGTCAGTATTTTAATTCCGTATCATCACGAATTGACTTTTTAAATTAACTTAATATGCTTTACCGTCAAGGGAACCATCTCTCTTTGCTGGTCTCTTCCATGCCATCTTCTCCATTCAACTTTGGAGCAACTTTACTCTTGCCAGGAGATTGAGACCAAATCACAGCAACATTCTACCCCAGGCTGAGTATCAACCCATTTATTGTTTATCTCAAAAATATTGTTGAACTTTGATCCTTGTGAACACTGAAAAGGAGCTATTGTATTTCTCTTATTAATTATGATTGAATTGGCAATGATTATGATGAAATTGCCGTCGCATATTCATAAGGTTTAATTAATTTATAATTGTAATACATCTGGGTTCGAACTCCGTAGGCCATTTTTACACATTACGTCTTTATATCGTGATTTGTTCACTTAAATTATTATATTGTTGTCCTGGTAAGATAATACAAGGCATTGCCTCATTGCATATTTCATGCTTATTTTTTTATTATACCTGGCCACTCAAGAAAAGAATCCACCCCCAACCCGACTGAGCTAGGGTAAGTGTTCTCTTTAACGAGAAAGGAGGGCACTATAAATGTTTGTAAGTATTCTGGTATTTTCAACGAAAGAATGCTACAAGTTCATATGCTAACTGTGGATTGGTTTTCAGAAGGGAATTGGAGCTCCGATTAAAACTTAAGGAAAACTGTGAGTAGTTTTGTTTTAAATTTAAGAGATAGGTTGGTTCGTTCATCTTGGCGGTTTTATTTCAATTACACTGTTTCAGAGTACAGAAAAAGTGTCTAGAATAAATGCGCAAAATTTCCATCCAGTGCTTTCATAATTTAATTTCTTTCTCATTTGTAAACGTCAGTTACCAAAAACAGGATATTAATCGAGAAAGTTTATTTTATCAAGTCACTAACTTTCAAAACTGACAGTTAACTTGCAATATTTTTACAAGTTAGTAGTATTATTTACATTAGAAAATTTTGTTTTATCGTCATATATGTTGGAAATCATGGTACAATTGTTATTTCCAGTAACACAGATTCTTGAAGATGAAGGAGTTGATACTGATGATGATGAACCATCTGTTGAATCAGAAACTGCTGAACTCGAGGACTGCAGAACATTTGTACTCTCTTTACTACCGAATAATTTGCGTTTCGATTTTTTTGGTGACCGAATCATCGACATAACTCATCGCAATTTCGGTGCTCTTCCACCCTACTGCACTCTTTAGTGCTAAAATATGTACACCCGAATCCGCAACCATAGTGGCTTCAGTTCTGTCAAAAGAGTGGCCGGTGTATAACTCTGGGCCTTTTAAACCTAAATATTTCGCTATATGCTTTGGGACACCACCAATGTGTGCTGGCCCGCATTAAATGCACTTTCTATGTCGGTATGTCAATAAAATCTTAGGCTTTCTGTTCCAGGAGGCCGAAGATTTACATATTTTCTGTATAATATGCAGGGATTGAAGCTGCAGCCATCATCGGTTATGGTGAATCTTCTCGTTGTTAAATTTTTTGTTTGCCGCAATGTCACAATAACGTATTTTCCCATATCTTCTACATCATTGATGTTTAAGGAGAGAATGTCGTCACATCGACAACATCCAAAACAAAATTGTAACAAATATTGTTACAATTTCCGCCATCAACCACTGGTCATCAGGAACATCTAAAAGAAATTGTTCAGCCTCTTCTTTATTTAATACCTTGGCCTTTTTTGGCGCATAACGCTCAATTTTCTTTTCAGAAACGCTGTTACCTTTTGAAATCTGCAAATGACAACTAAACGTCATATTTTTCAATAACGACATTTGAGACAAATTATTGAGATTTTTTTGGAATTTATCTAACCTTTTTACAAATGAGAAACAAATAAAATATAAAACAATACACGCAAGGTAACGAGTTTTACTGGCTCAAGGAGGTAACAGACTCGCCTGCGGCTCGTCAGTTATATCCTCCATTCGTTAGTAAAAACCCTCTCACCTTGCTAGTAATGTTATATACTATTTTTCGATCAAATTATGAGGAGGAAATTGAGCTAGGTGAAAGTGAAGAAGTGCTGTTAATCTCTGGGCAAAAATCAAGCTGGTTTCCGAATGAACTGTAGAATCGAGAAATAATTAGCCCTGCACTTTTATTTTTAACTAGCTGACCCGACAGACTTCGTCCTGTCAAAAAGATTTGTAATGTGGCAGTTTTTGTGCCTACGTATTTTAAAAAATTCTCCTGAACAGAACCGTCAACGTTGTTGATGGGGCGTTGTGAATAAAAAACACTTAAATACAACATATATAAGGATAAAAGTAAGTAATCGCTCTATTGTCAATCATGTGAATCATAATTATTATTATCATTGTAGTGCTTTGTGGTATACGATGTTTTTTATTTGATTACCTGGCGCATAGATAAACAAATCTGATGGTTTTCCAACACGGGAACAGGCAACGGCAACATACAATTGACCATGTGAGAAACATGGGTTTTCTAGATTAATACCACAAACACTTAATGATTGCCCCTGGGACTTGTTTATAGTCATAGCAAAAGCAAGCCGCACTGGAAACTGTAGTCGTTTAAACTCAAATGGCACATCAGTCGGAATTATTGGGATGCGCGGTATGAGAATCTTCTCCTTTATACTTTCCTTTGAGTATAGTTGCTTCTATCACATTGTTTAGTAATTTTTTTATCGCTAACCGTGTACCGTTGCAAAGACGCGGTTGGTTGATATTTCGCAACATTATAACCACAGATCCAACCTTTAATTGAAGATTGTGAGGTGGCAATCCTGGCAAATCCAGCGAGTTTAAAAATTCCGGTAGATAGTTGACTACATCATCTTGATTAGTAGCCGAATCAACTGATTTATATATCCTCAATTCGCCTGTAATTTGTTCTTGAATTTTGAAATTTAATTCATTTACATCTATGTTTTTTGCAGCCAGTATAGCTCGTTCGCTCAACCAATCATGGTTTCTGTAATTTTGAGAAACATCTGGAAACACCTTCTGAATAAGTTCATCTTTTGATCGAGTTAACTGACAAAAACTTTGAGGAAAGTTAATGCAGCCAATCAACATGTTTATAGGAAATTTGCCATTACCAATGTCAATGAGTTGTTTAGAGAATATGCTTGCAGATTGGTCATTTTGCAACTCGACACGCATATTCTTGCTTAAATGAAGTACTTTGACATGTTTCCACAAATTGGAGGACTTTAGACATGCATTGAGTTCATCAGTTGGCGTTGATCGTGGAATCACTGGCAATGTTTGACGAAAATCTCCTGCTAATAAAATCATTGCACCATCAAATCGGTTATTATTACTCCGTAGATCTTTTAAGGTTCTGTCTAAAGCCTCCAAAGATTTTTATGTGCCATCGTGCATTCATCCCAAACAATCAATTTACATTGCTGCAAAACCTTTGCCATTGCAGAGTTCTTCGAAACGTTGCAGGTTGAAGTTTCATTGCTTTGCATATTTAATGGCAATTTTAGTGCTGAATTGGCTGTTCGACCACCTTCAAGCAAAGTTGCTGCGATTCGTCTTAGTTACAAATCATTTGTATGGGAAAAAGAAAAGGGCTATTTTTAGGGTTTTTCCAGCAATAATTCTAATTTTTCTCGCCGTAAAAACCATCCTTGAACTTCAACGAACATTTAAAAAAAAGATTTGGCCAAATTGGTCCAGGCGTTGTTGGGATATGCACTTACCAACACATTTTGCGATTCATTTTTATATTATAGATTATGTGACAATTATTTCATACAATAATTGTGCTGGCATGTTGTAAATATTCTCAAAAACAATTCCATTTTTTTTCAAATTGAGAGTAATGAAATAATCATTAATTAATAGGTTGATAAATGCAAATATTTTTATTTCGTGAACCGAGAATGCTTAGTAAACTTCATAACACTGTAGGTATATGTCCCATTTCTATGAAATAGCAATTAATAATTAGAGGTCAATGAAAAAACGAGAGTTAGAATGGCCCTCACCTCTCGACCTGTATATTATATATTCGAATAAAGTAAAACCACTCACAAATGGAGGTGCGGTGAATTACACGATTCACATATATTATCAAGTATCAGCATCCAATCTGATATCTCGCAAATGTTTAATCATTTAGCTTTAATAACAACGCTATAATGAATATTCCGCACAAAAGCTTAGAGAATTTTAATAGCCCGAGTTACTTTCAAATTGGCGATTTCTCCTGTTTCTGACGTTGTGATCTATGGTCAACAAATGTCAACGTAGAATAATTCAACTCTCTGACGAGCATTCCGCACGCTTGACGAAACCCAGATATTCACTAATTAAAAGAATAATTAATCTTATTACGGACAAATGAAGTCATATGGTTTTCACTTTCTGTGGAGCCACGCCATGAAGAAATTTCGTACTGACTTTTACACGACCAATCTTCGAATATCGTTACGAGTTTTTCATTTTCTGTTGAAGTCTAAATGGGACCTCTTAGGGTTCATTTATGATCGTAGCAAACAGCACAGGTGGTTTCAAAATTTTCTGATTTTGATGTTTCCCATGCACTACCAACATATTTTAGCAAATTCGCATTGTAAAAAGGGTTCTTCGGTTAACCCCCGAGAACGGTAGAGATGTTTATGCTGTAAAAAAGTAAATTCGCATGAATAACTCACATACAGAGTTCAGAATTCGTTGAATTTTATTCAAGAAAGAAGAATAAAATTTTTAGAGCAAACAACTGCTGATTATTGGAATACTTTCGGATAGTTATTATTTTGAGAGACCATTGATTCGCTATTTTGCGAACCGTTCATCAGATTATTTTCAAACTTGGTAAGAAGAACATTTATTTCTTAGTGATGTGTGGGGTTGTACATTAGGTTGGGTTTGAGGTATACTGTTCTCAGAGTTGGAGGTCCAATTGAACAGATTTGGTTGAAAATTCGGAGGTGAATTGGCGTTGGGTGTCACATACAGACCACCTGATACCAATTGTAAAGTTTTTTGGGAGTTGTTCATGCACGAATATGCATACATAACGGGACATGCAAGTAGAATAATATGCATTAAATTTGAACATCAAAGTAAATAAGAAGAGTCCTATTTTCAAAACCGTGCGAGACTTCGAAAACTTTGACTATCCCCAATTTATTTCTGATTTACAATCTATACCATGGAAAAACATTTTCGATATTGATGATTGACAAAAAAGTTGAATTTATAAATTTCAATCTTTTAAGATTATTGGTTCTGCATGCCCCCTTTCGCACTATAAGAATAACAAAAAAGTATGCACCTTGGCTCACGGAAACTTTGAGGGAGATGATGAATTTTAGGGATAAGTTACTTAATCGTTACAGGAGGTCCAAAAATGAGAAGGACTTTACTGTTTATAAGCAAATGCGTAATTGGGTTTCCTTGGCTATTAAAAATGAGAAAAAATGTTATTATAATAATGTTTTGAATAATAAGAATGATAAAAATTTCTGGTCAAGCCTCAGACCCTTGAATATACGACATAAAAATTCAAATTATATTCCTGAAAACCTGAAAGATCCAAACATTATCAATCAACATTTTATTGAATCCATTCCAAAAGTAACGATGGATAGTGATCTGTTTTCGTTTTATTCCACCAACTCAACGTCAAGAATGCCAGCATGAAACAGTTTTCATTTTCGGAGGTTGCAGAATTCGATATCTGTAAAATAATTCAAAAAATTAAGTCTAAAGCGATGGGTCATGACAGTGTCAATATAGCGACAATTCAACTCTGTTCTTCTTTTATTTTGCCGTATGTGACGCATGTGGTGAATTACTGCCTGAGAAATTACGTTTTTCCTTTTGCTTGGAAAAAGGGAATAAGTGATTCCCCTTCCCAAAGCCTACCATCCGGTAACTTTGAGTGATTTGCGACCGATAAGCGTACTCCCAGCTCTTTCCAAGATCATAGAGCAAGTTATTCAAAAACAATTGCGAGAACGTTTAGAAAAACATAAAAGCATTCCCACCACGCAATCTGGCTTTAGACCTGGCCACAGTTGTTGTACTGCCCTGCTCAATATTACTGACGAGATATTCAAGTCTATCGATCAGGGAGATCTCACTATTTGGACCTTGCTAGATTTCTCGAAGGCTTTTGATTCAATAAATCATCAGCTTCTTGTTGCTATTCTCCATTTTGTTGGACTTTCTCAGGGGGACATTGATCTGCTTGCTGATTATATTGGGTTGCAATCACAAGGAGTTGTGGTTGATGAAAGATCATCTTCGTTTTTGAATTTGACCTGTGGGGTCCTTCAGGGGTCAATCCTAGGTCCACTCCTGTTTTTGATATATATCTCAGGCTTCGTCGATATTTGCATATCAGCAAGTTCTTATTTTTACGCAGATGATGGACAACTCAAATTGTCATTTAAACCCAGCGAATGTCCACAAGCTATTGCAGCGCTCAATTATGATCTTAGTAATATATTTGATATAGCAAGGAAGCATTGTTCACATTTGAATACGAGCCAATCTTTATGTCAACTCTTTGGGAAAAAAGTGATAAGGGTCGATTTTTGGAGATTTATGGAAGTGTCTTGAAATAATTAGTTTTAGGGATACTGCCAAGAATTTGGGATTGACGATGGATTCTGACATGCGGTTCACACAGCACATTTCGAACTGCCAGAGTAGGGCGTACCTGAATTTGAGGCTATTATACCCATTTAGAGGTTATTTGAACAAATCAATCAAGATTGTGCTTTGTGAATCTTTGGTACTCTCGCACATGAATTACTGCGATATTACTTGCTTGACTGTCTTCGATATAAACAGAGTCCAGGTATTACAGAACTCTTGCCTTCGTTTTATTCACGGTATCAGGAAATACGAGTCCATAACATACACTCTCAAAAGCACTGAGTGGCTCAATATGGAGCATAGAAGAAGATTTCAATCCCTGGTTTTATTTTTCAAAATCATTAAGCACAAATCACTACCATATCTTTTCGATAGGATTATTTTGAGATCTAGTGTTCATTCCGTTGATGCTCGTTCGCGAGGCGCCATTTCTGTTCCAACACATAGTACTGCAATGTTCACGAGATATTTTTCTTATCAGGTACCAAACCTCATGAATGATTTGAAATGTGAATACAAAAATTTTAACCTTGATAAGTTCAAATTGTATATTTTGAATAATTTCCGTAATGACCCATTATATAACTAGGCTAGTGTCTCTTCAGGAACAACCTTAGACTATAGAAAGAAGAGACACGGTATCTCGTCATGAATAGTGAAGCCACACTTGAAAGTTTCCAGTACTTATTGAGCGATTGTAATACTACGGAGTGGGAAATACTCTAAAATTTGTTCAGCGTTGCCACTTTGTCAAATTTTTCCAGTTCATTAATACTAAATTGTCTAGCAATAGCAAGTTGAAATGAAATTCTCTTAGGCTAAAGTTACATTGGATGCGTTTTTTCACTCGTACGTGCACGCCGAAAAAGTCAAACCAATAAAATCTTATAATGGCGGTTACATTTCATTCAAGTTTGCGCAAGTCGTACTAATAATTCCATCAAACCACGTACCCTTAAACATAGATTAAAGAGAATTCTCTTCAATCTATGCTCTTAAAATATAACCCCCATTTCAGGTAGCTATCTCATTCAAATTCGTATAAAAACAAGATTCCACTTCCTTGAAAGTCTTTCTTACATTAATTGCAAGACAGTAAGTTTCATTAATATCTTAATCTGAGCTCGGCAACGCCGACTTTCAGATATTCATTGATAAATTATTCCTAATTCTCCGAAGCCAATCACAGTAAAGCTGTCAAGGACGGTTTACGTCAAATTTTAACAACGTTGCCACGTGAACGTATATCAATTTTTGCATTCAAAAGAGTGTTTTTTGAGATTTTTCTGAATATTTTGAGGAAACTGCATTCACAAAATGGTTCTTAGATGTATAGTTTGTGGTAAATTGAACTCCCATCACCCTAACTTGAGTTTTCATAGGTAAGCATTACTTCATATAAGTTTTATATCAGTGGCGTTACATATTATATGTTTTAGATTTCCTTCTGATGTTGAAAGAAAGAATATATGGTTCTCAATTTTAAACTTGGTTGATACTGCAAACTTGCCTAAGTATATGTTCATATGCTCTGACCACTTTGATCCCAAGGACTTCTACATTCGAGTGAATGGTAGAAAACATCTCAAAATGGATGCTGTTTCTCTTACTCGGGATAAACTCTTCAATCTTATGTCTTCAAGGTATATTTGTGAATATTCTGACCTAATTTTTTTCTTAACCTAATTTGGGAATTCCCAAAAAATCTTTATACAGGCAATAGTTGCAAGAGCTTTGTAATATTCTCTAGTCGATTGAAAATTTGTAAATTAACCCCTAAAACTGGTTATTATAAGACAGTGGAATACTCATCAGCATTTTAAAGATCTAGATACAATATTATGAAGTATATTTCAATTAATTATTACCCATTTTTACAGTTCAAGCTCCACGATTAACGAAACACCACCAAGTGCTGAAAGGTAATAAATCAGTTATGATATATCACATAAATAACAAAACTCAAGAACAAAAAGGTTTTCTCAAGAAACTTTTAAAATATATATATGATACCTATATTCTTTGAGACTATTCTAACTCGATTTTTTTTCAGAATTGAGGTTTCATCTTATGATGGAGAAATTCTCCAGAACATTGATTCTATTCCTTGTTCCCAAAAAAAAAAAAGGTGAAAAATTTGTCTTTATTGTCACTTTCCTATTGAAATAAATGAATATTTTTTCAGTGATCAAGTTTCATCTCTTGATGCAGTAACTTGCACTAAAATTGATTCGATTCCTCGTTCTTCAAAAAGGTGAAACATGTGTTTCATTATTGAAATATTGCTTATTGAAAATATTATTTGTGTTACAGTGAAGAACATATTGTACAAACTACTGTCACAAAACTTGAGCAGTCTGTGGAAAATGTTGAATCAGTAATCTTTTCTGAGGAACCATCATCATCCAAAATCAAAAGAGGAAGGTACAAATTTTATTTTTTCTCCTGATCATTTGTGAATATAATGCAATTTTTTCATTTATGAAAACTACAGTATTTTTACTATTTCTTTGCAGAAAGAGGGCTTATGTAGGTGACTTACATACAAGTGATTTTTCATCACCTGACACACGGAAGAGAAATATAAATATTGTAAGAACAGCACTACAGCAAAAAAACAAAAAGATTCGTTTATTACAGCAGTCTAATCGGAGGATGAAGCATAAAATCAACTCAATGAAAACATTGATGGATCATTTGAGAGAACGATCCTTGATATCAGAAGCTTCAGCAACAACCATATCGGTATATACTCTTCTTTATTTCAGTATCGTAATGAGTTCATTACAGTACCTACTAAAAACAGTGCAACAATTTGAATATTTAATTGAATTTCAACAGCATTTCACCAAATTTAACTGAACTAGAGAAATTATCGTCTAGTACAAATTGCAGAATTGGCTCCTATTTCAACAGTCGTGCTTTCATGATGGGTAGAAAGCCACTCTGCAATTTGTTTCAGAATATAGTATTATATAGCAATGCGATCAACTCAAAGAACCATGATTTTTCAGGCATCCATCAATGCTGGGCCAGCAAGTGATATATTCGATAGAATGTTAAAAGGACCGAATAAGCAAACATACACTCCTTCGTTAAGAGCCTTTGCATTAACTCTGGCCTTTTATTCTCCAAAAGGATACAATTATGTTCGAAAGACTTTCAACAATAGTCTGCCTCATTTAGATACTCTCTCGAAGTGGTACCGATCTGTGGATGGAAGTCCAGGTTTTACAAATGAATCACTAACTGCCTTAACTCTGCGACAAAAAGAAGTATCTTATCCTTTGTTGTGTAATCTTGTTATGGATGAAATGTCCATCAGACGTCAAGTTGAATGGACAGGTTCCAAATTCACAGGATATGTTGATCTAGGGACCAACTTGGATTCTGATATTCTACCTGAAGCTCGGGAAGCATTAGTGTTCATGCTAGTATGCCTGAATGGATCCTGGAAAGTGCCTGTGGGATATTTCTTAGTAAATGGATTAGGCGCTACAGAAAAAGCAGAGTTAGTGAAAAAATGCCTTAGTTTTCTACATGAGAGTGGAATACAAGTCACTTCATTGACTTTTGATGGTGCCCCTTCTAATTTTTCAATGGCTGAAAAATTGGGAGCAGATTTTAGTGATCCATCAAATTTGATTACAAAATTTCAGCACCCAGTTACACAGAATGATATATATATTATTCCTGATGCCTGCCACATGATAAAGTTAGTCCGTAATTGTTTTGCCACCCAAAATGGATTGAAAAACAAAGACAAGGAGATCAAATGGAGTTTTGTATCAACTTTGGTTGAAAAACAAAAGATTGAAGGTCTTCATGCTGCAACAACATTAAGGCAGAGACATTTAGAGTGGATGAGAGATAAAATGAAGGGGCGATTGGCAACTCAGACCCTGAGCAAGAGTGTTAGTGATGCTTTAGATTTCTTGAGAGATGATCTCAGATGTCTAGAGTTTCAGGGATCAGAAGCTACATCTGAGTTCATTCTGAAATTCAACAATTTATTTGACCTCTTCAATTCAAGAAACACTTGTGCAAAATATGTTTTCAAAAAAGCAATCGGTATTAGCACACTAGATACGTTCATGAACTACATGATGATGATGACAGATTACATACTCTCATTAACATTAAACGGGATACCTATTACAAAAAGTGGAAGAAAAAAACAGGATTTCTAGGTTTCCTGATTGGTATGAAGAGTTTGCAACAAATGATCAACAAATATATTATTGAAGATAAATGTCTGAAATATCTCCTAACATATAAACTGTCACAGGACCATTTAGAGCTCTTTTTTGGGTGTGTAAGAAGCAAAGGTGGTCATAACAATAACCCTTCTGCTAGACAATTCTGAGGCAGCATACAAGAGGTTGATAGTTCACTCACAAATATCAGCTTCGAACACAGGAAATGCCATTAACTTGGAAAGCATCAGCATTCTTACATGTGGATCTACAAGTAGCATAACGTCAACGGAACATTCAGCCAATATGGAAAATACTGAGAGTTATATTGAGTTGATGGAATGTATCGTCAAAGATATGGAGAGATATGAATATGCAACTTCAGCAGCATGGAATCTTACAACGTACTCTGAAGATATTGTGGGATATATTTCAGGATATGTGGTTCGGATTCTTGAACGATTCATTTCTTGCCGAAAATGTCTTGACCTATTAAGAAATGATATGGATATCTCTCTTCTGCAAAAAAGAAAGACCTATGGCAAATTAGTTCAGGCTAGTCAATTAGTAATTGATGTCTGTAAAGAGGCAGAAAAATTCTTTAAGTTTTTAATAAAACTTCTAGTATATTCAATAGAAAAGTGGAGCATTTATTACCAGTATTGGTGAATAAAACCATGCATAATATTACAACTCATGTTTTGGATCATTTTCAAAATCATCTTTTTGATGAAAATGTTATTGACGGACATTCTGATCAGTTGATCAAGTATATTTTAAAAAATTATTTTAGAATTAGAATCCATCACGAATGTAAAAACTTCTAGATGAATCCAGAAAAAAAGGACGAGATTCATTAATACTAAACTGATTTTGTTTAGAAATGAATAGATTCATGAATGTTTTTATGGGAATTCATGTGTGATATAGATGTATCGAAGACTACGTTAATTATTTTTCTAATATATTTTATGTACTGGATTGGTTGTTTCATTAAATTATGTACTTTTTTCAGCATATGATGGGATAAACCTTAGTTTATAGACTTCTATAATAACATTTTGCTATTTAGCTGATATTGACTAATTTTCTTAGTAAACTTTTTGGCGCTCTTGTTCAAATGAACAGAGTGAATATGAATTTGCCGAAATGTCTGTAATTTTTTTGCACGCTTGTTTCTAGTAAAACAGCGAACTATTATTCCAAATGATTATACCTACTAACTCGTTGATATGTATTATAATAGACAAATATCCAATCTCAATAGACAGCCACTCTACGCCACTGGAGGTGACTAATTCAAAATTTACGCGGACCTAATTTTTGCAACGTTGTCGGATGTATGTCGTGCGACAAGGAAACCATAGTTCTATCTGTGTCCCACTCAAGGGACATCGTTACGACTTTTGGCATCAACGATTACTGAATTTATGAATGAGATGCCGCGTCTCCCCTTTCTTTAGTCTAAGGGAACAACTCAGACTGGGCTGGTTTATATGGCCACTTTTGTCTGGGGGAGCTGTCTGGGGTGGGTGGTCTCGAGGCTCGGCATTTTTTCATTTCTTCTTTTCGTGCGGCATTTACATTGTTTGCATTTTTCTTCGTCTTGATTTTGCGCTCATGTTTGCTTGTGTTGTGTTTTTTTTTCTTCATTTGTTTTCTGAATCATTTTCGGGTTAGATGGAAGAATAGACGCATAGTTAAATTAACTTATTCACACTCTAAACTGTATTAGACTGTGCGAGCTAAATCTCGCCCTTCAAATGTATCATTGTTTAAGTTGTAAATAGGTTTTGATAAATAAAGACCTTTATTATTATTATTAAAAATGAAGAATGTTATTAACCTCCCTTGGTATATAGGGGGTAATTTCTCGCCCCCTTATCGTCTGAATTCTCTATCTCTAAAAATATAAGAAGTGTCCAGAAAGGGTTTCGGGTATTTGTAAGTTCAATATAACAAAAACTATTTAAGAGCAATAAAAAAGTTCATTGTTTATTATTAACATATGAATCGGAGAATTATTTGGAAAAGATGATGTTATCCACATGATGACCGTTGAGTTGCTGACACTCTTCCAAACGGGAACGATTTGCGATAACGTTGACACATAGCTATTGATATTGCTGCCATTTCTGATCTCATGTTTCACTTCAACTGGGTAAGATTCGTCAGATTATTTTGATAAACCCTACTTTTAAGGTATCCCATTGCGAAATAGTCAAGCGGGCTGAGGTCGGGGCTGCTATGAGGCCAGTTGTTGTTACCCCTTCGTGAAATTTCTTTATTAGTGAATATTTCATTTACAACTTCCATTGAATCACTTGAGGTAAGGCCAGGGGCCCTATTTTGCAGGAACCGCGTTCTTGAGTTGAAACCTGCAAACTCCTGCAACTCTGGGACCAAAAACTTTCGCGACATATGCCCCCAGTACACACAATTCTGCACATTTACATGACCACTCAGGTTAAAATTTGCTTCGTCACTAAAGAGTATGTTGTTGAATCGCTGCAGCATTTCGTTCACAAAATTCTGTCGATTAGCATAGTCCGCATCCTTCAATTCTTGGACCAACCGAATTTTATAGGCTTTTAGAAGTCTTTCTTTATAAGCGAACGTTAAGACGATTTTTTGATGTTCAACGCTTGGCTTCGCTTTCGGATGGATAAAGACGAATTTTGACGAACCGACACCTCAACTTCGTCAATTTTTCCTTCATCTCGAACTGAACGAGTACGACCAGAGTTTTGAATATTAGCAGTCGCACCTGTATTATCGAAAATCCTGATCCATTTCCTAATGCTATCGGCACTTAGCGCGTGGCGTGTACGATATTCCGCACGATGGAGACGTTGAGCATTCACTATTGAATCACCACTACGATAATAAGCTCGTACGCAAAATGCGCGATGCGTCCCTCGAGTACTGTTCCATCGTGAATAAAAGCTCCACAAGATGGCAGACGCCACGAAACCCTCCCAGCTTCTTGTAAACGCCCCGTTCCGAATATAGCGCGAAAACAAATACCTGATACCGTATCAGCCACATCACGTATCCTGACGTATAACTTGAGGTCATCTGCGAATGCTAAAGCCGGACACCTGAGTCTGGTCACGAGATCGTTGACATAAATTATGCATAATAAAGGTCCCAAATTGGATCCCTGGGGCACGCCACAAGTAAGAGTATGAAGAGAAGATCTGTAGCCATTATAATACAGGGTGGCCATTTGAACACGAAACAGACGAGATTACAGATGAAATAAGTCTTTTCGTTAGAAATGCTCGGACAGGTCGATTTTTGTTTCGAGGGGGACAACTTAAGATGTAGGTTACGGACGCGTAGCGCTTCAACCCTTGCTGCTACAACCCCCACCCCCAATTTTTGAATAGGGAAGATGGGGTGAGTGATACCTCAATTCAAAGGTATTTTTATACTGATTTCAGCACAGTAATTGTTTTTTCATTTTATGCATTACTTCTCGAAATATTCATGCGTTAGTTAATTTCATCACTCAAATGAATTTTTTGCGAATAAATGACATTTCGTGCTTCCGAAACACCAAAATCTCCGTACTTGTATTTGAAATAGCAAAACATCTACCACTGGGCAAATGAAGTCATACCGTACGTGTTAATGCTACTAGTGTCAGATGTTCGACTAGCTGTTTTATTCACTGAAATCATTCTCCAACTGTACGGTATCAGAACGATTTGAAGTATTTTGAAGCATTGATCTGAGAAAGAAGACTTTTCAAAGTAAAGTAAATAATTTATCAAAAAATCACATCAATTAATTGAATATTTAAATTGTTCACCATTAGCTTCCATACAATGAAAAAAGTTTTGTTCGAAACGATGGCGCACATTTTGCAGCACTTCTGGAATGATTTGACGACATACGTTCAGTATACGTCTTCTTAAACCTTCTATGGAATCGGGCTGTGAAGAGTAAATTTTACTCTTCAAGTGGCCCCAAAGAAAGAAATCTAGTGGTGACAGATCTGCCGATCTGGCTGGCTAATCAGTGGAACCCCTTCTTCCAACCCACAGATTTTGAAATCTTTGATCCAGATATTCTCGAACTGGTAAGGCGTAGTGTGGAGGAGCTCCAATGTGCTGAAACACAATCTGATCTCTCATATAATTTCCAGCATCCACTTCATTTTCAAATACTTAGTTGAGAATATTTCGAGAACTAATGCATAAAATGAAAAAACAATTACTGTGCTGAAATCAGTATAAAAATACCTTTCAAATGAGGTATCACTCACCCCATCTTCCCTATTCAAAATTTGGGGGTGAGGGTTGTAGTAGCAAGGATAAAGCGCTATGCGTCCGTCATCTACATCATAAGTTGTCCCCCTTGAAACAGAAATCGACCTCTCCGAGCATTTCTATCGAAAAAATTTATTTCGTCTGTAATCTCGTCTGTTTCGTTTTCAATCAAGATCCTAAGAACTCCCCCCGCCATCAGCAGCAGTACCAATATCAGTATCAGCGAAGTGGTGCGCAAAAATGTTAACAATTTCATATTGATACAATACACCTACAATCAGATTGGAACGATCCATAAAGATAAACCGATACATCCAAGTAGATCTAAGATTATGTAAATGACAGTCATCAGATAAAATGAAACGATCCGTCCATCATATCAGCTTTTTTAAAAGCTAATTTTGTCGAATTGTCGAAACGTTATTATCAAGAACAAGAAGAGATGGTGATTGTGATTTTTCATGAGTTCCATCGTCCAAAATTTTTCGTCAACATCACTATTGATAAAATTAAATTTCACATAATATGCAACGTGTGTATCACTCAAGACAATTTGGCCTACCAAAGCAACGAAGCAATGCATTTTGAAGCTAAACCAATCTTGGCAGATCCCAAGTTATGACAATGCTCCTATTCTTGTTAGGACGTCAATAACAAAAGAGAAAGTTCTATGCATCAAAGCATGGTCACTTTTTGATCTATTATATCATGCGCTATTGATGTAAATTTATTGCTTTTATAGCATGCAATACCCCGTTTGAACGAGTGTATCGCAAGAAAATAGCACACAAAATGCTAATTGTCCAAAAGTTTCTAAATTCGACGTTTCCAGATACAATAAATTCGAACAATGTTCAGGTATCAAGGCAATTGAGTGAGGAATCAGAATTAAATGGAATCTTGAGGTGAACTGAATTAATCTAACATACAGTGCTAGTCAAAAGTCCCCTCCCCCCCTCGTATCTTTTGAACAGGTATACTTATAATAATGAAATTTGGCGGGTGGAAATAAACGGATGTAGGCGTCTCAACTGGTCATAACAGGTGACGCAATAGTCATAAATGACGTCACAAGGCCACTGTGACCAATAATTTTAAATGGGACCCTATGGCAAGTGACAGCTCGTATTGAAAATACCTATTCGGTCATACCAATTTTGTTTGGGTTTCGGCTGATTTTGATTGATGATTTTGGCACTCGAACAGAGTGCCTATCATTTTGGCCGAATGTCAATAATTTTGAAATATCGAGCCGAAAATGGTCTCAATCGATTGGGTTCGACTCCCTGATGAAGAATTCGTGGCAAAAGTAATCAGCTAGAGTTTTCATATTTTAAGAATAGGTTAATTATCCAAATATCTCGGTCAAGTTCGTTATAGGGTCAAATCCGTCGGATGGTTCAGTAGTTATGAGCATCTGAAATTTTGTTTCCTCAATAACTACTAGAAAATCCAACCGATCAAGTTGATACTTGAAATATCGTTGAGGAAGGCTGAATCAAAACGGCTCGCGAAATTTTGCAGAAATCGTCACGCTAGAAAATTTTAAAAAATTCCAAAAAAAAAATTTTTTAATCCTCACTATCTCATAAGATATTTTTCGGATTTCAACAAAAATTCGTGAATATATTGAGGTGATCGATATCTTACTTATCCTCAAATTTCATTGTCGTAGCTCTTTTCCATCTAAAGATATGATCATTTTTTAATTTACTCAAGAGAAAAGAGATATGACATACGTCCCGATGATTTTCTTTGAACGATGGCCATCACAGATCGATATTCGAGTGAAAATGCCGGGCTCATTAATCAATGTCAGTTGGCGTAAAATTAATCAAAATTTTTCATAACGGGAAATCATAGAGATAGAATTCAATCTCGGTGGCTGAAATAATATACGTTGTCAAAATTCAGAAAAGCACTGACATAAGTTTTTAGGATAAGAGAATTATAGCTTCGACCAAAACTTGGGGAAAATGATGAGTGGTTATTTTTAATTTGAGATATAGGTTTGTTCGTTCATTAGGCGTTCATATTTGCATGACATTGTCCCATAGTACGGGAAAAGACTATTGTTCACGTGATCAGAGTGCTTATAGATTTGTTATGGTTTGAATATTTATTAGCAAGTAGCTCAACAAGAGCGCCAAAGCAATCTGACCTCACGTCATGCTTTCTAAATTTTTTTATTGAAACAATAATCGAGATTGACACGCCATAAGAAAAGGCTGCAAAATACCTACTACGAAAAAAGAGATGGATTTTTGAAACCTTGTTGATAGAAATCATAAAAAAACTACAACTCGAAAACAAAGAAAAATCGCAAAACACACATCGGTTATCATTGGATCTCGGTAGGTGCGAGGAATATGAAAACATTTGGTGCATATGTACTCAAGTGATTTCTCGGAATGTCAATCAATCTAATTAATTGTCCAAAATTAATATCCGCCAACACATTATCTACAACCTCCTACTCTTCAGTATGTTTCGGTATTGATGTTTTCCATAAACTCCAATGATATATTATTATTTCATGAAAATATCACATTGCTGTTACCTCATCATAGTCGATATTCACTTCCTCCTACTATTTTCTTCTCACCATACCTTCGTTTCATAATTTAATCAGTGTTGCATACCATACGAAACCATATGGGTTCGTTGATCTTCAACACACGTAGCGTAACTTGATATATTTCATTTCTCAAAAAGATTTAGAACGAGAAAAATAATGAATTTCGGATTGTGGCATTCACAATAATTATGAACAAATGAAAATTCGATAAATCTGTAAATGGTAAGAATCGATTGGGTTCTATCTCCTAATAAAGAATCCGTGGTCGTATTTGAATATGTTTGCCCGGCAGGCCATAACTATCTTCCGAAGGAGATGAAATAGAGTTTTCATATTTTCAGAATACCTATTAACCTTAATTGTCCAAATCTCACGGTCAAGATCGGAAAATTGGTTTCCTTAGTAACTCCTAACTTGTGACTTGTAAGTTAATGGAATGAGGATTGCAAAATTTCGTGTAAATTGCCAAACCACACAATTTTTAAGAATTTCCCAAACTTTTTTTTTATACCATCTCACAGGATATTCAACATATAATGATATAAATATATATATATATATATATATTTATGAAAAGGACTTATTCATTGGGTATCTAGGTTGAAGTTTAATTTTGATGTTTAATGTTTACAAACGTTTCGGCAATACGCCTTCTTCAGTGTAAAATATCAATTAAAATGGACATTACAATTGCATACATTAATCAAATAAATAAAAATTATTGCGAAATATCTCTCAAATTGTCATCTTTGTTGTTTTGAAGTTGTCAAGTGGGTGCTGTCATCTTTATGTCATAGTTGTAGAATTCAGTCCGCTCTCATTGATTGTCAGTTCTTTTACTTCAATTCGGTGGTCGCTTCAATAGAGGCATATAAATACGGCTCAGATTTTTAGTGTCTAATTTGTCATTTACTGTGTTTTCGTTTGCCATTTGAATGTGGATCATCTCTAAAATTCCTCTTTTATTTTGTTGAGGTTCGATTGCTAAAATTTTGGTGTCCTCGTAATTAAAATCGTGTTTGTGTGTTCTTTTATGTTTGTTCAGTGCAGTGGTTGCGTTTTTGGTGTACTTATGTGCGTTTAATCGGTCTTGAAGTCTTTGTGAAGTCTGACCTATGTATTGTCTGTCACAATCTTGGCATGGCAGGCACACTGTATATCACGTGTGACTTTTTTGTTTTTGGTGTTGAAGCTTTTATTTTTCTGAAAATCTCACCTATTTGATTTTGTGGCTTGTGAACTAATTCTCTATTAAAAGGTTTTATTATGTTGTTCATTTTCTGTGACAGACCCTGGATGAAGGGTAGGGGTATCCGTTTAGTATTGTCAGCTGTGGATTTTTCTTCTTTTTCCGTATTGAATAGTCTGTGTGTTCTTTGTTTTATAAGTTTCTGAACCATAATCTAAGGGTAGTTGTTGGCGAACAGTAGTTCCTTCACATCTGTTAGTGTCCTCTCCCGCAGTACTGGTGATGACAGTTTTAGTGCTCTGTCAATATATCCTATAGCGGTACTCTTTTTTTGGGACTGGTGGTGATTAGAATTGAAGTCTAAAATGTGAATAGAATTTTGCTCCTTCCTGTACCACTGTGTTAAAATTAAACATTAAACATCAAAATTAAACTTCAACCTAGATACCCAATGAGTAAGTCCTTTACATGTTATAGAGAACAAGGTAAAAACGAATTCAAATTTATATATATAAATATATATATTTATACAGCTGAAACGTAGCGAGTTGAATTGTCCACGTGTAGTAGTGTGGTTGTGTACGTTTACATGGCTGCGCGTGTAAAGTACACGATAGAAGAACGTGTTTATTTGGTCACTTCTTATCTAAAACTTGACGGAGATTATGCTGAAATTTTCGAAGAATTCCGCAAGCGGTTTTTGAATGAGCAAGTTCCCACCAGACAAATGGTGCTTAAATTGAATCGTAAATTCGTAAGTACTGGCTCCGTAGTCGACGCGCCGCGTTTAGGTCGCCTTGGTAATTTTTTCGTAAAATTTGTTTTACCGTGATTAAACGATTCTGTATGAGTGCTGAAGTGGGAGGGAAACAATTCGAACATAAAATGTGAGGCCACAAGTTATTATTGATGTAATATTTTTCTCGAAAATAAATAATAATGCACTAATAAATATTCTCACGGATGTATTCAATTGTGCATCAATTTTTTGTATATATGAACTATTAAACCAAACAGAGCAACAATACTCAGCTGCATAAAAGACTAGGGCTAGAGATGCGAAGAGTGGAAGCATCACCACCCCAAGTTGATCCAGCTAATTTCTGAAGAATATTATTCCTAGTTTTCAGTTTTAGACTCAGATAATTCAAATGACCCTTGTAATTGAGAGATGAATCTAATTTAACTCCTAAGTATTTTGTATAGAAATTATGTTCGATAGGAGAATCATTGAAGGTTATAGCTAATTTCCTATATTTTTCATGATTATTCAGATGGAAACAAGATACCTCTGTTTTGTTGGGATTTGGACATAATCGCCACTCAATAAAATAATTCTTTAAAATTTCCAAATCAGATGACAGTATGTTTTCCAGAGTATGGAAATCCGAAAGTTGGTAAGCAATAGCAATGTCGTCAGCATAAACAAATTTCTGAGATGATCTCGTGGGTAAATCACTTAGATATTAATTGAAAAGTAAAGGATCTAAAACTGATCCTTGAAGAAGAACGTTTTCAATGTTTTGAAATTGCTAGTCTTATTGTCAATGAAAACACGAAACTCTCTATCAGATAACATATTTTCTAATTATCGTACCATTTCCTACACTTCAGATGGGTATAGAGTTTGAAAATTATTCCATCTTTCCACACAGTGTCATATCCCGAAGATAAATCGATGAAAGCAGCTCCTGTTTTCAACCTATCATTGAAGCCTGATTCTATGAAAGTTGTTAGGCAGAGAACCTTATCTGAACAAATTCTTTTTTTCCTAAAGCCTCCCTGGAAATTTTGTAGAGCATTTTCTATAGAAGATTCAACTCTTAAAAGAATTAACCTTTCTAATATCTTGAAAGGAACACTCAATAAACTGATTGGTCGTAAATTACTAGGATCACAAGGGTTTTTTCCTCTTCTCAAAATACCTATTACTTTAGCCTAACCAAATTCGGAAGGAAAGTTTCCTGAATTCAAAATATTGTTATAGAAAGACAATAACTAAGACAAGGCCTTTTTGGCGCTCTTGTTCACCTGAACAGAGTGCTTATCAATTTGCCCAAATGTCTGTGACTTTCGAACTTTTGGGCAAAAGTGGTATCAATCGTTTTGTTTGGACCTACTGATAAATAATCCGTGGTCAAAATCGATTCTGTCCGTCCGACCGTCCGTTCCGTGAACACGATAACTCTCGAACGGATGAAGTTAGAGAGTTGAAACTTTCAGAATAGGTTTGAGGTATAAATATCTCGGCTAAGTTCGTTATTCGGTCAAATCGGCCGAATAAGTTCTGAGTAACAAAATTTTTTTTTCAAATGACACTGTTCAAATAAAAATTTTTTTATGGTGCAGTTTTATCAGACGTATACAAAAATACCACTCTCGACTTCGACAAGCTAATAGTTCTGGAGATATGATTTTTCAAAATTTAAATAATTGTTTTCATTTACTCAAGAGAAAATGAGAAATGTCATGAATTCCCCAGGGCTGTCATCGAAAGTTCATCGTCTCAGATCGATATTCGTCTGACGTATTCCGGAGTCCTCTATCAGTGTCAGTTGGCGTAATATTAATCGGTGCTTTCATCATAAAAACAAACCGAAAGAATATCGTTTATAACTCTAGCGTTTCAAGTTCAGTGCATTCCACCAAGAAAGAACCCGACCAAATACGAAAAACGCGAAAAAAACATGATAGAACCCAAAGTAACACGAAAGAACGAAAAAATCCAAAGGAACTCAAAAAACCCCGAAGGAGCACAAAATCAAATGAAAGCGCAAAAATACTCGAAGGAAAGATTAAACCCCGAGGAGCACAAAAAACCGAAAGCGTGCAAAAATAATGAAAGAACTTTTAAATTGCACACCCTGTATATCACCCGATCGTAAACACATTGTAAATTGCACACCCTGTATGACATTTTATCGTAATCAGCTCCCATACGCGGAAAAGCAAGAAAGCTAGAGAAAAACTCTGTTGGATGTCAGCGCTACTCAGATCTGACACCCTGTATATGAATCGAATATATTTTATGGAATTCAGAACTGAAACACACCGAAGAAACACGAAAAACTCGAATTTGCGCGAAAAAAATCAAATTAACTTATGAATTGAGCACCTCGTATATCACATGATCGCAAATTCATTGTAAATCGTTCACCCTGTATGACATTTTATCGAAATTAGATCCCACTCTATAATTGGTTCACAGTGGGTGCTTTTTCCATAAAAAATTCAGACGGAAAATCTCTCGAAGAAAGAATCTGGTGAAAATCAGTGCTTTCCATAAGCACAGCCTGTATAGCGATATTTTCGAGATAGCACAGCCTGTATAGGGATTCATCGCGATCTGTGTGCATTCTTCAAGGACGAAATGAATTAGCGCGAAAATAGAGCCTGAAATTACGATTTTCAAACGCATATTTGAGGTGTTTTTCTTGCGATTCACGAAAAGTGGTAGGTATCTAGAGATTCGGAATCTCCTGTAGATTCTTATTGGAGTGCTTGGAAGGCGCAAAATCTTCCACCGCCCATATCGAGCGAAAAATTGATGCCGTATTTTCAAATTTGGAGCTCGCGTTCGGCTATCATCGGAATCGTATGAGAAATTGTGACATTTGCCTCATTTCACCGTATAAATTGCCGAATTTGGAATGAAGAATTCGCGGCCTTATCTCGCTACTTGGATATGAAAATTGGTACCCAGATATGGGGAATTTCCTCAAGTTTCATACTCTACCGCCGAAAGGGCGTTTCGAGGCTCGTAACGCCCGCACTGAGCGAAAGCATCTTGGTTGATTTTGACGTTTCGCGGGGCTGGCGAAACTAAAAATTGCCGTTTTACTTACGGGATTTTAGCCTAGAAATAGGGGGGCTCCGGAGTTCTAATGGGTTCTAAGGAAACCGGACGTCCTCGCTCTCGGAATATGTGGCGAGTCCGGGACGCTGGGCGTTTCGGCTTCGGAGCCTATTTCCTTTTTTCCGGGTCACTTTTGGCGATTTCGCGAAAATGACGTTTTTCGCGATTTTCTTTCGAAAATTTCGGGCACTTTAAGAGCGCCCGGGGCGGGTTTCGGGGTCGCTTCTCCTAGAAGAGGATACGCCTTTTCGATCTGTTTTAAGATTCCCTCTCGAGCGGCCCTGCGGGCCGCAAGGAAAGCTGCGCTTTCCGGGTCCCTCACGGGACCACCTGTCAAAATTTTCTCTGGTCCCCGATCTTATTACTTTATTATATAGACTAGTAAGCGGGTAGATCAATAGGCCCGTAGATCCATAGGCCAGTAGTTCAATAGGCCAGTAGTTCAATTGGCTCATGGATCAATATAGACCATAGATCAATATAGACCATAGATCAATAGGGGCCATACATCAATGAAGTTCGCAGAAACACGAAACACGTCAAAAAACCCGTTGAAAGCGAATAGACATAAAAGTTCTGGAAAAAACAAGAAGAAACCCGAAAAAACACGGAAGAATCCCAAGAAACACGAAAGAAACCGAAATTACACGAAACAATGCGAGAAAACACGAAAGAACCCCAAGTAACACAAAAAAAGTCCAAAGGAACCTGAAAAAGCCCGACAGAATACATATAACTTGAAAGCGCCCAAAAAAACTCGAAGTCACGCGAAACACCCCAGAGAAAAACAAAAACCGAAAGCGCGCAAAAATCGAAAGTACTTGTAAATTGCACACCCCGTATATCACCCGATCGTAAACTTATTGAAAATTGCACACCCTGTATGACATTTTATCGAAATCAGCAAAATAACTCTTGTAAATTGCACACCCCGTATATCACATGATCGCAAATTCATTGTAATTCGCACACCCTGTATGACATTTTATCGAAATTAGATCCCATACGCGAAAAAACATGAAGAAAAATGCATATGGGACACCCACTATATAATCGATTCAGAGTGGGTGCTTTTTCCATAAAAATGCAGAAGAAAAACTCTCGAAGAAAGACTCTGGTGAAGTCAGTGCTTCCAAAGTGCACAGCTCGTATATCAATCGATCGCAATCGGTGCATTCCACAAAGGTAGTATAAGCATTATTCGATAAAGCTTCCATGTAAAAAAATTTTTCGCAGAGAGAGAATTCGATGTCGATGACGTTGTCAAGATTCAGAAAAGCACTGACGTAAGTTAGTGTAGTAAGTAAGACAAAACTTGGGGGAAATTATTACTAGTTATCTTTGAATTGAGATATAGGTTTGTTCATTAGGCGTTCATATTTGCATCACATTGTCCCATTGTACGGAAAAAGACTATTGTTCACCTGATCAGACTGCTTATAGATTTATTATGGTTTGAATATTTACTCGCAGGTAGCTCAACAAGAGCGCCAAAGCAATCTGACCTCACGTCAGTGCTTTCTAAAATTTTTTCTAAATGTTTGATGAATTCTGGATAAATTCCGTCAAAACCTGCTGCTTTTCGAGATTTGGTAGGCTTGATTGCAGCCCTCAATTGCTCTATATTGAATGGAGGTGACACATGTTCTAAAGTAGGAGCTAATCTCCTGAATATGTGTAATTTTTTTCTTCATATTCCTCATTTTAGATTGGGATATATTGACTGATTCAGATACATCAACTGGACGGCGAGCGATAAATCTTGGATCAATTTTTGATGATGATGTGGCAAGGGGAGTAGCTTCACCTAAATTTCTCAATATATCGCACGAACTCCTACTCGAATGTGTGAAATTCATTTTTGATACAACACTATCCCATTTCTCTTCTCGGCTTGTATTGATAGAATTCATAAGCCTTTCACATTTATCAACAGATGGTGATTTTTGATAGTCCTTGTACAAATTATCGGTTTCTTTCGACCAACCTGGAATATAATCTTTCCGGAAGCCTATTGGAACACCTCAAAATCTGTGATAGTTATCGTGAGTGGGTTTAATCCATCTAATATCACTGTCTACCTTCTTAGCAAATTCAATCAAATTCGCTTTCTTGAAATTCCAACGAGGTCTTCTTAAACATTCAGAATATTGAATTGAACTTCTTGAAGTCAACAGAATAGGTCTATGTTGGCTATGAGGAAAAACTCCTAGAATTTTACGCTTTACAGGAAGCGGTTTACAAGTAATGTCACAAGACACTGGGCAGAGATCAGGATTATAGCCTCTATTCCATCGAGAAAAATGAAAAGAAGGTACATCTTTTCCATCAAAACTTAAATAGAAATTATTATCTTCCATCCAGTCAGCTAAAGCCATTCCACTTCTATCATTATTATTATAACCCCACATTACGTGGTAAGAATTAAAATCACCGCAATAAATTGAAGGATGAGGAAGATTCATTTCCAAATTTCTTGGCCAAATAGTATTTGGAGGTTTATAAATATTAACGATAGAAATATTACAAAATTTGAAAGAGCTAAAGAAAACTCCCTCAAATTCGCCTTTTCGCAAATCGTTTAAAATTCGACAGATATTGATTGATTTAAAAAAAAACGCGATAATTTTATTCCCAAATAAATGGTTCTTTGAAATTCCTAATAAAATTACTTGGGTTACTATGGAAACGTATTGAGGTTGAATTGTCAAACTTGACGCTTATAAATTTAATTGCTGGTGTTCTCGAAAGTAAAATGATAAGTGATGATGAAATTTCCATTCCTGGGACTCCTCCAGAGCTGGTTGAGGCAATGAATAATGCTTCATTAGAATTATTGCCAAGGAAATCAAGAGAAAAGTACGAAAATGCATACAGACGTTTTATGGATTATCGCATGAGTAAAAATACGAGTTCTTTCTCAGAAAATGTTGTAATGGCATACTTCCTAGACCTTTGTTTAAAGATGAAATCTTCAACATTATGGGCCAATTATTCAATGCTGAAGTCAACCCTTGCATTCAAACACAATGTAGATATATCTACATACTCAAAACTTCGTTCTTTATTGAAACGGCAAGCTCAAGGTTATAGGGCAAAGAAATCTAAGATTTTAACGAAGGAAGAAATTGAAAAATTTATCCAGGAAGCTCCAGATAAAGAAAATTTAATGATTAAGGTAATTTACAAGTTTTTTATTTTTATTTAGATTATAGCTTTATTTATTTTTTAGGTGGCTGTAATATTTGGTGTTTCTGGGGCCTGTAGAATGGATGAGTTAGTCCGAATGACTGTACACGATATAGAAGACTTAGAATCTAAGCTTTTAATCGGCATACCTGATTCGAAAACCAACAAACCAAGATCATTTGTAATTAATCAGATCTACTTGAATGTTTATCGAAAGTATGTTTCGTTTAGACCAGAAAATATGAACAGTGACCGATTTTCCTTAAATATCAAACCAGAAAGGGTTGTAGACAAGTGGTAGGAATTTATCAATTTAGAAAAAGGCCCAAAATAGTTGCTACTTATTTGAACTTGGTAAATCCGACAAAATATACTGGTCACTGCTTTCGTCGGTCTTCTGCAACAATATTGCTTGACTCTGGTGCCGACATAACTAGTTTAAAGAGGCATGGCGGAAGGAAGTCATCAAACGTTGCTGAAGGATATATCGAAGAATCGCTTAACAATAAGGTTGAGGTGGCAAATAAAATTTTCACACTACAAAATATTCAACAAAATGACCCTTCCACCCTGCATGTTGTCCAAAATGTTTCTCATAGTTCTTAGAGTGTTCGTCCAATATTCAATAATTGTACTAACTGTCAAATTACTGTAAATATAAAAAATTGATCTTAAAAATGTATTCAGCAATGGCGTGATGTTTTTTTACAAATATAAATTAATTCCTTATAAGCAATGTGTTTTCTATCATTTATTATCATATATTATATTTAACACTAACAACTGTACGGAAATATCATTTCCTTACAGTAAGGAAATGACATTTCCTTACAGTAAGGAAGTCCTGACTTTTTCTTCAAGAAATTTTGACAGGAATGTCAAAATTTCCTGGCAATTTGCGGAAAAAACTTATTTTATTGTATGGAAGCTAATGGTGAACAATTTGAATATTTAATTAATTGATGTGAGTTTTTGATAAATTATTTACTTTACTTTGAAAAGTCATATTTCTTAGATCAATACTTCAAATCGTTCTGATACCGTACAGTTGGAGAATGATTTCAGTGAATAAAATAGCTAGTCGAACATCTGACCCTAGTAGCATTAACACGTACGGTATGACTTCATTTGCCCAGTGGTAGATGTTTTGCTATTTCAAATACAAGTACGGAAATTTTGGTGTTTCGGAAGCACGAAATGTCATTTATTCGCAAAAAATTCATTTACGTGATGAAATTAACTAACGCATGAATATTTCTAATTAACTAATGCATAAAATGAAAAAACAATTACTCTGCTGAAATCAGCATAAAAAAACCTTTGAATTGAGGTATCACTCACCCCATCATCCCTATTCAAAAATTGGGGGTGGGGGTTGTAGCAGCAAAGGTTGAAGAGCTATGCGTCCGTAACCTACATCTTAAGTTGTCCCCCTCGAAACAGAAATCGACCTGTCCGAGCATTTCTATCGAAAAAACTTATTTCGTCTGTAATCTCGTATGTTTCGTTTTCAAATGGCCACCCTGTAATTCTCAAATAAACAATAACCAAACATCCTCACGTCAGTACTACTCTTCTTTTCAAAATCAATTACTGATTGATTGACTGAATGATTCTTTATGAGAAAAATGTTGTTGCAATAACTCAAGTCACCGATAAATTCTAAACAATGTCTGGAAATAGCTTCGACATGCATTTCACATGCAATCCAAAGATGTTATAATATTAACCTACTGACTGATTGAAACACATTGGAATAAGTGAATAATTTCAATGCATGATGAAACACCTCTCCTGTTGAAAGAAATGCACAGGATAATATTCGTTCCGCGTTTGAATCGACTACTCAAATTCTGCGTTGAAGTTCAACTATCAAAAAAAAAGCGATTAAAATTAACCACTCCTTAAGTTTTAGTTGCTGACGAGAAATTGTTAATGATGGAGTTGGTATAGAATTATTATTTGGGCAATAACCATCATCTATAACAGAGGCCTACAAAAAAAAAAATTTTTTTTGGTGCCTAGAATTTTTGAGCTGATTTTAACTATATTTTTGTTGCTGAATCTAAATATGATAGCAGTTTTTCTGTATCAGCTCTAGATTTTTAGATAAATTCACTTATCTATCAATGCTTTTTCCTATTTAATACTTTCAAGTATCGGTGTTGTAAAATTTATACAAGAGATAGATTCTTGTATATTTTCCTTATTGTCAGTCTTTATTTGTAACAAATTGAATTTAAAAAAATAATATTTATTATAATTATTAATTCAATTCATTTTTTACAAATAGAAGACTAACAATATGAGATATATAACTGATTGGTTGACAAACTGTTAACAAGTGGGATTTAATCCTATTTAGTGTCATCCAGTTAGTTCCATAGAAATCCGATATATGGAGCTGTCCAGTCTGAAGTGAACTTCAACTGCAGTTGGGAGTTGAGGTTAGTTTGTGAATTCCCGCGGTACAGATAGATAGAACTTAGCGTCATATGAAATTTCTCTTTAGCAACGAGTTGTTGAAAAGTAAATCTAAAAAGTAGATTGTTAATGTGTATTGTTGTATTTGTGTTGTTGAATAGAAATGAGTTCAAGTAGAAGAAGCTGTTTACATCATCCTGAAATTTTTTGCTACATATGCGGAGAATACTCGTTCTTAGAAAACAGAAAAACTATTAGTGACTTTGTAAAGAGAGTTAATCTTGGATATTTTGGTGTTAAGCTTGGTGATCAGGTCAAAACCTGGGCACCACATATTGTCTGTAAAACTTGTACCGAGCATTTACGACAGTGGACTACCGGGAAAAGGAAAAGTCTGATATTCGGAGTACCAGTGGTTTGGAGAGAACCAAAAAATCACTTCTATGACTGTTACTTCTGCCTAGTAAATATTACTGGAATCAATCGAAATAACCGTAACAAGTGGACTTATGCAGGTTTAGTCTCTCCAAGACGCCCTATCCCTCACTCAGAAGAAGTGCCAATTCGAACTTTTCAGCAGCTACCAGAACTCTGTGAGGACACATGTCTCTCATCAGAATTCTGACACTACTGACAGTGATTTTGAAACGATGTTATCAATTACCCAATGTTTCAACCAAGATGAGTTAAATGACCACACTAGAGATCTCAACCTGTCGAAAGAAGCTTCTGAATTACTAGCTTCCATGTTGAAGGAAAAAAATTTACTTGAACCAGGAACGAAAATTACATTTTATCGCCCAACGGAGAAAGATCTGTCACATTTTTTCTCTGAAGAACAAAATAGTATAATGTATAATACACAAAAATGTTGATATCTTAAAAATTCGAGCTGACAGGCAAAAACTAATAGCATATTTGAATTCAGGACATCAAATTCATATGAAATCACCTCCAAAATCTCGGCACCAAAACCACTATTGACCAGTGTAATTGTTCTTCTTCGAAACGTTTCATTAAACATCTGTTGTTTTCAAGGATATTAGATTTTTGTGGTATATTTTTGTAATTGGGCACAGGGATAGCAAAACACGAATAGGTTTCAATAAGACGATCAATAAATTTAATCTCTAATATTTATTTAGGTTGGTACTACTTCAACTTCTTTCTACTCATAGATATTTCGACTCAAGATGAAAGTTGACAATCAACGTCATTTTCAACTCATTTACTAGACGAAAAGTGGAGCAGAGATAAAGAAATGGCGACAATTAGCATGTTATGGATGGCATAAATATCAATTGATTCATCCCAAAATGTATACTCTCTCATTTCGATATCATAATGCCTCTTCATCTTAGAAAACCTGTTACGTCAGCTGTGAATTGTTAGTAATCAGGTCGTAAACCTCGAAATGAACAAGTTTTCAAAACCAGCCTTGTTTTTTTTTTTTTTATCTAATAGCATTCAGTGTTCAATTGGTGACCACTAATTGACAGGAAATCTGCTAAGTCGAATGGTTCGAGCAATAAATTGTTACTTCCTCGGCTACTTCCTCTGAAAAACATACTTTTCCATTTTTTGTTCATTCACGTAACTGTTAAATGAATAGTAAAGACTGTCTAACACGTATCCGTTTGAAATGATCTTGTTCCCACTTGATCCATGATCTACCAATCAGTGGATTGCATTCATGCAAGAATTATTCAAAGCACAATAAAACTAAAAATTGTATTCGCTAATAAATTTATGATTGCGATAGGTAAGTAAAAGTTTCTGTATTTTCAGTGATGAAACTTAATAATGACGCTCAAAGTTCTTGAAAAAGAATCGTAGACAAATTTCAGTATGACTGGCCAGCCGGCCGTCCTTATACTCTTTATTTCTTAAAGGAGATGAGTTAGAATTCTCATATTTTTAGAATAGATTTATCTCTCATAATAATGATAGTCAAAGTTCCTGAAGAAGAATCCGTAGACAAACCGGCCGGCCGGCCAGTCATGCACCGTGTATTTTTGAAGGAGATGAGCTAGAATTCTTATATTTTCAGAATAGATTTATCTCTCACAATAAATATGAGTTCAGTTCCTGGATAAACCTTACTACATTTCATCTGTGCGTGATATTCACCATATATTCAAGAAATATTCCTGAAATGTTTTAATCCGGTAAACTAAAAGCTTGATCATTAATAGAATCGACTAATGTAAGTGTTCTTTCGCCTCTAGGTAGAGTCAAACGGAGTCATTAAGAAGTTCAACTAATCTTTGACTAGATGGGACTCAAGGAACGGAAACGTCTTTTTACTCTTGGACAAAAAAGTATACACGAATTTGAAATAAAAATAAAAAAATCAATATTTATTGAATCTCCTTCAAAATATGCACAGTTTTGAGAGAAACACATGCTCCTTCTACGAATTTTCGTTATGGCGTCTAGTAAGTCAAATTTGGTTCCCCGGAGCGGTAATTTAGATCTGGAAAAAAAAATTCACACGAAGTTAGATCAAGGGAAAAAGGCGGCCGCTCGATGGTATTTATCGAGTATTTGGTGTTAAAATTGTTAATAATGGTGTCCCGATGAGATGCGTTATCGTCATGAAAAATCCACGAATTGTTTTGCCACAAATCCGGTCGTTTACAGTGAACATTTTCTAGCAAACTTCTCAACATAGATGAATGGAAGTCCATATTGGCCGTTCCATCTTGCGGAACCATACCACGAATATCGAAGGAGATAGTGAGCATCGTCCTATTACGATGATTTTCAGCTCGTTTGTGTGTCGTGTTCATAGATCCATGACTCGTCTCCAGTTATGATCCGACCCATGAACGTGGGACCTAGCATACCTGCAGCTACTGTTTATAAAGAAAATTCAGCTTTAACTGAATGAGCGGTGACGCGCTATACAGGGTGTCTCAAGTTCGAGTGCCTATTAGACGTTCCTGGAGAAGTAGAATTATTTGAAATCTGAAAATTGGGATTATGATATTGTTCGAAGTTCTCTACAGAGCTAAGATATTTTCGAAGCCCAAAAACTTCCGGTTATACAGGGAGTGAAAATAAATTCGACGAATAAATTTTTTTCAAGTTGTCCATTCCTGGTATGATCGAGTATTCAATAGTGAATACATTTCTGTTAAAACCATTGTATTAAATCGAATAGTTTTCAAAACATCTAAAAATAACTGGAAAAAAAGTCCTAAATTCAATAATTTCTGAGTTATTTGAGATTTTCTAGATTTATGGTGTGCGTAGAGTCAAATTGATTGCATCTAAAAAAAATCAATGAATATTTTTTCGAAACTATGGGAACACTCTGTACCCATAGAAGATAAACTATCTGTTAATAATTCACAAGTGTTTGTTTCCTCTTGAAGAGATGAATTCTCATTCGCTTCGAAATAAGTCGAAATACTTATTTCATCAACTGCCCTTTTTTGCATTCTTTAGGGGCTGGAAAACCATATTCTTAAATAAACTTCATTCATTACTGGTTCAAATGGTGGGAATTCGAATAGATGTGAAATAAAACGAAAATTCGAACTAGACTAGAATGATTTATTGCACAAAATTTTCTGTACTCTTTTTCACAACATCATATCACTGATTAAAATGGATATTACACCATAATAAAGAAGATTAATAAGCTCTTTTAAAATATTGTAAACAAACGAATATTTTCACAAAAACGTTAGACCAAACTGCCGTTCCCAATTGGGAATTTTTAAGCCAGATGTTCTTGTGCATATTTTTTATGACCCATCAATTTTAGCACTCTTCGGAATTTCCGTCGGCAAATTTGTTGATTATTTGGAAAGTTTTTGAAACGTTCAATTGGGCCCTAAGCTCACGGAGATATTTAAATACACAAAACCAGGGTTCAATAACTACCTTACCAGTGGCACTCGGTGGGTAACCGGTAGTTGTAAAATTCGAAAGTTATGGCAATCCTTGAAAAACAGCCCTCATTTTTGCGCTCTTGTTTCTGGGGAACAGCGAGCTATCATTTCACCCAAATGTCAAAATCGATTGTGTTCGACTTCCTGATGAAGAACATTTGAGTATGTCCGGACGCGGGCCCTCCGGCTGTTTACTGTAATTATGAACCTGAAATTCGGTTATAATTGATGACACTCAACTACAACAACTTATATATGGTATAGAAATGTGGAAAGAATGCCAGATCGAAGAATTTGCTGAACTGTAAGTTCACTCAACTTCCATTTAAGATACATGTTTATTGATTCTTTCACACTCATTGTGCTGGCTGATTTTGAATCGCACTCTTTATAAGTCTGAGAAAGACTTTAGAACAAGCGCGTGAAAGCTCCTGATCTCACGTCAGTGCTTTCCACATTTTTTCAGTAATGTGTTCTCGCTTATAAAATAATTGGTCCTCGATTATTAATTCAACTTTATGCATTGATTAGGAACAGCCATTCAGATTCAGATCGAGGGCTCTCACATTCCAAAATTTGGAAAGTTTGAAACATCTTTTCAGAAATTGTAAAAAAAAATGGGCATACTTCTCATTGGATACTCAACATTTTGAGTCATCCACCATGGATTTGAAATTAACAATATCATTAAGTGCATTTGAATGTGTATTGAGTATACAATTGAAAAAATACAATATGAGAAATAAATCCAAATACTCATTAGAATAGCTACGTGCTACATAAATCCAGAAAATCTCAAATAACTCAGAAATTATTGAATTAAGGAGCATAATCACGTGAGGAAAATATCATTATTTTTGACCGCAGAATCCAACACAATTATAAAAAAATAGGGTTCTAATTTGAAAAACAGACGTTATGGCCAATTTAAGATCACAATTTTCAACACAAAATTTGAAACACCCTGTGATGATATTTTTGAAATCCAAAAGATGCATGACCTTTTCACATCCTTCCTCTTCGATGCTGTAAAAACGGTTTACGCTCAAGATATTTAAAATAAGAGAAATGAACATATTACTGACTGAACATATGTGACTTTTTTTCAGTTTTTTTTGGATATTTTGAAAACTATTCGATTTAATACAATGATTTTAACAGAAATGTATTCACTATTGAATACTCGATCATACCAGGAATGGAAAACTAGAAAAAAAAAATTTATCGTCGAATTTATTTTCACTCCCTGTATATCCGGAAGTTCTTAGGCTTCGAAAATATTTTTAGCTCTGTAGAGAACTTCGAACAATATCATAATCCCAATTTTCAGATTTCAAATATGTCTAGTTCTCCAGAAACGTCTCATAGGCACTCGAACTTGGACACCCTGTATACCCAACTGGATCTCCAAAATCAATCGAGCAGTTTCATGATTGACTTTGTTATCCCGATCAATCTTTCTAACACTTGCATGACGATTTTCGAGCACAATTTCCTCTAATTTTTATACGTTATCGTTGGTTAAAGAGGTAGACGTCATTCTAAGAGGCAAATCTCCGACGATCTCCTGAATGTTTTCGAAGTCTTTGTACCATTCGTACACTTGTTTCGAAGAGATAAACTTCCATAAGCCTTTTCCAGCAATAAGTCAGCACACGGAATTTCATCCAGAACACAATGTTTTATTTTTCATTTTAATATTCGCTGATTAACACTGAAGTCCACTGGTTTAAACAGCTGTCCTAAAGGAACTAGTTGACAGACAGTATTCATATTTGTTATTGAAAGTCCTACCAACATACAGAAATTTCAAATATTTAAAAATACCCAAAGCCGGCAATTTAAATCAGAATTTCCGGATAACTTTTTTGTCAGTGTATATCACTTCAGGAAGAGTGTACTTTCCTTAAAAAAATATCATCTTGACATTATAAAAGTTGTTCAAAAATCTACGTCAAGTTGGTTATTGGGCCAAATCCGTCGAACAGTTCAGCAGTTATGAGAATCTGAAATTTGGTTTCCTCTGAAACTACTAGGATATCCATTTGATCGATATGTAACTTGGAAAAGATCAGAATGAGGTTGAAAGAAATAGGTGTGCAATATTTCGTCATAATCGTCTGGAGAATTTTTTTTGTTAAATTGCCAAGTATTTATAAATACTTGATATTTAATATTCATCAGAGATCCACAAAATATTTAATGTTAATCGAGGTTGCTGACATTTAAATTATCCATAAATTTCAGTTTTATAACATTTTATTATAAAAATTTACCATACATTTAAAGATCTCGGAACATAAAAAATGTTTTGATGGACAGATCATCGTATTGGTAAATATATATTGAGTAGTCCGAACAGTAGCTACTCTAGCTATTTTATCAGCGCCAGGATGCAATTTCTCAATGCGTCCAAGTCGCCAGCGCAATGGAGGGAGTTGATCATCTTTTATCAAGACTAGTGCACCTATTGAATAAGGTGGCGAGTCGCTATTGAACCACCTTTTTCGTTGTTGCAGTGTGTTCAGATATTCTAAATTCCATATTTTCCAAAAATCCTGATGGATACGAATTAAAAGCTGCCAACGCGATAATCGACCGATAGATAGGTGTGATAAATCTGGTTCAGGAATAGCAGTTAATGGAGCCAAAGTGAGAAAATGTCCTGGTGTCAGTGCAGATATGTCATTCGGATCATTACCAAGCGGACATAGAGGGCGAGAATTGAGCACAGACTCAATCTCTAAGTGGACTGTATAAAACTCCTGTATGACCTGTTGAGACAGAAGGAACTGTAAAGTCTGGGCACCTGGATGCAGACATATTTTGTGGAAATGCTGAACAAGGAGCCCAGCAAGACGATGAGATGAAGGAAGCAAAGCTGGGTGTTTGTGATCAAGAGCCAGACCAGAAAAAGACAGACGACCGCCCACCCTGAGAACACCATCTTCTCCAATAAATGGATTCAATTTTCGAAGTAATTTAGATATGGGATTTCCCGAGATGAGATTATCAATCTGTTCCTGAACACAACCCGTTGAACTTGCTTTATAATGAAGAAAAGTGCATCTTTGAGATGAACTGCGGAAAATCTATATATCCTAGGAGCTTTAGAGTTCTTTATGAAGTTAACGAATCTGAAAATGTAAGCTACCACTCTTTGAACCTTGGACAGAGATGAATACCTGGAGAGCAAATCATCAACAAACGATAGAGAAATGAAAGTTGACAAAGAGAGGTGACGCTCTTCTGTTTGTACAAGATGAAGAGAATTCTCTATTTCATCATTTGCGAAGGTGAGATGTTTGGAACGAAGCCAGTCAGGGCCTGTCCACCACAAAGTGCAGTTCAACAGTTCGGCCGGCGTTAAGCCGCGTGAAGCACAATCAGCTGGATTGTCCCTCGATTGAGCATGACACCAATTTTCTGTTGAAACTAAGTCCTGAATTTGAGTAGTACGATTGCTTACAAATGTCTTCCATCGATGAGGAGAAGACTTAATCCATGTTAGAGCTACCATTGAATCAGACCAAGCAAAAATGTCATCTATTGTAAAGGCTGATTGGTAAACAGGAAACCACATTAATGAGTTTTGATAATAAGAGACAAGCACACAATTCCAGTCTTGGAAGTGAAATTCTCTTCAATGGGGAGACCTTTGATTTACCACCTACGAAAGAGATGTCAATGGAGCCGTCAAAATTGAAAAACCTGAAATATACCGCGGCTGCGCAACCACGCTCACTACTATCTCCGAAACCATGAAGTTCGCAACGATAAAATGGTTTCGATGCAAGTTTCGAGGTATCTTTAATTTACCCAATTCGGTTAATTCGGATTTACACTGATTCCAGCGACGGCTGACATCGTCTGGAAGTGTATCATCCCTGCAAACCTAATGTCCAAAGATGCTGGATCAAATGTTTAGCAAGAAAAGTAAATGGAGAAAGGAACCCCAAAGGGTCGAAAATTCGAGAAAGTTCTGAAAGTATGGTACGTTTGGTACATACCTGCACAGTAGTTTCCGCAAAATAAGAAAATTCGTCCGACGAAGGAAACCACCTCAAACCGAGAATTTTGACTAACATTTGACGATACAGTTGTTTGATATCAACTGTGAAACGAACCGATGAACACGAAAGTTCATCAAAATGGCAATAATATCCTTTTGTAATTTAGGACCTATCAATAGAGCATCATTTAAAGATAGATGACCAGGTACATGAGCTGATGCATCGAAAACAACCCTCAACTTTGTGGATGGACTGTTTGGTTTGATTATACAATGGTGAGGGATATAAAAGTATTTTCATAATCCGAACTCGTAGAAATTAATGACATATGATCTTTTTCTAAATATTCCTGCATGAAAGTAGAGTATTCCCTGTATATATTCTGGTTTTTAATAAGTTTACGTTCAAGGGATAAAAACGACGTAGTGCGAGAGAATATGTGTCACCGAATGAAAGAGTTGACTGATCAGGTTTAAATGGTAATGCCACAGTGTACCGTCCAGATGTATTTCTAGAATAGTTCTGAGCGTATAAGTTCTCACAAAATTGATCTTCTGGTGATACAATGACATTCTCTGAAACTTCTTCAAGTTCCCAAAATCTTTTCAACGAGGAGTTTAAACCTGATTCAGACAATGACAAATGAAAATTGTTAACTGATATGTTAGGTGATTGAATCTTTCCCATGAAAACCCAACCAAACACTGTCTCAAGTGCTGTTGGTTCTAAACCGTTACCCTCGATACGACCCGGTCGAATTATTAAAGAGAATATCTCCGCTCCGAGGAGAAGGTCTATTGATTTCGGAATGGAAAAGTTCGGATCTGCTAACTTCTTGTTATGGACACAATTCCAAAACGAATAATTTACGAAAGAACTCGGCATTTCCGCACAAATCTTCGGAATCACGACGGCATCGAATGTAAATGATGGATTTATTTGACCTGATGGGCGAATAGTACATTCAGTGCTGCAATTACAGAAGATGAGCTTTCACAAATTCCATTTATCGAAAATGAAGCATCACAAATTTTCAAGCCTAATCTATTTACACACGATTGAGTTATAATATTTATTTGAGAGCCTCCATCTAACAGAACTCGGACCTTCTGATATCTACCCCAAGCATCACGAATTTCGACCTCAGCGGTTGCCAAGAGAACGGTAGAATTTGAAGAAACATTGGTTAAAACTTGAGCTGAGCCTGAATCCGATGAATTTGCAGCATTGAAATGAAACGTCTCTGTTGAAGAATCATTCTCCGCACTATTGCGCATGTGCAACAGGGTATGATGCTTTGCATTGCAAACACGACAATTTGACTTTGAAGAACAATTGTTAATCTTATGTCCAGAATGGAGGCAATTGATACACCAATTTTTGTTCTTCACAATCTTGAACCGATCTTGAACAGTCTGTTCCAAAAATGATGGACATTTGTAAATACTATGAGCTAACTTGCAATAATTACAGGTTAAACGTTTCTTGAATGATTCAGTTTCCGTTTGAACGAGAAGAGTCGAATTTCTTTTATTCGTTGAGAGAGAACTAGATTTCAAAACTTGAGAATTCGAAACTGAATGAGTTTTCGACGGAAGAGAAAGAGCTACTGCCTCAAGGCTATACACTGATTTGTCAGGAAATTTCGCAAATTGACAAACGACGGAATATCTGTTGAACATTCTTGTAATTCAAAACGTTTGATCGTTGCTGAATCTAATTTCTGAATGAGAATGTGAAATAAAACAAAGTCCCACTGGTCAACGAGTAAACCTAAATTCCTTAATACCGATAAGTTTTCCGCAAAAACTTCTAGAATTCGCCTAAGGTCTTTAGCTGAATCACCCTGTAGCTTTGGAACATTACAGATTTCCTTCCAACACGTATTAGCGAGAAGTCTTTTATTTTGATATCTTTCCGCCAATGTCTGAAAAGCGCTTTCATAATTTTCAGCAGTCAATGGAAATCCTTTAACTAAATTTAAAGCATGAGAAGAAAGTGAACTAAGGAGGTATTGAAACTTTTCTATTTGACTCAAGTTAGAATTTTCATGTACCAAACTTTGGAACATATCGAAAAAAGTAGGCCACTCTTTATAATTCCCATTGAAAATGGGCAATACTATCTTTGGAAGTTTAACATTTGGCGAACTAATAGAGCAACTGTCTTGGTTTTTTACTGGAATGTTTACTACAGGAAATAAATTAACATAAGTTGTTCTGATGGTGTAATAATTATCCATAAAGGCTGTTCGAATAACCTTCTCAGTGTTCAATTCGGGTTCTTCGGAAGATACTATCATAGAGACAATAGACGTATGTAAATTTTGAAAGTAAATATATATTTTCATATTTGTCAAAACGTGAGATGTTTCAAGAATTTCCTTCGGGCATAGATAATTATAATAATGTTTCAATATGTGTTTTGGAGTGGATTGAAATGTTTATATCACCAAAAAAAATTATATTTAAGACTTTGGGAACTTTGTAGGGGCCCTTAGAGATTGCTCTTCTGGGGGTCTTTCCTTCTAATAATAAAGTATATGTCATTTCATGTTCTCGTTTTCAAATGGCGTAGTCGTAAATTCGAATCGAAAAACCATTGCAGCAATGACACCAGTCAGAGAGAGGTCATTTCAATATTTTACGTAGGACACTCTGTATTTGATTGTGAAATTTCCATGAAGGAAAGATTTCACTATCAATTGTATAATGTTTAAAGATCGTCACTAACATGTACAAATCTGAAACTTCCTTGATTATGACTACGTTGAAGAGTAATTACATGTAATTCTATTCTTATTCATGTTACCATTTCAAGGTTGCGTTCTTTTTTTTAAACCACCCAATGTTCAGTTCGAAACGAAGCAGAGTAAATCAATCTACGAAAGGAGCAGCATGCACGACTCCTATGATTATTAAGAAAAAAAATTGAACATGATGATTAAAATGGATTGCCCATCGATGACTTATAGAGATAACCTTGACTAAACAAAATTGGTTCGCCTAAATCAATATTGTCTGTATACGATGAACATTCGCCATCTTCGGTAGCAAGGATATTTCTTGTTGTTGGATTGAAAAGGTCAGTTGAATCAACTGCATGAACTATGAAAGAAGAGGACGACATTCATTAGTCCGATTGTCAAAAAAAATTCTTAAAAATATATCATCCATTTCCACTGACTCATGATGAAAAACGACTAATAATCTATTTTTTTATAGAAAACTATACCTTCAACTCAATGAATTATTTCTTTTAAACAAATGGAAACTTTAAAAATCGTAATTGAACTTTTATGCTGATTTTTCTGAATCTGATATACCACATGAAATATATGTATAAAATATTTGATAATCTTGAAAGTAATTCAAAAATACTGCTGTATGATCCATAATACTTTAAAGCTTCTACGGGTTAAGTCCTATGAAATTGTCGTCTAGATTGAACCAGTGGAGGAAATTTTGCATTCAATTTCGAACTGTAATTTTATGTCCTCATTGGATTTAACAAATGGGTACTGGCAGATTCCAGTATCTGAGGATTCGCAGAAATACCTTGGCTTTAGGTTAAATGGAATAACCTATGTTTTTTGCGTACTTCCATTTGGTTTATCAACCAGTGTAAGTTCGTTTACACGGTATATGAATAAAATATTTGGTCCAGAATTCAGTAAATTCCTCATAAAATATATTGATGGTATGTTCATTGTCTCGGGAACATTCGAGGAGCACATTTTCCATTTGAGAAGTGTTTTTGCAGGACTAGAGAGAGCTGGTCTCATATTGAAGCTCAGAAAGTGTAAATTTTTCAGGTCGAACATTCCTTTTTGGGGATATGTTATCAATTCTTTTGGTTATGTTCCTGATCCAGAGCGAATTCAGGCCATAAAGGATTACCAACCACCCAAGAATCACAAGGAATTACAATCCTTCTTGGGGTTAGTGAATTTTGATCGCTCATTTTGTGCTAATTTTTCAGAATTAATGGCTCCTTTGACTGAGCTCCTAAAGAAAAAGGTGAAATGGAGGTGGACCAGTAGAGAGATTGCAACTTTCGAGGAAATAAAGTCCCGTTTGCAACAGAATACATTGTTGTATCACCCTCGTGAAGATGTGCAATATTGTGTGAGCACATATTCCTCAGATGTAGGTTTGGGAGCGGAGCTTTTCCAAATAGTAGACGGAAAACATCACACGGTGGCTTGGGCTAGTCGTCTTTTGCTAGAGAGGGAAAGACGTTATAGTATTAATGAAAGAGAAGCCCTTGGAGTGGTCTGGGCACTATCCAAGTTCAGAATATATTTATTAGGTAAAAAATTCACAGTGTATACTGATAATAATTCCGTGACTTATTTGAAGACTTGTCGATTATTGTCTTCCAGAATAGCTCGATATGCTCTAGCCATACAAGATTATTACTTCGACCTGAAATATATTGCGGGTTCCCAGAATGTTATATCAGATGCTTTATCTAGATATGCAGCAATTCGTCCACCTACTCCTTCAGATAAGTTGTTCAAGTTGATGTTTCTCCTAAGACTACCGGAGAAGTTCGTCAAATCACTTGACAAATTACCGGAACATCAGAGAGCTGACGAAAAATTGGGAGCCATTGTTGAAAACTTGAATCAGGATGAGAAATTAGGAAAACGTTTCCTGATGAATCAGGGAATGTTATATATCAGAAATGAGAATGATGACTTTAATAGAGTCTGCATACCAAAATGTATGGTAGAAAGCACCGTCACCGCTTATCACGAGGCTCTCGGCCATTTTGGAAGCTTCAAAACTTGCTTGCCAGCATTGAAGCATGAGGTTTGGTGGAATAATATGTCACGTGATGTCAAACGTATAATAAAATGTTGTGATATCTGTCAAAGAGCAAAAAGTGGCGCTCTGCCAAAAGTAACCCCTAATGCTATTATTCCGTCAGCACCAAACGAACTCGTTGCTCTGGACTTGTATGGGCCTTTACCACGTAGTCGTGGTGGGGTGGAATATATTTGTGTACTGTTCGATGTCTTCTCAAAGTATGTTACTTTGTATTCATTGAAAAAGGCAACATCATTGGTTATAATTAATAGGATTTTGAGAGATTACATTCCCAAAATGGGTAAAGTAAACGCAATTTTGTCAGATCATGGCACTCAGTTTACTTCGAAAAAGTGGCAAAATGTTATGTCTGACATAGGTGTTAAGCATATTTTTTCATCCATACGTCATCCTCAATCAAATCCTTCCGAACGAATAATGAAAGAAATTGGTCGGCTCGTTCGTACATACTGTCATGAGCAGAATACGAAATGGGCCTGTGAAATTGATAAATTTGCATGTTTTTTCAATAGTTTAGTACATGAGTCCACAGGATTCAGTCCCGTAGAGCTACAATTCGGTACCGAAAGGCCAAAGTTTTTACCGGAGAATTTTTCATCTTTTGCTCCCAAAGTTGATATGAATCGCAAGTGTAAATTATTTCTTGTTAGAGAAAGCTTAGAAAATAAAGCATCTCGTCGAGCGGCTCGGCATCGACCGAACGTTTATAGTTCACCAGTCGAATTCAATATTGCTGACGTCGTGTTGCTTAAATCCAATCACTGTAAAACTTTTCAGAAAGCATTGAATAAAGAGCAAAAAAACGGAAGGGAGATTGACAACCTATTACTTCGAATATCTCATGATATATAAAGTATTGAAAATATCTTTTTGGAATTAGAAAAAAAACATTCTAACGCATCGATTTTTGCAAAATTGTGCCGGCCTATTTGTTTCAATCTCGTTCAAATATTTTGCCAGTTACAATTGGATCTGATGAATATTCTAGGAAACGAAATTTCAGATGCTCATAACTCCTGAATCGTTGGAAGGATTTGGCCGAATAACGAACTTGACCGCTATATTTGAACAATTAACCCATCCTGAAAATATGAAAATTATAGGTCATCTGTTTCTGAAGACACAAAGAATACGGCCAGACGGGGGCATACTGAAGATTGACCCTGTATTCTTCCTCAGGAAATCAAACCCAATCATATGAGAACATTTTCGTCTGGATATTCAAAAATTATAGACTTTTGGACAAAACGATAGTACTCAGGAACAACAGTGCTGGCTACCTTTTTCTTCATTTTCTATTTTTCGGTAGATTAAAGAAATTATCTCAAAAATTCGATCAGCACAATTCAGTTGTGTAGTATATTTCATTCATTGAAACTCAATATTTCGAAAATTGCTGGATTAGCCCATTTTATTCATTTTGTGCAAACTGTATAGAATGAAGAAAATATTTGAGCAGCACAAATCAGCATAAAATCAAAATGTGTTGTGTCAACTTCACACACATGTACGTATTTCTTCTGTTATATCTGCATATCCTATGTACACTCGATTGATTCCACTTTGCAGGGAACAAGAGTGCCGCAGACAATTTCAGTTTCCATCGACCCCAATCAGTTTCACTATCTCAATACTAATAAAGCATTGAAAGCTCCTCTCCATACAAATTCCTAACACAATAAGAACGTTACGATGTAACCCATACCGGCCGTCGTGTGTCTCGAAGACCTAGATAAATCCCTCCATCGCATCTATATTGAGACCACTTTCATACATGAATGCAAACGAAAATGTTGTCAATCTTCTCAGTCTACTTATACATACAGGGTCTTTCACGAGGAATCTCACCCATAATTATACAGGAAACTACTGAACGTATTTTCAGTTTTGGTTGGAAAATTCTCTCTGAGCGGGAAAATTTAAAAAAAAAATCGAAAATAGAGCTGCGCTGAAACAAGAGTAACTTCGAGGTTTTTGGATGGAAAATTTTCATTTTTGGGATTTTTCACGATGTAAGTTTGATGTATCCAATTTGAAAATCGAAATCGCGATTCATGATATAGGGAGTGAAAAAATCGCTTTCAAAGTTAAGGATGACAAAATCGTGAAAAATCAATTTTTTCAAATTAGAACCCCATTTTTTTATGGCAGATATTGAATCTACGTTAAAAAATAATGTGAGTGTATGCATCACACCCTTGCCCTAAAGTGGATATTTTCTGAGTTATTCACAAAAAACTGTTTTTCGTCTTGAATTTTCAGCTATTTCTTTTCCCTTCACGCCAAAAAGATGAAATTTTCAGGAACTGTTACTAAAACCATGTTTTAGATTTTACTACCCCAATATGCAAGAGAAAATAGTTACAGGTTGTTCCTAAATAAATGGAGAATTTGGATTCGAATTTGTATCGGAAACCTCTTTATTTAAACTAATCGACCATCGGTTTTCTCTCCAGTGATAAATAAATAATTCCTTATGAACCATATGCAAAAACTTACCATGTTTTACATTCTTTTTTTTTAATGATAGATATCATTAATTACATCTGCCATATTCCTCTTTACTCAGTAGCATTTGTGTTTACTATTAATTTGGTGATAATTGGTATTAAGTTATAAAATCGATCACTATGCCTAATTTTACCAATGAAGATTATTTAAATCTCATTCCACTTCACTGAGAATGTAATAATGTTGTAGATAGAGCGATTCGACTGTTCATTGAGAGGTTTCCTGACCGACCCAGACCAACGAGAGATACCATTAACAGAACCATGACAAACTTGAGAAATGTTTCTTTCGTTAAGAAACCTATACACAGAGAAAAAAGTGTAGTAGAAGATGAGAACAACGAAATTACAGTTCTTGCATATTTTCGTGTGAATCCTCAAAATTCTCTCAAAGATGCCGAGATTGCTCTGGGATTATCTCAATCGAGTGTTTGGAGAATATTGAAAAAACATAAAATGCACCCATATAAATTCAATAGGGTACAGCATTTGAAGAAAACTGATTTCGTCAGGAGAACAGAGTTTTGCGAAGCTATGATGATTCGATTTCAAGAGAATAAAAACTTTTTGGACTGTATAATTTGGACAGATGAAACTAAATTCACAAAGAATGGTTCTTTCAATAGGCATTACAGTCATTATTGGGATGAAGAGAACAACAACCACTTCAGACAATAGAACTTTCAAGAGGCCTGGAGTTTCAATGTTATTTGCGCCATCAAAAATTCTCGATGTTCACATTTATCATGGGACTTTAACTGGTAAGATAGAACACTACACATGTTTGCGTTATTTAAAGAATGTTCTTCCTTAGGAGATAGATATATTGACTCAAATAATTGAGCCGCTAGTACAGAACCATAATGACTTATGGTATCAACAAGATGGCGCGCCTCCACACAATTCACTCAATGTGTCAAATATCCTATACAGGCTATTTGAAGATCAATCTTTGGCCACCACGTTCTCCTCATTTAACTCCTTTAGATTATTATGTTTGGGGTAGGATAAAAAATATTGTCTACTCAACTCCCCTGACTGATAAAGAGGACTGCATAGAACGAGTCAGAAATGCGTTCAGGTTTGTTTAGATTTTTAGATTCATAGTTTTGAAACTCAATTTGGTTTTTAAACACTTTTTCAGATATCTTCCTCCCGATGAAATAAGAGCACGAAGCATTCCTGAGACGTATAAATAAATGTCTAGAAATTAACGGTCAAAACTTTGAGCATCTTCTCTAGTTATAACTGTGAGAGTTTGCCATGGTTCTCCTAATAGTAACTTCAAGGTTTCAAGAAGGGGTGAAAAATCTACAGCATGGTTCAAATAACAGTTCCTGAACATTTCATCTTTTTGGCGTGAAGGGAAAAGAAATACCTGAAAATTCAAGACGAAAAACAGTTTTTTCTGAATAACTCAGAAAATATCCACTTTAGGGTAAGGGTGCGATGCATACACTCACATTATTTTTTAACGTAGATTAAATATCTGTCATAAAAAAATGGGGTTCTAATTTGAAAAAATTGATTTTTCACGATTTGGTCATCCCTAACTTTGAAAATGATTTTTTCACCCCCTGTATCATGAATCGCGATTTCGATTTTTAAAGTGGATACAAAAATCTTAAATCTTGAAAAATCCCAAAATGAAAATTTTCCATCCAAAAATCTCGAAGTTATTCTTGTTTCAGCGGAGCTTTATTTTTGATTTTTTTTTCGAATTTTCCGGCTCAGAGAGAATTTTCCAACCAAAACTGAAAAATGTTACATCAAAATAACTTGAAATTTTCTAAGGAATCCATTTCTGCAATAAAACAAATAGTGTTCTAATTTGAAAAACAGAAGTTGACGTCATTTCCGGAAAAACCGGAGGTGCTCATGCCTTGAAAATATTTTAGATTTCATCAGCATCGTGAAATACTTATAAGTGATGAATTTCATGAAAATACGTTCAGTAGTTTCCCGTATAAATATGGGTGAGGTTCCTAGTGAAAGACCCTGTATTTATGCTATAGTTTATATTTGTCACCTACCTATAAAAGATTGTCGTGATTTATCATCAGTACTCCCAGTAAATATTGTCAGCCAAAAGTTCAAAAGAATATATATATATACTCCTAGCCTCAAATCCAAGCGAACACTGAACACGCCCGTCTTCAGCAACACGTTGCTAAAAGAAGTGCAGAATGATATCAAACATAGCAATAGAAAATTTTTGAGTGTTTCAACTCCTAATGATATTTGGTTCTATTTATTGATACTGGCTGGTTTTTGTTCGAAAAAAGGCATAATTTTTTCTAGGAATGCGTAATAAATTGGTGTACACCTCGATATCTGCGAGCTCAACTCTAAGCTCATATTTTTCGCCGTGGTTCTGGTGTTATTTTTCATACGTTTACCGCTATTTGAATGACTATCGTCGACCAGATCAATTCCATATTGCGCAGAATTCAAGTAACGCAAACAATTTCAATTTTCAATACATCGACCTGAATCAATTTCACTTGCTCGATACGAATAACAAATTGAAAGCTGTTCTCTCTATACATATTCCGAACACAATGATAACATCAAGACGTAACCCACGCCGTCTTGTGTGTTGAAGACCCAGATAAATCCCACCATTGCATCTATATTGAGACCACTTTCGTACATGAATGCAAAGGAAAATGTTGTCAATCTTCTTAGTCTATTTATATAGTCTTGATGAGCAATGATACAAATAATAGACATGTGTAGAATGAAGCAGAGGATGGTCAATAAAATTGATTATAATAGGTCAGTTGCTCCATATGTTAGTTTAAATGAGATAATTCAGAATTGATTGTTTATCTTGACTACTAATATTATGGTATTTCCTCACTAGGTTTTTGACTTTTGAAAAAGAGTACTTATAACACCAGGACAGCTCCGGAGCTAGTCGAATGGTCGATAATGATTTAATTTTTGAACTTAAACTTGCACTTTCAGTGATTTATTGCATATTCATATATACAGGGGTCACAGGTCACCTTTTTGAGTATATATATATATATATTCTTTTAAAAGTTTGGCTGACAATATTTAGTTAGCAAACAATAAAGCATTTAGATCAGGGTTTAGTGACGGGGTGTCATACAATTCGGCGTATGACATGAAAGCCTAGGGAAAAAAACCCAGTAAAAAAAACCCTGGCTCCCCGTCTAAGTGTGAAAATACAAAAATAAGCTGAAATATATTTCAGGGACTTCTTTCTTCAAGAGTGATTCTTCTATTGATGGAGACAGAGACTTCTTCAAGGTGCTCACATTAAATCTGGAAATAAAAAGACAAAAGCAGAAAAAAGAACTGAATAACAAAAATACGTATCATATTCGTTTGAAATTTATAACCCATTCCAAGAAAGAATTGGAAACATCATGAATAGCCCTAAAACCATCTTGAAATTTATATATGGGACAACTACTGATGAGATGAGGTATTGTTTCTTCTGCTTCTCCACATTCACAACTTGCGCTAGGAACTGAGTTCCATTTAAATAGCATGCTATTGGTACGACCATGACCTGTTCTCAAACGATTTAGAACTGTCAAAATTTTTCTTGGAAGATCAAAACCAGGAACTTTTTCAGAAGGATCAGAAACGAGATACTTATGGAACATTTCGTAAGAGTTCCACTCAGTCTTCCATAATTCTTTATCACTTATGTGATAAAGAAGTGATGTTATAGTAGAACAGCATGCTATCGTTCTGCCCAAATGTTTGTAATTTTCTGATATCGAGTCGAAAATGGTTTCGATTGGGTTACTTTGATGAAGAATACAATTCAAATTAGAGTATGTCCATCCGGCCGTTACTATCTATATTCCGAATGAAATGAGCTAGAGTTTTCATATTCTTAGAATAGGTTAAATATCTCGGTTGAGTTCATTTTTGGGTCAAATCGGTCCAATGGTGCAGGAGTTATGAGCGTCTGAAATTTTGTGTCCTCTAAAACTCGCCAAATCTCTCTGTTAAGTTCGTTATTGGGCAAAATCCGTCCGAAGATTCAGGAGTTATGAGCATCTGGAATTTTGTTTTCTCTAAATTTCCTAAAGTATCCATCGAATCAAGTTCAAACTCGAATTTGGTTAAAACAAGTAGACTTGCAAAATTACACAAAAACGGACATTTTTAAAAAAAAAAAAAATTATTACGTTAAATTTTAATAGGTTATACAGGGTGAGTTTTCGACCACTGCGTTAATTTTAACCGAAGGTTCTTGAGAGTAACAGATACACTTTTTCCATATTCAGCTGCGTTAATAAGTTATAAGCATTTTGAGTTTTCACATTGGGCAAATACCCCTGTGTAGTCCAGTTTAGTTTGAATGAAGAATACCTTCCACAGCATCCACTATTGAATCTGAATTGTTTAAAAACATTATTTTTCCTCTATGAAATGATTCACTCACTCATGTTTCATCCGATGAGGTCCATATCCAGAAGGAAGATACAAAATACTAATTTTCTGGTAAAAAAATTCAACACCATAAACATAGATTTTTGTTGTTCTACTATAAATTCTTTCTACTTCAAGATTATAAATCATCCCTTTCTATTGAGAAATTCCAAAAAAACTTCAGAATTATTGGATGTTACCATCATACATTTGTAATTTTCTTCTTAAATTTTCCAAATCATGAAAACCATCATTTCTATGAGAACTTCCAAGGCAAGAGGTTGTCACATTGCTTTTTTTTCACTCAAAGCCAGAAAAAATTATCTATGATTTTCCAAACACTGATAGTTCTGAAGTTTCTTCTCCTTGACAGAGACCAGTGAACAGGTCTATGAAGTCTCTTGATATCATACTGTTAAAAATATGAAAAACCTTTTTCGAAATCTTCGACAATGAATGATGTCACTACGAATATCTATTTTAAAGTGATGTTACTTTGCTTGATGATTATTTTCTGTACTCAATCCCAATAACAATTTACTTGGATTGATTACAAGTATTCCCAGATTTAGGTGTGCTTGAAGAAATTGAGTGTTCTTTAATAAAAAAATTTTTGTTAGATCATTAATATGAATCTATTCTGTTTAGAATATAATTAATTATGGAACATGCGTAAATTTTTGGTTCTTATAATCAGAGTATTTGTTTTAATTATGTAAACAAAAACATAAATATTGAATAATGGTTATCTATAGATTATGTCAAATCTTTAAACCTTACCATAGAATATTAATTTACTTATTGCCTAACTCCAGGAGAGAAAAAATCAATAATTGCAAAGTTTTTTTAAATGAAAGATAATATCTGTAACCCTTATTGATCTTCAGTTATAATTTTTCTCAGAATAACTAGAGTGAATTATTATCACATTAATATGTTATTATAACGTCTCTGTGGTGGGAAGTTCCCAATAAAATAGTGTTCTGTGGTTCCTTGTTGTTTTGATTCTGTTTGAAACTGTCAACAGTAATTTGTAGCTTTCTTTAAAAAATCTGGAAATTATTGTAAGGATAATTTCGATAGTTTGAAATTATTCAATGAATGTATGAAATAAAAATGTGAAAAAACTTTTATAAAGGTACAAAAAAAATCTAGGAGACTGGGTTCGAAGTTTTTAAAACTCATATGAGCTTAATTTGAGGCATTCCTATGTTAGAATAGATATAATTTAATGAACCCTGAAAGTCTGAAACTATAAAGTACCTATGTGAGTGATGGACATTTTTTTCTCTCTTCATTATGGAATATTACTCTGGATTAAATATTAAACAAGGTGCTAGACATCATTAATAATGTCTACAGTAAATGACAATTTAGATTCTGTAGTGAATGTAAGACAAAAATTGTTCAGTACATTGTTAATTTCATCTATAGTGTTTAGTGGTGGAACCATAGACTGGAGAGATTTCCCCAACCTTTTGTAGAAATATTTAATAAAGACATAAAATATGGCAACATTGAATAAATCTGATGATTGAATCATTTCAGCACAGAGGACAAAATTATATCGATTTAATTCCTTTCAACTTCAAATATCTCATCAATGGGGCAATTTAGGAGAGAAGAAGAAGAATGATTTTATCTGCAAAAAAGACTAATGATTCCAGGAAGTACAAGATAGGAACCTTTAGTTCGAGTGATATTTGTTTTTCATGCAATTCAACCAATCTGTACAGTAGTAGTGAGAAACCCACAAGAAATGGAATAAATCTAATGATGCCAAAATATGCATGACTGTTATCGAAAACCTTTTAAGTACAAAAGATCATTTCAATCAATATTGTCGTTTGAATATTACAAGTGAAAATGCAATTTTTTTATGAAATTCCAACACCCTATATCTTTTGAACGGGGCCAAATTTGGAAAAATGTTAAAGACCGGACTTTGAAAATTTCTACCAAAAAATTAAAAATTCAACAAAAATTAAAAATGCGTTGTCGCACCATCTGACAATATTGAGGTTGTTAATTTTGATATTTAGAAGACTCTATTATCAATGGAATTGATTGTCGGGCTTCAGGAAAAAGCAGAATCGGACTTTGAAAATTTTCTACCAAAAAATTCAAAGTCCGATAAAAATGTAAAAAAGGCGTTGTCGCACCATCTGACGCTATTGAGGGTTGTTAATCTTGATATTTAGAGTACTCTGTTATCAATGGAATTGATTGTCGGGCCTCAGGAACGGCAGGGACCGGACTTTGAAAATTTCTACCAAAAATAATTCAAAGTTCAACAAAAATTGTAAAAATGCGTTGTCGCACCATCTGACGTTATTGAGGTTGTTAATTTTGATATTAACAATACTCTGCTATCAATGGAATTGATTGTCGGGCCTCAGGAAGGGCAGACCGGACTTTGAAAATTTTTACCAAAAATAATTCAAAGTTCAATAAATATCAAGAAAGCGTTGTCGCACCATCTGACGCTATTGAGGTTGTTAATTTTGATATTAAGAATACTCTGTTATTAATGGAATTGATTGTCGGGCCTCAGGAACGGCAGGACCGGACTTTGAAATTTCTACCAAAAATTCAAAGTTCAACATTCAAAAAGCTTTGTCGCACCATCTGACGTTATTGAGGTTGTTGATTTTGATATTAAGAATACTCAGTTATCAATGGAATTGATTGTCGGACCTCAGGAACGGCAGGACCGGACTTTGAAAATTTCTACAAAATAATTCAAAGTTCAACAAAATTCAAAAAAGCTTTGTCGCACCATCTGACGTTATTGAGGCTGTTAATTTTGATATTAACAATACTCAGCTATCAATGGAATTGATTGTCGGGCCTCAGGAAGAGCAGGACCTGACTTTGAAAATTTCTACCAAAAAATTCAAAGTTCAATAAATATCAAGAAAGCGTTAATTTTGATATTTAGAATACTCTGTTATCAATGGAATTGATTGTCGGCCTCAGGAACAGCAGGATTGACTTTGAAAATTTCTACTAAAAAGTTCAACAAAATTAAAAAGTGTTGTCGCACCATCTCACGATATTGGTGCTGTTGGTTTGATATTTAGAATACTTCTGTTATCAATGGAATTGATTGTTGGGCCTCAGGAACGGCAGGACCGGACTTTGAATTTTTTTGTAGAAATTTTCAAAGTCCGGTCCTGCCGTTCCTGAAGCCCGACAATCAATTCCATTGATAACAGAGTATTCTAAATATCAAAATTAATAACCTCAATAACGTCAGAAGGTGCGACAAAGCATTTATTTATTTTTGTTGAACTTTGAATTATTTTTGGTAGAAATTTTCAAAGTCCGGTCCTGCCGTTCCTGAGGCCCGACAATCAATTCCATTGATAATAGAGTCTTCTAAATATCAAAATTAACAACCTCAATATTGTCAGATGGTGCGACAACTCTTTCTTGAGATTTATTGAACTTTGAATTATTTTTGGTAGAAATTTTCAAAGTCCGGTCCTGCCGTTCCTGAGGCCCGACAATCAATTCCATTGATAACAGAGTATTCTAAATATCAAAATTAACAACCTCAATAGCGTCAGATGGTGCGACAACGCTTTTTTCTTGATATTTATTGAACTTTGAATTATTTTTGTAGAAATTTCAAAGTCCGGTCCTGCCGTTCCTGAGGACCGACAATCAATTCCATTGATGACAGAGTATTCTCAATATCAAAACCAACAGCACCAATATCGTGAGATGGTGCGACAACGCTTTTTTTTAATTTTGTTGAACTTTGAATTTTTTTGGTAGAAATTTTCAAAGTCCGGTCCTGCTGTTCCTGAGGCCCGACAATCAATTCCATTGATAATTGAGTCTTCTAAATATCAAATTTAACAACCTCAATATTGTCAGATGCTGCGACAACGCTTTTCTTGAGATTTATTGAACTTTGAATTATTTTTGTAGAAATTTTCAAAGTCCGGTCCTGCCGTTCCTGAGGCCCGACAATCAATTCCATTGATAACAGAGTATTCTAAATATCAAAATTAACAACCTCAATAGCGTCAGATGGTGCGACAACGCTTTTCTTGATATTTATTGAACTTTGAATTATTTTTTGTAGAAATTTTCAAAGTCCGGTCCTGCCGTTCCTGAGGCCCGACAATCAATTCCATTGATAACAGAGTATTCTAAATATCAAAACCAACAGCACCAATATCGTGAGATGGTGCGACAACGCTTTTTTTTTTAATTTTGTTGAACTTTGAATTTTTTGGTAGAAATTTTCAAAGTCCGGTCCTGCTGTTGCTGAGGCCCGACAATCAATTCCATTGATAACAGAGTATTCTAGATATCAGAATTAACAACCCTCAATACCGTCAGATGGTGCGACAACGCTTTTTTTCATTTTTATCGGACTTTGAATTTTTTGGTAGAAATTTTCAAAGTCCGGTCCTGCCAAGAAAATGTTTCTTTTGACGTCAAGAATCCATGGTTAAAATTAACGCATTGGTCGAAGACTCACCCTGTATATAAGATATCCGAAGTATTCAAACAAAAATTTGTTCATGTTGGACGTTATTGATAATACAGCAATCACAGAATTCAAATTAAATGTTAATTAATTACGTTGACGTTTATGTTCCGCGTCGACTGTTGGCTCATTGAAAACGAAACTACAGAATATTGCTTTCACCTGGCATCCCGTATAATTCGTCTGAAAATACGAATTTTTCGTAAAATCGGAAAGGAGGAAAAAAGTCCGTCAGAAATTTAAATTATCGAATGTTTTCACAGAAAGGTATGCGATCAACATCAGCCGACTTAGTATTTCAGTTTCAGTTGTTGGAAAATTAATCGAAATTATTATTATTTACGGTAAGATAATGTAGGACAAAAGCACTGACGTGGGGTCAACCTATATCTCTGATTAAAAATAACTACTCGGAGTTTTCCTTATGAGCGGTGGAGTTGATTGGTTTTTAGGAGAAGAGAATTCGAGCTTCGAAGAAATCTAGAGGAAAACTGTGACTAGATATTTTTAATTTTAGCAATAAGTTTGTTTATTCATCGTGACAGTTGCATTAGTGTCACATTGTTTCAGAGTACGGAAAAAGATTATAGAACAAGCTTGCAAAAGCGCCCGACTTCCTTTCAGTGCTTTCCTAATGTTTTCATATTAACTTTAATTAATTATGAATAACCTGATGCAAAATGCTGAACCTCAATCTAAATTATCTTCGATATAATTTGCAGTATTTCCAATAACATGCGGTAACACTTGATCTATAGGAATCTCCAAAAAGTCCAAATACGTACATATCTCTGATCAGATTACCAGGTAAGAAAATCAAATCATTAATGATGCCACAGAAATATTCCAGTCCCAATTCGTGAAACGATTTCCAACTTAATTATGAAGTGTTTTCTCAGTTGACTTCAATATGTTTTCATTTTGTTGATTATTGAATTCATATCTTTTTCAAAAATATGAGAATCGATAATTTTTTATTTATTACGAACAGATCATTAAGTTGGCTTACTGGTTCTTTGACATGTGAATTATTCTTAGTTTTGAATCGAAACTTGTACGTGTTCTAATTCATTGTTCGACATGGATTATTCAATTGCAGAGCGGATGGAAATAATTTCACTTTTTTTTGCCAACAATCAATGTACGAATAGAACCGCAGAGCTCTTCAATCAACGACATTTAGATAAACATGTTAATAGAAAGTATGTTTTGGAATTAGTGTCAAAAATTTAAGAAACCGGGTCCGTGGCTAATAAAAAACGAAACATGGAAAGAAATGAAGCAGCTGAAGTCGCTGTTCTTGGACAGATTGCTCTGAAGCCAATGACGAGTACGAGGCAGCTAGCACATGAATCTGGTTTTACACGAACTCGAATTGCAAATATTTTGAAGCATCATAAATTCCATCCTTACAAAATCTATCTTTCACACTCACTAAACGAAGATGATTTCAACCGTCGTGTTGAATTTTGTGATACAATGAGTGAACGATTAACTGCTAATCCCAATTATCTGTACAATGTTTGTTTCTCCGATGAGTGTTCGTTCTTTCTAAACGACACAGTAAATCGACACAATTGTCGTTATTGGGCCGATGCTAATCCGAGATTGTTCCACGAAGTTTATACTCAACAACCAGAAAAACTCAATGTTTGGGCTGGAATATTTGGTGACCTGGTAATCTTACTGGAGATATGTATTTGGACTTATTGGAAAATAACACTGATCCAATTTTGACGGAAATTATTGAAAACAATGCTGAAAATTATGTGGAAGATCAGATTGTGTTTCAGCAGGATGGAGCTCCTCCACACTACGCCTGTCCAGTTCGAGAATATCTGGATCAAAGTTTTCCAAATCGGTGGATAGGAAGAAGAGGTCCCACTGAATGGCCAGCCAGATCGCTAGATCTGTCACCACTAGATTTCTTTCTTTGGGGTCACTTGAAGAGTAAAATTTACTCTACACAGCCCGGTTCCATAGAAGATTCAAGAAGACGTTTAGTGAACAAATGCCGTCAAATCACTCCAGAAATGCTGCAAAATGTGCGCCATCGTTTCGAACAAAACTTATTTCATTGTATGGAAGCTAATGGTGAACAATTTGAATATTTAATTAATTGATGTGAGTTTTTGATAAATTATTCATTTTACTTTGAAAAGTCTCATTTCTTGGATTAATACTTCAAATCGTTCTGATACCGTACAATTGGAGAATGATTTCAGTATTAACACGTACGGTATGACTTCATTTGCCCAGTGGTAGATGTTTTGCAATTTCAAATACAAGTACGGAAATTTTGGTGTTTCGGAAGCACGAAATGTCAATTATTCGCAAAAAATTAATTTAAGTGATAAAATTAACTAACGCATAAATATTTCGAGAACTAATGCACAAAATAAAAAAACAATTACTTTGCTGAAATGAGTATAAAAATACCTTTGAATTGAGGTATCACTCACCCCTATTCAAAAATTGGGGGTGGGGGTTGTAGCAGCAAGGGTTGAAGCTCTATGCGTCCGTAACCTACATCTTAAGATGTCCCCCTCGAAACAGAAATTGACCTGTTCGAGCATTTCTATCGAAAAAATATTTCGTCTGTAATCTCGTCTGTTTCGTTTTCAAATGTCCACCCTGTATAATATCTTTGTAGTGATCCATATCAATCCGAAAAGATCCGCAGAAGCTCCTAACCTCAATCGTTTTTCAACAAGATACATTATTTCAACGTAAATGAACCATTTCGATTGATTTTCTCCTAACTGGGACTGAATTAATAAGTTCGACCGATATCATTCGAATACGCATCTGTGAAAACATCGAGAATTGAAATTTCTTACGGACTCTTTGGCATTTCCCTCTTCTGCTTTCACGAAAATTTAGGAATAGTTTAGGGCCATTTCTAAAAGTTTGAGGCGAATGGAATGTGCTAGGAGGCAAGAAATTTCCTGTAGTTTCGTTTTCGACCACCCCCCTAAGTTTCAATGAGCCAATAGTCGACACCGAACGTAAATGTCAACGTACCTAATTAATTAACTTCAACTTCTGTAATTGCTTGCCTTCAAGTATCATAAGTTCATAACCCATCAGATATCCGTCAAGTTCAAATAAAAATTCATGCATATATGGACGTTATTAATATCTGATATCTTACATATTCTCAAACTTCATTGTCGTTGCTTTCTTTCAACGGAGGATATACAGGGTGGCCAAACGAAACAGACGAGATTACAGACGAAATAAGTTTTTTCGATAGAAATGCTCGGACAGGTCGATTTCTGTTTCGAGGGGGACAACTTAAGATGTAGGTTACGGACGCATAGCGCTTCAACCCTTGCTGCTACAACCCCCACCCCCAATTTTTGAATAGGGAAGATGGGGTGAGTGATACCTCAAATCAAAGGTATTTTTATATTGATTTCTGCACAGTAATTGTTTTTTCATTTTATGCATTAGTTCTAGAAACATTCATGCGTTAGTTAATTTTATCACTTAAATTAATTTTTTGCGAATAATTGACATTTCGTGCTTCCGAAATACCAAAATTTTCGTACTTGTATTTGAAATTGCAAAATACCTACCACTGGGCAAATGAAGTCATACCGTACGTGTTAATGCTACTAGGGTCAGATGTTCGACTAGCTGTTTTATTCACTGAAATGATTCTCCAACTGTACGGTATCAGAACGATTTGAAGTATTGATCTAAGAAATAAGACTTCTCAGAGTAAAGTAAATAATTTATCAAAAAGTCAGCAAGATTGAGCTCCTTCGCAATAAGCTTTGATTGTTCGACATCTTGATTAAAGATTTCTATGTCAGTAGATTGGAGGAAGGAAGCCACAGTCATGGTTGTTTTGAAGCTCAAAATGTCGATTTTTCACAAAAAAACACTACAAGTGCCATGAAAACACAACTTCATTTTCAAATACTTAGATGAGAATATTTCGAGAACTAATGCATAAAATGAAAAAACAATTACTGTGCTGAAATCAGTATAAAAATACCTTTCAAATGAGGTATCACTCACCCTTTCTTCCTTATTCAAAATTTAGGGGTGAGGGTTGTAGTAGCAAGGGTTGAAGCGCAATGCGTCTGTAACCTTCATCTTCAGTTGTCCCCCTCGAAACAGAAATCGACCTGTCCGAGCATTTCTATCGAAAAAATTTATTTCGTCTCTAATCTCGTCTGTTTCGTTTTCAAACGGCCACCCTGTATAACGTTTTTGTCATTTACTTTAGGACAGGGAGTCACAAAAGTCTAGTTCATTTGAGGTTATCAGAATTGACAACCCAAAATCGTGCTTTGAAAAGTTCAATGTACTGCTTCTTTGCGTCCTGCAGAAGATTCAGAACTGCTTCTTTGCGTCCTGCAGAAGATTCAGAAGATTTGATTGAACAGATGGTGCGACAATGCTTTTTTGATTTTATCGGACTTTGAATTATTTTTGGTAGAAATTTTCAAAGTGCGGTCCTGCCGTTCCTGCGGCCCGACAATCAATTCCATTGATAACAGAGTATTCTAAATATCAAAATTAACAACCTCAATAGCGTCAGATGGTGCGACAATGCTTTTTTTGATTTTTATCGGACTTTGAATTATTTTTGGTAGAAATTTTCAAAGTGCGGTCCTGCCGTTCCTGCGGCCCGACAATCAATTCCATTGATAACAGAGTATTCTAAATATCAAAATTAACAACCTCAATAGCGTCAGATGGTGCGACAATGCTTTTTTTGATTTTTATCGGACTTTGAATTATTTTTGGTAGAAATTTTCAAAGTCCGGTCCTGCCGTTCCTGAGGCCCGACAATCAATTCCATTGATAACAGAGTATTCTAAATATCAAAATTAACAACCTCAATAGCGTCAGATGGTGCGACAACGCTTTTTTTGATATTTATTGAACTTTGAATTATTTTTGGTAGAAATTTTCAAAGTCCGGTCCTGCCGTTCCTGAGGCCCGACAATCAATTCCATTGATAACAGAGTATTCTTATTCTAAATATCACAAATTAACAACTTTCAATATGGTAGAAATTTTCAAAGTCCGGTCCTGCCGTTCCTGGCCCGACAACGCATTTTTAACAGATATTTAAATATCAAAACCATCAGCACTTTGAATGGTGCGACAACGCTTTTTTTTTTAGAAATTTTTTGGTAGAAAAGTCCAAAGGCGGTCCTGCCGTTCCTGAGGCCCGACAATCAATTCCATTGATAACAGAGTATTCTAAATATCAAAATTAACAACCTCAATAGCGTCAGATGGTGCGACAACGCTTTTTTTGATATTTATCGGACTTTGAATTATTTTTGGTAGAAATTTTCAAAGTCCGGTCCTGCCGTTCCTGAGGCCCGACAATCAATTCCATTGATAACAGAGTATTCTAAATATCAAAATTAACAACCTCAATAGCGTCAGATGGTGCGACAACGCTTTTTTGATTTTATTGAACTTTGAATTATTTTTGGTAGAAATTTTCAAAGTCCGGTCCTGCCGTTCCTGAGGCCCGACAATCAATTCCATTGATAACAGAGTATTCTAAATATCAATACCAACAGCCTCAATATCGTCAGATGGTGCGACAACGCTTTTTTTAATTTTGTTTAACTTTGAATTATTTTTGGTAGAAATTTTCAAAGTCCGGTCCTGCTGTTCCTGAGGCCCGACAATCAATTCCATTGATAACAGAGTATTCTTAATATCAAAATAACAACAGCACCAATATCGTCAGATGGTGCGACAACGCTTTTTTCGATATTTATTGAACTTTGAATTATTTTTTGTAGAAATTTTCAAAGTCCGGTCCTGCCGTTCCTGAGGCCCGACAATCAATTCCATTGATAACAGAGTATTCTAAATATCAATACCAACAGCCCCAATATCGTGAGATGGTGCGACAACGCTTTTTTGATTTTATCGGACTTTGAATTTTTTGGTAGAAATTTTCAAAGTCCGGTCCTGCTGTTCCTGAGGCCCGACAATCAATTCCATTGATAACAGAGTATTCTAAATATCAAAATTACCTCAATATCAGATACCAACAGCACCAATATCGTGAGATGGTGCGACAACGCTCAATTTTGATAACAGAGTATTCTTTTATACCAACGCACCAATACTTTGATTTTTTTTTTGAACTTTGAAGAAATTTTCAAAGTCCGGTCCTGCTGTTCCTGAGGCCCGACAATCAATTCCATTGATAACAGAGTATTCTTAATATCAATACCAACAGCACCAATATCGTGATTTTAGATGGTGCGACAACGCTTTTTTAATTTTGTTTAACTTTGAATTTTTTTGTAGAAATTTTCAAAGTCCGGTCCTGCCGTTCCTGAGGCCCGACAATCAATTCCATTGATAACAGAGTATTCTTAATATCAATACCAACAGCACCAATATCGTGAGACGCTTTGCGACAACGCATTTTTTGGTGATGCAAAGTTTTGATGGACTTTGCATTTTTTCCAATCCTCTGCGACAACCTTAATTTTGTTTAACTTTGAATTTTTTTGGTAGAAATTTTCAAAGTTGTATTTAATCTTTAACTTTCCTACTTCTGTTTTAATTCCAGAGAAGGAATTTGAGCATCGAAGGAAACTGACGGAAAACTGAGACTGGTTATTTTTAAATTGAGATATCGATGTGTTCATTCATTGTGTCGGTTTTATTAGAATTACACAGTTCCAGAAGAGGGGAAAAGACTTGAAAAAAGCGCTTAGAATCTCCTGTCCTCACGTCATAACATATTTTCACATTCTGTATAATTCCTGAATTCTCTTCCTTTAGGTATTTCGACAAATCAAATATTTTTCTCACCTCTCTTTCTTAATCCATATCCAAGAAACGTGTTGTCACCGCACCACCACCGTTCATGAATCAAAAACAATGAAAACCGGAGCAAAAACCGCAAAAAGAAACAAAAACACGAGAGCGTAACTGACAGTCGCCCAAAGCACGTTTCACATCATTCGCGAACCTACAACGAGCACGATTTTGATCAAACTGAACTCTGACGGAAACGAGAATGCTCTGGTGTGTCGAACCATCGACATTTCCGATTGGAAACGAGAAGAATGGGTAGGTACTATTGGAGAATCGGTGTCATATTTAGGTTACAATCGCGGAATACTAGTTTGATCACGGTGTTTTTGATCGTATTTTGAACCTGGTTTATGGGTCTACACTAAACTGAGTGACATAGAAAAAAAATTATAAAAGCACGGAAGTGAGGTCAAGAGCATACGCGCTTGTTCTAGAGTCTTTTCCCGTACTCTGGAGCAATGTGATTGAAATAAAATACCCACGATCAGTGATAATATAATATAATACAATACAATATCTTTTATTTCCAAAGACAATTGTGAAATTTATTTATTTATTAATTTTGAAAATGGGATACAAGCAGGTTCCACCCAAAAAAGCACCCGCTTAAGACTAACAAAAATAATAATAATAATAATAATTTATTGATCCCCCTTGACAAGTACATAGTTGTATGGGACAAGTCAAACAAAAATGAAGAAAATAGACAACAAAAATCAATAGTTTGCAAATACATCGTTTAAATAATCAACAACTGAGTAATAACATTTCTTCAACAATAGGTTTTTAACAGTTTTCTTGAAAGGCTGATAATTCAGAGACTGAATGGCACGTGGCAAGTGATTGTACAGTTTGATACACTGATACATAGGAGACTTCTCAAACTTGGTTGTTCTGTGTTTGGGGATGTTCAAAGTTCTCTCACTTCTTGTGTTGTAGCTATGAAAACTAGATAGTTCTGCCATGTCTCCTTCATTCTCTTTCACATATATAAGACATCTCAGTATGTAAATAGAGGACAATGTGAGTATGTTATTTTCCACAAATACAGGTCTACACGTGGAACGTGGAGGTACCCCAAATATCATACGTAATATTCTTTTTTGCAAAATAAAAGCTCTACCAGCATCCGAAGAGTTTCCCCAGAGTAGAATGTTATAGTTCAAATGACTAAAAACCAAGCTGTAGTAGATGTTAATTAGGGAATCTAAGAGAATCGAGTTTCGTAACCTATTTATAGCATAATATGAGCTGTTTAATTTCTTGCACAACATCTCCACATGTGCACACCACCTCAAACCACTATCCAGACCGATGCCAAGAAACTTTGTGCTTTCTTTAGATTGGACGGCATTATCCAAGTAACGTATTACGAAGTCACGATCATCCTGCATGATTGAGAAGTGTATACACTCGGTTTTATCAACATTTATGATTATATTATTTTTGTGACACCATTCAACAAAGCACCCCAAGAGTGTCTCACACAATGCCCGTAGGTCATTCAACGATGGAGCCGCAACCGCTACCGAGGCATCATCAGCGAATAAGCCTACTAAAAAACTTTTCATTATGTTCGTCTGATTTCGAATAGTCAGCAAATTGACGATCATTTTTCGTAAATTAACAGGAAGATCGTTAATAAAAATCAGAAATAGAAGAGGCCCAAGAACGGACCCCTGTGGTACACCCAGGCTTGATTCGCGCTCGGTTGATACAAAATCTTGAATTTTTACACACATGACTCTACCTTCCAAATAGCTGCGGACCCAATCCAAGAATACGCCCCGAAACCCCAGATTGTAGCACTTGTCAAGTATGAACTGAAACGACAAACTGTCGAAAGCTCGAGACAGATCAAAAAAGATACCCGCAACACACAAACCATTATCGAGACATTCGTATACAAAATTGACAAAACTAACAGCTGCTGTTTGTGTTGAGCGACCAGATCTAAACCCATGCTGGTCAGTATCTAGTTTATTTAACTTGTCGAGGTAATCCATCATTCTACCAAACACAACCCTCTCAAACACCTTAGAAAATATGCTCAATATCGAAATTGGTCTATAATTTGCAATATTTTGAATATCATTCTTTTTATAGATAGGTATAACTAGAGATCTCTTAAGGAGAGTAGGAAAAACGCCTGAACTTACAGAGACATTGATGCAATGTGCAAAGTGTTGAGATATGTTTGTATTTATTAATTTCAAAATATTAAAAGTGTCTACAAAAGTTAGCCGTTACTCGAAAAAATTTCACATTTTAACTAGAAACATATATTTTCACTATGATAAAAAAAGGAGGACAACAAATCATAAACAAAAAGTCCACTTTCAGTTGTACCTACAAGAAGGCAAAACTAAACCACGAAAAAGACGAAAAAGAGAAAACCAGGATCAAGGATAGAATATCCTTCTACAATTATTCTTGAAGGAAACCAAGGATAAAACAAAAATATCCAAATTTCTGACATACTTATTAACATTAAGAACACATTCTGGTCATAGGAGAATATAGATAATTAGATAATTTTTTATTCACAACTAATATACACCGTATATTATTCCCAAAATTAAGGATTCAAGCATGTCAAAACAGAAGATTACATAAGAACATCCAATCATAAAATCAAAATTCAACACATTTTGCTGATTCTATTGAAATGTAATACACAATGTATGCAAAAAAAAAACAAATCAATAATTAACATATTCTGCTGAATCTATAGAAATTTAATGCATAACGAATGGTGAAACAATATATCAGAAGTTCATTCCTACTGATATGATTTGGTATTCAACATTTTTTTTTGGAGATAAGAAAATCTTTGTTTTGGTGGCTTCAAATTATCTTTCCTTCTTGTGGGATACTCATGATTTCTTCTATACTTGTAAAATAATCTCTCGTTACTGAGTAAAAACAAAACTGCTTCATATATATAGATAGATGGCAATGTGAGTATGCCGCATGATTCTGTCCTTCCGAATTGAAAAATATTTCTAACACATCTTTTCTGGAGAACAAATATGCGAGATGCATCTACAGAGTTTCCCCAAAAAATCACACCGTATCTCATTTTTCAAAATGCATAGGCATAGTACACCACGATGGCTGCTTGCTGATTCACAGTGTTGGCTAAAACTTTCACAGCATAACTACTTCTTGCCAGAGCCTTCGCTACCCCCTCAACATGGCACCTCCAGTCCAGACGTTCATCAATATCCATACCCAGCATTCTAACAACGGGTTTGGGCTGCACTGAGAAACTTTTGTAATTAATTCCATTCGGCTCCTCCAGTATCTCGTCCCTATAAGAAAACTTCAGCATTTGAGTCTTTTCCAAATTGATCAACAAGTTGTTGTCTCTGAACATCCAAATCTCTCAGTGCTTGTTTGATGTTTTCTTTCAATTTTTCCGAATCAGCTTCTGAAAACACCAAAGACGTGTCATCTGCATACATTGTTAAAAAACTTTTGACCTCTGCCAACTCATTCACATATACTATGAACAAGAAAGCCCCCGGGATAGACCCCTGTGGCACTCCCCTCCTCACCTGTCGTTCCTCAGATTTCAATAATTCACCTCTATTATTAGATTCGAAAACACGCTGTTTCCGATCTTTCAGATATGACCTGATCAACTCCAGGGCCACTCCTCTAATTCCATATCTTTCCATCTTCTTGAGCAAAGACACATGATCCACTCTATCAAACGCTTTTGATAAATCTAGGAACATAGCGGCCGTATTAGATCCACTATTCAATGAATATATTATTGTGCATAAAAGTTGGTATATGTTGAATGAACAATTCTGTTACTTTTGCTATTGCTAATTAGATGGCACCAGCTATGCGAAGTTGGCGTCGTCGTGGTTTCAACTCTTCAGTCTGTTGATAAGTCGAGATTGTGATTGATGTACGTGACGAGTATATGTTGGCGAATGTAATTTTAATTTCACTTTTCTTAATAAACATTTTTGTTCTTTTCATCCGGATTTTTACTCTGAATAAAAGGTTATGGGCTCAGACCCGGAATAATCTATATAGAAGAGAACATCAGTGTGTGTGAAAAGTTGAAAAAAGGGACTTCGAGTACGCGTCGTGTAGTAAAATGGCGGTTCAACAATCGGTAGTGATAGGTGTGAAGCCATTCGACGGTACCGGTAATTTTGTCAGCTGGGAATTTCGTGTGAATCGAGCACTCCAGAGGTATGCGGTACTGGATGTCATCACAGGAACAATGCCAAATGTGGGTGATGCTAATTATGATAACTTCTGCAAGAATGACGCCATTGCTCGTGATATCATCGTACAGTGTGTGGCAGACAACTATCATGGATGGAGATACTGCAAAACAGATGATAGAAAAACTCAGGTCGATTTATATGAAGATAGGAATTTCGAATCAAGTTCAACTGCAGAAAAAGTTGAGAAACATGAGATTTGAAGGAAAGACGTCACTTGGAGAATTTTTGACTGAATTCGAGAAAACATATAGGGAATTGAAGACTGCAGGTGGAAAGATGGATGAACAAGAGGTGATAATACAGTTGCTTTCGGCGATGCCTGATGAATTTCAAGCTGTAGTGACTTCGATGGATGTTTTATTCTGAATAAAAGTATATGGCATTTGTTGTACTTCGCTGTTTTCTGAAACCATTCTGATAATCTGTTAATATCATCCTTTTCTCAAAAAAGTCAAGCATTCTTTTCAGTAAAATCCTCTCAAATACCTTTCCGATATTCGATAGTAAACTAACAGGTCTGTAATTATTCATATCTGATTTATCTCCCTTTTTGACGCTCTTGTTCACCTGAACAGAGTGCTTATCAATTTGCCCAAATGTCTGTGACTTTCGAATTTTTGGGCAAAAGTGGTATCAATCGTTTTGTTTGGACCTACTGATGAATAATCCGTGGTCAAAATCGATTTTGTCCGTCCGTCCGTCCGGCCGTCCGTTCCGTGAACACGATAACTCTCGAACGGATGGAGTTAGAGAGTTGAAACTTTCTGAATAGGTTTGAGGTATAAATATCTCGGCTAATTTCGTTATTCGGTCAAATCGGCCGAATAGGTTCGAAGTAACAAAAAAAAATTTTTTTTTCAAATGACACTGTTCGAATAAAAATTTTTTTATAGTGCAGTTTTATCAGACGTATACAAAAATACCACTCTCGACTTCGACAAGCTAATAGTTCTGGAGATATGATTTTTCAAAATTTAAATAATTGTAAGTGGTTTACAAGAGCGCCTAAGCCAACTGACCTCACGTCAGTGCTTTCTAAATTTTTAGTTGTTAAACACTGGCTTAATCAGTCCAATTTTCAGCTTTTCAGGATATTTACCCTCAATCATCATTCTATTCAATATGTGGCAAAGGGGTCTCTCAATTAAAGGAGATACTTTTTTCAGAAGACATACTGGTATTCCATCCTCCTCTGAAGATTTTACGTTTTTTAGGTCTCTTATGCTTGCCCTTATCTCATATTCATCACACGGATACCAAAATATGAAGGAGTCGTTAATTTTTAAAAGCTTCATGTTAGCGGTTCTATTGGTATTTACATCCTGGCAACTGTTTACAAAAAAATCGTTGAAGTCATTTAAAAGTAGTGTTGTATCATCACAAACATCCTTGAAAGCACCCAAAATACTGAATTCCACTGGTTTATGATTCTGGGTTAATTGTTTTATAACATCCCAGCTAGCTTTTGATTTATTTTGTTATTGATCAATATACCTTGTATAACTCATTTTTCTGGCCGCGCTTATAACCTTTTTAAGTATTTTATTATATGTTTTATAGTATTCTTGTGATACGACACCAGCCAATTTTCTCTTGAATAGAATCCTCTTATTTCTGCATGATATCTTTATTCCCTATGTCATCCACTTGATTGTTTTTGATGTATTATATTTACCTGTACTATTTTACCTTTGATTATACTATTTACAACGGTATCCAATTTGTAATTAAATAAATTGTATGCTTTGTTATCATTACAGTCGCATATACTTGACCAATCCTCCACAGATAAAGCATCGAAAATATCATTCAATTTTAACGATGTGAAAATTTTCTTTTTCAATTTTTGGGTGGCCGGCCCTTCACCTTCAAGTTTAAAAGATATATACTGGCCGTAATGATCGGATATTGCAGTTTTCAACCCTCGACATTCGTTATAATAATAATAATAATAATAGTTTATTTGCATACTATAATACTATTTTTGACATCAAATATCTGTATATGTATAATTTATTTCATCAATTACGTACAAATAAACAATTAGTAGCAGAGGCTCGAACGTTCCTTGAATAAGGTCATGATACTAGGACTAAGTAGTCCTAGTATCATGAATAAGGTTCGTCTTGCCTGTACGCTACTTCAGATGAAAGTATAAACTGGGCTTTAGCTAGTGTTCCTACTATACAAACAAATAAACAATAATTTTCTTTCCCTAAAATGAGTGAAAAACCACAAAAATCAGGTAACAAGCCGAAGGATGTAGTAACATGATAATAGATTTTTACTATATGACAATAAAGTCTGAGACTTTACAGGAGTTCAACGAGTTGGTCACATATTTATGGCCTCATCAATAAAACCTCTTCCTTTTGAGAAAAGCCATTGAGTAACAAGTCTCTTAAATCTCTTTTGGTTTGTAGTTCCCTGGATGTTTGTTAGAACGCAGGAATATATTCTTGGAGCAAGGTAACAACTTGACCTCTGCCCAATTGTCTTTTTAGCTCTGGTTATCTTGAAATAGGTATTTTTTGTTCTGGTTGGATATGCATGATCAACGTGTTCCAATTTGATTTTCCCATTGTAAACTTGAAGTATAACTCTGAGATGATACAGTTGCCTAACGTCCAATACTTGGGATATCTCGTAGAGCAGATCGCCGGGGAATGCAATGTTTTTAAAATTTATAATTTTTAGTATCAGCTTCTGTAGTATGTTGATTTTGTTCAAGTGGGACGAACATGCCGCGACCCATCCTATAATGCCATATGTTAAGATGGACTGTACCAATGTAAAATATACAGGGTGAGTCTTTGACCACTGCGTTAATTTTAACCATAGGTTCTTGAGATCAAAAGAAACACTTTTTCCATTACGGTTTTTCTATATTCAGCTGCGTTGAAGAGTTATAAGCATTTTAAGTTTTCACATTGGGCAAATACCCCTCTGTAGTCCAGTATAGTTTGAATGAAAAATACTTTCCACAGCATCCACTATTTAATCTGAATTGTTTAAAAACATTATTTTCCTTATAAGAAATGATTCACTCACTCATGTTTCATCCGATTAGGTCCATATCCAGAAGGAAGATACAAAATACTAATTTTCTGGTAAAAAAAATTCAACACCATAAATAATAAACAATAAATAAACCATAAATTTTTGCTGTTTACTATAATTTCTTTCTACTTCAAGATTATAAACCATCCCTTCCCAGTGAGAAATTCCCAAAAAACCTCAGAATTATTGGATGTTATCATCATACATTTGTAATTTTCTTCTTAAGATTTCCAAATCATGAAAACGATCATTTCTATGAAAACTTCCAAGGCAAGAGGTTGTCACATTGCTTTTTTTTCACTCAAAGCCAGAAAATATCATCTATGATTTTCCAAACACTGATATTATTTAAGTTTCTTCTCCTTGACAGAGACCAGTGAGACCATGTCTATGAGACTGTTAAAAATATGGCAATCTTTTTCGAAATCTTCAACAACAATGAATAATGTCACTACGAATAATTATTTTACAGTGATGTTAGTTTGCTTGATGATTATTTTCTCTACCGAATCCCAATAACAACTTACTTGAATAGATTACAAGTATTCTCAGATTTAGGTGTGCAATTATATTTGCTTGAAGGAATTAGGTTTGATCACCTACATTTGATTCTGAAAAACCAACTACTTGTTTTTTCGCTAGTAAGAATCTATTCTGTTTAGACTATAATAAATTACTGAACAAATTTTTGGTTTTTATAATCAGAATATCTGTTTTAATTATGTAAACAAAAATAGAAATATTGAATAATGGTTATTCATAGATTATGTCAAATTTTAATACCTTACCATAGAATATTAATTTATTACCGAACCCCAGGAGAGAAAAAAATTAATAATTGCAATTTTTTTTTGATTGAAACATAATATCTGTAATCATTATCGATCTTCAGTAATAATTGTTCTCAGAATAACTAGAGTGAATTATTAACACATTGAAATGTTATAATAACGTCTCTGTGGTGGGTTGTTCCCAATAAAATAGTGTTCTGTGGTTCCTTGTTGTTTTGATTCTGTTTGAAACTGTCAACAGTTATTTAAAAAATGTGGAAAATATTATAATAAAATAATAATAATAATTTCGATAGTTTGAAATTATTCAATTCAGTATGAAATGATTATGGTCAGAAAATACATTTCTATTCTAATCTTTCTTGTTTATGAACCTATAGCTTCCAGTTTCAATATTGATTGAATTTTAATTAACCATGCATCATTCAGAAATACTAAAACTAAGTCAAATTCTATTATCTCCTAAGTTCGTGTAGGTACCAGGTTGAATCGGTGTATGAAATAAATATGTGAAAAAACTATAAACCTACAAAATAAATCAAGGAGACTGGATTCGAAGATTTTAAGACTCATATGATCTTAATTTGAAGCATTCCTATGTTAGAATAGATATAATTTGATGGACCCTGAAAGTCTGAAGCTATAAAGAACCAGCTCTTCATAAAGATAAGTCTTCAATTTAACAGGTCCTGACAGAAAATACATTACCTATTTCAACGGTCATGAGAATATACCGAAGTACCTATGTTAGTGAAGGAAATCTTTTTCTCTATTTCTTATGGAATATTACTCTGGATTAAATATTAAACGAGGTGCTAGACATCATTAATAATGATTACAGCAAATGACAATTCAGATTCTATAGTGAATGTAAGATAAAAATTGTTCAATGGTTAATTTCATCTATTAGTTTGTAGTGGTGGGACCATAGACTGGAGAGATTTCTCCAACCTTTTGAAGAAATATTTAATATAGACATAAAATATGGCAACATTGAACAAATCTTGTTATTGAATCATTTCAGCACAGAGTTGGATTTGGGAAAATCAGAAAATTTGGACAAAATTATATCGATTTAATTCCTTTCAACTTCAAATATCTCAAGAATGGTGCAATTTAGGAAGAAAGATGGAGAATGATTTCATCTACAAAAAAGACTAATGATTCCAGGAAGTACAAGATACGAACCTTTAGTTCAACGATATTTGTTTTTCATGCAAATTAACCAATCTGTAGAGTAATAGTGAGAAACCCACAAGAAATGGAATGAATCTAACGATTGCAAAATATGCATGACTGTTATCAAAAACCTTCTACAGGAGACCATTTCAATTGATATTGTCGTTTGAATATTACAGGTGAAAATGCAATTTTTTTATGAAATTTCAACACCCTATATCTTTTGAACGGGGCCAAATTTGGAAAAATATTATAGGAAGAAAGTGTTTCTTTTGACGTAAAGAACCTATGGTTAAAATTAACGCAGTGGTCAAAGACTCACCCTGTTTAATCTTCAAGTGCTTATTTCTTATGTAGTTTCTAAAGTATTTAAACTTATAGATTAGTCCTCTGATCTTCTTGACTATGTTGTCAATTTGTAGGTTCCATCTGAGGTGGCAGTCGACTTTAACCCCCAGATAATGTACAACTCCGTTCTCTGCTTCATTTATTTGTGTTTCAGGGTCTACATTCAGATTTCCAAGATTTGGGAGTCCAGATTGATACGAAGTAAAAGGTAAGTATGAAGTTTTTTCAATATTTAGAGTCAACTTATTTGAAGCCATCCAATTCCTCACAAGAACAAAATCATCTTCAGCTTTCTCTTTCAGGTCACTCCACGAGCTGTCTTCATACAGTATAGCTGTATCATCGGCAAATGACAGAATTTTGCCCTTCAGCTTCAATTTCAAGAGACCATTCACATACAATATGAAGAGAAGAGGGCCCAGAACCGTACCTTGGGGCACTCCGTATGTGACTTCTTTCATATTACTGACAACTTTATTGATCTTCACGGCCTGTTTACGATCTGTCAAATAACTCCTTAGGAATTCATGCATCCTACCACGAAAACCATATTTCTCCAGCTCATTTAGTAGCTTTTCGTGGCTGACAGTATCAAACACTCTTGACAAATCAATAAATATGACCAAAACTGGAATATTTTTATCCATCTTATCATAAATATGATTTGTTAGCTCTTTTATAGCAACTTCTGTGCTCATTTTCTCCCGAAATCCATATTGGCTTTCCGATAAAATGTTATGTCTCTTTAGAAATCTCACCATCCTAGTCTTTATCAGTCCTTCTAATATTTTGGCCAAATTTGACAGCAACGATATGGGTCGATAGTTCGACGGTTCCACTCTTTCTCCATTTTTATAGATGGGTATTATCAAACCAGTTTTTAAGTCATCTGGGAATGTTCCTTGAGTAAAACAGTTATTGAAGACATCCGATAGAGGTTCTGCTATTTCATTTTGGATTTTCTTTAGCGTTTCCGCCCTTAAATTGTCAACGCCAAGTGATTTCTTCGATTTCAATTTATTGATCATTTTCTTTATTTCTTCAGGGTTTGTCGGATCTAAGTAAAAGCTGTTTTGCAATTCAAATTTCTCATGCAGATGATATTCTGGATCAGGAATTTTTTCCGCATATACTTTACCTATGTTTGCAAAGTATGTATTTAAAGTATCAGCTATTTCTGTGTCATCACTGATGATTTCGTTGTTCTTTCCTCTAATTTCTAGAATTTTATCATCAGACTAGCTGACCCGACAGACTTCGTCCTGTCAAAAAGATTTGTAATGTGGCAGTTTTTGTGCCTACGTATTTCAAAAAATTCTCCTGAACAGAACAGTCACCCTGGTGATAGGGCGTTGTGAATAAAAAAAATTAAATAAAACATATATAAGGATTTAAAAATCGCTTTATTGTTAATCATGTGAATCATAATTATTATTATTATTATTATCATTGTAGTGCTTTGTGGTATACGATGTTTTTTGTTTGATTACCTGGCGCATAGATAAACAAATCTGATGGTTTTCCAACACGGGAACAGGCAACATACAATTGACCATGTGAGAAACATGGGTTTTCTAGATTAATACCACAAACACTTAATGATTGCCCCTGGGACTTGTATATAGTCATAGCAAAAGCAAGCCGCACTGGAAACTGTAGTCGTTTAAACTCAAATGGCACATCAGTCGGAACCATTGGGATGCGCGGTATGAGAACATCTTCTCCTTTATACTTTCCTTTGAGTATAGTTGCTTCTATCACATTGTTTAGTAATTTTTTTATCGCTAACCGTGTACCGTTGCAAAGACGCGGTTGGTTGATATTTCGCAACATTATAACTACCGATCCAACCTTTAATTGAAGATTGTGAGGTGGCAATCCTGAATGAATAATAGTTCATTGAACTGACTTTTTTGTTGGTTTCAGAACCTGTAAATAGATTTTGTTTTAATAACATTCAAATATAAAATTAAAATACATAATATAATGACTGAGATATTATCGCCATAGCTAAACTAATATTTTAGTTACCTGTAATGGGATTTATCATTTTTATTGAGAAATCGTAGCCATCTTCACCTTGCCAAAATATAATGGGATATTGTAGTGCATCGTATGAGCGGTGCGTTTCCTTTACGTTGTAATTGATCATTCCGACGATGTAAAACAATATCACGGGATTCCAAGTTTTCCAACACAACGATAGCAACTTCATCAATAGTTGGTGCATTAAAACGTCTTGTATGTTGACCTGCAGGTGTTTTATCAGCTCTGATTACAATTTTTTGATTATCGGTTGGCATCAGATCCAGGGCAGTTTTAAACAATATAATCAATTGATTGTGTTGATGAAATAAAGTTTGTAATTGTTCTACAATAGACCTCTTTACTAAATGGTTATGTGCACAACGCAGGTCAATTTCTTGTGGTGAATTGCCCATAAACTAAATTTGCAGGAATTTGTTGTCGCTATCTGACACTGGTAACAGTGAACCTGTTTCTGTGATATATTTGCCCTTGTATCTGCAAATAAAAAATATATTATGGTGTGGTATAAATTAATGGATTGTCAGTGATCAAACTTAAATAATATTTGATCTTAAAAAGTATATATTTAGTTTTAACTAATATCTAAAAAATATAAAATATGCTAAAAGTGTCACTGAAACTGAATCACCATATAATATGATGACTAAGTGATATATAAGTGATTAAGAAATTGAAGATTAGTGACACATCTTAACTTTGGTGACAAAAAATTTTGTTCTCTAAAATAATTATGAGTAACTGCTATAATACATACCTTGAAAGTTGGCATAAAATTTTCCCGATCTACATTTGTTGCCTCTGAATGAAGTCATTTGATAGCAATTGTTATATTGTTGGATATGTGTCAAAAAGTGTATAGAATCTGTTCCTATTCCAGAAACCAATGAGTACAATGGTTCTGGTGGTGGATCCAATGGTATCAATTTCAATTTTCCATTTGCGTAACACAATCCATTGGCTTCGTGTTTTTGTATTTTAATGCCTTACAGTGTGAGCAAACCGAGTTCAGAGAACCAATAACAACACATTGGTAGTTACTGTAGTCAATTGACACATCGTAACTGAAAGCAGCTCGATTCAAACTTGCGCGATTATTAGTTGAATGTCGCGCTCGCGCTTCACGCGTTTGTGATATCCGAATTCTTTCACGTTCATTTCCGTCGTCACGTTCTTGTGCAGTACGATTAGATCGGTAATTAGCTTGGTTTGTAGCATTTCTGGTTCTTCTACCTAAATTGCTTCGTCTTATAGGAGGCATATCAAATATAAATTATTTTTTCACTAATCACGAACTAAACAAACACTAACTAACTAAACACTCTGCACAAAACACGATATACGAATTTGTTTCGTGTATCAGTTGACAAAAGCAAACTCAGTAGATTAGGTAACAGACAACTTTTTTTTTTTTTTTTTAATTTGATATGACTTAAGTCAAATCCTTTTAAGCCGTAATGAATTGTTTTATTTATTTAAAATTTGGATATTGAAAATAAAAAACACTGTTGGTAACGCGATTTTTGTTTGACCGATGTAATGACGTGGAAACTGATGCATTTTATCTCGCGTGCGGAAACTAATACAAAAGAAACGCGAGTTTCGGAACGCGACATTAAACTCCTCCAACTATGTATTCTGTGCTCAGCTGGTTGAGTTATATGCCCACAATTTTATTGTCAGATTGCTTTTTTGCTGAAATTCATTAATATGTTTCCATATTGCAGACGGCTCGTTTTTACTATGTTCAATGCATTTTTGTGAGTATGTTTTTTCGCAACATGTATGAGTTTTTGTAGTCTATTTCGGTAATTTCTATATTCCTGCCTCAGAACCTCATCGGTGGGGTTGGATCGAAGTGTCTCATAAATAAGATTTTTTATGTTTATCGATGACAAGAGTCCCCTTGTAATCCATTTTTGTTTCGGTCGTTGCTTATTATTTAAATGTACATTTATTGTATTTTGCTTTATATGTCTTTTTAATAATTCAATAAAATTAACTATCATTTCGTTTGGACTTTTCATTTCATAAACCATACGCCAATCTTCACTAGATAGCGCTAATTTCAATTTGTGGTAATTTATGAAACTCCTAGTTTGGGAAAAGCTGTTACTCTCTGGTTTCTCAACCTCATCATCGACTTTCACAGTAGCAAACGTAGGGAAGTGATCAGTAATATTGAATTTTATTATGTAACCTTTTGTAATGATATTTTCTTTTCCGCTTCTTTTCCATACAAAGAAATGGTCAAGACAGCTTCCACTTTCCGGCCTAGTTATCTTATTTATTAACGAGAAATAGCCATACATGCTCATAACATTTTTATAGTGTTCTACGTTTTTGTCATTGCCAGCTAAAAGGTTTATATTTTTATCTCCAGTGATCATATGCATGTCTGATAATTGTTATTGACTTTATCCAAGTACTCCAAAAGATTCTGATTAAAAAGTTCTAGAGATGAACTTGGCGATCGATAAATAGCTGTTATTTTGATTTTTTTATTTCTAATTTCTAGATCCATCTCTATTGCTGTCACTTCTCCCAAAATAACTATCCTATGTACACAAGGAATAGAATTTTCCACATACATAATAACTCCATCATGGTTATTAAACCTACCATTACTATAGACAACTTTATGTCCCGAAAAATTGGCAAGACTTAAATCTTCAACAACAAAAGTTTCACTCAATATTATTATTTCATAATTTAATTTAATCTCTTCCATTAAAATATACAATTCATCAATATTCCTGGACACACTCCTTATATTCATATGAAATATTTTAATATCTTTCGAACCAATTTGCCTCTACAGTTCAAAAACCCTCTCTATTATCCTTGTATCATGATCTTGATTGTCATAATCCCTTACGAATTGATCAATCCCAAAAAAAGAAACAACATCCAAAAACAACAAACCCCCAACCAATTTCAAATTACTGAAATCAAGATGTATTGTCTCCTGAATTTAATATTCAACAATATGTTACCTGAGCTATTGACGAGATCTTTGGCTAGCCGGTCTGGTTGCCCTGGAGTTGGAGGCACTGTATTGCTCTTTTTCCCCTGCAATTATTTCCTCCAATGTATGCTTCTTGTTGTTGACTATCAATCCCCCTCAAGAGCTAACACCTTGTCGTGGTGGGGGGGCTTAAGTACCTTCTGATGGACGGGAAAACGTCTGTTAGTGGAGAAAGCTAAGTTAGCCGCAAAAGTATGGTTTAATGGCAAATAAATCTGAAGACTTACCGCACCAGCATTCGGAAATGCAGGGCCGGCAAGAGGAGAGTGCATCTCAGGCTCCCTCAGGTCGAAATCTAGCGACTGGGAGAACCACCCCCTCGACTTCCGCTAGGGTCAGGGCAGGTGTAAAGGCTACTAGCAAACCAAAGTCAATCAAGTCGACGACAAAGACGCCCACAGGGCGCGCCGCAAAAGAGGGGACTAAGAGCCCTCCGTTGACGAAAAAGTCGCCCAATGGGCGCGCCGCAAAGGATACCCCACCTGCTCAGCAGGGGAGGAAGGCAGAGGCAAGCTCTGATGAGGTCCCTGAAAAGGAAACCGGCGTCAGAAGAGTGCGTCTTTTGTCGACTTCCTCTGTTGCCGCGAGGCAGGAGCAGGTGGATCTCCATCCCCCTCCCGGGGAAGGAAAGGAGGGACCAATTTCTGTTGAGGGCGACCTCACAGGAATGTCCCTCACGGACATTCAAAATGGACTCCTAGAGTTCATGTCCGACCCGACCAATAAAATCGGGAAGAAAGCGACCACCTCAATCATGAAGGTGTTTCACGAAATGGAGCGGCGAATAGCCAATTCATTAGTGGCCATCTCCAGATTAGAGGGGCGCTTAGAGGAGAGGGACCAGCTGAAAAGCCTGTTCCTCAACTCTCAAAGTTGCGTAGGGGAAAGTGCGCCCAAGCAGAAGTCTTACGCTTCTGTGGCGGCTACAATCCCCAAACCATCACAGAAACCTCACATAGTCCGGAGCCCCGGCCCCGTGATCTATGTGAGGCCGCCGAAGGAAGGGCAACAACTTTCCATGGATACTGTTGCCCTCGCCATCAAGACGCACGCGCCGCGCGCTAAAATTAAGAGCTCTTCAAAGCTCAAGTCCGGTGCAATCCAAATTACAGTTTCTTCAGAACTGGAACGTAAATCCGTAATCGCTGCTTTGGAGAAGGGTAAAATTGATTGCTCGACTCCGAAGCAGCTAATACCGCGAATAATGATCCACGACGTCAGTAAGGGTTCAACTGACGATGAGATCGTGGATCTTCTCATCGAGAAAAATCTTCCCGAGGGAGTAAACGCGGAAGACATTAAAAATCGGACGAAGGTCGTCTACCGATACCCGACCTCGTCCAATAGGGGCAGAGTCGTGGTTAGTTGCCCTCAGCAACTAGCCCGGCCTATTATAAAACAAGGGAGGGCATACTTCTCTATGTCCTCCCATCGGGCGCTCGAGCACTATAGCATCAAGAGATGCAATAAGTGTCAGGCTTATGGCCACTCGGCCAAGGTCTGTAAGCAGAAGGAGTCCACGTGTCCCCACTGCTCTGGCAAAGGACACTCGTATGTGGACTGCGGGAAAAAACAAGAGATACCGGAATGTATCAATTGTAAGATCAGAAAATGGCCGGATTTCAGACATCCGGCCAATAGTAACAAATGTCCCGCGTACCGCGATCAAATCGATCAGTACCGGGCCAAGATTGATAAGTCCTCATAATTGGCCTTAATATACTTCAAATTAATGGGCAAAAATCAGGGGCAGTAGCCTCTGAAATTTCTCACATTGTGGATAGAGAGAAAATAGATATTGTCGTAATTCAGGAACCCTACCATGCATTTGGTGGGGTCAAATGCCTGGGACTCTCCACTAGAATCATAGCGAGTGGAGAGACACCCATGGCTATTTTTGCAATTTTTAATAGGGAGATAAATGTGCTTAATCTTCCGCAGCTTTCGACCTCTCACATAGGGGTCATGGCAGTTACACTAGGCAGGAACACTGTGTACCTAGTCAACGTGTACTGCCAATATGCCAATGATATTAGCATTTATTTAGTCAAGCTGGAAGATATTTTGAACCAGCTTGACTACCAAACGTCTAAAATTATTATATGCATGGACTCCAATGCCAAATCTCCAATCTGCAGAAGCAGAAGAAGCAGAATAAACTTTCTCTTTCCCTGAAGAAGACACATGCTGTCTTACTGAAGGGAAAACTAAGTACAACTCGTCCTCCCACGGTGCGCCTTGGGTTGGGAACACTGAGGTGGGAGGCTGAAACCAAATTTCTCGGGGTGATCCTTGATCAAGGTCTCACATTTATCCCACATGTCAAGTACCTCCGTGACAAGGTTATCTCTTTGAACCACAAGTTCAAGAGACTGACCAAGTCTACTGGAGAGACTGGACGGCGGATGATGTGGACCTATTACAGGGCAGTGTACACCCCTGTGGTATTTTACGCATGCTGTGTCTGGTACCACAGGGCAAACCACAGTCACATCAGGAGACATCTGTCGGCTTGCCACAGATCGCTCCTTTTGTTAATGACCACGGCCTATCGGACGGTAGACACTAGTGCTCTAGAAGTCTTGACAGGCCAGATGCCTTTAGACCTTACGGCTGTCCAGGAGACGGCCAGGTCGCATTTTAGGAGAGGGCTTCCTTTCAAATACCAAGAGAACATTTACCCGGCGTTGGACACGGATACGCCGACGAATAGAAGCATAACCAAGAGGTACCTACGGGACCTCAAGGCTCAGCTCACGTGTACTTGGCAAGCACGATGGGACGAGGGACCAAAGGGCAGGAATACATATGGGTGGATACCTAAAGTCGATTTTACCACCTCGCGTGGCTATTTTCGCCCAGGGTACCACCTTACATGTATAATAACGGGGCATGGGCCATTCAAGGCCAAACTACATTCGCTGAACCTGGCGGAAAACCCCGAGTGCGAGTGTGGCTCTAGTGAAAATTCAACGCATGTTTTCTTTCATTGCAATAAATACCTTATTCTGAGACAGCAGACTTCAAGCGACGTCATCTCAAGGCTGTCCGACTATTCTGACTCTAAACATGAACTTCTGACCACGGTGAAGCGGTACCGCTACACATCCTCAGTGGCAGAAGCAATAATTAAGCATATTTATCTCACCAGAGATAATTAATTTAAAATGAATATAAATCATAATTAATAATTTCAAATCAAACTAAAATTAGTCAAATAACACATGATAAACTAAAAAATCTCTATCTATTCTCTCTCAACACACATAATCATTAAAACCCAAATACAGTACTCAAAACTCAAAATTCCGATTTCTTTATTTCATTATTACTACTTTAATTTACAATCAGTCTAAATTTTAAAACTTAGTTTCAACAAACAAAATAAGTGCATAAGCTTTATAACCAATTATGAACCTTCAATCTTGGGCCGATACTGGCTAAAGGCGCCCCCGAAAACTTAGTGTGGGGAGACCGCTCCCCACATCGGGTAATTTCGGTTAAATGGCAATGATGACCCTAAGGATTACGCACTCCCGCAAAAAGCGGGGGCGTATGAAGGGATAATATATGACCAAAATGGCGGCCATGAGATGACATCAGTCAACTCCAGCTGCTAGGACCCATATGCTGAGCCATGTTGACTATCAATGCGTTTCCTCTGATATATGATTGATTTCCTCGTTCTTTTTCCTCTCTCATACGTTTAACTAACACCCGTCGTGCCTCTCTCCTCTGGTGTATAGTCAGGAGCCAAGGCAATTCCAGAGTTCTTTAACTTATAAGTTGAATTCAAGATTGACTTTTGATTGTACGCTTGTAGCAAAATTGGACTATATTCCCCTTTTCCTAACTTATAAATATCTTTTATAATATCTTCTGGGCAATTTATCTCAAGCTTATCTTTCAACAATTAAACCCGCGCTACTGAGTAGTTGTTAATTAGGAACAGAGCCTGGTGCACTAGATAAAAATTTTCGGGCTATCGGTGATGACATCTTGAATTCCTCCCGGCGAACACTCTACCACTTAAGAGGATTTTCATCCACATTTATTCATTTTTGAGATCTGTATGAAATTAATTCTTTTTTGAGAAGAGCTTCAGTGCTACTATTTTCTAGGACTTCTTCACTCTCATCCTCACTTGATGAATCTAGCACCAAAGCAAGATCGTTTTTTAGGCAAGACTTTTTGACTAAAGTTAGGCCCAGGTCCTAGTTGTTCCATATTGTTTTTCGTCATTCTCATTCTTTTGGACCCATCGAAATTGGCATTAAATGAACCGAAATAGTAATTCTCAGAATTGGTCGTATCAGCAGAATGTCGTCCTTAGTATTTTCCTCAGTCACCGGTGTAAAAAATTTGTGTTTATAGCGAGGATCTAAGTAGGTAGCGATGACATAAATTGTTCTCTCCCTAGCTGGAAAACTTTGTTGAAAGTTCATATTATATATCTTTCAGCTTAGTGACGGCCTGTCGAATCGGATCTAACTATTGTGATCTTGTCAAATATTCATCAACTTTTTTTTTCTAGCATTTGAATTATTGGAATCACAGATGAAATGAGAGCTACTCAGTTCTCGTTTGGCTTCCTCAAAAGGTCTCAGTACTTCAATTAAACTTTCAATAATCTTCCATTCTTCTGGCAAAATAGGGTTTATATCATTATCATTGGTGTGAAGACTTAGGGCATCCTTAAACGCTCGAACATGTAAAACGTACTGTTCCATCGAGTTACACAATCTTGGAACACTTTGTGATGAGGTTGATTCAGTAGATCTTGAATCGCTTGCAGTTGTTTCTGAGCGATGTTAGAATGATTAGAAATTTTCTTACATTTCTGTTTGAGTATTTTTATGTTTTCTGAACCTAAACTACTGCGAATAGCAAGTTGTATTTTGTGAAGGGTACAATCTATGTCATTCAATGCTGCTAATCGAGCGGCTTGTTTCATATTAGATCCTTCATCTCTGATAAGGCAATGTACTTGTTCTTTTTGGCGTTTTTGTTCACCCGAACAGAGTGGCTATCATTTTGCCCGGAATATTGGAATATCGAGCCGAAAATGGTTTCAATCGATTAGGTTCGACTCCCTGATGAAGAATTCGTGGCGAAAGTTGAGTCTGTCCGGCCGGCCGGCCGTATCCTCTCTAGCATCCAAAAGGAATAAGCTAGAGTTTTCATATTTCAGAATAGGTTAATTGTCTAAATATCTCGGTCAAGTTCGTTATTGGGCCAAATTCGTCGGATGGTTCAGTAGTTATGAGCATCTGAAATTTTGTTTCCTCAATAACTACTAGAATATCCATACAATCAAATTGATACTTGAAACATTGTTGAGGGAGGCTACAAAAAGACAGCTCGCAAAATTTCGCAGATATCGTCACGCTAGAAAATTTTTTGAAAATCCAAAAACAAAATTTTTTAATCCTCACTATCTCATAAGATATTTTTCGGATTTCAATAAAAATTCGTGAATATATTGAGGTGATCGATATCTTACTTATCCTCAAATTTCATTGTCGTAGCTCTTTTCCATCTAAAGATATGATCATTTTTTTAATTTACTCAAGAGACAAGAGAAATGACATACATCCCGATGATTATCTTTGAACGATGGCCATCACAGATCGATATTCGATTGACAAATGCCGGGCTCATTAATCAGTGTCAGTTGGCGTAATATCAATCAAAATTTTTCATAACGGAAAATCATAGAGATATAATTCAATCTCGGTGGCTGAAATAATATACGTTGTCAAAATTCAGAAAAGCACTGACATCAGTTTTTAGGAAAAGGGAATTATAGCTTCGAACAAAACTTGGGGAAAATTATGAGTAGTTATTTTTAATTTGAGATATAGGTTTGTTCATTGATTAGGCGTTCATATTTGCATCACATTGTCCCATAGTACGGGAAAATCAGTGTGCTTATAGATTTGTTATGGTTTGAATATTTACTAGCAAGTAGCTTAACAAGAGCGCCAAAGCATTCTGACCTCACGTCAGTGCTCTCTAAATTTTTTTAAATATTCCATTCGTAAAGCGTAGAATTAAATTTTTCGGAGATTATGTCACCAGTGTGACGGTCGTCGAATGTCTCGCATTTCAATATAATTAATGATCTGTCAAAGTTTTCTGCAATACCATGGCAAGTCAGGCTGAGCAGAGAAGAATTTGAGCTTGGATCCGACCAAATGTCAGATGTAAACGACATATAATCAAATTTTTCGATCAATTCTTCAACCTTCTTAGCTGCTTTGCCGTATAATTCCTTGCATACAAAATCAGTAAAAAAATTCCGTCCCCTAAAATTATATCTTGGTGCCAATTCTTGTATCAATCTACGAAAACCCAGCCCTTCAACAAAGTGAAACAGTAAATTTTGAAGTGCAATCATTTCTCCAATGAGCTTATCAATTTTTTTTATTTGGATTATTAACGTCCCACTTCTTTTCTTTTAGCAATGCTTCTTCTAAAGAGAGTTGTTTCTTTGCTGCTTGCAGAGGGGTGGCAACTTTATCTGAAAATAATAAAGATGACTCTTATTTGCTATGAGTATTAATTATCATAGCAAAATGTGATTATTTATCACAAGTAGCCAGTTATACTCTTTTCATTTGTGAAATATGATATGATTAGTGGAGCTATAAATAACGGATCCGAAGTGAATCAGAGAACAGATCGAGAAACTCTACGACCAAGAATCCTCTGAAGATGCCTAACGCAGATGTGGGCGAAACGTTAAGTGTAATAATTCCTAATAGATCACGGCCAATAAGCCCGGAAGACTTTTATAATATCATGGTTTCCGGTCGTGAAAGCCTTAACCTATATTTGTGAAATATTTTTGACTATTTATTGTAAAAATCATAATTAATACGTATATAATTAAAATTAAATTAAGAAAAAAAAACAAATTACTAACCAAAATTTACGAAGAAACTAAAATCGAAGGTAAATTTTCAACCTATCAGAATTTTGTACGCGGATAATTCAAAGAGCACTTCATGTTCTTTATATGTAATTATAAAGACTAATTTAGATTGGAACGAGTGTTTCTTAATTTGGTCGGATTATACCCGCCAGGTTTGTTTGCTCACATTTTATTTTCGTAGAATGGGCGGTTTCAATTTTTGTTTTTGAAAAACCAACACTGCTATATTACCCAAAGTCCATTAGAACTTTGAAGCTTAAAATCATCTTAAAAATAAGATCCTGAACTTAAGAAACCTTATTTAAAACACCCTGTATAAAAAATTTTGAACTGATAGATAATAATAAAATTTCTGTTAAACTTTTGAATAGATAACTTTATAAATTCTAGATCTTTTTACAAGTTACCGAGTTATGTGGCAGCAACAAACAATTATTGAGTGGATTTATTAAAATTGCATTGGATGAAACTTACCTGCTTCAGATTTTATCTCCTGTAATTGTTTTTCTTTACTCATGCTCTCAAATATAGAAAATTCTTCTGGGTGCAAGGATTTCAAATGATTTCTTAAAGACGAGGCGGTTCGGCCCTTGCGAGAATAGCTTTTATTGCATATTTTACAATCACCTTATCATGGTCCTCTGTATTTGATTCAAAATAATTCCATATAACACTTTTTGTCGGTGGTGACATTGTTAATTATTAAGAATAACGAGAACTTCGCTGAAAAAATTAAGAATATTGTTTTAAAACGATAAACCTGACCAACAATGAGACGTATTACCGATGTGACAAAATGGCATTTACCTGACGATTTCCCAATAAACAAAATAACTTTCAAAATCTATTACTTCAATCCACCCTCCACAGCGCAAACAAACACGTTATTTTTCATTCACAATAATAAGTCCAGTCAATAAAGCCTGGGAACGAAATAATTAGCGGCAATGAAAAATTTTGCTTTTATTGTTTGGGACACAAAATAGGATACCCAAAAAAAATTTCAACCCTCTGGAGGAAAGGCTTAAGAGGGGAGGGAGTAAAAAAGGCTTTTTTCTTATAACTCTGGATAAGAAATTCCGAACGGATTGAAATTTTTAGGGATGGTTAAGTAAATAATTATACATCTTGTATTAAGATTTCAAACCTCTGGGGTGACGGCTACACGCTGGAGGGGGTGGGAAAGGTTTTTTTCTCATAACTTAGGATAAAAAATTCCGAATGGGTTGAAATTTTGAAGAATGCTTAAGTTGATGATTATACATCTTGTATTACAATTTCAACCCTGTGGGGTGAAGGCTAAGTGGAGGAGGGGGTGAGTAAGGTTTTTTCTCATAACTCGGGACAAAAAATTTCGAATGGGTTGAAATTTTAGCTAATGGTTAAGCATACAATTATCTATCTTGTGTTGAAATTTCAACCCTCTGGGGTGAAGGCTAAGTAGTGGAGGGGGTGACATAGGTTTTTCTTCTCATAACTTCGGATAAAAAATTCCGAATGGGTTGAAATTTCAAAGAATGGATAAGCATACAATTATCTATCTTGTGTTGAAATTTCAACCCTCTGGGGTTTTTTCATCAAACAATTCCGGCCATATTCGGTTTTTAGTTTGAAAGACACGCTCATCATGATCGCATTACGATATTAACAATGATTTCCAACTCATATAACGAAAAAGGGTAAGTCGCTGAATTTCAAGGTATCTTATGTCCATAAGTCGCTGGATAATCATTGTCGTTCTTAATTCGGCTCATATCTGGTATCTGTCAAAAAAGCTTTCAGGTGGAAGTGTCAAGGATGCGCGCTACCTGATAACCGACCAAATTGAAAAATACCGTTAATCTTGTGTTGAAATTTTTACCCTCTGGGGTGAAGGCTAAGCCATGGAGGGGTGGGTAATGTTTTTTTTTCGATAACTCTCGATAAAAAATTCCGAATAGGTTGAAATTTTGAACCATCATTAGGTTAATGATTTTACACCTCGTATTAAAATTTCAACCTTTTGCGATCAAGGCTAAGTGGTCGACAGGGCGAAAAAAAATTTTTATCATGAAACCTTTTATAAATAATTCCGAACAGGTTGAAATTTGAATGTATAGTCAGGCAGAATATTATTAATCTCGTGTTGAAATCTCAATTATCTGGGGTGAAGGTTAAGAGATTTAATACGTAAAAAAATCACAATTTAACCATTTATTAGCTGAGTGGAAATGCATCCTTTTGTATAAGGGAAAATTTTACATATACATATGATAATGAAAAAAAAATTGGTTGCCTGTAAAGTCGGTATACGGGCGAAAGTTTTACGTGACAACGCAAGACATGAACCGGTGTTAATGCCTATCTCTCTCACTCTCTCTCTTTCGCTCTGTCTCTCTCGCTCTTAGGCGGGCTAACTGTGCTCGAGTGGAAGGGACGCGTGCCTTTCACTTTTTATGTCTGTCTCTCGTCTCTCTCGCTCTTAGGCGGGCTAACCATGCCCGAGTTGAAGGGACGCGTGCCTCTCACTCGCTCTCATTGTGAGCGCATAACGTGAGCGGAGCGTAACGCAGTTTCTTGAAGTGTCACCCGGCAAACCAATTTATAAGACGTTGTCACGTCAAAATCATCTAAACAGAATTTTATGAAAATGCCACGAAAGTATTCTAGAAATCAGTAACAATTAATTGGTAAGTGAATGGCAAGAACGTGATCAAGGACGTCCCTAAATAGAAGAAAATCTGGAGACAGAACGGTTCTCCAAGAAAGACTGTTGTCATCAAGACTTTACCTTACGAAGTACTGAACTCTTTCAACTCATTCGCGATTTGAAATTCGCCTTTTTTTTCCAGTAGATAGCCCAGGTGAACTGAAATCTTCAAGCGGTTCGTTGACTTCAGATTCTTCAATTATTGCTTCTTCCAGTCCTTCCTCTGTTTCTTCAGTACCAAGGAAAACTTCCTGTGGTTCTTCCAATCGGTCATTTTCGCCATTCAAAATGCTTGTACGCATTGAATCGGTCTCCAGGTCATCATCTTCCATTTCATCAATGTCGAATATCATCACGTTTGTACACGCTCGTCCATGACAAGAGTGGCAAATCTCTGAGAATTTCAACCCAGCTTTTCTACACCCTCATGAATTTCCGCACCTTTTTTCACATGCATGATAATAATTTCAATAAATCGGCTGGCGCACGCTTTTTACGGGAGAAGGATATTTTCGCAAAATTTTTTCCTACCATTGCTTCAATACTTTCCATTCCGATGGCTCGTGCTTTGTGGCAGTATTTCATCCCCTCCAACTACACCTGTACTCAAAGAGACAATCCTCTTTAATATAGGAAATGAATCATGATCTTCAAACCATCCTAGGAGTGTCTGAACGTCAGCATTGTCTCTGTTTTGGCGAGTGGGCCTCTTACATCAACATACTGCTCCGATGTTAAAGATTTGATGCCCACAAAATCTTCAATGGATTCGGACACTTTCTGCATAACGGGCATTCCTAAAATCCACTTAGCGAGTACGCTGTCCGCCAAACCCCTTCCTCGTGTTAAACCTCCGGTGGATTTCATAGACCTCATTAGAGTTTGTTCAATTGTCATATCACTCCAAATGCCTGCCCAAAATTTATCCGATCGTCTAATGGTGAAGTACCCTTTTGAAACAAACTACAAGTCATTGTAGTTGCGGAATCCCATCTTCTGTTCCAAATCAAGCATGTCTTGTATGTACAAATGAGCTGATAATGCGTAATTGTTGTGACCAGCGGCATGAAAAAATGGCAATATCTTAGCGATGGTTGTTAAATGTAATTGTCAGTTACCACTAAGCTCAGCTTCAGTAAACTGCTTTACGAGGGTGACCATTCGGAAATACTTGACCCATAAAGCAGCGGTTGGACCATGTACTTCAAGCTGCTGCAATTACTCTTCAAATCTTTTGCAAATCGCTTCAAACATTTCGTCTTTAATCCTCTGTTCAGCAGTGGCATTGTCGAAATGTTCCAATACATCATCTATCTCAATTTCTTCATCAACAGAAAATATCATATTTGCCACAATAATACGCCCCAGAGCCAACAGATACAGATACTGGAGCATAAATGAGTGATGAAACTTCTTTCAAACCACTGCCACCCATGATGAATCCAATGCATCCTAAAAACGATATTAGCAGATGCATACCTCCAAGTCGGACGATAATACATTTTTTAAGCAGTTGCGGGGCAAAGGCGATAATGTCACTAGCCTTCTGAAACAACGGCTGGTCGAAGGTTACTATGCAACTATTCCGATTGGCCTTTTCTGCACGTTCTGCTGCAGCAAGTAAAGTGGTGTACACTGTATTGCAAGCACTTGGAGGGGCGTTTATGAAAGAACAAGTGACAATATTTGACATTGCAAACGCCTTATTAAAAGTAACTTTCTCCATAAACCCATTCTATCCAGGTATGCGTAGGATTTCCTTATGTTTAGCATAGAAAAAAAGCATCTCAGCTACTCCAAGAGATATAGAATCATAGTTTCCAACCGTTTTCACTGTTACTCCTCTACGGCCATTTTCTCTGTGATTTCTCTCAAATGTTTGGATAGCAACTTGTTGAGTGGATCTTATTTCTTGTCTACCATAAAGTCCACTAACACGTACAATTTTTTAAGATAAATCAGCTATGGGTTTCGGTGTGATGCACTGAATCTTTCTAATTTTTTCTAATCATATCATACCTGCCTACTCCAATCGTTAGGATATTTTTCAGCGGTCTCCACTATGCTCTTCTTCGTATGTGCGCTCATTACTGTGGATATAACAATCCGCTTGTCCACCGATTTCTTCTTCTGACTTTCCTGGAAGTCCTCAGATATCATCTCTCCACAAAAGAAACAGTGATGCTTAAAATCAAAAGCAACTCCTGATACCTGCGGTGTCTCGCATCAGTTGGATCATGTATTGGAGCTGGATTTGGCCTTGAAGTGTTTCTCTCTGCTTCACTGACGTTCTTCTCGTTGGTATATATTTTCCAACATTTAGTATGGCATTCCACTCTCTCGATATTCTGCAACAACGCTTTCTTACGGTCTTTTCTCCTTTCGCTGCATTTTAGAATTGTTTCCAATCCTCTCTTCTTTACTTCAATAACTACACCCTCGAACAACGAATTGCCACAAAAAATACACATATCCACGTCAGCCATCTTACTTACAACTTGAAATAAAGATGAACACCAGACAAAAAATAAAACAAAATAACCTGGAATGGGCACCGCGAGTTGAAAATTCGAACTGTGATGTAGATGCTTAAGGAGGATGCTGAAATAATGCGCTCATAGACTTGTAGCGATAGCCAAGTAGAAAACAGATTTGAACAAAAAGTACACAGATGATATTCACCCTTTACTTCAATGAGTAAAACAGTAATAGGTATGCATCCTGTTGTACCTGACTTTTATATGATGCTGTTCTTAATTCGGCTAAAATCGGGTATCTGTCAAAAAAGCTTTCACGTTGAAGAGTCAAGGATGCGCTCTACCTGAGTAGCGACCAAATTGAAAAATACCGTTGCATTCCTGACATATATTGCTGTATTGTTTATAAATATAGTGAAAGGCCGTTGGTGATTTTCAACGAACATTGAAGATGATATACTATAGTGAAAATTACGTCGTTAAATATTTGCATACTTGTAGGCTGACATCAATAAAATGCAAATATTTAACGGAGAAATTTTCACTATACTATATGATCTTGAATGTTCGTTGAAAATCGGCCGCTCACTGTATAAACAATACAGCAATATATTACAGGAATGCAACGGTATTTTTCAATTTGGTCGGTACTGAGGTAGCGCGCATCCTTGACCCTTCCACCTGAAAGCTTTTTTGACAGATACCCGATATGAGCCGAATTAAGAACGACAATGATTATCCAGCGATTTATGGACATAAGATACAATGTAATTCAGCCTTCATTCCATAGGGTTGAAATTTCAACACAAGATAGATAATTGTATGCTTCACCATTCCCTAAAATTTCAACCCATTCGGAATTTTTTATCCGAAGTTATGAGAAAATAACTTTCTTACTCCCTCCAGTGCTTGGCCTTTCTTGATGTGATCGTGAATCGCTAGTTAATTGTTTAAGAAAAACACTAAGTACTATTTAGTTACAAGTTTATTAATTCCTTCAGAGTACATGCTACAATCACCGTTTGTTTACGACTGAATGACAATGTTATTTTACAGACTATAACTATATGAATGCCATCTAACTCAAGGTGCTTAATCAATCATACAGAATTGGCAGAAACCTTCAAAACTCCCCCGCAATTCTGTACTACAAAATCATCCAAAACAAGTAAAAATTTGAAAACTTAAATCTATCCATTCACAAATAATATACAGTAAGCTTTATTCATTTATTGCAACAATATTTAAACAACTTTTAAAATACTGAAACTTTTGATTTGGCAAAGCTTTAGTCAAGATATCTGCTTGCTGACTTTCTGTTGATACATATTTCAAAATAATTTTCTCTTGCCTAATACATTCACGCACAAAATGATGTCTTATATCAATGTGTTTTGTACGTTTTGTTTCCATTGTCGAAGCCATCTTAATACATGATTGATTGTCCTCATATACAGTAATTGGAAATAAATTAGTATTCATCAACACTTCAGACAATAGTTGTCCTTGAAAAAGACATTCAGTAATACATGCTGATAAAGATAAGTATTCTGACTCTGCACTTGATAGTGCAACAACACTTTGTTTTCTGGTTTTCCACTCAATCACATTATTATTTACTTTAATCAAAAATCCTGTAACACTTTTTCTATCCAAACTATTGTTTGCAAAATCCGAGTCTGCATAAGGAAAAATATCAAATTTTGAACTTCTACTTTTAGTAAACATTAATCCAAAATTCTGTGTTTTATTAAGATACCTCAATGTATTTTTCAGATATTTCCAATGATTAAATGTGTAACAATTTTGGTACTGACTAAAATAACTTATACAAAAACTCAATTCTGGCCTCGTACCAACCATTACGTACATCAATGAACCAATCAATTCTTTATATGGTAAATTTTTGTCACAAACAGATAATTTCTCATCGGTTTCAATTTGAATCTTTGATTGCATTGGCACATCATGCGGTTTACACTCAGACATGTTAAACTTTTTCAAAATTTTCTTGATTAAATCAGTTTGCCTAATATAAAGAACATCTCTAAATTTGGAAATCTCCAAACCTAAGAAATGTATAACGTCACTTTGAAATTCTTTCATTTTAAAACTTTTAGTCAAATAATCCTTGATAGAAATTAAATCTTCCTTACTTTTTGAAAACATAATTATATCATCCACATGTATTAAAAGACATATAGTTTCTGTGAAGTAAAAACATGGATCTTTCTTAGAACGTTTAAAACCAAATTTAATTAATTTTTCATTGAGAATTGAATTCCAACATTTTGGTGCTTGGCGCAAGCCATAGAGAGCTTTCTCTAATTGACAAACTAGATTCCGATTTTCAACATTAAGTCCTTCAGGAGGATACATATAAACAACATCTTTCAAGGTTCCATTAAGGAAAGCTGATTTTACATCCAATTGACATACCTCCAAGTCCAATTCGACATAAAATGATAAAAGTATTCTGATGCTTGCGGTTTCTCAACCTCACTAATCGACTTTCACAGTATGAAGCAGTGAGGAAGTGAGTCAGTAGTATTGAATTGGCTTATGTAACCTTTGGCAATGATATTTTGCTTCGCTTCTTTTCTCATACACAGAAATAGTCAAGACAACTTCCACTTTCCTTTGCCTAGATTGCTCTCATTTCGCCAACGAGAAATAGCCTTACATGCCTCCTAATATTTTTATAGTGTCACGTTTTTGTCATTTGCCAGCCTAAAGGTTTATATTTTTATCTCCAGTGATCATATGCATGTCAGATAATTGTTATTGACTTCATCAAAGTGCTCCAAAAGATTCTTGATTCAAAGTTCTAGAGATGAACTTGGCGATCAGTAAATAAGCTTTATTATTTTGATTTTTTATTTCTAATTTCTAGGTCCATCTCTTACATGTCACTTCTCCCAAAATAACTATCCTATATACATTAGGGAATAGAATTTCCACATACATAATAACTCCACCATGAACATTAAGCCTACCATTCACTATAGATAACTTTGTGTCCTGAAGAGTTGGTGAGACTTAAGTCAACTAACAACAAAAGTTTCACTTAATATTATTATTTCATAATTCTAATTTAGACTCCCGCCATTCAAATACATAGTTCATCAATATTCCTGGACACCTCCTTATATTCATATGAAATATTTTAATATCTTTCAGACCACTTGCTCTCTACAGTTAAAAACCCTCTCTATTGTCCCCAGATCATGCAGTCTTTCCAGTCTGTCATAACCTCTTACGAAATTGGTCATCCCAAAGAAACAGCATCCAAAAACATGAAACCCCCAGCCAATTTCAAATTACTCAGATCAAGGTGTAGCTGTCTCCCTGGGTTTAATATTCAACAATGTACCAACTCCGAGCTGGTGACGAGATCTTTCATATTGGCCAGATACTGGACTGCCCTGGGAGTTGGAGCGCCTTCTCATTGCTCTTCTTTCCCTACAATTCTCTCCTCCAATGTATGCTTCTTGTTGTTGACTGTCAATCCCCCTCAAGAGCCAACACCTTGTCGTGGTGGGGGCTTAAAGTACCTTCTGATGGACAGGGAAACGTCTGTTAGTGGGGACAGCTCAGTTAGCCGCATAAAGGTGTGGTTTAATGGCAAATAAATCTGAAGATCTCTACTCTGCACCAGCATTCGGAAATACAGGGCCCTTAAGATAGAGTGCACCTTGTGGCTCCCTCAGAATTCAGAAATCCCCAGCGACTGGGAGAACCACCCTCAGCTTTGGCCCCAAAGGGTTGGGGGCAGGTGTAAAGGCTGCTAGCAGCCCAAAGTCAATCTGGTCGGCGACAAGGCCGCCCCACAGGGCGCGCCCGCAAAAGAGGGGATCACAGCTCTCTGTTGACGCAGAAGTCGCTTAACGGGCGCGGCGCAGTGATACCCCACCTGCTCAGCAGGGGGAGGAAGGCAGAGGCAAGCTCAGATGAGGTCCCTGAAGAAACCGGCGTCAGAAGAGTGCGTCTTTGTCAGACTGTCTGTTGCCGCGAGGCAGTGAGCAGGTGGGTCTCCATCCCCCCCCGGGAAGGCGGGAAAGGAGGGACCAATTTCTGCTGAGGGCGACCTCACAGGAAATGTCCCCTCGGGACACCTCAAAATGGACTCCTAGAGTTCATGTCCGGAACTGATTAATAAAGTCAGGAAGAAAGTTGACCACCTTTAATCATAGAAGGTGGTGTTTACGAGATGGAGCGGCAGATAGCCAATTCGGTGGTGGCCGTCTCCAGATTAGAGGGGCGTCTTAGAGGAGAGGACCAGCTGAAAAGCCTGTTCCTCAACTCTCAAGGCTACGGGAAAGGAGTGCAAGGGTGCCCAAGCAGGGGTCTCACACTTCTGTGGCGGCTACAGTCCCTAGGCCATTCCCTAGAAACCTCGCCATAAGTCCAGAGTCCCAGCCCCGCCAGTCTGCGTGAGGCCATCGGGCGAAAGGCAGCAACTTTCCGCTGATACTGCCACCTCGCCATTCAAGAGCATCATCGCCGCATGCTAAATTAAGAGCTCTTCAAAGCTCAAGTCCGGTGCAATCCAAATTCTGGGAACTCTTCAGAGCTGGGACGTAAATCCATAATCGCTGCTTTGGGAGAAGGTTAAAATTGATTGGCTCGACTCCGAAGAAGCATTACCACAGCCAGCGGTCCACGACGTCAGTAAGAGGGTTCAACTGGCAGTGGGATCGTGGATCTTCTCATCGAAGAAAAAATCTTCCTGAGGGAGTAAGCTTGGGAAGACATTAAAGTCGGACGAAAGTCGTCTACCGGTACCCGACCTCGTCAGCCAGGGACCCAGAGTCGTGGTTGGCTGCCCCCAACAACTAGCCGGCCCTGCTGTAAAACAAGGGAGGGCATGCTTCTCTATGTCCCCCCATCAGGCGCGCTTTCCAGGCACCATAGCATCAAGAGGTGCACGTGGTGGCAGGGCCGGTGGCCACTCCCGGCCAAGGTCTGTAAGCGAGAAGGAGCCCACGCGTCCCCACTGCTCTGGCAAAGTTTGCTCATTATGTGGACTGCGGGAAAAACAAGAGACACCGAGATGCATCAATTGTAAGATTAGAAAATGGCCGGATTTCGAACATCCATTAATAGAAGAGAAATATCAAGGTACTGCGACCAAACGATCAGTACTGGGCCAAGATTGATAAGTCCTCCGCAATTGGGCCTAATATACTGCAAATTAATGGGCAAAAATCAGGGCAGCCTGAAATTTACTGTGGACAGAGAGAAACAGATATTGTCGTAATTCAGAACCCTCTACCATGCATTTGCGGGTCAAATGCCTGGGACTTCCACTAGAATCATAGCGAGTGAGAGACACTCCATGGCTATTTTTGTACTTTAATAGAGACAAATGTGCTTAATCTTCCGCAAAGCTAATCTCTCACATAGGGGTCATGGCAGTTGCTAATTAGGCAGGAACACTGTGTACTGAACGTGTACTGCCAATATGCCAATGATGATACATTATTTAGTCAAGCTGGAAGATATTTGAACCAGCTTCGATCAACAAAACGTTCAAAAATTATTATATACAATTCAACGCCAAATCTCCAATCTGCAGAAGCAGAAGAAGCAGAATAAACTTTCTTTCCCTGAAGAAGACACATGCTGTCTTACTGAAGGAAAACTAAATAAACTCGTCCTCCCACGGTGCGCCTTGGGTTGGGAACACTGAGGTGGGAGGCTGAAACCAAATTTCTCGGGTGATCCTTGATCAAGGTCTCACATTTATCCCACATGTCAAGTACCTCCGTGACAAGGTTATCTCTTTGAACCACAAGTTCAAGAGACTGACCAAGTCTACTGGAGAGACTGGACGGCGGATGATGTGGACCTATTACAGGGTGTACACCCTGTGGTATTTTACGCATGCTGTGTCTGGTACCACAGGGCAAACCACAGTCACATCAGGAGACATCTGTCGGCTTGCCACAGATCGATCCTTTGTTAATGACCACGGCCTATCGGACCATGTTGTTCCAACAATAATTTCATTCTATATTGCCAGTTTGAAAAAGCATTAACGTCAAAAGGTTTCACATTGTGATTGAGCCACTTTTCCGCCATCTTTTCTTCCAGAAATTTCGACCTTGTACTTCCTCCAAACCAAACTTCCTTCCTGCTAATTCCGCAGTTATTCCGTGAATTCTCTTATTCCTCAATAACTAGGTACGTCTCTGGTCCCATAACCTCTTGATGTGATCGTGAATCGCTAGTTAATTGTTTAAGAAAAAACACCAAGTACTATTTAGTTACAAGTTTATTAATTCCTTCAGAGTACATGTTATAATCACCGTTTGTTTACGACTGAATGACAATGTTATTTTACAGACTATTACTATATGAATACCATCTATACTCAAGGTGCTTAATCAATCATACAGAATTTCAATACAAGCTATGTAATCATTAGCTTAAAAATCCTTCAAAATTTCAACCCGTTCGGAATTTTTTTACCGAAGTTATGAGAAGAAAACATTCCTTACACCTGTAGAGATATTTTGTTTTGCTAATCTAAGTCCCATTACACCCCCTCCACCGCTTAGCCTTCATTCCATAGGGTTGAAATTTCAACACGATATAGACAATTTTATGCTTGACCATGCTCTAAAATTTCAACCCATTCAGAATTTTTTATCCGAAGTTATGAGAAGAAAAACCTATGTCACCCCCTCCACCACTTAGCCTTCACCTCAGAAGGTTGAAATTTTAACACAAGATAGATAATTGTATGCTTAACCATTCCCTGAAATTTCAACCCATTCAAAATTTTTTGTCCCGAGTTATGAGAAAAAAACCTTACTTACCCCCTCCTCCGCTTAGCCTTCACCCCAGAGGGTTGAAATTTTAATACAAGATGTATAATCATCAACTTAACCATTCTTCAAAATTTCAACCCATTCGGAATTCTTTATCCGAAGTTATGAGGAAAAAAACTTTCTTACCCCCTCCAGTGCTTAGCCTTTACCCCAGAAGGTTGAAATTTCAATACAAGATGGTATTTACTTAAACATGCTCTAAAATTTCAAACCATTCGGAATTTTTTATCTGGACTTATGAGAGAAAAAACTTACTCATCCCCTTCACCGATTAGCCTTCACCCCATTGGGTTGAAATTTCCATACAAGCTATGTAATCATTAGCTTAACAATGCTTCAAAATTTTAACCCGTTCGGAATTTTAACCGAAGTTATGAGAAGAAAACATTCCTCACCCCTTCACCGATTAGCCTTCACCCCATTGGGTTGAAATTTCAATACAAGCTATGTAATCATTAGCTTAACAATGCTTTAAAATTTCAACCGGTTCGGAATTTTTTTACCGAAGTTATGAGAAGAAAACATTCCTCACCCACTCCACCGCTTAGCCTTCATTCCATAAGGTTGAAATTTCAACACGAGATGGACAATTTTATGCTTGACCCTGCTCTAAAATTTCAACCCATACGGAATTTTTTGTCCCGAGTTATGAGAAAAAAAACCTTACTCACCCCGTCCTCCACTTAGCCTTCACCCCAGAGGGTTGAAATTTTAATACAAGATGTATAATCATCAACTTAATCATTCTTCAAAATTTCAACCCATTGGGAATTTTTTATCCGAAGATATGAGAAAAAACCTTTCCTACCCCCTCCACCGGTTAACCGTCACCCCAGAGGGTTGAAATTTTAATACAAGATGTATAATTATTTACTTAACCATCCCTAAAAATTTCAACCCGTTCGGAATTTTTTATCCAGAGTTATAAGGAAAAAGCCTTTTTTACCCCTTCCCCTCTTAAGCCTTTCCTCCAGAGGGTTGAAAATTTTTTTAGGTATCCTATTTTTGGTCCCAAAAAATAAAAGCAAAAAGCTAATTATTTCGTTCGCCAGGCTTTATTGACTGGACTGAATAGAATGATGCACCAAAACGAACTCGGAACTTGTTAACTAATTTTTTCGCTCCCATTGGTCATTGTCGCGTGCAAACGGCAGGCGCCACTAGCTGGCCCCGCCCATTTCTGTCTTATGGCAACTCGTACCAGTCGCACCTATTAATTCTATTATATTCGCATCCGCATAAAAATCCGCATTGATTTATTGCGGATGCGAATGCAGAAGTCCAAATTTATGCGGAAGCTCCCCATTTACGGATGCGGATGCGAATATCCGCAACATCCCTGGTGCCAAAAGCCAACAGAAAGAAGTGGGATCAAAAATCAACAGAGCATATTCTAGTGGGCTACAATGAAACTACACAGGGCTATAGGAGCTCCGACCCTAGTACGAAGAGTGTTATCACAAGTCGTGATGTGACGTTTTTTAAAAAACCACCTGTGGTATCTCTTACTGAAGATCCAGAGGAAGATCTGGATTCAGTGGGGGATGAAAGTGAACTATTGTCTTAAAGTCTTGATGAATTAATCAATAATTAGTTTTCAGATAATGACTACGTTCCAGATATTCAAAATAGTCCACCAGACACGACACAGGTTCCAAGGAGGTCTCAAAAGAATGCTAAGAATAAGGCATTTGATGATTATGTCACCTACTTCAATGGTGCCCCTTCAACGAACATGCAACAAGTCCCAAAGTCTGTAGCAGAGGCGCTCTCCAGTGCAGACCGGCAGGAGTGGTATCGCGCCATGGAGGAGGAAATTGAGTCCTTCTACAAGAATGAAACTTGTAGATCCACCTGAAGAGGCCCCAATAGTTCAGTGTAAGTGGGTTTTTAACGTGAAGTATAGAGCTCGTCTTGTAGTTAAAGGTTACACTTAAAGAGATGGTATTGACTATAAGGAAAATGTTTTTAGGCATCAACCCGAAGGTTTTATTTCTGATCAAAGCAAAAACAAAGTTTTCGAGTTAAAAAGGCTGTGTACGGCTTGAAGCAGTCAAGTCGTGCATGGAATGAAAGAGTTGATGAAGTGTTATCAGATATAGGCTATAGAAAATCTAAATTTGAGCCGTGTTTGTACGTTAAAAATAATAAAGGCAAATTATCGATTGTTGCTCTTTATGTTGATGACTTTTTTGTTTTTTGAGACAAAATTTTTGAAGTCATTTAAGCTCTAAATTTAAAATAAAAAATCTTGGAGAAGCCAAACACTGCTTGGGCTTGAGAATCAATCGAGATAAAAGTAGCATAACTATTGATCAGGAGCAATATATAAATGATCTGTTGATTAAGTTTAATATGATTGACTGTAAAACTGTATGTACCCCTTTAGAAATCAATGTTAAACTCAATGTTATTGAAGGGGAAGAAACTTGTAGTCTAGAAATTCCCTATCAGGAACTTATAGGAAGCCTCATGTATTTGGCGTTGATGACACAACCTGATATTGCACATGCAGTGAACTCATTAAGTCAATACATTAATTGTTACACGAGACTGCACTGGCAGTGTGCAAAACGTGTCTTGAGGTATTTAAAGGAACAAAGAATTATTCCATGAAATTTTTTAATGATAACTCTAGTATAGTTGGCTTTGCTGATGCTGATTGGGGATCAGACACCCTAGATAGGAAATCTTTTTCAGGATATGTTTTTAAGTTTTCTGGTGGATCTATATCGTGGAAAAGTTGTAAACAGCAGACAGTTGCTTTGTCAACAACCGAAGCTGAGTATATGGCTTTAAGTGATGCCACAAAGGAAGCTATTTATCTGAGAAATCTCTTATTTAAGCTCCCTGGAAGATTGGATTGTATTGAGATTCATAATGATACATCAGAGTGCCCAAAGGTTGGCAAACAATCCAGTTTTCCATGACAGATCGAATCACATCGATATCAGGTACCATTTTTTGAGAGATGCAGTTTTGGAAAATAAAATCAGTTTGAAATATTTGTCCACTGAAGAAATGGTGGCTGATATACTAACTAAGCCATTGCAGAATGTAAAAAACACTAAGTTCCTAGGATATTTAGGTTTAAGTGTTTAAGTTAGTAGTGAAGATGTGAACTTTCGTTGAGTGGGGGTGTTGTAAATGTACACCGAAAGCTCATCTATTCTATGTGTGACATGCGCAGCATGCTACTCCAAAATTTATGTATCTGTGCTTCTCATTCTGAAAGCTCTTAGTTCAGTTTAACTCGTTGTTGTGTTCACAGTTTACTTTTTCTCTTTTCCTTTTGAATAAACGGTTATGAACTCTGAAAGGTTGCTTATGCTTCCTTCAAGGCGATACTTCAAAACCGGAGTTTCCAGGATTGAAGCCATAAATTAGTCCTTCGCCCATTGTGATTCTTTGTATGACGCCTTTCCTTTCTTATTTCCTGGTTTCACGGTTGTCTTGCTCTGAAGAAGCCAATAGGCAGAAAAACGTGTCGGATAATACCTACTAACAATTATTCTTCATCTTTCTCAGAAGAACCCAAGATCATGTTTTTGATTATATTCAAATATCTTGACAAATTGATTTCATAACCAGCAATTGTATTCATGAGGGGATTATAGTCACAGAAAGGCGTTTTAAGGATATTTCCTGTTAAAATAAAAGTCAGACTAACTTTTCATGGTTTATTTCTACTATCTCTCTGGTATTCCAATACAATACAATACACAATGACTACTATTTAACTTAACACATTGTACATTCTTAACTCATCTCTTCTTCTAGAATCTTCTATCATAGAACACATATATTAATATTTAGGTTAGGTCACAGAACAGAAAAATTATTCTTATAACAATTTAGTGAGATTGCTCACAACATTACTTTTAACATTCCTCCTCAATCGAAACTAAATTAAGTCTATCGATACACATTCTGAAATTAATTTTACTTAAAGGTTTGGTAAAGACATCCGCTGTTTGATCTCGTATTAATATACTCTAACTTTAACTAATCCACTTTCTACTAACTGTTTAATAAAATTATATTTGATATCTAGATGTTTCATTAATTTTTGATCGTGATTTTTAACAGCTTTAATGGTACTTTGATTGTCTTCAAATATACATACTTCTTTAATGTCTAATTTAAAATCTTTCAACAATTTTAATAACCACATCATTTCTTTTACTGCTTCACATAAAGAAACTAATTCAGCTTCTGCCGCATTAAGTGCGTTATACAATTCTGTTTCTTACTCCGCCAAATTACTACATTATCATATACTTTGAATAGATATCCGGATGTGGATTTCCTATCTTCATCCCTAGCCCAGTCCGAATCAGCGTAACCAACCAAGACAGAGCAGCTATTGTTACTGAAATATTTCAATTTTAGATTTAGTGTACCTTTGATATACCGTAAAAATCCGCTTTAGTGCAATCCACAAATCATTACTTGGTTTGATTGAATCGCTTAAATAATAAACTGCTGCAGCTAAGTCTGGTCGAGTTCCTACAGTGACATACATCAATGATCCATTAAGGATCGACATCTCAGTTCCAGAGTATTGTCGATTAAACATTCACTGCTAGTCATTTTAAAATTAACATCCATTGGTGTAGCAATGGGCTTGCAATTTTCCATACCATATTTAACTAATACTTTTTCAAATAATCTGACTGATCCATTAATATGCTATCATTTGTTTTCACTATTGAAATACCCAAATACATCAAATTATTTCTTCCCAAATCTTTTCATCCTGAATTCATTGCATAAAAATCTTTTTAGCTCAGAAATTTTCTTCTCATCTGTTCCACAATTAAAAGATCATCCACATACAATAAAATATATATACGATCTTTGATGTAAAAGCAATAATCATTGTCCGATCTAGAAAACCCAAATTTTGTGATTAATTCATGAAAATGATCATACCAATATTTTGGTGATTTTTTGAGCCCATAAAGTGATTTTGTAAGCTTTAAAACTAAACCATCTTTTACTTTGATGCCTTTAGAGGGCTTAAATACACTTGTTCCTCAATACGCCCATATAAAAATGCTCCCTTGACATCCATCTGATGTATATCATAATTATTCTGTATTGCGATTGCTAAAACAATTCTTAAAGTTTGAGTCGAAGAACAGGAGAATATGTATCTTCACTATGGTCCTTTGTTGAAAAAACTCCTGAACGACAAGTCGGGCTTTATATATTGGTTCTTTATTTTAAGTTCTTTTCTTGAAAATACCCATTTTGTGTCAATCGTCTCGATATTCTCAGGTTTCTTTACTTGTATCCAAGTTTTACTTTCCTCTAATATATTTACTTTCGCCTCCACTGCTCTCATCCATTTATCTCTGTCTGACCGTTGATCTATTTCATCTATGGTTTTGGGAATATCATCATCATATTCCAACAAATAAGCTTAACATTGCTTCTTCCTCGGATTCGAAATTTGTAATATAGTCTTTGTGCCATACCGGCTTGTTTTCTATTCCTTTTGTTTGTGAACTACTTTCTTCATGTACTGGAATAAATTCTTCCTCCTGAATGTTTGGCTCATCCTGTATGTCTTCGCTCATATTTCCTTCCTTTGTTTTACTTTTCCTGTTATATCTGAGTTTCTCTATTTGTAATGAGTCTGGTGTATTCAACTTGTTCTCATCAAATACAACATTTCTTCCAATTTCTATTTTTCTTCTTTCAGGATCCCATAATCTATAGGAGCTGTTCGCCCATATCCTACCATGATTAGCTTCTTTTGCCTTACTGTCCAACTTTGTTCTTAATTGATCAGGCACATGTTTGTATGCTATGCTTCCAAACACTCTCAACTTCTCTAAGTTTGGTTTTGTTCCTTCCCATAGTTCGAGCAGGAGTCTTATCCATATTGCTGGTTGGACTTCTCGGTTTGTTAGATATGCTGAAACATAGATTGCCTCTCCCCACATATCTTTTGGTAAATTTGAGTCTATTAAGAGAGTTCTAGCTTTTTCCACCAGAGTTCTATTTAATCTTTCCGCTTTCCCATTCATTTCTGGATTATATGATACTATATACTTCAACCTTATACCCTTACTTCTACAAAAGGCCTTCATCTCATTTGAAGTGTACTCTCCTCCATTATCTAATCTTAAATTTAAAATATTTGTCCCTAAAATGGTTTGTAGCGAAGCTTCATATTCTCTAAAACGCTCAAAAACCTCAAATTTATTTTTTCAGCAAATATATTATGACCATATGAGAATAATCATCTAAAAATGTCACTTAAATAACTAAAACCGTCCCAAGTTGTCGGAGAATGGGTCCACATACATCAGTGTGAACTATCTCTAAAGGTTTATTTGCTCTATATCCCTTTCCCTTAAATGGTTGCCTTGTCATTTTTCCCATTATACATGGTTCACATGTTAATCTTTCAAATTCATATTGCTTAATTCATCTAACTTATCCATACCTTCCGCCAGACCACTTCTACTTAAGACTTTCAAATTTTGTAGGCCTAAATGTCCCAAACGCCTATGCCACAAATTGACTAAATCATCTCTATAATTTAATGAGTTGTGAAACGGTATAATTTTGCCGAGTTATCTATTTCCATTTTAACTAAGTATAAAGAACCTTCCTTTTTTCCAATCATAACTGCTCTATCTTTGATTGACGCTTGTACTTCATTATTTTCAAATAATACCTTTAAACCATTATTTTCTAGTTTTGAAACAGACATAAGATTCTTTTTAACATCAGGACAATAATATACATTCTTAATTTTACATGGAATTCTCCTATTATTAACAAAACTAATTGCATCAATATTTCCTATGCCTTTAGCTTCTAAATAAACACCTCCCTTAGCTACAGATATCTTTTTAGGAATTTTAAACTCATTGTAGTCAGAAAAAGCATTCAAGTCACTCACTAGATGATCGGAACACCCAGAGTCAACACACCAGGTTAAATTATTTTCAGCCAAGTAAGAATTTTCAAATGGCTCACCTGATCCTGTGTCTGTCATAAATACCACCTTTGCTTGGTCGTCCCTGTTGTCAGCTGTGGCTGCATAACCTCCTCTTGACCAATTCTGGAACCTATTTCTACTATATGTATTTGAATTCTGACCTCGCCCATTCTCATTTGTGTTCCTTGTTGAACCTTGGGTAGTTCTGTTCTGGTTTCTGTCGCCACGCCCTTGGTAAGTATTGTCAGGTTTATTTCTATATCTGCATTGGAATTTTTGTGCCCTCGTTTTCCACATATATAACATGAAAAAGCATAATTTAATGAACTGGATGTTTCAGCTACTGGTTTTGCTTTTTCTCCTCTTCACCCAATAGTCTGTTTTTGACAAACCCTAATTCCAGATTGGGCTGAGTTTCAATGGCAGTGACTACTGCTTTCGTGAAACTTTGGGCATTGACATTAGAATGTAATTTATTTTTTCTTCTTGGCTTATTTCACCCCCAGAATCTTGTAGTTGTGAAAATAGTTCATCCAGTTTGACTAAATGGTTCTGCAATGATTCCCTTTCATTAAACTTTATTTCATTTAAACTTCGTCGAATGAACAATCGGCTGCGCACTCCCTCTGCTTGAATACCTGCTCCAGATTATAAAACATATCATAAGCACTTTCCATGTTTCTTATGTATTCCAAATGTGTGTCTGCTACTCCTCCAATTAAAATGGCTTGGGCTTTGGCTTCCCCGATTTCATTTTCTTCGTTCAGACTATAATCTTTATTGAGAACTGCTTCTACAACTCCATTGTCCCGCAGGATACTTTTGATTCGAAACTCCCATGCTGAAAAGTTATTTCCAGAGAATGGGGTTAGGTTGTATTTTCCTTCTGTAGTCATTTTTCATAAACCACGCTCTGCTACCACTGTTAAAATAAAAGTCAGACTAACTTTTCATGGTTTATTTCTACTATCTCCTCTGGTATTCCAATACAATACAATACACAATGACTACTATTTAACTTAACACATTGTACATTCTTAACTCATCTCTTCTTCTAGAATCTTCTATCATAGAACACATATATTAATATTTAGGTTAGGTCACAGAACAGAAAAATTATTCTTATAACAATTTAGTGAGATTGCTCACAACATTACTTTTAACATTTTGTAAACTATTCAAAGAATATTCTGTATATTCAATCACAATTGTTAACACAATATGCAGATCAATGAAAAACAATATTATCACTAATTAGTAATAATTGAATATTAATCACTGTTAATGGCTTATTACGCTAACTTATCTGCTCTTTGTCTAAAAAACAGAACCATAGACTACCTATAGATAGGCCAAACAACAATAATTCGAGCAGGATAGGCAACCCTTGCGCAGAGGGATTATCATGATATTCTATGGATCGATGGGTAGGTTGTCATTTCACGTAGCCTACTGTCAACATACCACAGTAGCGCTTTACGTTAACACCCCTCCCAATCTAACCATCTCGTTGTATTTTCAGTATATTTAATTTTCAGTCCAATATAGGAGCATAACTAGATCTTTTACCAAATACTCAGCAGTATCTTGGAAAGAAAGATGATCTGAATGAAGTAACCCTTCCTTTCAGTATAATGAGTGGGTTGCTTCTAGAATCCACAGATTCTTCCATCACAGCCATTCATAACTACTTTCTGAAGTTTGTTTCTAGAACCGCAAAGATTCTTCCATCACAAACAGCTACATAATTACTTTCTGAAGTTTGTTTCTAGAACCGCAAAGATTCTTCCATCACAAACATTCATAACTACTTTCTGAAGTTTGTTTCTAGAATCCAAAGATTCTTCCATCACAAACAGCTACATAATTACTTTCTGAAGTTTGTTTCTAGAACCGCAAAGATTCTTCCATCACAAACATTCATAACTACTTTCTGAAGTTTGTTTCTAGAACCGCAAAGATTCTTCCATCACAAACATTCATAACTACTTTCTGAAGTTTGTTTCTAGAACCGCAAAGATTCTTCCATCACAAACAGCTACATAATTACTTTCTGAAGTTTGTTTCTAGAATCCAAAGATTCTTCCATCACAAACAGCTACATAATTACTTTCTGAAGTTTGTTTCTAGAATCCAAAGATTCTTCCATCACAAACAGCTACATAATTACTTTCTGAAGTTTGTTTCTAGAATCCAAAGATTCTTCCATCACAAACATTCATAACTACTTCTCTGAAGTTTGTTTCTAGAATCGCAAAGATTCTTCCATCACAAACATTCATAACTACTTTCTGAAGTTTGTTTCTAGAACCGCAAAGATTCTTCCATCACAAACATTCATAACTACTTTCTGAAGTTTGTTTCTAGAATCCAAAGATTCTTCCATCACAAACAGCTACATAATTACTTTCTGAAGTTTGTTTCTAGAATCCAAAGATTCTTCCATCACAAACATTCATAACTACTTTCTGAAGTTTGTTTCTAGAATCGCAAAGATTCTTCCATCACAAACAGCTACATAATTACTTTCTGAAGTTTGTTTCTAGAATCCAAAGATTCTTCCATCACAAACAGCTACATAATTACTTTCTGAAGTTTGTTTCTAGAATCCAAAGATTCTTCCATCACAAACATTCATAACTACTTTCTGAAGTTTGTTTCTAGAACCGCAAAGATTCTTCCATCACAAACAGCTACATAATTACTTTCTGAAGTTTGTTTCTAGAACTGCAAAGATTCTTCCATCACAAACATTCATAATTACTTTCTGAAGTTTGTTTCTAGAACTGCAAAGATTCTTCCATCACAAACATTCATAACTACTTTCTGAAGTTTGTTTCTAGAATCCAAAGATTCTTCCATCACAAACAGCTACATAATTACTTTCTGAAGTTTGTTTCTAGAATCCAAAGATTCTTCCATCACAAACATTCATAACTACTTTCTGAAGTTTGTTTCTAGAATCCAAAGATTCTTCCATCACAAACATTCATAACTACTTTCTGAAGTTTGTTTCTAGAATCGCAAAGATTCTTCCATCACAAACATTCATAACTACTTTCTGAAGTTTGTTTCTAGAATCCAAAGATTCTTCCATCACAAACATTCATAACTACTTTCTGAAGTTTGTTTCTAGAACTGCAAAGATTCTTCCATCACAAACATTCATAATTACTTTCTGAAGTTTGTTTCTAGAACTCCAAAGATTCTTCCATCACAAACATTCATAACTACTTTCTGAAGTTTGTTTCTAGAATCCAAAGATTCTTCCATCACAAACAGCTACATAATTACTTTCTGAAGTTTGTTTCTAGAATCCAAAGATTCTTCCATCACAAACATTCATAACTACTTTCTGAAGTTTGTTTCTAGAATCCAAAGATTCTTCCATCACAAACATTCATATGGCAATTTTTTTATAAAATATTGAACACAAATCGTTAGTTTAGTATTCATGGACTTAGGAGCTTTACATTGGGAGAAAAAATAATAAAATAGAAAGTTTTGTGGGTAGGTTATTCTGTAAGTCATAGTTTCTCGGATATATACAGATCCGAAGTTTAAATAAAACAACAAAAAATATGTACATATATTTACATCAGTTCAACACATATAAACTTACCAAATTAGATAGCCAATGGCATTAGTTGGTCACGTAAACTACGGAACCTTGGAACCAGTAAAGGTTTTGTAAGGATATCTGCTATCTACTGAGTAGTATTTATTTTAATAATATCAATTTTCTTCTCTCGTACATGTTGACGAATTAGAAGATATTTTCTTTCTATATATTTTAACCTACTCTTACTTGTGCTTGTAAGGCAATTTTGCCTTTGCAGCTTCATTATCTTCATAAACAGGTACTGGGAATACCGTAATATTAACAGTTTCTTTCAATAATTGGGATAAAAACAACACTTCATTAACAGAATGTGTTAATGCAACGAATTCAGCTTCTGCTGAACTTTGCGCTATTGTAGTTTGAAGCTTTGAACACCACACGATAGGATTTCCAAAAGCCAAAATAACAAAACCAGTTGTAGATTTCTGACTCACCTTATCACTTGACTGGGCCAATTTCAACCGTCTACAGTCCTTTCTTTCATGGCCTTTTCTGTGACAGTGAAAACAGTGTCGCCCCTCATTTTTACAGTCCTTCGCCCTATGAAATAGTAGACCGCATTTTTTGCACCTAGAGGATTTTTTTTCTTCAGGTGTCATTCTTTTCAACTTTTCAAATTGCTCTTTGGTATAAGGAAAACTTAAGCCAGTAGATGAAGAAGATGGCCTTACTTTCTTTCTAAGTGGCTCGCCAGAACTTTCTTCCATTCTGACACCTAAACAGAAATCACAATTATTAGCACTACTTTTCTTACATTTCTGGCAGGTAACTGAAACAGATGTATTATTAATGGAATCATTCACTTCAGGAGAATCCAAACAGAAAGAGCAAATAGTGATAATATCACTACCCTTAGTCCTAGAAACAGAATCAATGTTACATTCATAACAGACAACTATGTCTCTATCATTTTTATCCACTTACTTTTATTCATTTCTATCGCTTGATTATTTCTTGCTACATCAAGGAATGTTTTTCGAACAAAGTCATAATTTCGGGTCTCCTCTGGCAAGGACACTATAGTGGAATAGAAACCCATAAAGGAAGGTATGAGTCTTACTTTATGTAAAAAATAAGCCACAACTAGTTTCCTGTCCAGAGGTGCACCTAGTTCATGAAATTGTTGAACTGCACTTTCAAACCTTGAAACAAATGTTACTGGATTCATCTTAGGTTGCAAGTTTATATTGCCAAAGTTGTCCAGTAACTCCATCATTTGTTGAATGTTATTTTTCCCATACATTTGCTCTAGTTTGCTGAAGGCCCTGGCAGCAGTAGACTCATCAGCTATAAGCGATTTCGGTCCACTATGTAGGGATGCGTCAAGGTACTGTCTGACTTGAGCGTCATACATCTTTTTCTCTTTGTCAGTAAGATGTGACAGTGAACCTCCCAGAGGATATAAAAGGAATTCTGATCTACCAAGTGCCATTATCTCCCGTTGAAATCTTTGCTTCCACGAGCGATAATTTGAATGGCCTTGCAACTTATCAGAATTATCTATTATAGGTATATGAAACGTTGGCATCGTTAATTGAGAACTTGATGCAATCGATATCTTGGAGGTGCTTGAACCCCTTTCTTCCTCAGTTTCATGATTACTGACCAAAGTGTCTTTGATATTTTTGGCCACAGTGTTCACAAAGTCAGGATTCGTGAACAAACTCAAAATCTGTGCAGTCATGTCGGAATTTTGAGTACTTGGCGAATCCTCTAAGTTGTCTTCTAGAGTTGAGCTAGTCTCAACAGTTTCTTCATATAGAGCTGATGTATTATCAAAATATGTATTTTCCATCTCCCAAATATAAGTAAAAGGCAGAAACTTGAATATGATGCTTTTCTTTTCACAAAAATGGCTACCTAGAGTTGGTACTTGAAAAACACTTGAGATTGAAATTAAGACTCCGTGTTCTTTCTAATGCTCTGCTACCATGTAAACTATTCAAAGAATATTCTGTATATTCAATCACAATTGTTAACACAATATGCAGATCAATGAAAAACAATATTATCACTAATTAGTAATAATTGAATATTAATCACTGTTAATGGCTTATTACGCTAACTTATCTGCTCTTTGTCTAAAACAGAACCATAGACTACCTATAGATAGGCCAAACAACAATAATTCGAGCAGGATAGGCAACCCTTGCGCAGAGGGATTATCATGATATTCTATGGATCGATGGGTAGGTTGTCATTTCACGTAGCCTACTGTCAACATACCACAGTAGCGCTTACGTTAACACATTTCCCTCAGTATACGAACCACACATACGTGTTTTGGGCTATTGGCCCTCATCAGTGATTCCTTTGGCTTGTCTGTCTTCGGTTTGAATACTGAGAGAAATGAGATTCAAACTCATTTCTTTAGTTGATTTCCATAAGTTTTTATATTCCTGATCTACCAAAAATTAGACGAGTATTAATTCCCTTGGAAATAATGAAAATGCAGAGAATGAATTCAAAAGGCAACTCAAAAATATAAAGCATCTATCATATTTCGACCTTATTTTAATACCAGCAGACCATTCCAAAACTGAAAATATCTTGTCATTGAATTTAAGCAGTCATAAAAGCTTTTGAATTAAACCATATTACTTCTCTCATCATATATATACTTTTCATTGAATGATTGATTGTTTGCTACCTGCTAGTTCATCCAGATTGAAACTTTCCTAAATTTTCATAACTGTGCATTTTCAGCTACCATTTTCAATGAGATTGTGACAGTGGTTTTTACCCATCGTTATATGTATCATCGTAAGATGAAGGAAGGGTGTAAACTGCAGTGACAATCTCATCTTTGAAATTATTGGTAGACAATATACAAATTTATATTACTTTCTATTTTGAGCAACTTTCTAGAAGTACCAGCTGAAATTCGATGTACCGTTCAAAGATGAGAAAAGGTTTAAAACCACAGTCACAACCTCAGTTTTTAAAAATATAGGTAGAAAATACATAGCAATGGAAATCATAGTTTTGGCAAATTTATTCATTCTCCCTTATATGATACAATATTGTTTTCTGTCTCATAAACTTCAACCTCATGAAGAAGCTCAGGTCTTTCCATTACTTGTTTCATCTGGTTCCAAATGAATACAGTAAGATTCTCCGTGGTGCTTGGCCTCGTCTTGAAATAATCAACATCTACATCAAGATTCTTATGATCCATTGGCTTCATGATAGCTTCTGCCATATTCTGCTTCAGATCAGTCATATTCATTATCATGCCTGTTCTAGGATCAATCTCACCGAATAGAGTGACTTTCACTGAAAATCAAGTGAATTTATTTTCGATACAATGAAAGAATAAACCATATTTTCATGCATACTAAAGTCAATGCTGAAATGCTCATACCAATGTAATTATGACCATGGCCGTTAATATGGTTACATTTTCCAAACACTCTTTTATTCTCATCATTTGTCAATTGAGGGCTACAAAACAACTACATCTACATAGGAAGCTCAGAAAAAGTTCAAGCAAGAACTAGTCAAACTAATGCATCGATTGATTGAAACTATACCTGTGTAAACGATGGCAAGCTGAAAAGGTCATCCTTCTTGTTTGGTAAGCTTTAGCGTTTTTACCTTGATCTCCCATGTTTCAAATAATACTACTCCCAATCAGTAATGTGTGACTGAGATGAAGTACCAGTATATATAGTTTCAGAGCCAAATTGTTATCTGATATCAATGATGATTAATTAGATATAACACTTCGCGGTAGTGAAAAATCAAAATTCAGCAGTTTTGTACATGATAAATAAATAAGTATGGTTCATGGTTATAAAAACATAACCTACATCGAAATTATTTGACGTTATATTGACCATTCCAGGTATAAATGATTTGTTAAGGGCCAGTTCCATAATCTTTACGAAAAAGATCTTTTTCACAAAGATTGTTATCAGAGACAACACTCTGTTGTTATGGCAGTTCCAAAAATTATACCAAATATTTATAAGGAAATATTCAGGATTTAAACTTCAGTGGCATTTATAACCAGCTTGTTGCCATGGTTTCAATGAAAACACAATCAACACTACAAAAAATAAGCTTGAGGAGAATAAAAAATGGACCTCATAGATAATAAGAATACCATCATCATCAATGCTTCTAAAAATGAGTTGTTCAAAATACATGACAATTGGAAAATATTACACAGAAAATTGAAAATTTATTGGAAAATAGTGATAAACACTAAAGAAGAAATATCGCTGCAACTTTTGGCTAACTGTGTACTGCTAATACTGCCTGGGTCTCAGTTACCTTTTGGAGAAAACGAGTTGAATGCTCTTACCAGTTTTGTAAACAAGGGTGGTCATATATTGGTTCTTTTATCTGAACAAAGTCCAAATGACAAAAGTAATACTCACATATTCTTGGAGGAGTACGGAATCATTCCTAATACAGATGTCCTTACAAGAACTCATTATTATAAGTACTTCCACCCAAAGGAAGTTTATGTAAGCGATGGTGATTTCAATACATGTCTGAAAAGTGAAAAAGGAAGTATGGCCATTGTTTATCCTTTTGGTTGTACAATAAGTGTTAATAAACCAGCTGCTATTGTTTTCACAAGTGGATCAGCATCTTTTCCAGCTGATCAAGCTCTAGGAGCTGTTTATTTCAATAAAAGTACAGGGGGGAAGATTGTAGCACTAGGCAGTGGCTATTTATTTTGTGATAAATATATTGATCAAGAAAGTAATGATAAATTACGAGAACTTGTTTTCAATTTTATGATAAACAATCAGGATGTTACAATATCGCATACAGACCATGATGAAATTGACATAATGGAAAAAAATATTTTACCAAATACTGAAGAACTATCCAATAAACCTAAGCTATGTCTAACAGATGCCATCAGTCATACTCTTTCGGTGAATCATATGGAACTTTTAGAACATAAAATGTACTCGATAAATACTAATTTAGTAGCAGATGTACTCAAGCTCTATGACGACTTAAAAGTTAAACATCAACAGTTAAAGCTGATTACACCCTTGTTTGAAGCCCCATATCCACCCCTGCAACCTGCTGTATTTCCACCAACTTTTCGAGATTTAGCTTTGCCCGCATTAGAACTTTTTGATCTAGATGAAGCTTTTAGTTCTGTTTTTTCTAAACTGGCACAATTCACAAATAAATTCTTGATGGAATCAGTTGGAGATATTCAAGATGAAGGTTTGGGTTTCTACATATCAGAATGTGCAAAAATTGTTAAAGGTAAATGAGGAAATTACTGATCCCAAGAATATTCTTCATGAGATTGGAGCACAAATAGCCAACTTTAAAAGTATCGAGACTATTTCTTAGTGAGAACTGTATGGATATAAACTATTTCAAGTGGAAAAACATATCTTTTCTGAAATTTTTCTAGATTCTTAATCAATAAACCTTATTATAAGATAAATTGTGGAGATTTATTATATGAATAAATTAGTTAATGAAGTTAGTGTTTGTTTGGATGATTACTTCTGCAAACTTTGAATAACAAGAATGATTCCAATTTTCAGGGAATCAACAATACCTAAGAGGGGTGCATAACAATTCTCAAATAAAAATAATTATTTTCAGACACAGGCTGACAGTCATTCTTTTGTAATAAAAATCTATCCTTCTGTCTTATCTCTCACAACTTTATTAGGTACATTCCATTTATCGTATTCTAACATGAAAAATCAATGTTAACATTTGGCTTTCACTACAATTTGAGGTCACTAACTTCCTGGTTATGTATTTTTATTCTCTTCATTTGATTAGTGTGAGCTGGTATTCTACTGTAGAAAGGATTCATCCCTTTTGCACATTTGAATTTTGTATCACTCTCTATTCTCTGAGATCTGATTGGATTCAACCAGGTGCGCCCTTCAGAAAAGGAAGCTTCAGGTCAGATCAAACCATTTCACCGACTGTAGTAAACCTTACGCTGGAAACATTCAGGCAATACCTACTTTCGTTTCAAGTAAATATCTTCTATAATTTGACATTAATATTCACTGTTACTCAAGTTTTCCTATTTCTACATAATATAATAATTGGAAAGAATATATATTTGAGGATAAAGTTAAGATCTTGTGTAGAGCTTGTAACGTTACATCCGTGGCAATCCCTTTATTTGTGAATAAACTGATTGAATTAAATTGGTTAGATTATATTATACAGTACTACTTGATGATTTCGTAATGGACCTATCCACAGAACCATGGGCGTATTCACGGGGGGGGTACTGGGGTAATTACCCCCAGAAAAGAGTTTCAACACTAAATCCTCGAATGAAAATGGAAATTTAAAATATATCAAACATTGTACGAAAACTAATGAAAAAAGTTTATTTCATTTTATTCGATATTCCACGTAGTTGATATAGCATAAAGAAAAAAGAAATAAACAAATGAAATTAATTAAAATGATTACCTAGAATCTAGATAAGCGAATAGCATGCGAAAGTTTGTGTGGTTGCATAAGTAAACTGGTGTCTACGCTTGACACGACTTCTTCACTCTTACAAAAGCAGGGGTTGCCGGATAGTTTGGTTAATTTCTCCAACAGTACAAATATGAAAATTATACAAATTCAGAGCATTTGATATAAATCCACACAATTATGGAAAAAAATTCTATCGAAGATGATTTCTTTTCTGCAGAAAGAAAATCCTCTGATTCATCCCTCGACTTCTGTGTTCTATGTGACTTAGGTACTTCAATCGGGTAAAACCTGAAGTGACGCACGCTACATCTGATGCGCTTTTCTGCCAGTTCATAGTTGAAACTTGAGATTGCTGAGAGTTTAAGCAAAGATTAACTTACAAAGATGGAGCACTCCGGCCTTTTTCTCGTCAACGATTCATTGACCTTGAGAATTCTATCGTTGAAAAAAAGGGGGGGGGTAATAAGAGATGGATATATCTCTCTTTTCTCCAAATTCGAATTTAAACCGCGAAACAATTCACCGGGTATTTCTGAAAATCATAGCAGATCCTTAATTTAATCAAAACCTTTGAATTAAATGGCATATTTTATATAACTTGTCTATGAATTCTCTTCCCTCCATTTGAAAATTTTTAATAATAGTGTGATATATGGAGTAAAAGTAATCGCTGATTTTGTATAGAAAAAATAGAATTTCATTCCGCACGGGTTTTCATATTTGGATTAAGCTTTTTCATAGCTCTGCAGAGAAGTCTGGTTTGTAGATAAAATGAGTGAAACCAAGGGAAGATGTTCAGTTAAGTACTGTTCTGAATGTTTCGGGTATGGAAATTCTTCAGATTTCCCAGTTCAAATGACCCTCAACGAGCCCTGCAATCGAAATTGGCCTGCAGCGATTCGACAATTCTGAGGAAAAAGGATTTGCAGTGATCACTTGAACCTGATTTAATGACTGACCGCTACTTAAATAAAACGGATGTTCTACTTTGAACCTGTTTAAGAGACCGAAAAGCTTTGATATAGGTACACAAACCGATGGAATAGGAATCGATAAAGGAACTCAAACATGTTCTACATCTCCTCATCAACTGCTAATCCAAAAGCTGAGAACTATCGCTTTTCATCATCCTTGCTCAGTTTCCCTACAAATATATGCTAAATTTGTTTTTAAAATGAGAATTTTTACATAATGAAGTATGCAAATGAAAATTTACAGAGTGAATAATGTAACAAAAAGGAAAAATAAGAAAATTAGAAAGCTTAATATACTGCAGCACAAATGATGTTAAGTTAATATTTCTCAGTGTTTTCTTCCAAAAGTAACCGTTCAACTGGATATCAAGTTCAGGGATCTGATCCCTTTGTATGTATGAATATTTTCAAAGAATAGGAAGTTACTTTTCAATGTTTTTTTTTTATGTTCTGAGAATGCTTAAGATGGAACCGAGATAATTACATAACAAAGATTGATAATGCTGAAGCAAACTTGACTACAAATTTTTAATGAATTTCTTTAACTTGTGATGTAACTATATTAAATGAATTATAAAGAAAATTTCCTTTTTATTTGTTGCACTCTTGTTTTAGTCCATTATTTAGACATTCAATACATGAAAGTGAAATTATTGTCTGGAATTGGTAAAAAATTTGATCAGCAAAATTCACAAACTTTTATGATTACAATTATTCGTCAGCTTATTTTGTGTAACTTTGAAATTGGTGAAACAATTCATAAGACAGGAATTAACTTCTTCGTAAGAAGTTTGTCATCAATAATCAAAGAACTTCTAACTTGCAAACATAATATAATGGTTCCATTAAAATTTTAATGAAAATATATTATACATTATTCTTACATTCTTGTATTAGGAAATACTTGAAAATTTTTAAGAAATGATTATCAAACAATTTTCATCCACATATAATAAAATCAATTAAAAGAAAATTTCTTCTTCTCATACGATTTTGAAAAAGGATATTTCTTATTCGTTTGTTTACAAAACTGCAGTATTAGTTGAACTATTTGTGGGTAACATTACTATTTAATTCGTCCATTGTGTCAAATGATATTTTCTTGTTTCTTATGAATTCTCTCTGGTCTTCACACATATTCCACAGGAAATAAATGTTCTGTTATTGAACTCCTCCTCAAAGTTGTATGGCAATGACCTAAAATTTTAAAAGGTAAAATTGTTGTATCTTTAAATTATAAGATATTTTAGTAATAAATTAAAATAGATTGCAAATGATGAAAATACAAATTAACAGTGGAAATATTGCTACTCACGAAATTGCGTATTGGTTCCTGAAGGAAGTCGTTCAGAAACACTTGTGATGAAAGAAAAGTGCTTTCATATTTCCTAATAAATAAAAATGATTTTTCCAAATTCATCTTCATGTCGATTAAAATCCTTTTCTGTTTAGATTCTTGCTACAGGAACTAGGAACCGATTGGCTATCTTATTGCACGTGATAACGAAATGTGATTTCATTGGTGTTGCCTCGATTTACATTGCTCTTATGGGATTTTGAGTCAAGGGAGGAATCGTTTTATGCGATTCTGTGGTTTCGCTTCGAAATACGTGATCAAAATTTTCAGTACTAATTTGACAGAGTGCACCCTCTTGTTTCTACTCTTTGGTTTAAGTGTGGCTTCGTTCAACAATGGGTCAGGATAGATATTAGTTGGGCTATCATTGCTATTTATACATAGAGATATTTCAATAAAGGTGGACAATATTATAAGTAGATTTGCTAATAATAGAAAGAGGCGGATTGATTTCGTTTTGTAATTTTTGAATCATGTTTGATGCTAAAAGGAGCGGGTATGTTTTAATTAATATAACATTCACTAATATTTCTGATATTTTTCCCTTTAAATTCCGAATGATTCATTTCTTGAGTTTTTATATATTTTTTTTTACTTATATATATTTTATTTCTTGACTTTTATATACCTATATTTTATTTCTTCAAATTTTATGATGATTATTGTATGCACTGTTCTCGCAATTGTTTGTTTTATATGTTCTCAATGTAGAATAAAAACTGTCAAATTATAGATGAGCTACAATAAATCCCTCCTCCCCTTCCTAGCGCGCTTTCGCTCAAGCTCATTATCTTATTATTGATAGTTCAGGTCAACTCCCAAAAACTTGCCACTACCCCCGCAACTCAATCTCTGGATACGCCACTGCACAGAACAGTAATCTAGATTCTTTAAATTCTTTGGGAGACAATGGTAATATGGTAAATATATTCTTTGTGATACTCATATTGGACTTCTGCAGCGCGTCGTAATGAATTTTTTTTCATGTTGTTCCTGATAGAGTACAGGGTCAAACTTGAGTATGTCGTCCGACCGTATACTCTTTATCTTCCGAAAGATATATGCTAGAGTTTACATATTTTCAGAATAGATTAATTGTCCAAATATCTCGGTCAAGTTCGTTATTGGGCCAAATCCGTCGAATTGTTCAGGAGTTATGACCATCTGAAATTTGATGTCATCAATATCTTTTAGAATATCCATCGGATCAAGTTGTAACATGGAAGCTATTTGAATGAGCTTTCAAAAATCAGCAGAAATCGACAGGCAAGAAAATTCTTGAAAAATCCCAAAAATTTTATCTTCCATGAATTTATAGTTCATAAGATATCCGTCGTATAATTATGTGCATTTATGAACGTTATGGATATCTTATAATTTCTCAAACTTCATTGTCGCAGCTCTCTTTCACAGGAATATATAAATTTACCCCATCCATGTTTCAAATATTTTTTTTTCCTCCGACATAGTCTAATTCATTTTCAGTCTCTATGACTGATACAGATTTGCCAGTCTATGTATGGCAGTACGAATACATCTGCGAATGAAGGAAATAGTTTCAACAGATCATCTTGCAAAATATCGAGAAGTGAAATTGAGTGAAGAATTATGAAGAAACTGCGCTGAAATAGGCGGGAAAAATTTTTAGTAATGTAAGTAACTTATACTCAAGAATTTGAGCTTCGAACAAAAATGGACGAAAACTGTGAGTAGTTATTTCAAACTACCTGACCCGACAGACTTCGTCCTGTCAAAAAGATTTGTAATGTGGCAGTTTTTGTGCCTACGTATTTTAAAAAATTCTCCTGAACAGAACCGTCACCCTGGTGATAGGGCGTTGTGAATAAAAAAATACTTAAATAAAACATATATAGGATTTAAAAGTAAGCAATCGCTTTATTGTTAATCATGTGAATCATAATTATTATTATTATCATTGTAGTGCTTTGTGGTATACGATGTTTTTTATTTGATTACCTGGCGCATAGATAAACAAATCTGATGGTTTTCCAACACGGGAACAGGCAACATACAATTGACCATGTGAGAAACATGGGTTTTCTAGATTAATACCATAAACACTTAATGATTGCCCCTAGGACTTGTTTATAGTCATAGCAAAAGCAAGCCGCACTGGAAACTGTAGTCGTTTAAACTCAAATGGCACATCAGTCGGAATCATTGGGATGCGCGGTATGAGAACATCTTCTCCTTTATACTTTCCTTTGATATTAATTAACAAAAGTTGAATAAAAACACTTGACTGTACGTTTCACAAATTTTATTTATAGCATCGTTGACATGCATGTTTCGGGTTTCATCCCATTTTCAAAACTGAATATATATAAAATATCGAATAATACAGTACACATTTACATAACACATGTTAAAATTGGTGATAAACGGAAATCTAACTGATCATTTACAATGGAAAGATTTTGTTTAAAAGCTGATGTTATTTCTAAGCATTCTAAAAGGTCCATGCGTTTACCTTTATGGCATTTGTGCAATATTTTGGTTTTTCAAAATCAATAAAATGGTTTGAGGTGATACAGTGACTAGAGAAACCAGTAGTGGGTTTGTTTTGGAGGATTGATTTTTGTGTTCATCAATTGTTTTTGCCAGTGAACGACCAGTTTGACCTATGTAAAATGCAGGGCATTCATTACAGTGAAGCTTATATACACCGCCTTCTTTGTGTGTTGTTCGCTCGATCCTTACCATTAAAGAACATTGATCTCAGATTTTTCTTATTAGTACAACTAATGTTAATGTTATATGTCTGAGTTTTTTGCAAATTTTATCACTCAGAGATGGGATGTAGAATGCAAAAGACTCAGACATTATAACATTAACATTAGTTGTACTAATAAGAAAAATCTGAGAGCGTCATGCATTGGACGAATGGGCGCGGTCAGGCCTAATTGAATTATTAGTTTGTTTGACATTATCAACCACAAGTCCTCAATTGAAATCAATGCTTCATTGTAAATTTCTTCACTGATTTGTATATTTGGATTTTCCATTCTATTCCGTATTTGATACAAAATATCATCACACATATAATCTTTGTGCTTGATCCACAAATCAATTGGGTTTGATGGGAAGCATGTAGTGTATGATTATAGAAAACAATGTTCGTATTTGATGAGCGTGTGATGATATTACAGCATAATTGAGAGTTTGATCCCAATGAGCGTCATTTTCAAGCAATTGCAAACGTTGACAGGCTTCTCTGTAGTATCCACACATTCACCATCAACAGTTCGTAACTGTTGGAATGATGTTGGGCCACGTACATTGACTAATAGCAGTCGTAAATAAAAACATTCGTAATTTAATATGAACTGTATACCATAGCAATAAAGCTCAAATTGACTACATTTAAGTTACAAATCATTTGTATGGAAAAAGAAAAGGGCTATTTTAGGTTTTCCAGCAATAATTTAATTTTCTCGCCGTAAAAACCATCCTTGAACTTCAACGAACATTTTAAAAAAGATTTGGCCAAATTGGTCCAGGCGTTGTTGAGTTATGAGCTTACCAACACATTTTGCGATTCATTTTTATATTATAGATCTTATAAATAGCTTTGTTCATTCATCGTGGTGGTTGTATCACACTGTTCCAGGGTAGGTACGTGAATTTATTTATTTATTTAGCGTATGGCGTTTCGACACATTATAAACACAAATCATAAACACAAACAAACATAAACATAAATTACAAAACATAACAAACTTAAGCCTATAGACTAACATCGAGATTATTCTATATAATCTATCGCTTCTGGCGTTGCAACCAGGAAGTCGTCGGGACCGCCTTCGTATGATCGTAGGGGGCATTCTTCTGTTATGTGTTTAATTGTTTGAATCTCTCCGCAATCGCATGATGGTGATGGTAGTTTTCCCCATTTATTTAGGGAGTATGCACATCTACCGTGTTGGGTTCGGATGCGGTTCAGTGTGCACCAGGTTTTGCGTGGAAGATTGAAACCGGGAGGTCTCTCTGTTATGCACGGTAAGTTGTTGGTACGTGAAAAGACACAAGAACAAGACTCCTGACCTCACGGTTTCTTTCTGCTGCTGTCTTTGTGCACGTATGTTCTAGTAGAACAGCATGCTATTGTTTTGGGGAATTGTCTGTAATTTCCGAATATCGAGCCGAAAATGGTCCCAGTCGATTGGGTTTGTCTTTCCGATGAAGAAACATCCATGGCCAAACTCCGAGTATATCCGTCCGGTTGGCTCTATACTCCGTATCTTCCGAAAGAGATGGTTTAGAGGTTTCATATTTTCAGAATAGGTTAACTGTCCAAATATCTCGGTCAATTCGGAATATTCCTGAATATTATAAATCTTATAAATAAATTGAAAAAAGAAACACATAAGAGCACCTGTTCAGATTAGATAATCGTCAAAGACAATGAATATTGTTGCCAGTGGCTTATCAGTTTTACAATAAAATTAATTGCAGCAAATGCTGTTAAAGCCTTGGTAAGAAAACATACAAAATACAATGCAAAGGGAACGTGCAAAAAATGGTTTCATGTGGAATCCACTGGATTAAATGAAAATATTCTAAAAGAAGTAAAATTACGGAAAACGACATGGATATGTGAGACCTGTTTTGAATCAATATCTGAGTTCGAGAGTACACAGGAGGAAAATTGATGATCTTCAAAAGAGACAAAATAAAACAAAAGTTCAAGGAAAAATAATTATAAGGGAAAAATCACATTGTAAGATGTAATAGAAAAATTAGAGAGAATAATGATAGAAAATAGGTCTCATAAGAGGATTGATAAATAAGAAAATGAGATGAAATCAACTAGGGAGCACATTGATGAGCTTCAAAAAGATAAAACAAAATTAAATAGAGAAATAAAAATTCTCAACCATGCTAAAAACAAGAAGAACTCAAAAACAACCTAAAATTCTAGGGTATGCTAATTAAAAAATCGAACAAGGAAGATCTGAAGAAGTATGTTTCAAGCCACCCGGCTGATATGTTGAAAATTAATCTGGCACTCACAGATTACACACTGCAGAGAATTGGAAAGGTAATTTGAATGTAAAATTTAACGAAAAGGAGAAAAAAGAAGAAATTAGGAAAGCCAAAAGAAATATAACTCTGAAACTGAATCAGATAGGATTTCAAGAAGATGGCAACATTTACTTAAACCAAGACATGAAACAGGAAAATCAGAAAATATTCAAAGAAGCAAAAACCGTCAAAAAGTCCTTAGGATATAAACATGTATGGTTCTAAAATGGCACAGTTAGACTAAGAAAACCCGAAACTGGTAATATAGTTCAAATATTGTCTATTGATGATTTAAAAAAAAACTGGAATATCAAAAAAACTAATACTAGCAATGAAAGCAAACAACGACAAAACAAAATCGAAAATATTATACCTAAACACTCGTAAATATTTGCGAACGATTCTTATTTTCTGTTTAGTTCCAGAAGTGAAGAAATGTTAGAAAATAACATCAAGAGCGATATAAAATTGATCTTTGGTGTTGTTACAATAAATTGAATATATATTGAAAGAACAGTATTCATGAAAGTTTACAATTAGATTAAAAATCTAAAGAATTAAATAATATATTAAAAAACACAAGTTTAATTCAGGTACAAACTCCTAAATATTTGGGCTTGTTGATTGATAACAAACTCAATTGGACACCACAAGTAGATCGTGTAGTAAATAGATTGAGAGGATTAAATGGAGCGGGCAGATATCTGAAATATTACATTAAACATCGAAATGCAAATATGTTTTATAATGCCCACATCCATTCAGTACTCTCCCATTTGTTTAAAACATGGTCGAATACCTCAAACAATAATCTAAATTGATGTTAACAGCGACAAAATAAAAATATCAAAAATATTTTTTGTGTAGATCATAAGAATTGAGGAATTTTAGAATTTTAAGTCAACTCAGGAAACAAACATTATCAAAATTAACAACAAAGCAAGTCTGAAACTGCACCCCAACATCATACAGAAAAAGCCATCAACAGAGCTAAACACTTCAAATGTCTAACATACACCCTTTTATATTGAAAATTGTTGTTACTTGTTCTCTCAAGGATAGATACATTTTTATAATCTAAACGGGGCATATTGTTTTTGAGTCTGAAAAATGTCGCGCTGTGTTGGTTGTAATGAAGTATCATCGAAACGGTCGCCGAGTATTACTTGCAGTTTTTGTCTCAATTGTTATCACGCAAACGGCACCTGCTCCGGTGTCACAAAAATCAGTTGTCGGCGATCAGAAATGTTCCTGGCACAGATTGGAAATGTGACGTATGCCGCAAAATAATTCACATGTATCCAGTGGCGGAGATCGGAATGGGCGGTCAACTTCTGCTAGTCGTTCGCCTATGGCTGGTCAGTCTCAGCTCCGTCTTTCTCAGCGAATAAGCAAGCCTATCGCCTCGGACGATGAATTGGATGCAGAATGGCACAGTGCTGGTGGTTCTCAACATGTTCAGGCACTCATTATGGAGATAAAAAATCTGCGGAATCTGTCAATTTTTGTTCAGAGAAAGTGAGTGACTTTGAGATGAAGCTGGGAAAATTCGGCGAGCTGGTTACTAGGATGGGTAAGCTGGAGAGGGAGAATGATTTTTGAAGAAACAAGTCATGGATCTCAACTCAAAGGTCAATAACCTTGAACAATTTTCCAGATCGAACAATATTGAACTTCAAAATATTCCTGAGAAACCTAATGAGAATCTCATAGATATTATTTCATCAATTGGAAAAGCTATTGAACTGCCGGTTGACTCCTCCTGTTTAGACTATTGTAGCCGGGTTCCAACGAATATTCAGGAAGACCTAGGAATATTGTGGTAAAATTCATCTCGAAGGTCAAAAGAGACAATTTTCTTGCAGCATATAAAGCTAGACGAAATTCAAGTTCGGAACCAAATAAAACAGGAATAAAGATTGAAAAAATATCTGAAAGGCTATACATCAATGAGCACCTATCACCTCACAACAAGATTTTGTTCAAGGAAGCTCGTGAGGTCGCAAGGGATAAGAGGGTACAGGTGTGTCTGGACCCAATCAGGTAATATTCTTCTGCGTAAAAACGATGCTTCTAAAATATTGCACATTCGATCAAGCGAGGAATTGAGGAAACTGTAAGTCAAGATAGTTCACATTAAATTAAAAAAATATATTCTAATGGCTGTTTCGGTTTACTACCAGAATGTCACTGGACTCAGAACAAAATTGGACGAATTCAAAATGAACGTTACTGTCAACGACCATGATATAGTTTGTATTACCGAATCTTGGTTGAACGATGGAGTGATGGACTCGGAATTGATCGATTTAAATGACTATACAATCTTTAGGCGCGATCGAGCGAATTCCGGCGTTGAGAAGGCTGACGGGGTGGTGTTTTCGTTTGCGGTCAAGAATAAGTTAAAACCTACTGTAGCTACGGAACTTCAAAGTGATGTGGAGGATATTTGGGTGGTGTTGAAACTAGGTATTTTTAAACTTTATCTATGTTGTGTATATCTTCCACCTAATGAGCAATTTGCTAGCACCAGATTTAGTTCCAAACTATACTCTAATAAGGCAAAATTAGGTGACTCTGTAGTCATGATTCTAGGGATTTTAATTGTCCATCGATTACATGGATTTTCAAAGAAGGTAATAATTATTCTAATGCCTTCAATGTAGAAAATAAATTTGAACATATTATTGACGCATGTACATACTTAGAACTTATGCAATATAATCACGTAAAAAAACTTTAATGGTAGAAATCTTGATCTTGTATTCTGTAATTCTCACAAAATTAATAATTTCGAACATTGTCTGTCCCCATTAGTTCGTGAGAGTCGTCATTACCCTGCATTGGAGTTTTTGTTTTCATTTGATACAGTCGGACATCTTCGAACTAATGTCTCTTCTTTTTATAGTTTTGGACGAGCAGATTACGGAGTTATAAATCAGTCCATATTTGATATTGATTGGGAAAATTTATTGATTAATAATGACGTTAATTCCGACCTGGATATTTTTTATGATCAACTTTTCAGGGTTATCCAGACTCATGTGCCACTACAAAAATTCGTAAACATTTTCCTGTATATTTCTCTAAAACAGCAATCAAATTAGTTAAAAGAAAAAATGCAATTCATGCCAAATGGAAAATTTACAATAACCTGAAAGATTTAGCTGAATTCAAAAATTTACGTAAAACATCTAAAAAACTAATTGAATCTGATTATAGAAGATATGTTTCGGAGATTGAACAGAAGGTTACTCAAAATCCTAGGAGTTTTTTCAAATTTGCATCCAGAAAAGAACGAGGTCGAGGTTTTACACGATTGATGTCTTATGGGGACAGATCAGCGACGTCCGGGAAGGATATATCTGAGTTGTTCGCGGATTATTTCCGTAGCGTGTACGTCAAGGGAACTAGAACTCGCACAGCAGCTCATCTTTTATCTAGTTACCCCAAGGTTAATATTCCAAATCAACTGAATTATATTCAATTTTCATCTCACGAAATACGTAGAGCGCTGGAGGGTATTGATGGGAGAAAGGGTGCCGGGCCTGATGGTATTCCATCCTCATTCATAAAAAATTGCAGTTCTTCTTTTGTTAGACCACTAATGATAATTTTTAATAAATCCCTCAAGTCAGCCTGTTTTCCAGCAAGGTGGAAAACTGCATCCATCACACCTATTTTCAAATCAGGAGATAAGAGCTTAGTGGGTAATTATAGGCCCATAAGCAAACTTTCTAATTTCGAGAAAGTTTTCGAAAAGTTAGTGTATACTTATCTTTCGGACTTGGTTGCATCGAAGATTGTTGTTGAACAGCACGGTTTCCTGAAGGGACGTTCGGTCGAAAGTAACTTAGTAACATTTGTCGAATTTCTACAGAGAGAACTCGATCAACGTGTTCAGGTCGATGTTGTGTATACTGACTTCAGCAAGGCATTTGATAAAACCAATATTAATATTCATATTTCTAGTCTTGCTGAGGTTGGTGTTGGTGGTGCGATGCTTGAGTGGTTTGAGTCATACCTGTCTGAAAGGTGTCAATACGTTTCAGTGGAGGGACACTTTTCTGATTCATTTGAGGTATGTTCTGGGGTGCCTCAGGGCTCCCACTTGGGACCCTTGTTATTCTTAATTTATATCAATAAGATTGCAACATGCTTTACGAAATGTAGATTCCTTCTCTTCGCGGATGATCTCAAGATAATGAAAAGTATCACCTCCGAACAGAATTGCCTGGATATGCAGTGTGAACTGAGAGCCCTTTTTCTTACTGCCGCGACCATCAATTGTACTTGAATTCGGATAAGTGCCGGGTCATCACATTCACCCGTAATGTCAACAAGATTATCTTTCCTTACAATATTGGTGAAACCCCCTTGTCCAGAGTGGAGAGTATGAAAGATTTGGGGATTATTTTTGATTCGAAACTTCTTTTTGATCTTCACGTGGATCAGCTAGCTAATTCCTGTTATAAAACTCTAGGCTTTATCATGAGAAAAAGTAGGCATTTCTCAAATTTGAAATCATTCACCACATTATATAACTCTTATGTCTACAGTAAACTCAACTTTGCGTCAGTTGTTTGGAGCCCAGGGTACTCAATATACATTGCTAGGCTCGAGAGAATTCAGAACAGATTCTTGAAGTTCATCTCATTTAAATTCAACTTTCGATTGACACCTAGAAACCCTGAAAACTATCGTCTTCGGTTGATTCAATTTGGTTTCATTTCTCTTGAAAATAGGAGAAAAATCAGTGATGTCCTTTTCTTGTATAAACTTCTCAACAATGTTTATAATTCCCCTGCCCTCCTATCATCAATAGGTTTCCATGTTCCGTGCAGAGCTCTGAGAAACAATGAAATGTTCCATATTCCTTTTCGCCATACCAATAGTGCGATGAATTCCCCTCTATGCAGGATGATGCGATACTGTAACTCTTTGAATGATTTGGATTTGTTTCATCTTGGTCAGAATTCAATTAAACAGAAACTCAAAAAAATGTATTTGTATCGTTAGGATATTTCTTGATTACTTTGGTTTTTAATGTATTGTTAAATTCTAGTTTTTTTTTTCTTTTTCCTTGTACTATGCTTGTATATATATTATGCCTATGAAAGTTCATTGATAATTTTGGCACACTTGTAATTCTTAATAGTGGATACTGTGTTGGGTGATTGTCACCTGTTTGTATTCCTAACTGTGTAAATAAATAAATAAATAAAAGGGTTTTTTTGTTTCGACCACTACAAATTTTATTGCCGAGGATTTTTGCTGCCAAAGGTTTAGATAAGAAGTATCTTAGTTCCGTTTGGACCCTATGATAGGATTACTCAATGGACTCTTTCCCTGCAATCATCACAATATACAGTTCCTCTCGAGTAACTTGATTTACAGACGGTGGAATCATTCTTATTTTAATTCCGTTAAATCAAGTGGTGCCCAATTTAGATAAATCTTTTTGATAAGGATCGCAATTTCATAAATATATTAAATCCACGACCTAAATGTTCTCCGGCGAAAAGCTGCCGTTCACATTTATGCATTATAAAACCTAATTGTACGAGGCAACATGAACCAGCATCATATAGACCAATAAGTCTCCTCCCTCTTCCTCGGAAAATATTCGAGAGAACACATATAAAAAAAATTCAAGACTATCCAGAATCAACAAATGTCATTCCGCAGTACTAATTTGGCTTTCGTCAACATATGTCTACACTCCTCCAGACTTACAGAATAGTCAATGCACTTCCAAGTTCACTGGAAGAAAAGTAGTTCTGTAACAGTGCCTTCCTGGATATCTCTCAGACATTTGACAAGGTGTGGTATGGGGGGTTATTATAGAAGATCAAAAAAAACTTCGACAAGTTCTACCTGATTCTGAAATCAAACCTCTTTAACAGACACTTCCTAGTCAGATACAATGACTCATTGTCAAATTATTAATTTATTAAATGTGGTATACTAAAAAGTAATGTACTGGGGCCATACCTTTATTTACTTTACATTGCTGATATGCCGGAAAATCATGATACAACCATGGCAGCATTTGCAGATGATGTCGCAATATTAGTTTTATTGACGATCCGGATATCTCCTCTAGAAAAATCCAAGAGCATTTTGGTAAATTGAAGAAATGGTATAAAACCTGGAGAATGACATTAAATCACAACAAATCAACACAAGTGGTCTTTCCAGCTTAACACTGAATGGCATTACCATACCCACGAAGCAAACTGTCAAATACCTCGAACTGCACCTGGACCATCGACTGACATAGAATACACATATAGATGCTAAAAGGAAACAACTAAACATGTAAGTTCAGAAAATGCACTGGCTTAGTGGAAAGAGATCAAAGTTGACCATCCAGAACAAACTGCCACTGTATAAGGTAGTGCTCAAACCTGTCTGGACTTACGGTATACAGCTGTGGTGTTATGCAAAACAGGGCCGGATTAAGGGTGTCGTAGGCCCTAGGCACTCCAGCAGCGTAGGCCCCGAAATAATAAATATTTTTTAACTGAAATTGACCGCTAATATTAAGTAATAATTTTGTTGTAGATATAAATCCGAAAATGTGATGATGCGGTATAATAACATTATTTTATTTTGGGATTTTAATGTTTTTATTTTTCATAGAGCCATTTTCAATAGCCATAATTCCAGAATTGAGTTTATCTGGAACAATGCAACTTTTATATCTACCAAATTCCATGCAGAATTCCAGGGTTTTAGTACATGAACATGACAAGACATTAGCCGCCGGGAAAACCTCTCGGACGGGCACATGCGTTTGACACAGTTGGCCACGTTTCCATGCCCACTACCAAACGCTTGCGCGCGATCGAGAGGTTTTCCCTGCTGCTAAGGTCTTTTGTTTTAGTTAAAAGGTTCTTTATTGAAATATGTTAACATTTCTAAGGAGACAGAAGATAATGCAGATGCGGTAGATATTTCCTCGATCGAGGTTAGACCTAAAGAAGCTGAGGCTTGTTGGAACTCGCAAGAATGTTCAACCAATAAAACTGAGAATATCACAGAAGACGAGGCTGACGGGGGTTTACGAAATTTTAACGACGGTTCCAAGCAGGTGGTGCCTGAATCACTACCAACAACATCCGCCTCTAGTATTTTCAGTTCTGATCCAGCACGGTGGACAACCATAAGCGCAGATCTTATCGATTACTTCTCTCATAATCACCCTGTGCAGAAATTGGATATAAATTTTAAGTAATACGCCACTAAATTTGGCGAAAAAATGAGATGTCCATCACAAGATTATTTTTCAGAAAACTGAACAACAATGATATTATAAAAGGGGCTGGTTGATATTTTCCGAATCTACTGGCAAGTTTTTTTGTTATAAATGTATTTTGTTCAAATCGGACCTACCTGGAAATCCAAACCTGTGTAACCAATTCCTTACAGGCTTTAATGACTGGAAAACGCACATTCGAGAATTTCAAGTCATGAAGTGTCTAAAGAACATTTTGCATCTATTTCTGTTTTAGTGAATTACCAACAAACTAGAAAAATTGATGAGACGTTTGATATTGTCAAGGAAAAAGAAAGCACATATTGGACAACGGTTTTAAGAAGAGTAGTGGAAGTAATTAAGTTTTTGGCCGAAAGGGGACTAGCGTTTATAGGCGATAATGAAACACATGGTAATCCTAGTAATGGCAATTTTCTTGGGGTATCGATCTCTTAGCCAAATTTGATCCGTTTCTAGAAGAACATGTAAGAAGATACGGTAATCCAGACCGCGGAAAAGTATCATATTTATCCTCCACAACATATGAAGAACTAATAATTTTACTGGGGTCAAAAGTATTGGAAAAAATAGTTACAGAAATCAAAGAAGCCAAGTATTATGGAATCACTGTGGACTCTACACCTGACGTTAGCCATACGGATCAACTCTCCATAGTTATTAGATATGTCTCAAAAACTGGAGATGTATATGAAAGATTTTTGATGTTTGTTAAAATAAAAAAACATGATGCCAAGTATCTTTTGACACTCTAATTTCAGTTTTAGAAAATCAGGAATAGACCCAAAATTTTGCAGATGACAGTCTTATGACAGTGCGGCTAATATGAGCGGAGTATATTCGGGAGTACAAACTAGATTTAGGGAAGTCAACAGCGCAGCCACTTGGGTACCATGTGGAGCTCATAGTCTTAATCTAGTTGGCACAGCGGCGGCAGAAAGCTGCTTAGAAGCTGTAAAATTTTTTTGAAATTTTGCAATCGCTCTACAATTTCTTTGCAGCGTCCCCTCAAAGATGGTCTAAACTAAGGTCTTTGGGAAGTAAAATTTCTGTAAAAGACTTTCAGAGACCAGATGGTCAGCACGTTATGAGGCTGTAAAAACATTATGTGCCCATTATGATGATATACGTGGTATTCTTACAAATATTTCAACTAGTGAAGGTATGAAACCTACAACAGTGATTGAGGCATTAAACCTTAATCCATCAAATGAATACTTTGATGGATGGTATTACTCACAGTTATTTGGGAAGATCTAAACACGTCGATATTGTAAATAAATCTCTTCAAGAACCTGGCATCGAGTTTAACACGATGGTGCGACTTTACGACAGTTTAATTCAATATTTATCTCACTGCAGAACTGAGGACATGTATAATAGCTATTATCTTTAGGCAAAAACCCTTGCACCAGATTCAGAATTTAAAGAATCCGAAACTAGAGTTCGTAAGAGAAAACGACAGTTCGATGAAGGGCCAGATGAGACTCCCTCTCGCAGTGCCAAATATTCCTTTAAGATTAATGTTTTTTTTATTGTTCTGGATGTGCTTTGCGCTGAAATGACAAAGAGACGCACTGCGTATACCAGCCTTTATGACACATTTACTTTTCTTACGGATAATACACTGACCGACGACATTATCAAGGGTAAGGCTCAAGCTCTGGTAAAAATGTATCCGTCTGACTTAGAAGAAAACTTTGTTGGTGAGTATTTGATTTTTTCAAATTTGTACCCCAAAACCACCTCTATAACGGATCTCATCAAATTACAAATAAAGGATAAACTTGTGTGAAGTTTCCCAAATGTTAATATTGCATTGCGCATATACCTTTCGATATTGGGTTCGAATGCAGAAGGAGAAAGATCATTCTCCAAGTTGAAGCTTATAAAAAATTTTATGCGTTCAACTATGGGTCAAGAGAGAACTTCGTCACTGGGCCTTCTGTGTATTGAAAGTGATGTCGCTCGCGGCATTGATTTTAAAGATATAATACACGAATTCGCTGTGTCAAAATCCCGAAAAAAGGAGTTATTTTAGGATCTACTTAGTAAACCAAACGTTTTGTATTCGTATTTTTTGTGTATTTGTATTTAGATATATTATTTTGACCTTCACTATATAATAATATAAAAATGTTTATAAGTTTTTGGGGTATTTTATTTCAATATATTTTTTTTCAAAGCCCTAAGACCTTTGGCCTTCGTAGGCCCTAGGCACGTGCCTACTGTGCCTAACTGGTAATCTGGCCCTGATGCAAAACCATTCTTGAGAAACTCCATCCAAAGATTTCAGTCTGAAACCCTTCGTTTGATATCCAATGCTCCATGGTATGTCACAAACCAAAGAATTCATGAAGATCTCTAAATACCCTACATATCAGAAGTCATACAATTCACCTCCACCATCTAGTAGGAAAGACTACAAGCTCGCTCGAATGAGCTAATAAAAGACCTGGGCATTTCACTCCCATCCTCTCCTTTTTCTTTATTTTGTCATTCTCTTTCGAGAACGATAAAGTACATAATTTGGACTAGAATTTTCCGCTCTACAACTTTTATTCGAAACTATTTCTTACTAAACCTTCTCATTCGCGAAAATATCAGAAGAACCGTATTTTTTTCTATATTTTCAAGAATTTTTCATTCATTGTTCTTGAAAATTTTGACACCTGCATTTTTGACCATATGTTTCTCTCAGTATAACAATCAACATATAAAAAATGCAGCTGTTTCCGAGAAAAAGTGATCTCTGTCCTTCCTTTACTGGACTAGTCTGGTTGGTTTACTTTAAAAGACGAACAATTTTATTGGCGTGTTATCCACAAATTGCCAGAAAGGTGGTCAAAATGTGTAGAAGACAATAGCCAATACTTTGAATGAAATGTTTTTTACATTCCTATAATAATTAGTGTTTTATTTTCACAAAGAAACACTCATTCGATACCGGTATACCCGATGGCTTACTGTTTCAGCTAGAAAAAGCTCACAAAAATACACCAAGATACCGAGACCGATGTTGATACACGCTATGTACTTATGAACGATCGCCACAATAGGTAGTCTACTTGAAAAAATTTTTAATATTGTTACTTGGATAGACTGATAAACTTTCTCAATTCGGTTTTCTCCCAGGGCGTAGCGTTGGTGATGCTGCCATTTATGTTTTCGATACCATTATTGATGCTCTGGAGTGTGGTGAGTGCCCTGCTGCTATCCTTTGTTATCTCAGCAGGGCTTTCGATTGTTTAAATCACGACTTTCTTTTTTGCAAAATGGAGAAGTATGGTATAAGGGGTGTGGCCTTGGAGTATACCTCAGAAACAGAAGTCAGTTTGTTGCTGTTTTTCATGTACAAGATGGTGGCAACGTTTCGGTAGAGTCTGGAAGGCTTTCTATTGAAGTTGGAGTACCTCAGGGCTCCATTTTGGGGCCCGTCTTATTTCTGTTGGATGTCAATGACATTGGGATGCGGCTTACTTGCGATTTTTCGGCCTATGCCGGTGATATAACTCTCTTGATCTCTGGCTCCAATAACAGGATCGTTGAAGGCAGTTTCTGCAATAACTTAACCAGTCTTGGTGACTGGTTCTCCAGAAATTCTCTGTTTTTGAACTCATCGAAGACCAAATACATTAAGTTTCAGAACAATCAGAGCAAAAGTGAGTTGGATATTGACTTCAAAGTTGGTGGAAGCCATGTTTCAAGAGCTAATTTTGTTGGTTTTCTGGGTATAATTTTTGACACGAATCTGAATTGCATTCCATCTGCTTCATGTTACGCAATCTAAAAAATGTTTTAGCTACGGATCAACTGCTACAAATGGTATTTGTCTTTGAGGTTCCATGTCGGCTGCCGACAATGTTTTTGTCTCCCAGAAGCGTATCCTGCCATGACTTCTTTAGATCGCTCGGCATCTTGACTCTGCCATCGCTTGTTATTCTTGAACTTTGCATATACATCTTCAAGAATAAGCATAAGTTTTTTACGGGTAGTTCTGTGCATTCACACAGCACTCACAACTCGGCTAGTATCAGGAGACCATGTAGGAAGCCTACGATAGGCTTTTATTTACCTAATGCTCTCGGCCCTAGACTCTTCAATGGTCTGGATGTGGGCATCAGAGACTCCCAGAATATCAAAACTTTTAAAAAGAAACTGAAGAGGTATTTAGTTACCGAATGTTTCTACTACGAGTATATTTCGGAGTTTCTGAACAACCATTGATTTTTGTTTGTTTAGTATAGATTTAGTAAATGCTGCTCTTCATGCTTCATATATACAGGGTCTTACACGAGGAACCTCACCCATATTTATACGGGAAACTACTGAACGTATTTTCATGAAATTCAGCACTTATGAGTATTTCACGATGCTGATGAAATCTAAAATATTTTCAAGGCATGAGCACCTCCGGTTTTTCCGGAAATGACGTCAACTTCCGTTTTTCAAATTAGAACACCATTTTTTTATTGCAGAAATAGATTCCTTAGAAAATTTCAAGTTATTTTGAAGTAACATTTTTCAGTTTTGGTTGGAAAATTCTCTCTGAGCGGGAAAATTCGAAAAAAAAACGACAAATAGAGCTCCGCTGAAACAAGAATAACTTGGAGGTTTTTGGATGGAAAATTTTCATTTTTGGGATTTTTTAAGATGTAAGATTGATGTATCCACTTTAAAAATCGAAATCGCGATTCATGATACAGGGGGTGAAAAAATCGCTTTCAAAGTTAGGGATGACAAAATCGTGAAAAATCAATTTTTTTTCAAATTAGAACCCCATTTCTTTATGGCAGATATTGAATCTACGTTAAGAAATAATGTGAGTGTATGCATCACACCCTTGCCCCAGAGTGGATATTTTCTGAGTTATTCACAAAAAACTGTTTTTCGTCTTAAATTTTCAGCTATTTCTTTTCCCTTCACGCCAAAAAGATGAAATTTTCAGGAACTGTTATTTGAACCATGCTGTAGATTTTTCACCCCTTCTTGAAACCGACTTCAAGTTACTATTAGGAGAATCATGGCAAACTCTCGCAGTTATAACTAGAGAAGATGCTCAAAGTTTTGACCGTTAATTTCTAGACATTTATTTATACGTCTCAGGAATGCTTCGTGCGTTGCTCTTCTTATTTCATCCGGAGGAAGAGATCTGCAAAAGTGTTTAAAAACCAAATTGAGTTTCAAAACTATGAATCTAAAAATCTAATCCAAACTGAACGCATTTCTGACTCGTTCTATGCAGTCCTCTTTATCAGTCAGGGAGTTGAGTAGATAATATTTTTATCCTACATAATAGTCTAAAGGAGTTAAATCGGGAGAATGTGGTGGTCAAAGATGTGAACCATTGTTCGCCAACCATCGATCTTCAAATAGCCTGTATAGGATATTTGACACATTGAGTGAATTGTATGGAGGCGCGCCATCTTGTTGATACCATAAGTCATTATGGTTCTGTACTAGCGGCTCAATTATTTGAGTCAATATGTCAGAATATCTATCTCCTAAGGGAGAACATTCTTTAAATAATGCAAACATGTGTAGTGTTCTATCTTACCAGTTAAAGTCCCATCATAAATGTGAACATCGAGAATTGTATTATTTTTGATGGCGCAAAAATATTGAAACTCCAGGTCTCTTGAAAGTTCCATTGTCTGAAGTGATGGTTGTTCTCTTCATCCCAATAATGACTGTTATGCCTATTGAAAGAACCATTCTTTGTGAATTTAGATTCATCTGTCCAAATTATACAGTCCAAAAAGTTTTCATTCTCTTGAAATCGAATCATCATAGCTTCGCAAAACTCTGTTCTCCTGACGAAATCAGTTTCCTTCAAATGCTGTACCTTATTGAATTTATATGGGTGCATTTTATGTTTTTTTAATGTTCTCCAAACACTCGATTGAGATAATCCCAGAGCAATCTCGGCATCTTTGAGAGAATTTTGAGGATTCACACGAAAATATGCAAGAACTGTAATTTCGTTGTTCTCATCTTCTACTACACTTTTTTCTCTGTGTATAGTTTTCTTAACGAAAGAAACATTTCTCAAGTCTGTCATGGTTCTGTTAATGGTATCTCTCGTTGGTCTGGGTCGGTCAGGAAACCTCTTCATGAACAGTCGAATCGTTCTATCTACAACTTTATTACATTTTCCATGAAGTAGAATAAGATTTAAATAATCTTCATTGGTAAAATTAGGCATAGTGATCGATTTTATAACTTAATACGAATTAGCACCAAATTAATAGTAAACACAAAATGCTACTGAATAAAGAGGAATTTGGCAGATGTAATTAATGATATCTATCATTAAAAAAAAAAGAACGTAAAACATGGTAAGTTTTTGCATATGGTTCATAAGGAATTATTTATTTATCACTGGAGAGAAAACCGATGGCCGATTAGTTGAAATAAAGAGTTGTCCGATACAAATTCGAATCCAAATTCGCCATCTATTTAGGAACAACCTGTAACTTTTTTTTTCTTGCATATTAGGGTAGTAAAATCTAAAACATGGTTTAAGTAACAGTTCCTGAAAATTTCATCTTTTTTGGCGTGAAGGGAAAAAATATAATTATACTATTTGTATGTGTAGATTTTACGTGAAACTTTGATATTGACTTTTTCCATAGCAATGTACCTTCTGCTCATATCTTAAAATAAAGATTGTTATTATTATTATTTTTTTCCATACGCCTTCTCTTTTAAAAATCTTCTTATCTGAATTCTGGAAATGAGTTGCTGATTATGAAGTTCGACAATTTCAAGGTACCATGAAAAGAGATTATCTTCATATGTCACGAAAAAGCAATAGATTTCGTAAACCGTATTTTGTGCACGAATGATCTGTTTTCGAAACACTATAAATGAAGGAATTGATTAACTGAATCCATTTCATTCATAGTAGATACATTTCAACAGGATGTATTTCAAGAGTACATTGGTGATCGTTTTAGTTTTCATCTTTAGTGAGTTTATTCATATTCGAATAATTATAATCTAAAACTAGCTTACATTTTCGATTAAGTATATATTCTAGAAAACATTTTTCTTGTCGAAAAATCATTGAATGCAATTATATTTTTTGTGTAGATTTGGTGAAACGAAACAATTCTCCATGTTGATATTTGAGGTTGGTTTTTAGAATATCTCTGATTTGAAGTGGTACGTGGAAGTTGTTTCTTTGCAACAAATCCCACAGTAAATTATAACCTAGAATTGTTCAAATCAATTTTTATTGATTATGAAGGCCTGAAGAGAGTCAAACACAAATGTCGTAACGCATGTGTCGTATTTTGGTCCGTTTTCAATGATTTTTTTGTCGTTTTTTGAATTGCTCGATATTATGTAAGAATGAAAAATTTTCTTTTATTCATCAAGAAAAACAGTATTTTTTAAAATAAAAGAAGGAACATTGATACTTTAATCTAAAGTGTAAGACTATAGTTGTCATTCTTAGATTATTTTTAATTCGTTTACACTTATCAATAATTGACTATTTAAATACAGGGTGCTCGGCACATGGACCGTCAACTTTTTTTGGGACGTTGGTAGGGTCATTTGCTACCTTTTCAGTCTTGGAACCTGGGTCCTTAGTATTACGGTTACGGAGGTATGATTTTTTTATTAGGTTTTTCTAAATTACCCAAAATGTACCCTACGAAGCCCAATAACTTTTATTGCGTGTGCTTTTACATGCATTTTTTTATTGTATTAAGTCTACATGAGTGTGTGTTTAAAAAAAACGTATTTATTATTACAGATAACATCACAAAATTAACACGTGGGCCTTTTATTAAAAAAAATTATGAAAGTATGAAAACATCTCCACTCCTATTGAAATTTAAAATAAAATTACAGCTATTACAAACTTAGTTTTATTTTAAAATATTCTTTGGTTTATAACGTTGCTAACCATATGCTATTTACGTAAGTCAATAAAAAAATAATACTGCAAATCAGATTTTAGTCAGAAGAGTGAAGAAAGTCGCACCTAAATAAAAGTACGGATTTCGACACAACACAGCGAGCAAGGAAATTTTACCTGCCCGTTTTAGACGCTTGTGAATTATTATTACTATTTCTGTCCTTAGGTTGGATTGGGTTAGTCACCGCTGACTTGACCCTACCGTCATTCGAGATTTAACTGTCTCTGCTGTTGGAAGTGTCGGTGCCGCGTTGTTCAGTTTTTGAATTTGCATTTTTTTGTTTTTGGTAAAATTTGGCATATCATCAACCAAAATTAAAACAACAGTAGAAAAAAGTCGATAAAAGTAACAAAAACAAAAAAATACAAATTTAAAAAACTGAACAACGCGGCGCAGACACTTCCAACAGCAGAGACAGTTAAATCTCGAATGACGGTAGGGTCAAGTCAGCGGCGACTAACCCAATCCAACCTAAGGACAGAAATAGTAATAATAATTCACACGCGTCCAAAACGGGCAGGTAAAATTTCCTTGCTCGCTGTGTTGTGTCGAAATCCGTACTTTTATTTAGGTGCGACTTTCTTCACTCTTCTGACTAAAACCTTATTTGCAGTATTATTTTTTTTATTGACTTACGTAAATAGCATATGGTTTGCAACGTTATAAACCAAAGAGCATTTTGAAATAAAACTAAGTTGGTAATAGCTGTAACTTTTTTTTAAATTTCAATAGGAGTGGAGATGTTTTCATACTTTCATAATTTTTTTTTTTAATAAAAGGCCCACGTGTTAATTTTGTGATGTTATCTGTAACAATAAATACGTTTTTTTAAACACACACTCATGTAGACTTAATACAATTAAAAAACTGCATGTAAAAGCACACGCAAAAAAAGTTATGGGGCTTCGAAGGGTACATTTTGGATAATTTAGAAAAACCGAATAAAAAAATCATACCTCCGTAACCGTAATACTAAGGACCCAGGTTCCAAGACTGAAAAGTTAGCAAATGACCCTACCAACGCCCCAAAAAAATTTGACGGTCCATGTGCCGAACACCCTGTATAATTATTCGGTATATAGTACGTTCATGTGATGCACAAAATAGTGATTAACTGGAAAGTTTTCCGAGAGTTTTGAAAATTGTTAGTTCTATAGATTTTGAGGCGCTGTGCCCGAATTTTGACTTCGCGTATATTTGCCTCTAGCGTTTTCATATATTGGAAAAAATGGCGTCGAATGGCATTTTAAATTTTTGACAATATCAAACACAAATTTCCAGATCATCAGTCACGTTTCCGATTGATTTCATGATAATCTTATAGTTTAACAGTCTACGATGTGTATTTAAGAAATTCAAAAATTTACCCAGCATAGAATCAGTTTTACAATCCCTAGCATATTCATTTCACCCTGTCGATTCCTACTCTAAATGACAATTATCGTTGACATTCTAATCTTATGTATTGTAATCGCAACCAAACAATAAATTGGCTTGGTTGTATTTATTTATATAAATGAATCCATCAAAATATGACTACCTATATTCATCATTCGTAATCAATGGATATTTTCATAAAAACCTTTTTCAGGTAGGATTTCTTCACATAGAGTGTAATCTTTCTTTTAATTCAATTCAAACGGCCTCAGAAATCACGGAGAAACGTTCTATATTTCTAAAATAGTGTTTTTAAAATTCCATTCCCTCAATTTTTATCTAACGTAATCTTGACATTTCTGTTTCGTTAGGGCAGTAGAAACCCATTTTCATATCCAAGTAGAGAGAGACCGAAATTTTCCGTTTTGAAAGTCGAGAATTATTCCGTTCTGTCACAATTTCCACGAAGAAACCCGAACGGGTTTCGAGATGAATCGTCTTGAAAACATAGACCTTGCGGCATTGTATAGAATCACAGAATAAATCCGTTCCACTCGGTTTATGCGGAAACAACTGGAAATTGAGTAGCCTCTATTTATGTGCACATCTTTAGAGCTTTATCGAATAATAATAATTTTTTTATTCAACTTCAGTAAAATTCACGGAGAGTGAATCGATGCTAGAGTTGAATTAATATTATTTTGGTTTTTTTTTTGGAAAAAGCACCCATTGCGAATCAATTATATACAGGGTGTCCCATATGCTTTGCCTATTATTAACAAATACTTTCCATCGAGTTATTTCGGCTGTTTCTGCTTACGGGTTCTTAATTCGATAAAATATCATTTCGTGTTTTTCGCGTTTCTTCGTGTTTCTTCCAGTTCTTTCATGTTTTTCGCTTTCGACGGGGTTTTTGCGTTCCTTCGAGTTTTTCAGGTTCACTGGCTTACTAGTAACAATTAAATACAAATCGAAACTAGAGTCAATTTCCTATAATTTATGCATCTATCTTCATAAAGTTAATAATTAACGCGTCCATCCTTTCGTGGGTGCGATTACGTCCGAATGGAATGAGCTGAAATTTTCAGGGTAGGTCGGAGGAATGAATATCTCGGACGAGTTCGTTATCAGCACAAATCCTTCCAATGATTCAGGAATTATGAGCATCTGAAAAATTGGTTTCCTCGATACCTCCCAGAATATCCATCGGATCAAGTTTCAACTTGGAAGATATCTGATAGGTTCAAACACATAGGCTCGCAAAATTTAAAAAAATTCCAAAAGAAAATCTGTTCAATATTTTATAGCTCATTTCGAACGTAATTAAACAAAACTTTGAGCATGTATGGACGATATTGATATTTCACATATTCTCGAATTTGATTGTCGTAGCTTCTTTATATCTAAAGAAATGATTATTTTTTTAATTACTCACGAGAAAAGAGGAATGTCAAAAAGTCACTCATAATTTTTAATGTTACATATCACAAATATGTAATCGATAAACATCAATCGGATTTATTATTCAGTTTCACGCTAGATCTGAGGAATTAAAAATCTCGCTCAAGTTTGTCATTGGTTCAAAACCGTCCAATAATTCAGGATTTATGAGCATCTGAAGATGAACTTCCAGAATATCTCTCGAATCAACTTGTAATTTGGAAGATATCTGAATTATAGGTTAGAACAAATAGGCTTGGAAATTTCGAGAAAATTGAAGCGATAGAAATTTTCAAAACAATTTCAAACGAAAAATATTCCAATACTTTATACCTCATAAGATGTTGGGTGTATTCAAACAAAAAATTGTCCATGAGTGGACGTTATTGATATCTTACATATTCTCAAGTTCCTTTGTAGTAGCTTCTTTCCATCTTAAGAAATGATAATTTTTTCTCATTTATTCAAGAGAAGTGACAAAAAGTCCGTCAGAAGTAACTCTGCTTGATGATATCACAGATACATATTCGATTCACATGGGTCGTACTTATCAATCAATGTCAGTTGAGGTAAAATTAATTGAAATCGTTATCATAATTTAGAAAAGCACTGACGTAGGTTATTAGGAGTAAGGAATCTAAGTTTCGAACAAAACTTAAGGAAAATTATGGAAATTTATTTTTGATTTGATTTATAGATTTCTTCGTTCATCGTTGTTTTTGTGTTTGTACCAGATTGATCCAGAATGCAGGAAAAGACCTCAAGTCAGTTCTTTCTAAATTTATTTTAGTGTGGTACCCCAGTAGCCTTAATTAAATTTCTTGAAATTTATAGTATTCTCATTCGCTTAATTGTTCTTGATGGACCAGCTGTTGCGAAATCATCGTCTCTAGGAGCTATCGAAACGTCATAAACCGAAATTTATCTACATCATCCGTGATGGGAGTATCAGTTTCATCGAAATCATCTTCCGTCTCTATTTATTAGTATGTTTGCTCCATAATAGTCTCCTCTTCTTCTTCATCATCGCTATCTGATGATGGAATTTGCGAGTTACTACAGGTATTATTAGCAAAAAAGGAGATAATCTTTTTTCACAATCTTTTTTTTACACGACCAAGAATGTTAGACAAGGACAAAAATAAATGATAACCGCTTGGTGGCAGATTTGGACTATAAGGCGAATGCATAAGAACCTCTCAACCAAGGTCCCACAAAGCTTTTGGCGGGTCATTAAAGACATGTGAGGCATGGCGTTTTCCTGATGAAATACGACACCTCTCTTATTTGCTAATTCTGGTCTCTTCTGATCAACTACTGCTTTCAATCGGTATAATTGCTGACAGTAGAGATACAAATAAAGCGTCTGGCCATTGGGCAGTAGCTCAAAGTAGATGCCCCCTCACCAAATACACAGCAAAACTTTCCGGCCCGTCAATCCGTGTGTGGTCACCGTTTAAGCTGCTTCTCCAGCCTTCGACCATGAATGTTTTCTCTTGACATCGTCGTATGTGACCCATTTTTCGTTACCAGTAACCAGCTCTTTCAGAAATGGATCGATTTTATTCTGTTTGGCCAAGAAATCGCAGATGGAAACACGATCCACCTAATTTTTCTCAGACAACTTGTGAGACACACAAATATCAAGCTTCTTTCTGAAGCCAGCCTTATTCAAATGGTTTAAATGTCCATCTTTAGGTCCTGAGCGATGATGCGGCAGCTCTCATGCCGATCTACTTCGATCATTTCCAATATTTTATTTTTGACGACAGGCCTTCCAGTGCCATTACCAGAACTGCGCGAGATTGGCTGTTACAGTAGTGGTACCATAAACATTGTGACTTACATTCTCACCTTTATCAAAGCAAGATTGTAAAATGTACCGAACTTTTTCTTCGATCACCTCCATTTTTGACGCTATAACACACAATTAAATCCTTCAGTTACAACAATGACAAATATGTTTTGCTAGAATATAAATTATTTTTTTCAAAGAAAAATGTTTGAATGTTACAAATACAAACAGTAAAGCCATATGTCGACAACATAATGAATTTCTATTTGCCCAACTTAATATACAAGTATATTATGGTCTAATATGTCTACTGACAGTAAAATTTAGATTTAAATTAATTCCATAATTCACAAATATACGCAGCTGAAATTGAACGCCACAGGTTGGATGAATAACGAGTAATGGCCAAAGAGCGCATTGGATTACATTATGCGACTCTCAAATGCCCAAACTATTGACTCTATGACAAATCAAGTTAATATATAAATATAAGGCAATCGTCTCTAGTTTCATTTTTGTATACATAATTTTAATCGTAAAATGAGAGAATGAATAATAAACGATGGTCGACGCTACTGTTACAATGGCAACCTACTAATCGTAGGAGGCGGGGAAGACCTAGAAAGTCCTAGAAATAAAATATTTACTCACTGTGTGTGAGGGCAGAGGACTGAAAGCAGATGACTGAAAGGATCGTCGGCGTTGGGAACTGGGATGAGAGATACGGCGACTGTAGAAAACTCATCAATATACAGGGTGGCCATTTGAAAACGAAACAGACGAGATTACAGACGAAATAAGTTATTTCGATAGAAATGCTTGAACAGGTCGATTTCTATTTCAAGGGGGACAACTTAAGATGTAGGTTACGGACGTATAGCGCTTCAACCCTTGCTGCTACAACCCCCTCCCCCAATTTTTGAATAGGGAAGATGGGGTGAGTGATACCTCAATTCAAAGGTATTTCTATACTGATTTCAGCGCAGTAAATGTTTTTTCATTTTATGCATTAGTTTTCGAAATATTCATGCGTTAATTAATTTTTTCACTTTAATTAATTTTTGCGAATAATTGACATTTCGTGCTTCCGAAACACCAAAATTTCCGTACTTGTATTTGAAATTGCAAAACATCTACCACTGGGCAAATGAAGTCATACCGTAGGTGTTAATGCTACTAGGGTCAGATGTTCGACTAGCTGTTTTATTCACTGAAATCATTCTCCAACTGTACGGTATCAGAACGATTTGAAGTATTGATCTAAGAAATAAGACTTTTCAAAGTAAAGTAAATAATTTATCAAAAACTCACATCAATTAATTAAATATTCAAATTGTTCACCATTAGCTTCCATACAATGAAATAAGTTTTGTTCGAAACGATGGCGCACATTTTGTAGCATTTCTGGAGTGATTTGACGACATTCGTTCACTAAACGTCTTCTTAAATCTTCTACGGAATCGGGCTGTGTAGAGTGAATTTTACTCTTCAAGTGGCCCCAAAGAAAGAAATCTAGTTGTGACAGATCTGGTGATCTGGCTGGCGATTCAGTGGGACCCCTTCTTCCAATCCACCGATTTGGAAATCTTTGATTCAAAGCTCCATCCTGCTGAAACACAATCTGATCTTCCACATAATTTCAGCATTGTTTTCAATAATTTCCGTCAACATTGGGTCAATGTGTGGTTGGTTCGTAGCTCAAAATGTCGATTTTTCACAAAAAAACACTACAAGTGCCATGAAAACACCACTTCATTTTCGAATACTTAGTTCAAAATATTTAAGAACTAATGCATGAAATGAAAAAACAATTACTGTGCTGAAATCAGTATAAAAATATCTTTCAAATGAGTTATCACTCACCCCATCTTCTCTATGCGTCCATAACCTACATCTTAAGTTGTCCCCCTCGAAACAGAAATCGACCTAGAATTTCTATCGAAAAAACTTAATTCTTCTGTAATCTCGTCTGTTTCGTTTTCAAATGGCTACCCTGTATAACGTTCAGTTTAGTTTGAATGAAAATTCCTTCCACAGCATCCTCTTTTGAATCTGAATTGTTCAAAAACCTTATTTTACCTCTAAGAAATGATTCACCCACTCATGTTTCATCAGATGATTACATCGATTTAATTCCTTTCAACTTCAAATATCTCAAACGTTACAATTTAGGAAAAAAGATGAAGAATGATTTTATCTGCAAAAAAGACTCATGATTCTAGGAAGTAGAAGATACGGACCTTTATTTCAAGTGATATTTGTTTTTCGTGCAATTTAACCAATCGGTTCAGTAGTAGTGAGAAACACACAAGAAATGGAATAAATCTATTGATGCCAAAAAGTGCATTATTGTTATCGAAAACCTTCTACAAGATATCATTTCAATTGATATTGTCGTTTGAATATTACAGGTGAAAATGCCATTTTTTAAATGAAATTTCAACACTGGGCCAAATTTAGAAAAATGTTATAGGAAGAAAATTTTTTTTATGTCAAGAATCTATGGTTAAAATTAACCAGTGGTCGAAGACTCACCCTGTATATACGTATATATGAGTCGGAAAGGAGATATTGTCAAAAAACAACTTTTAGGCGCCAAAAATACGAGGTGACAAAGTCAAAATTCTGAAAGAGCTCCTCAAATATATAAAAATTATCAATTTTCAAAACTCTCGAAAAACTTTCCAGGTAAAATAACCAAATGATTGTATTATAAGCGCAATCCTAATAATTTTCTTTCAGGTGTTTTGGGACATGAAGAAACTACTTTAAAAGACATTGTAATACCAAGTTCACCACATTTGTCTTCACCGGATATAGCCACAACCCACCATAAAATTCATCACTCAACAACGGATAGCCCAGGTACCAATATTTATTTGTATATAAAATGAAGGTAGAACATCGAGATTAACAAAGTTTCGTTTTTTCTAGTTACTGAATTACCACAAAACTTGAGAGAAATTCGGGGTATATTGGAATTGGTTTTACCACTTGATGAAGTCCACCTTGAACTAGTCAAAGGTATATTTTGATGAAGACATAATGCTGTGTTTTATTTATAATGATGGATTTTTTACAGACTTCTTGCCGGTTACTATCGAGTTTGCAAAACTGTTTATGCATATCAAACGTGAACATTAACTCAAAACATGAAAACTTATAGGATTCTACATGATTAAATGTTTTCTGAGGAATAAATTGAATGTTTATTTATGCAGATTGAGTTTTTATTTATTTCATTAAAAATGTTCAAAAGCATTGGTGAGGTCAGGAGGTCTTTTGTTTGTTGTAAAATCCTCTCAACTTTTTCCCGTCATCGAATCAATGACATCGAATGTTCTGGCGTCTAACAAGTGGACGGGGATAATGAATGAAAGATATATCTTTCTCTATTCTCGGAATTCGATTCGAAACAATCAAATAACCAAATACTCGTTATTTTGTGCAATACTAAATTACGTGTACCTAGATTTTTAAATTACCTTCTCTGAGTTCCTCACAAATAGTTAGTTTTACAATGATAAGAGATGAATGAATGTTCAATTAGATGATTAACACTTGACTATTGAGGTGATTTTAGGATTTTAAATGCAGAATATCCTTAACAGCCCTTCAAGTCTATAAGAATAAATACATTATGGTGAGGAAATTTAATGTTATTCATAGGAAATAATTTGACAATTTTGAATACTTCTCACTCAAATAAAGCTGACATCATTACTTACCAGGTATGCCGGTATGAAGTGAGCGTCAAGATACAAATATCTCCATAGGGAACATTTGTTGTGAACGAGCTTTTATTTTTGTTTGTTTGTTTGCTATGACATCTGTGAAACATATTAAGTATACATCAAGTCATTCAACGGACATCATCATATTTTTTCATCGTGTTAAAAATGTCGAATTTTGTACCAGAAAGTGATGATTTTCGGAAAGCATAAATTTTCTGTTTTTATTTGAAGAAAAGTGCTGCAGAGTCGCATCGAAAGTTTGTCGAGGCATATGTTGATCATGCTCTATCAGTCTTCTACTCAAACTCGCCGCAATCCAGAAACAATTCAAGACCTCAAGACTGAAATTGAGCTGCTATTGGTGAAATATAGCCCCAAACAATCGAAAATGTATTAAAAAAATTGGGTGGAACGAATAGGCTACTGCCAAGTCAGCCGTGGTGGTCATTTGGCCGAAATTATTTTTCATAAATAAATGTCATGAACCAACCTTTTAAATAAATGTTCAACCATTGGAAAATATTGAGCTGTTTTTTTTTATAGCAAAATTAAATTCCAATTTTTAAATGGGCCACCCATTACATGCATAAGATGGTTTGAACGGTTCAGAAATAATGATTTTGATGTGAGAAATGAACGTGGAAAACAACCAAAATAATTTGAAGACGCCGAATTGCAAACGATATTGGATGGCAGAAATGTTAAATGTTGCACAACAAACACCGTATAAAAGCTATAGGAAATATTCAAATGTGGAAAATGGATGCCGCATAAATAGAATGAAAGACAGATGGAAAACTGTGATATATATTTGAGGGATAATTTGACAAAGTGTTCTCTGTTGTTTTATTCTTCGCTAAGATAGTTCGATACTTAAACAATCGCCACAATGAATAAGAGGCAGAAGCGCCTCTTTCTCTCATTGTCTCATTGCTTTCCTAAACACATCGTTGAGACCACCGTTCCCATCATGTCGGCTATGACGAACCTTATACACATCTTTTACAATTTACAGTATTGTTATGAAATTTTATTCGAATATGTTTTGGGAGCTGAAACTTTTCACCAAACGAATCCCAATTATTATTCAGTTTTCTATCTATCCCAGAGACAGTATCGCCATTTTTTGAGACACTGTATACTATACAATATATTAAGTATACCGGTATGAAATGAGCGTTTTTTCGTGAAAATAAAACACTAATAATTTATGGGAAAATAAAAAACATTTTATTCAAAGTATTTGCCATTGTTTTCTACCTTAGACTAAATAAAAATAGACCCCTTTATTTACGTTGAAAAGTGTCGCATCTGAAACTTAGAGCTGGTCGATTGTAACTTATTGAGCTGTTCCACTCAGGTCTAAAAAAAATGTTGCCAAACTGAGCAAATAGCAGGTTTCTCTATTCCCCTATAATTGAATAAAAACTTTTTCTCCAATTTCCATTCAAAACATTGTATATAATTTTATATTTTGAATTGAAACTGTCTTTTCGGATATATAAACAAGAAGTAAAAGAAAAACTTTAGTTGATTCTGTTATTTTATGTCAGAGACCGCAGCTAAAAAGAAATTTAGATAAAAGTCAAGACAACGCTGCCGCATTCTCTGCATGACAGTTTGAAGGTCACATGATGTTTAGAAGACACAAGTTGCTACCTCTGTATCGAAAATAAATACGCAAATTGAAGAAAATTTGTGAGAGTCAGTATTAGGTTTTTCATATTTTTTAATGTTTATTACTTTTCATCGCACTAAAATGGTTCGTAAGTGTGAAAGTTGTAGTAAAGAATTTATCGTTTCATAGGTAAGTGTATTGTTAGAAACGAAGTATTTAGTTATTTACATGTTCAGTAGCGTAGAAAGTTTCAATAAGGAAGTTTTCAATGAGAATATTATAAGATAAAATGAGGTTTTCTTGAATTAAGGTTCCCAGATGACGATGAAAGAAGAAGAATTTAGGCTTTGCTGTTGGGATGGTCAAATATTTGCCAAAAGAAAGCAATTTTCATTTGAATCAGACCATTTTGACCCTGAAGATAATGTGAGCAGAGTAAATGGAAAAATATTTTATGCGGTGTTGCCGAGTGAGGTTTCACAAGAGACTTTCAATGAGGGGGTCAAAACAAATCGACATTTTACAAAGGAATTATTCGTCTATCTTATATATTCTAAGTTTTCTACACATTTTGACCACCTTTCTGGTAATTTGTGGATACCACGCCAATAAAATTGTTTGTCTTTCAAAGCAAACCAACCAGACACCCAATTTTCGACCTCCTCGTAGGAATCAAAGTGCGGCTCAGCCAATGCGTTTCCATCGATGAAAACAAATGGTAGTCAGAAGCAGCCAAGTCTGGTTGATATCGCGGCTGGGCTAGCAGCTCCCAGCCAAATGTTTTGATTGTAGCCTTAACCGTGATACAGTTGGAATTCATTTTGATTATTAATTTCATCATTCCATTGATTATTCCATTGATTACAGTTTTCTCATAAGAATGTGAAGGTTATTTGGGTTCTTGGCTATAGGGGCTATTTATAATCAAACAACCATTGGTACATACACCTATATTTCGGAACTATATTGGTTCCTTCATCAGGATGCTGAAAAATTTTTTAAAATTACACAAAAACCCAGTTTATACTAGGTATGGGGATAAAAATCTTAACAATAAAAATACCTCTTTAAGACAGGTGTAAGAAAGAACTATCAACAACTAAAACATAATGTTACTCACATGCGTCAGTTGCTGTAGAAAATAGAGGCAAACTGAATGGAAAACATTCCTCAGAATATAGCTACGAGGCTATAATATCAATTCATCAAAATGGAGACATGCAAAAACCGACAGATTTAACATTGGTTACAAACAGTCTTTATAGGTTAGGAGAGACCACAGACGAGAGCAGAGAAGGTAAAAGAGACTAATTTCAATTCTATGAAAACGAGGCGGTGGCGTTTATCGAGGTACGGGGGCCATCTTTTAAGTCTAGATGCAGGAGATAACTATAAATGTTACTGAGACCTTTTATGTCTGTTCTTTTATTAACACTATTGTTGTTTTCGTTAATAAAGCACATTTCTTGGAATATTCTCTTATGATAATTTTTGCAAAAGGAGAGGACCTTCGCTTGCTCAAAATTAAACGAGTGAAGGTTTTTAACTGCATGATTGGACAGCGCGCAATTTTCGGATAAAGACCTGATGTCACCTCGATGGCCAGAAAAACGACGTTTCAAGGACTGAGATGTTTGTCCTATGTAGATGCTGGGGCAATCATTACAAGGGACTGAATAAACACAGTCAGACTGGTTAAAAAGAGGAATTTTGTCTTTTAATCTGGAAAACAGAGCTCCATTTGAGAAAACGTTATATTTGGCAATCTTTAGATTTTGATGTTGGATAGAATGTGGATTAACTTATTGGTGAGACCAGGAAGATAGGGCAGGGAGGCAAATTTTGGGATATCCAACTCTGAGTTGGTGGTACCATTGATAATTCTTCCTTCATTGTTCTGGGGTGCAATGGAAAGTTCTTCTTGTGTTGTTGGGGTGCAGTAAATGAGTTTATTAAGAAGGCCTTTAGGGTAGCCATTCTCTCTGAGGACGTTATACAATTCTCTGAAGGCTGTCCTTTGATAATCCTGATGTGCAATCTTATGAATTCTATCTTTCAAGTTAAGGATCACTTTCACTTTCCAATCATGATTTGATCGATAATGGATGTATCTGCCTGAACTAGTAGGTTTTCTATACCAGTTTAATCTCAAGGTGTTGTCTGGGGCTCTGATAACTCTTGTGTCTAAGAAGGGAACCGAATTCTCATTCTCCTCCTCCACCGTGAACTGGATGTGTTCATCATAAGAATTAAACACCCTTAGAAGCTCCTGTAATCCATCTGCAGGTATTGCTATGATAATGTCGTCCACATATAGATATAGGAAGGCTGGTTCAAAAGAAAGGCTTAGGTGACAAACATTTATTAATTCTGTCATGACGATGACATTGTTACTAAATCCACGGCTAATCTCCTCCAATATTTTCTCATAAGATAATTTAGATTCATAAATGATTTCTCTAACGGAGGGTTTGTTTTGTTGCATCGCCGTTAGATGTCTTATTGCGAGATTCGATACATAAATTTTGCATTCAAACCATCGTAGATGATATAAATTTCGTGGTCTTCAGGAAATTAATATCGATTTTTATTTTTATCCATCGCCGACATTGAAGAGTTGTGAATTGAAATTCTGACAAACAGTAGAGTTTAAAACCAGCAATTATTTTCGAATTTGTAATTTTTGGGAGCTGAATTAATTTTGCTGTTGAGGCATTAATCAATTGAATTTGGATAGCCTAGTCAGATTTTATTCCATATTTCAAGGCTGCAATTAAGTGAAAATCTATTGATAAAGAGGGTAAGCTACACGATGTTCAATTAAATTCAATTAAAGATTTTAAAATTATTTTTATTTCATTCTCAGATTTTTTTATTTCCTATGGTAATTCTCACTCTACATATTACACGGAAATTTTGGGTGAACGATACAAACCTTCTGGGATCAATTGGTTTAGAAATTGGATTGCTGTATCTGGAGAGATTTTGACTATACCTTTCCATACTTGGTTCATTTCTGATGCTTTCAAGATACTTTCAAGATAAGTCCCTTACCATATTTGATTTCTTCATGTCAGTTTATAATTGAATAATTGGAGATAATCCCTATAAATTTCTGACTGCCTAGTCAACTGATATTATTTTCAGTTATTATATTTTATTGAATTGATTAACATCTGCAATAGTGAGTAAGTACTCGAAGACTGCTAGTTTTTAATATAATTCATTCTTTGATAGATCATAATGACCATTGTCCTTAAATGCACGGTTTTCTCAGTAAGTTGATTCTTGGATAGTTCATAGTTAGTTGCTGTAGATTTGATATGTTCAATTAAGCACTTGTATATTGTATATTTATTTTTGATAACAGATTTGTTGTATTTGGTGATCAATTTCTGATTTTCTTCAAGGCATATGTAACCCAGCCCTTGATTAAGTCTCAATGCTTGTTAACAAAATTCAATATTTTCGTTGACAAATTATTGATTTAATTTTCAACGACAGGTTAACATTGAAGAAAAATAACCGTAGCAACCGGTTTTGCTTTGTGTGCAGGTGCATTGTCATGGATCAAAATTACCTTGCCGTGTCTTCTGGCCCATTCTGGTCATTTCTCGATCAATGCATGGTTCAAATTGATCATTTGTTGTCGGTAGCGATCAGTATTAACGGTTCCACCAGGTTTTAGGAGCTTGTGGTAAACTACCAAACACACTGTTAGGAGTTCCTTAATATTGGGATGTTTAAGAACTTATTTATTCTTAATACGCATGCCCAATTGTACATATGTATATATATCCAGGAGTGCGTTCAGAATCAACGTCAGACGTCGCTCGGAGTGCACCCTGGCCGTTCGGAATCGACGTCGGATATAAAATACCCCGTTCGTAATGAATCGGAACGTTTGCCCGGGTGTTAAACTTTGCATCTTGCAAAATACATCGGAAAGATATGCTCGTCCGGCGCAGTGACGAAAATTTCAAATTGAAATTCCCTTAGGCCTTAGACTATAATAGAAAGTCCCTTCACTAGTCTAAGGGAATCCCCAATAACGAAAGTACTTTAAAGTTGGGGATGAAGCTTCTTTCTGTTGCATTTGTGCATAAGTAAACTTATTGATAGGATAGTTATAGTGCTCGTATATTATATTTAATGAAAATGGCTACACTTTCCATTTCGAATAGAAGTCATGAAATTCTTTTCAATCTGAAATGTTCCCTGAATTGTTCATCACTTATATTAGGAATGATATTTTCAAAATAATTCTGCACTCGTAGTGGGATTTCTCGAATTTTGTATTACTTCTACTATTGTATTTTCTTCATCCTCCTCGCTACTCGGATACTCATCAAAAATTTCATTTAAACAGTGAATAACGACATTCAACATATTAGACAGAATATTAATATTCAATTCATCGCAATTTAATACACTATCCATTTTTGTATGTTCAAAATTCTAATTCAGAAAACCGTAATATTATGTTCGAAGAAATCAAATAATGAAATTATTCCACAAACGCAACTTTGTATTTATTTTATTGTTAGATATCTTCGGTGTCTATGCACCTGTCGTACTATGGCGATCGTTCAGTTCGCGCGAACTCTGGCTCTGCACAGTTCGTCTATGAACGACCGTACGTAGTAATAATACGACGCTTTTCAGAGTCGTCAGCTCGGCAAATGACTGCCACTAAGATGGATTTTCCGCAGAATAGGACAGAGTTATTCCGGAGTGTTTTTCTCCGGTATTTTATGCATCAAGAATTTCGATATACGAATGATATATCGATCCATCGAAGTGTTTTCGCTCTTGCCGGCCGGCAACTACTTGATCGTCTTCAGCGTATAGTCATCTCGATCGTGCGATCGCGACTGACTACGCGCCTTCGTGAAGATGATCGAACCGTCGACAACGATCCTTGGGAAGTTGTCGCGGGGACAGTTTAACACGGGGTCTCGTCTAATCGACAAGACGAATCCCCAGGCTAAGGGCTGAGTATTAACAGATCGCAGCGTAGAAACTGCTCTACCGAGTACAACACCCTGCCAGGTACGTAAGTCGTCTACAGACAATTCAAAGCTTCAACATCGAAATGAATGACCCATGATCGACCTCCAAGAGGCCAGGTAGGACGTAGCAGAATAGATCTCGCTGCACACCATCGGCCCCAGACGGCAAAAATGGCTCGTGCAGCATCAGATAGATATCTGACGCCTAGTAAAGTCACATTGTTTGAGCCTTTCGACTCTAGAAGCTCAAAAAAATATCGTTGCCATCTTTGACTAGACAGGATACGGCCTTAGAGGCGTTCAGGCATAATCCCACGGATGGTAGCTTCGCACCACCGCCCGCCCGAGCGAGTGCGTGAACCAAATGTCCGAACCTGCGGGTAACCATGGTTACCAAAAAGTCTTACATTTCGGCGATATTAACGAATATATATACCATGTAGCCCCTGGAGCCTCCAGTTCTTCTGCTCTTGTTCCCTATTAATGGGAGAGACAATCCGACGCTTGGCGAATTCTGCTTCGCAATGATTGGAAGAGACGACATCGAAGGATCAAAAAGCGACGTCGCTATGAACGCTTGGCCGCCACAAGCCAGTTATCCCTGTGGTAACTTTTCTGACACCTCTTGCTGAAAACTCTTCAAGCCAAAAGGATCGATAGGCCGTGCTTTCGCAGTCCCTATGCGTACTGAACATCGGGATCAAGCCAGCATTTGCCCCTTTGCTCTACGCGAGGTTTCTGTCCTCGCTGAGCTGGCCTTAGGACACCTGCGTTATTCTTTGACAGATGTACCGCCCCAGTCAAACTCCCCGCCTGGCAGTGTCCTCTGATCGGATCACGCTGGAGCGTTTATCGGCGCCCGTAATCAAGGACGCGACGACCACGACCGATACGTTCGCGTTAACGAACGCAAGCGGAACGAAGCCGGCACCTCGACACAGTGCGCCACTCTACGCGCTTGGTTCGAGAACACCGTGACAGTCGCAGCCACCATGGTATAAGGTTTGTTCTTCTTGCTTACACTTTGTACACTTTAGTGTAAAATTTACACTTTCACGTTCTTCTTGTCGGAAATGACGTAGAGGTGTAAGGTTATGCGCTGTTCTTCTTGAAAGTGTATTACACTTTTATGACGTATTTTACACTATTCTTACACTCACTTGAGAGGAGGTGTAAAGAAGTGTAAAGTGAACTTTTAGGTTATATTTATATTTTTATTTTCGTTATATATTCGGTATATAACGGTTTCCAGAATGCGACTTTTTCCGTATGGTACATGAATAAGAATAATATCTAATATATTTAATATTATCTATGCTCTGTTTATGGTAATCGATAATGGACCTAAGATATTTCTTTTAAAAGTTATCTTCGAAGTTGAGTTGTTTATGTGCGGTCGCGATAAACTGAAGTGAATTGAAACAATTTTCTGTTAGTTTTTCGCAATGGAAGTGATACAGGGAATGAAAATCGCTATGGTCAATAGAAATGACGATGGATCTGTTATTCTAGATGAAGAAGGTTTCATTACATGCCAAACCAACAGTATTGAAAATGAAGAAGTAAGCCAGCCAGCACTTATCCCTGCTGCTAAAAAAGAGTACCTGTAGGTACAACGGCAAAGGCCTTAGAGGTATGCAAAGACGAAATTAGAGAATATAGAAAGACTCTTGAACAGAGGCAAGAAAAAAATGATGAAACTTTAACCCAGGTCCTCAACACTTACAGGGCAATTCAAGAGAGGCAAGATCAACATTTCACCAAAATAGAGGAGTGTAGAAAGAAAGCAATCGAGCTGGCCGAGAGAAGGAATCAATTAAGGGAAGAAAAGAACAATCTTTTAAGAGAATTATTGAATACTTTGAAAGACAAAGAAAAATAAAATTGTAAAACTTATACATATCTTTGATATGTTTAAATCATAATTAAATAAATTTTTTTATTAAATAGTCAATATTTTATTTCCATTTTATAAATGATACAATACAAAAAAATTATTATTCTAGTTGAGTTGCGAATTGTCGACATATCTCGTCCCTAAGCTCTCGTCCCTGCTGATTGTCCTGTGCTGTGTCATTAAAACTTTCGGTCATGCTGATTGATGCAGTTACGATATCAGGATCAGGGTGATCTTCATCCGATGGAGGTTCGAATAACTGTAGGTCATTAGCATTTGCTATATTGTGTAGAACACAGCATGCATGCACAACCTGAATCATTCGAACAATATCTCGCAAGTTGAAGTGGTATAATTGACGAAATCTCTGTTTCAGGTTACCAAAAGCATTTTCGATAATAACTCGACAGCAGCTCAATCTTTGATTAAATTTGATTTGAGCTCGTGTTAAATGTCTGGTATCCCTATATGGAACAATCAATTGTTTTAAACAAGGATACGCACTATCTCCAAGCAGGTATCCATCTTCTGCAAATTAGAAAATTGCCTTAGTAAAAGATTGCATACTATTATAATTTGTTACAGCAGAATCTGCATATACATTTTGATGTAATTTATATCTAAAAATATGATATGATGTAAATGGATTACAAACCTCCGCAAACTTCATGGAGTCTATGGTACACTGGCGATTCCCTAAAAACTCTTGCATCGTGAACCTGAGCCAGGGTAACCAATAAATACATTCATAAATTTTGTTCATGATTCACAATGCCTTGTAAGTGAATGGAAAAGAAATGCTTCCTATTAATGTATGAATCCTTATCTTTAATGGGTTTGTCTATTCGAATGTGTGTTCCATCTATGGCACCTGATGAGAATTATTCATTAATAAAATAGTGGAAATTCTACACCTGTATAAATAAAATGATGTGGTTACTAAAATATTACCTATCACCCCAGGAAATCTTTTTCGCTGAAGAAAACATTCCTTAATGGTTTCCCTCTCTTGTGATGTAGGAGATCTTATGATATTTGGTGCAAGAGATATTAGGAAATTTGTAACCCTGGATATAACATTGTACAGTGCATTTATACTGATTCCAAATCTATCTGCTACATCCCGATAGCTAATGCTTTCATGTCCAACGTACCAAAGAAAACTTAAAATATGTTTCTCTGGAGACATAGGCTCATACCCTGCATGACCTATAATAACATTCTGAGGTATAGGAAGATATTATAATGAAGAAATTATGTATGTACAATTAATAATATAAAACTAACCTTGTAACGGCAAAAAAACTGAAGAAGCTGCAAAACGATTGATCACTTCATATGTCACTTCTCATGATAAACGAAAGTGCATTATGAAATCACTCTCTAGATATGAATGTACAACATTTTCAATGTAATTAACAATTTTTACATGATGTACTCTTTGGAGAAGCCCTAATACTGGTTCAATTATTGGTCCAATGTCTTCATCTAAAAAAATACACGCCGTTACGTGACAGAACTAACGTAATTCTACAAATACATAAACTTAATATGTGGTTATATGTAATAATAATAAAAACTAAAATTAATAAAGCATAAAGTTATTTTTATTACCATTATTTGCAGCGAAGAAAACGGATGGTTCAGAAACATCGTTTTCAAAATAATCCTCATCGGATGACGAATCAGACTCAGACTCCAAAAGGTAACCAAGAATTTATGCATTTATTCCATTCATTATTTACTGATAAAGCTTGGTGATAAACGTAGTAATAAAATCAATATGAATTTTATACGAACATTATTTATATTTCACTTTTTCAAATAACCTAACTTCTGATAACCTATTCAAAACCACAGATATACACTTTGGCGTTCTACTTGAAGGGTTCACACTTTACACGATATTTCCCCTCTCCCGAAAAAATGGAAGTTCTTGAAAGTGTAAAGTGTACACTTTACACTTTCGGTGTAAGCAAGTAAAACAAACCTATAAGTAAATGTTTACTTATACCATGGCAGCCACTAGGGCAGACGACGCACGCGTTCCGTCTTACAGAGTAAGTAAAGAAACGATGTATTCGATTTAGTTGATAGAATAATTCAAGTAAAAATACAGATAGAAAAGTAAATAAATACAAAGAATATATAGATTATCACCGACTTAGGGAGGATTTGCTCTATACAACGTGGCACGATATATATGAATCAAATGATCCAAATTTTATGATTGATAGATTTATTGAAACCCTCAAATCCTGTATAGAAAAAAATAAAAGAATTATTAAAAGGATTAAAGAACAGATTGGAAGAAAACAATGGATCACACCAACCCTCTTGAAACAGATAAACAAAAATTTAGAAAGCACTGACGTGAGGTCAGATTGCTTTGGCGCTCTTGTTGAGCTACTTGCGAGTAAATATTCAAACCTTAACAAATCTATAAGCTCTCTGATCGGGTGAACAATAGTCTTTTTCCGTACTATGGGACAATGTGATGTAAATATGAAAGCCTAATGAATAAACAAACCTTTATCTCAATTTGAAAATAACTACTCATAATTTTCACCAAATTTTGTTCTATGCTTCTCCTAAAAACTTACGTCATTGCTTTTCTGAGTTTTGACAACGCCATCAAATTCTTTCTCTATGATAAAAAATTTTTTGATTAATATCACGACTGTGCTTTTCTGAATTTTGACAACGTCATCGACATCGAATTCTACCTCTATGAATATTTTGATTGATATTACGCCAACTGACACTGATATCTAGGTCCGCAAGTTGTTATAAAGATATCTTTCCGGATCAACTGAAGATGGGAATGGTTACTCCGATTCACAAGAATGGCGATAAAGAAGAAATAAGAAATTATAGACCAGTCACACTAATCTCTAGTATCGCTAAAATTTTTGAGATGGTGTTGAAGAAGCAAATGATTGGATACCTTGATAAATATAGTATAATTCACAGAAATCAGTATGGATTCAGGCGAGGAAGGTCTACAGAGGATTCTATAAGAGAATTAACAACACAAGTCTACGAACATCTTGATAAGGCGACACCTTCCCTTGTCATGTTTCTCGATCTCTCGAGGGCATTCGACACCGTGAATCATAAAAAGATGATGGATAAACTTTGGAATTGTGGATTTAGAGGACCTGTTCACAGTTTACTCGGGAGCTATTTGAGCAATAGGCAGCAATTTGTCAAAATTGACAATGCTCAAAGCGACAGACGAGCTGTTGAGTGTTGTGTACCCCACGGAACCGTTTTTGGGACTAGTGCTGTTCCAAACATACATAAAGAGCCTATTGGGAATGAAGAGTTCTGGTCATGTTATGAGCTTTGCAGATGATACAACGGTACAGTATGCAGCAGACAATTGGGCCGAGTTGTAACTAAAAGTTAAAAATGATTTCCCAAATCTACAAAATTGGTTCAAGCGCAATAAATTAACTCTCAATCTGGAGGATTCTAAGTGTAGGTATACCTTTTGCATCATATGAGTCGGGAATGCCAGGAATAGAGGAATTGCAATTCGATGATAATACACGCATACCGTGTGTAAGAAGTACTAAATATCTTGGGGTTAAAATTGACTGCCACCTAAGATGGGACCATCATGTTCAATTCTTGGTTGGAAAATTAAGACGACTCCTTCATAAGTTCAGAATAATGGAAACATATCTGAAAAATAAGAAATATCTCAAAATAATATATCACGCGTTGGTTCAGTCTCAAATCAGTTACGGTATAATAGGATGGGGTGGAGCTTACGAACTACATATTAGAAATCTGAACGTCATACAAAAATGGATCCTCAAGATTATCTATAACAAAAAATGGGAATACCCGTCTGGTCAGCTGTTCAAGTTGTCTGAGGTCTTAGATATACGACAATTATACTTTTTGAGGATTTTGACAAATGTGCATGCTTCATGCGTCCAAGATCAAATTGAATAAAATCGATCACCTATATAACATTCGCCAAAAAGATCAGGCCTACAAAACTATAAGATCTCATAAAAGAATTGGCCAGAGGTGTCTGAATGGTTGAGATATCCTGAAATTGGAAGAGTACTCGAACGTATCCTCGATTGACAAATAGGATGGAGTAATTAATTTCGAATACTAAACACTGAAAATGTCGAATCAGAGGAAAGTGAGGAGTAAACGATAGATGAATACGGTGAGAATGCTGATGAATAGAGGGATAGGTACGAAGTGTAACATTGTGCTCGAGGAGGGGTTGGTTATGGGGTGTTTTGGTGAATTGTATTGTATGAGGGCAATTATGGATAATTAAATCACCAATCATGTGTAAATTAGAGTTAAGGTTAAGGTGGAGATTGTTGGGGATTATAGGATAGTAGTTCAGTCAATCTGTCGAAAAATAAATCGTTTTGACGGTATAATGACCCGCTCGATGAAATTTGGTACACTTGTTGAAAATGATGTAACTAAGCTACCTTTGCGATGGCCTCGCTGAAATGTTAGCGGTTTTTTGAAAAACTCAAAAAAACTCAACAAAAAGTAGAAAAATGCATTTTTCTCGAATTGTATGCATCGTAAAGAAAATTTTATTGAACAAAAAATGTAGAGGACGTTGCGATCTACATTTTTTGTCATTGGTGCAATGCTGCACGACTAAAAGCGCACAAAGTTGGTCGCGCTAAAGTATCAAAAAAAGTGTTTTTCATGTTTTTCGCCCTGAAAATGTTGTTTTAATGCAAAAGTTTAAATGTAAGAGTTGTTCCTCACATTATTATCAACAACTTTTATTCAAACATTATTTTTGTACAACTTACCATTTTGAAGCTGCAGCTTGCAGAAGAATGAAAAATCCAAATATACTGTTGTACGCAGTATGAGTACACATCGGTAGTGCACGTTTAAATCAAGATTTTACTAATTTAATTTTTCTTAGCAATTAAACTTTAATAAATAAAATTTTAATTTGTTTTTGACAATCATTATTCATTATTTGATTTTTTGAGTCTCATTCTGTTATGAATTATTTTGTTGAACTCTCAATGTTATTAACAAAGACAATTTTTTTGTTTTTCAGTTATGATTTTCATTTTTTAAAAAATGTCATCAATTAAACAGATTTTTGAAGAGGTTTTGAAAATTTGGATAAGGGAAACAAACAACAATTCAATTAAAGTCATTATTTGAGTTTTAATTTTCAGGTAAACGTTTAATTCAGTTTTGTATTTATTAAGAGGTGAATAGAAAAAGCATACAAAATATTGCAAAAATACTTACAAATCTAAATCGCTTACAATTTTTCAACTCTTTCAGTGGTCGCATGAGAAAAAGGCTACTCAGTCCACCTTTTTTATGCTTCCAATGAAGAGGTTCTTTATATACTAGGTGATCGTTTTTATGTACATGTTTTCATTTCATAATGATTGTTTGACAGTTTTGAATCTATGCTAACTGGTTGTTCCGCATTGCTAATTTATCTTTTGTTAGAGCTTCGTAGTTTTTTTCTCAGTGGTTCTTGCTCTGGAGATTCACTTCTGGCGCTTTCTGAAGAGGAACTAGCGGCCGACCGTCTATCACTCTTTTGCGCCTTATTATTCCTCATTTTCTCCCAACATGACCTTGATACTGAATGTACTACTTGGGAAGGAAAATCCAAATCATCGTCATCAAGAAAAGTGTCTTCTTCCACCTCAATAACTGGCGCGTTACTGCAATCTTCGTCAAAACAGTTTTTGCAGGCAACTGAGCAATGGACACCTGCCTTTCTGCATCCACATCTTGAACCGCAAAAACCTGTACCGTTTGTTTGACATGAACAACTGATAAGATCCATTACTTCAGATGGTGCCGGGGTTTTCATTGTTGTTACTGGTTCCAGTCCTCGCTGAGTTTTCTTCCATCCCCAGGTCGTTGGCTCAAAGTAATTTCCTAACCAGGCTTGCACTTGGAGGTAAACTCTTAGACTATGAAAATTCGCTGCATCAGGTGAAGGTGGGAGAGAACATAAATTCACTTTTGTTTTTGTAGCACACTGTGAAAATTTTCTGAAGCGAGTTCGAGCAAGGTCGTCTTCCGTACTGCCATTGTACAGAGCTGTAAATATAGTTTGCCCTGCAGTTTCAACAAATGCAGTACTTGTACATTTATTACTGAAGACCTCCAAAGCAGCTGTTTCGTTATCTTTTTTGAGTTGCCTTTCTCGGTGTTTTTCTTTCTCCACTTTTGTATCTTTATTGATTGGTTTTTTTGGATCTTGCAAAATTTTTGACAGCAGTTTGACGAGTTTCAATTTTCCTTGCGAATAAGGAGCAGATGTGGTATCACAACCACTGAAGGTGATTCCGAGCTTCTGCACCGACTTGACGGGCATTTTTCACAACACTTTCTTCACAAACAAAACAAATAGGAACTTGATCGCCCATTTTTACAGAGCTAAATTATGCTGAATAGGGCAGGTGACCAAACCGGCCCTTTTGTTAGAACTATGCCAACGTCGCCGGAGAAAATCACAATAGGACCGAGAAAACTACCGTTAGCAGAACAGTGCTGTATATGCAGCGCTATGTATTACTATTACTTGTAAATGGTAAGTTGTACGAAAAAAATGTTGAAATAAAAGTTGTTGATAATGATGTAAGGAACAACTTTTACGTTCAAACTTTTGCATTAGAACAACATTTTCAGTGCGAAAAACCTGAAAAACACTCTTTTTGATACTTTAGCGTCACCTACTTTGTGCGCTTTTAGTCGTGCAACATTGCACCAATGACAAAAAATGTAGATCGCAACGTCCTCTACATTTTTTGTTCAATAAAATTTTCTGTACGATGCATACAATTCGAGAAAAATGCATTTTTTTACTTTTTTTTGAGTTTTTTGAGTTGTTTTCGAGAACAACAATCTTTGGGAATCAACAATAATGATATTTACCCAAGAAGATAAAGCAGAATTGAGAAAAATCAGCAAGGAAACAGTGAGAGCCATAGTCAACACTTAGCTGGTTAACATTACTGAAAAAATAATGCTCAATATTAGGTACAGAATGGGAGCTTAATATAAACATATAGAATCCCAGATGCAAGAAGGTGAATTTCCTTCAACTCAACAAAATTTATAATGACAAATCAAGACTTCATAAGACTGAATCTGTATTGGAACATTTGAAGCAAGAAAATTAAAAATTCAATATACACTGACTTCCAAAGTCTTTTCCTTCACACTGGAACAATGTGATACAAATACAACCAACTAATGATAAACCCTTTTCTAATTAAAAATAACTACTCATAGTTTTCTTCAAGTTTTGTTCGAAGCCCGTATTCCATTCTACTTAAAACCCACTTCAGGGCTTGTCTAAATTTTGACAAAGTCATTATTTCTTCGTAATGAACCATTTTGATTGATTTTCAACCAACTGAAACTGATTAATAAGTCCGACTGATGTCAATCGAATACTTATCTACTAAAGCATCAAGCATTGAAATTAGTGACTACTTTTTGACATTTTTCTTAAGTAAGTGTAAAAATAATCATATCTTCTGGAGGAAAAAAATTACGATAATGAAATTAATGAATTTGTGACATATCAATAACGTATATACATGCACAAATGGATTGGAAAACATATGGATTTAGTGTGCCGTTGTGATGGCTCCTAATGTCCTATCTGTTGCATCGCAGCCAATACGTTTTTGTTGAGAGATTTTGATCGTCTGAGTATCCATATGGGTGTGATGTACCAGTGCTCTTACCTTGGGCCAGTTTCATTCTTGTTGTTTGTCGATGTCGATGTTTGTCTATGATTTGACTAGTACGGTCGATGGGGCTATTATTCGCTTAGATTTGTTGAAATGGTGTGACACCAATGGTCTTAAATATGATTTCTTAATATATATGTGTGAACACAACCTTGGCAAACCTTATTTTATTATTTTATGTTATAATGAAAAATATTGTTCTGTGTGTACAAATAGGATATACTCATCATTTTCATAAATAATGTTGTGAGTAGTACAACAATTTTTTTTGTCCGTTGTGAGGTCTTATCAAAAAGCTGTTTTGTTTTTCAGCCTTCATTTCTCATATATATCATATAATATTTCTGCTCGTATATTGAAGATGATAGGCCCGGAAATCGCACCTCACTTTGTCCATATTATAAATTTTTCCATAAGGTCAGGCGTATTCCCTGATCTCTTGTAAAGCCATAATTTTTTCAATTTATAAAAAAAAATGATATGTATACAGGATATACCTAATTACTGAACAATGTCTGTCCTCAGCGTCTTTTCTAAGGTTTTGGAGAAAATTGTTTACAACCGAATGATGAATTATTTAGTCAATTTCAATCTTTTGAGCACTGCCCAGCTGGTTTCAGAACTGGTCTCTCGACTCACACTGAAGCTCTATGTCTTGTTGAGTTCGCGCATGGTTGTCTCAATAAAGACTTGTTCGTCGCGGGTGTTTTCCTCGATTTGTCACGAGCTTTCGATAGCCTCTCCTTCGAGTTTCTGATTGATAAACGTTACAACCTTGGATTCAGACGTATATTTCTAGAATGGATTCAAAGTTAGTTTAAGGGCTAATACCGGTAATGGACCGGATATGATATCAGCAAGAATGTTGAATTTGCTTTCTCCATTGCTTTTGGAACATATTGCATCCCTCAATAAATGAGTCTGTCAGTACAGGCCATTTTCCCTCTGCTCTCAAATTGGGTAAAATCATAGCAGTCCATAACAAGGGTGATACGCAAGAATTGACAAATTACCGTTCCATCTACATCCTCAGTCAACTATCCGAAATAGTGGAGAGAGTGGTTCACAATTGTGAACCATTCTATAGAATGTACTAAATTCCCGTTGCTGGCGGAGTGTCAGCATGGTTTTCGGAGTGGTAAGTCCACACAAACTGCATGCTGTGAGTTTATTGAATTCGTGTATGCCTGCTTCGATGAAGGTTCTGATGTGGCGGGAGTCTTTCTGACTTGTCTTTAGCCTTTGACACCCTTCAACATGAATTCATAGAAAAGAAGTTATACCAACTTGGATTTAGGCGTATTATTCTATAGTGGAATAAGAGCTTCTTGTCTGTCGTAGAGTTTTCGTACAACTGGAAGTTCAGTGTTCTAACAAATATGCTACTGACCTAGGAGTGCCCCAGGGTTCGGTTTTGGGGCCCCTGTTTTTACTGTTTGTGAATGACTTACCAAATTACATCTTAGCCTCTGTCTAAATTCTCTTTGCTGATGATACATCTATTGCTATCAGAGCCAATAGTCAGCAGGAGCTGAAGTTTTATTGACTGGTGTCGCCGTAACGCTTTAGTTGTGAATCTAGCTAAAACCTGGATTATCCGGTTCAGTGGCAGAATGGCTCAAGATGCAGATCCGTTCGTCATTCATCACGCCAAAGGATGTTTGGAATGCTCAAGTTTTGTCAGGTTACTTGGGGTTGATCAAAATCTGAGATGGGTGAATCATGTTGATCACGTGTGCATTTTATGCTATGTGTAAGCTTAAGAGGACACTCCCGTTGTATGCTTCAATTGGAATTTACTATGGTATGGTATTATAATGTTGTTCTGTGGGGGTTCATCGATTTATTCTGGTAGGGTTTTTCTGCGCCAGATTGTCAGACTGGTCTGAGACCCCTTGATTCTTGGCGTCCACTCTTCAAAGAATCTAAGATATTGATGTTTTCATACATTTTCATTTTTTACTGCCTACTACATATTCATAAGAATAAACATCTTTCGAAAAAATTGTTGTGATTTTCACAATTACGATACTCGGCATGGAAACCTATTATGTATTACTAGGCACTACACGGTGTGCCCCATCTTATGTCGGTATAGATCTTAATAATCACCTGAATTGTAAAATAAAATCGATGAATCTCAAGAAATTAAAAACAAACGATTAATATTTGTTAGCGGAGTGTTTTTATTACAGTGTTAGTGAGTAACTTTCTACTGTATTTTATTAATAACCTTCTTACTTCATTGTTCTCCCTAGTTTTTTTATTGTTTGGCTAGCTTTCTTATTCTGTCTCAAGAACTATACATTATTTTGATGTCTTAAAAGATCAATAAGGATTTATTTATTTATTCTAATGAAACATTGTTTCCTGATGAATCATTCGTTTTTGATGTCGGGTCCATGACCCTTAGTAGTTGTCCAAAGGACAACAAATGTCACAAAATTTATTTGTTTTGATTATTTCGATGGAACGAAGAGGATATTAAAATGTGTTTGTTTACGTTCGAAACAGATTTATGTTCATAGAAATCTCGCACTGCAATGCACGTATGTACTGTTGCGATCACAGCTCGAGCACGACTCTTGTGAGTCAGATGCTTCGAGATTTTTGTAATGGAACTCTTGACCAACATATGAGGTATTTCCAAAGACAAGAGCTCAACGAGAAGGATATTCTATATGGTTATCGATGAAGTTGATATGCCTAATTTTGATTGGTTTTTAGAAGAAGGGAATTTGATCTTCGAACAAATTTTAAGGAAATCTGTGATTAGTAATTTTTTGAGATAAAGGTTTGTTTGTTAATCGTGTCGATTGTATTAGTATCACACTGTTCCAGAATACGTAGAAAGAATCTAGAGAACAAGTGCATAAAAACTCCTAACCTCACGTCAGTGCTCTAATAAAATTTTTTCAAGGTGGCAAGAAGAATGAAAAAAACTTGAATTAATTACCACCTAATGATCTCAAACAACATCCAAGAATAAAATACGATTCCGTAATTAATGTAAGTTGAAGTTCGCTTGACTATAATCCAAGATAAGGTTTAAGAGATTCTGTGACTAGGATAATAATAATAATAATAAGTAGTTTATTTGTTACAGGATAAACTCCCAATTACAGGAAAACACAAAAAAATGAGAATACAATTAATTACATATTGAAATCATGCACAAAGTAATATATTACAAAACAATCCTCACCAAATTTAGGTGTAGCGAGACAAATAGGCCTGCTCTATGGCCGGAGGAGAGTCGAAGAAAATGTCGCATACATTGGCGAGCGAATTGATTATTCTACGAGCATAATTTATAGGAGATCGAGAACTGGTGTTTGTTCTCCCCGTCCCACAGTAAAAGAACATGTCACTCCTAGACCCCAAACGGGGAACCATAAACGGATCAGGAGCCAAAACCTCGATTTTTCGATTAATAATTTTGATTATCAATAATACTGCACATATATTAACCCTATTAGTAGTGGATACGGTAGGGAACCTAGAGAGCAAAAATTATTGTCATAGCCTATGGGAGGATACACACCGTTCTGCCTCCACACTAAAAATTTTTGCTGCGCCGACTCAATGCTCTTCTTATGACAGTCATGTATAGGTCTCCAAACGATGCTACAGTACTCCAATCGACTTCTTATCAAACAATTAAACAGGGCTATCAAAGTATTTGAGTTCCGAAAGTTTCTAGTAAATACATAGGTTTTATTGGATGAGAGTATCAACTGTCTCATATGCGGCACAAATGAACAACCACTGTTACACCCAATCCCTTATCTCGGTTATTCGAGATAGCATTGTGCCATTGATGCTACAATCGAAATTGACGACCATTTTCTTTCTTGTGTACATCATAGCATAGATTTAGATATATTTAAACTCAATCTATTGTCTTCGCACCATGTTGATAGGCTAGCGAGTCATGCCTGTAGCTTAGCACAATCAGTGAGACTGAGTATTCGGATAAAAATTTTAAGATCTTCCGCGAATAACAATACTGATACATCAATTACATCCACTACATCGTTTACGAACAGGTGGCAAAGTAATGGCCCAAGGTTGGAACCCTGTGGGATTCCAGATGTACAAAACTCCACAGAACAGTAATTCCGAATCACAATACTACATAGTCTGTCAAACAGATATGATCTGATCAAATTGATCGATTTAGAGCTGAAGTTAAATTTATTCTTCAACTTGTTAATCAAAATATTATGATCTATCCTGTCAAAGGCTCTCCTGAAGTCCGTATATTAACGTCTACCTGACCTGATTTATTCAATGAACCCACCACCCTCTCGAAAAATGAAACGAGGCTAGTTGTCGTCGATCATGGACACGAATCCATGCTGGCTGTCAGTAATTTTGTTGCGGACAGAGGAAAAAACAGAATTGTAAAGGGTGATCTCATAAATTTTTGAAAAATTTGACAATAGTAGTTTCACCAAATTTTCTTCAAAAATTCAATGAGCTCCCGCATAAATTTGCAAGTTTAAGATGTTTTTGTGAAAACTATGCCCTATCTCCTATATTATTAGAGAGAAAAATAAGGATAATTAAATTTCATTTCATCCGACACGTGCCATTCAAGAGTACTTAAATACATCCTCCAGAGCACGTACAAAACTGATAAACGTTTGCTGCAACAAATATATTAGACCAAATCAGTCTAAACTCTCCATTTTTTTTCATTCGTTGCGACATTCCAAATATATCAATATACAAAATGAATATACCAATAGTTCTGGGATTATTTTTAGTTAGCTTTTATACAGGTATGTGCTGAAATCGCCAAAAAGAATTTTCTTGATGATAAATTCGTTCATCTAGGTGTTCCAAGTGCTGTGGCCACAGACCTTGTCGAGATACTGCATAGATTATTTCCATCATTGCGTCCAACACAACGCCCAGTAATTGGACCGATAATTTCTTCCTACCCGGGATTCCGTGAAACGACTCCTGGTGATACTGGCCTCACGGAGGTACCACCACTTACCACGGATCACACTGAAGCACCACCAGAAAAAATACAAAAGGGTAAGATCTCAAGTATTATGAAAATTCAAATTTAATACAGATTAAAATAGATTAATTGCAACTTTGTCTACGGACATTACGAGGCATGTTTTTTGAGTAAGTACCATTTTGCGATTCCGCCGCCGTAGCGCTACAGTCGGCGATCCGCGCATGCGCGCTGGTTACCTACATCTCTTGTCTATGCACTGACGCCAATACAGTCTGATTCTTCATTGTATACGTTATTTACTGAGTGTTTAAGATGCCTCCGACAATCGTGAGTCCCGCTGATTGTGAAGTACGGGCTGTTATACGTTTTCTTAGTGCTAAAGGTGTAAAACCGATCGATATTCATCGTGAGATGTTTGAAGTTTACGGACAAAATATTATGAGTGATGGAATGGTAAGGAAATGGGTGAGAGCATTTACAGATGGCCGCACAAATGTGCATGATGAAGAACGGAGTGGGCGTCCTTCGGTCGTTAATGAAGATTTGGTGCAGAAATTAGACGAAAAGCCCCCTGATCTGGCACCCAGATACTACCATTTGTTCCTGCACTTGAAGAAACACCTGGACTGTCAGCATCTGCAAGACGATAATGAAGTCAAAACATTTGTGACACAGTGGTTAACAAGTCAGGCGGCAGAATTTTATGAGGAGGGTATCCAAAAACTGGTGCCACGTTATGACAAGTGCAACAATATTCACGGAAATTATTTTGAAAAGTAGATTAAGATACAGGCTTTCATGTAAAAATAAAATTATTGCGATATCTTTACACGTCTTTTTTTAATTCCAAAACGGTACTTACTTATAAACATAAACATAAACTTAAAAAACATGCCTCATATAAGAAAATGTAACAAGGGTACTTATAGATATTATATAGTGGATATATCCCTAAAACGTTGTTCGTAACTATAGTACGTGTTTTGGGATTTTGACTCTCAAGAGTCGATGCAGAAGTAATAAGATGGAAAACACTTGATAGCACTTGAAAACTATAAAATCAACAATAGAAGCCTGCCCCACAATTGCGGTTTCGACCAGAACACCCTGAATCTAATATTACTACAGATGTAGCTATAGCTAAACCACAAACAAACCTTTTTTTATTTCTACCCCTTGATCTTCGCATTCCACTAGGTGACCACTCCATTCTACTAACTACCCATCGCCCAATTGTCTTTCCCCATACTATGGGACAATGTGATGCAAATATGAACGCTTAATGAATGAACAAACCTATATCTCAAATTAAAAATAACTTCTCATAATTTTCCCCAAGTTTTGTTCGAAGCTATAATTCCCTTCCCCTAAAAACTTACGTCATTGCTTTTCTGAATTTTGACAACGTATATTATTTCAGCCATCGAGATTGAATTCTATCTCTATGATTTTCCGTTATGAAAAATTTTTATTAATTTTACACCAACTGACACTGATTAATAAGCCCGGCATTTGTCAATCGAATATCGATCTGTAATGGCCATCGTTCAAAGGAAATCACCGGGACTTCATGTCATTTCTCTTTTCTCTTGAGTAAATGAAAAAAATGATCATATATTTGGATGGATAAGGGCTACGACATTGAAATTTGAGGATAAGTAAGATATCGATCACCTCAATATATTCACGAATTTTTATTGAAATCCGAAAAATATCCTATGAGATAGTGAGTATTGAAAAATTTTTTTATGGGAATTTTTGTAAAATTTTCTAGCATGACAATTTCTACGAAATTTTGCGAGCCGTTTTGTTTCAGCCTCCCTCAACGATATTTCAAGTATCAACTTGATCGGATGGATATTCTAGTAGTTATTGAGGAAACAAAATTTCAGATGCTCATAACTACTGAACCAACCGAGGTATTTGACCCAATAACAAACTTGACCGAGATATTTGGACAATTAGCCTATTCTGAAAATTTTAAAACTCTAGCTCATCTCGTTTGGATGATAGAGAGGATACGGCCGGCCGGACAGATTCAACTTTCGCCACGGATTCTTCATCGTGGAGTCGATCCTAATCGATTGAGACCATTTTCGGCTCGATATTCGAAAATTACAGACATTTGGGCAAAATGATAGGCACTCTATTCGGGTGACCAAGAGCGCCAAAAAGTAACAATCTATTTTCAACATTGAGTTTACAAATTTCATGGCCGCTGTAAGCTAAAATTGAAACAAGAAAATTGAATCTATCGAACACAATACCAGCAAAGAGTTCAACTCTTCTTCACATTTTAAAAATTCAATACCATGGAAGCCATTACATTCGATAAGTTCATCTATGCCAACACATTTGTTGTTTTTTCTAACAAATAATTTGGTCTTATCGGCAATATTACATTGAATTGCCACGACAGACATTCCCTCCGCACTATTGCCCATGAAATTAATCACAAATAGAAATATCATCTGAATCATATGGATCAGTTTGACATGAAAATTCCTCTGGCCTCTTTCCACTTACATTGAATGATTATCCATCACTTCTTTCAATTGAAGATTGAACAATAGATTCTTCCTTGGACACATCCTTTCCTCTTGATCGTGCTATTTTTCTTTGAAATCTATCCACTCTCATATTGGAATTATTCACTTTGTTTTACATCTGAAATAAGTGAAATGACATCGGACATAGATAACTGAAACTGAACTAGCCTTTGGAAAAATCGTTGGGTTATAAGGACAATCAGGTATATTACTCTTGGCACTTCCTACGAAATGAGCACAACATATTTTTCCGCAAATCGCCAGGAAATTTTGACATTCCTGTCAAAATTTCTTGAAGAAAAAGTCAGGACTGCCTTACTGTAAGGAAATGATATTTCCGTACAGTTGTTAGTGTTCTACATAAATGATAGAAAACACATTTTAAAAACATCAAGTCATTGCTGAATACATTTTTAAGATCAATTTGTTATATTTACAGTAATTTGACAGTTAGTACAATTATTGAACATTGGAGGAACACTCTTAGAACTATGAGAAACATTTTGGACAACATGCAAAGTGGAAGGGCTCATTTTGTTGAATATTTTGTACTGTGAAAATTTTATTTGCCACCTCAACCTTATTGTTGCGATTCTTCGATATATCCTTCAGCAACATTTGATGACATCCATCCGCCATGCCTCTTTAAACTAGTTATGTCGGCACCAGGGTCAACCAATATTGTTGCAGAAGACCGACGAAAGCAGTGACCAGTATATTCTGTCGGATTTACCAAGTTCAAATAAGTAGCAACTATTTTGGGCATTTTTCTAAATTGATGAATTCCTACCACTTGTCTACAACTCTTTCCGCTTTGATATTTAAAGAAAAATCGGTCACTGTTCATATTTTCTGGTCTTAACGAAACATACTTTCGATAAACATTCGAGTAGATCTGATTAATTACAAATGATCTTGGTTTGTTGGTTTTCGAATCAGGAATGCTCATTAAAAGCTTAGATTCTAAGTCTTCTATATCGTGTACAGTCATTCGGACTAATTCATCCATTCTACAGGCCCCAGAAATACCAAATATTACAGCCACCTAAAAAATAAATAAAGCTATAATCTAAATAGAAATTAAAAACTTGTAAATTACCTTAATCATTAAATTTTCTTTATCTGGAGCTTCCTGGATACATTTTTCAATTTCTTTCTTCGTTAAAATCTTAGATTTCTTTGCCCTATAACCTTGAGCATGCCGTTTCAATAAAGAACTAAGTTTTGAGTATGTAGATATATCTACATTGTGTTTAAGTGCAAGGGTTGACTTCAGCATTGAATAATTGGCCCATAATGTTGAAGATTTCATCTTTAAACAAAGGTCTAGGAAGTATGCCATTACAACATTTTCTGAGAAAGAACTCGTATTTTTACTCATGCGATAATCCATAAAACGTCTGTGCATTTTCGTACTTTTCTCTTGATTTCTTTGGCAATAATTCTAATGAAACAGTATTCACTGCCTCAACCAGCTCTGGAGGAGTCCCAGGAATGGAAATTTCATCATCACTTATCATTTTACTTTCGAGAACACCAGCAATTAAATTTATAAGCGTCAAGTTTGACAATTCAACCTCAATACGTTTCCATAGTAACCCAAGTAATTTTATTAGGAATTTCAAAGCACCATTTATTTGGGAATAAAATTATCGCGTTTTTTTTTTAATCAATCAATATCTGTCGAATTTTAAACGATTTGCGGAAAAAAAGTATGTTTACCTCGTAGGAAAAGCCACATTCCTGGACTCTGTGTTGCTAAGTCTCGGCTTGCGCCTCGACTTACTAATCTTCACAGCCGTCCAGGAATGTTAAGCTTTTCCTACCCGGTAAATAATGTACTATTATGGAATTTTTTCGGTTGCCATTGCTTGAAAGTACCATCATTACCAAAGTTTTGGATGAATGAAATTATGATAACATCTCCAATCAAACAGATATCCTTGCCAAACTCTTCTAACTCTGTTAATCCATATCTGCTTCCGTCTCTCTCAAACCATTTATTGGAAATGAATCAAATTTAATGGAATCGTCTGTGTTATAATAAGCACTGTGGCAACCAACTTCACAACACTGAGTATGTGAATTTCGTACAGAAGATTGTAAGATAGGCCTTCAGCATTCATTTTCGATATTGAGGATTAAAAATTAACAATTGAATAAACTCTTAAGTACTCTACCATCGCAAAAAAACAGATATTATGCCCCAAAATCAACATGTAAAACACATGGAAATGACAGCCAATTCGTATTCTATCACAACGAAAATGTCGAATTCCGTCATTGAGGTCGCCACATACAAATATGTAAATGCAAATCTCTTGACGAAGGCATTCAATTTGACGCCATTTATACTGATATGGCAAATGCTTTTAATAAATTACATCACGCCACCTCACTCAGAGTCAGATTGGACGTGAAGAATTTGTTTTGGTCAATGGTGTAGCTTCTGATACATTCATGTTATATCGGGAGATCCTCAGGGATCACACCGCGGTCCCCTTTTACATCGACGATGTTTCAGATTGCCTTTCTCATACAATTTTAGATTTTTATGCCGATGATATCAAAATTTATAATAGATTTGGTGGTGAACAGGACTACAGGAGTTTACATGATAACTCAAATATTTTGCCGCATTTTTTTTCATTTACGGAATTTTTGAAATTTTAGGAATTTAAAGATTCTAAATATATATATATATATATATATATAGGATGAGTCTTTGACCACTGCGTCAATTTTAATCATAGGTTCTTGAGATCAAAAGAAACACTTTTTCCATTACGGTTTTTCCAAATTCAGCTGCGTTAAAAAGTTATAAGCATTTTTCGTTTTCACATTGGGCAAATACCCCTCTGTAGCCTAGTTTAGTTTGAATGAAAAATACCTTCCACAGCATCCACTAATGAATCTGAATTGTTTAGAAAAATTATTTTCCCTCTAAGAAATGATTCACTCACTCATGTTTCATCCGATGAGGTCCATATCCAGAAGGAAGATACAAAATACTAATTTTCTGGTAAAAAAAACACCATAAACAGATTTTTGCTGTTCTACTATAATTTCTTCCTACTTCAAGATTATAAACCATCCCTTTCTAGTGAGAAATTCCAAAAAAACCTCAGAATTATTGGATGTTATCATCAAACATTTGTAATTTTCTTCTTAAAATTTCCAAATCATGAAAACCATCATTTCTATGAAAACTTCCAAGGCAATAGGTTGTCACATTGCTTTCTTTTTCACTCAAAGCTAGAAAAAATTATCTATGATTTTCCAAACACTGATATTTCTGAAGTTTCTCTCCTTGACAGAGACCAGTGAACAGGTCTATGAGGTCTCTTGATATCATACTGTTAAAAACATGAAAATATTTTTCGAAATCTTCAACAACAATGAATGATGTCACTACGAATAATTATTTTAAAGTGATGTTACTTTGCTTGATGATTATTTTTTCTACTGAATCCCAATAACAATTTACTTGGATAGGTTACAAGTATTCCTAGATTTAGGTATGCAATTATACTTGCTTGAAGAAATTGAGTTTGATCACCTAAATTTGATTCTGAAATATCAACTGGGTGTTCTTTACTAAAAAATTTTTTGTTAAATCATTATTATGAATCTATACTGTTTAGACTATAATTATTACTGAACATGCGTAAATTTTTGGTTTTTATAATCAGAATATCTGTTTTAATTATGCAAACAAAAACAGAAATATTGAATAATGGTTATTCATAGATTATGTCAAATTTTAATATCTTACCATAGAATATTAATTTATTACTGAACCCCAGGAGAGGAAAATATCAATAATTGCAAAGTTTTTTTAAATGAAAGATTATATCTGTAACCATTATTGATCTGTAGTTATAATTTTTCTCGGAATAACTAGAGTGAATTATTATCACATTAAAATGTTATTATAACGTCTCTGTGGTGGGTAGTTCCCAATAAAATAGTGTTCTGTGGTTCCTTGTTGTTTTGATTTTGTTTGAAACTGTCAACAGTTATTTGTACCTTAAAAAAATGTGGAAAATATTATAATAAAATAATAATAATTATTTCGATAGTTTGAAATTATTCAATTCAGTATGAAATGATTATGGTCAGAAAATACATTTCTATTCTAATCTTTCTTGTTTATGAGCCTATAGCTTCCAGTTTCAATATTAATCGAATTTTAATTAACCATGCATCATAAAAAACATTCAGAAATATTCAAACTAAGTCAAATTCTATTATCTCCTAAGTTTGTGAACCAGGTTGAATCGGTGTATGAAATAAAGATGTGAAAAAACTTCTATAAAGGTACAAAACAAAAAACAGGAGACTGGGTTCGAAGTTTTTAAAACTCATATGAGCTTAATTTGAAGCATTCTTATGTTAGAATAGATATAATTTGATGAACCCTGAAAATCTGAAGCTATAAAGAAACAACTCTTTATAAAGACAAGTCTTCAATTTAACAGGTCCTGACAGAAAATACATTACCTATTTCAACGGTCATGACGATATACCGAAGTACCTATGTGAGTGATGGAAATCTTTTTCTCTATTTATTATAGAATATTACTCTGGATTAAATATCAAACAAGGTGCTAGATATCATTAATAATGAATACAGCAAATGGCAATTTAGATTTTGTAGTGAATGTAAGACAAAAATTGTTCAGTGGTTAATTTCATCTATAGTGTTTAGTGGTGGAACCATAGACTGTAGAGATTTCCCCAACCTTTTGTAGAAATATTTAATAATTTTTGTCGAGGGACAAGATAACTGTAAACTACACTTAGATTTTTCAGATCAGTCTTCTTATTAATATTATTTTTATTTTCATTGATGAAACACATTTCGAGAAATGATCTCTTGTTGTAATTTGAGCTGGTACATAGTATCTCAACTTCATCGAATTTAAATGTGTGATCTAATGTGGATGAATGAGTCGCCAATGCGCATCTGTCAGGTCTCAGTCTGACGTCACTCTTATGGATTGAGATACTTTTTGGCGCTCTTGTTCACCTGAACAGAGTGCTTATCAATTTGTCCAAATGTCTGTGACTTTCGAATTTTTGGGCAAAAAGGGTATCAATCGTTTTGTTTGGACCTACTGATGAATAATCCGTGGTCAAAATCGATTCTGTCCGTCCGTCCGTCCGTTCCGTGAACACGATAACTCTCGAACGGATGAAGTTAGAGAGTTGAAACTTTCAGAATAGGTTTGAGGTATAAATATCTCGGCTAAGTTCGTTATTCGGTCAAATCGGCCGAATAGGTTCGGAGTAACAAAAAAAAAATTTTTTTCATATGACACTGTTCAAATAAAAATTTTTTTATGGTGCAGTTTTATCAGACGTATACAAAAATACCACTCTCGACTTCGACAAGCTAATAGTTCTGGAGATATGATTTTTCAAAATTCAAATAATTGTCAGCGACATTGAAGGATCTCTATATCTCCATGAAAGTAACTACGTTCGGTTGAGTAACGGTGAGAAACGTCAGAATTATTTTCCAAATAGGAGAGTAGGTACAGGTTCAATTCCGTACGGAGTTTGAACTCAAGAAGTTTTAATCAACATTGATTATTATTTGACTTAATCTTAGAGATTTCAACTTTTGTATTTTTATTCAAATAGGTGTTAATGTCTATATATTTTTTTACTCCACTTTGGGTGACCTTCAATAGATATGCTTAGTGATTCCTACAAAACATATTCTCGTTGATTATTTCGACCTTGTTGATTTGAACAGTTGACATGTTTTTGACAAATTAATACTTAGGAATATGTTACTTTCAAACAATTGAATAATTACTCGTAAGTGGTTTACAAGAGCGCCTAAGCCAACTGACCTCACGTCAGTGCTTTCTAAATTTTTTTAAGGATTGGGACGTCTGCCCTACATAAACAGAATTACAACCACCACACGGGATACGATACACAACGTCATATCTAGACGAATTGTAGAATTTAATTCTACAATTAGTGTAGTTTACAGTTATCTGTTGTCCCTCGACAAAAATTCGGATGACATTCGTATTGTGGATGTCATAACCTGAATTGTTATTTTCTGTGGTTCACCTTGTCTTTTGTGTTTTTAACCTATTGATTGTAAAATTATTCACGCTGCAACATTGGAAGTTTCTTGAGATTTTGCAATTGAAGTTCAACTAAGATATATTTCTGATGCTCTCTTTGCTGATTTAATAATAGTCTTGTCAGATGTAAGTTTTTGAGTGTTTATTTTTGCTAGTTTTTTACAATTTATACATTACAGCATCCTGATGAAGAACAGCTAAAATTTCGAAATATAGATGTTGATGATGATTGATACTCTTGCCAGATATTGCCTTGTACCCAAATTCATCCTTCTCTAATTCATTTCGGCAAATTTCATCTTTTACTAAATATGTATGTATATATCCATGGTGAGAAGGAATCTGGAATAAACTACTGAGGTTTGGTCACCATTTTATCGGGTTTTCCAATGGGGACTTTGAATTCAATTCATTCAGTAAAGTGAACATTTTCATCATGGTGAAGTACACTAACGAACGTAGGCCAGTTATAAAAATTTACTACCGAAATTCGGAGTCGATGACCTCAACTCCAATTTTCGGTCGTAATTCGCACCCTAGTAGACAGGCAATCACAAGTTTGGTGCTAAAATTCGAGTCTACATATTTGCTGTTGGATGTTGCCAATGAGACAAAGGACCGGTCGCAGTAACGAAAACATCGCTGCCGTTCGGACATCCGTAGCCGACGACCCAAATCAGTCAATTCCACGGCGTTCTCAAGAATTGTGCAAAATATGCTTTATTGAACAGGCAGCAATCGTGATTCTCGAGACTCAATTGCATCCCCAAAAAATCACGTTATGGTGCGGTCTTCACGCCGGCGACATTATTGGACCGTATTTTTCCGTTGATGCCAACAACAATCGTCACATAGCGGTCAATGGCGATCGCTACCGCGTCATGATAACGAATGTTTTTTTGGCCCCAATTGCAAGGTATGGACTTGGCCAACATGTGGTTGCAACAGAACGGTGCCACTATCCACACAGCACACGTAACAATCGGTTTGTTGAAGCAGACATTTGGTGAGCTTGTAATTTCGAGAAATGGCCCCGTCGATTGGCCGCCTCGTTCGTGCGATTTGACGCCTCTGGACTATTTTCTTTGGGGCTACGTCAAGTCACTGGTCTATGCCAACAAGCCGACGACATTGCAAGAGCTAAGAGATAACACTGAACGCGAACTAGCGGCCGTTTCGGTTGAAATGTTTGGCCGCGTCATCGAAAATTAGGTCCAGAGAATGGACCGCTGCAAACGGGCCCGTGGTGAACGAAGTCGAGTTCCATTCATGAATGTTATGTTTGTACTTCAAGCCAATAATAAATTTTTTGAAATATCTCAATTGGTTAGTGTTTTATTTAGATTCAAAGTTGTCAAGTCCCTATTGTACAACCCCTTATTATAAATATATCATAGGAATTTAAAGAGTTAGTGCAGAAAAAGCTAGTAACGTATTAAGATAATATACGAGGCATGTTTTTTAAGTAAGTGCCGTTTTAGAATTAAAAAAAGACGTGTGAAGATATCGCAATAATTTTATTTTTACATGAAAGCCTGTATCTTAATCTACTTTTTAACATAATTTCCGTGAATATTGACGCACTTGTCATAACGTGGCACCAGTTTTTGGATACCCTCCTCATAAAATTCTGCAGCCTGACTGTGTCACAAATGTTTTGACTTCATTATCGTCTTGCAGACGCTGACCGCCCAGGTGTTTCTTCAAGTGCAGGAACAAATGGTAGTCGCTGGGTGCCAGATCAGGGCATTTCGTTCACTTTCTGCACCAAATCTTCATTAACGACCGAAGGACGCCCACTCTGTGCTTCATCATGCACATTTTTGCGGCCATCTTTAAATGCTCTCGCCCATTTCCTTACCATTCCATCACTCATAATGTTTTATCCGTGAACTTCACAGATCTCACGGTTTTACGCATTTAGCACAAGAAATCGTTTAACAGCCCGTACGTCACAATCAGCGGGACTCATGATTGTCGGAGGCAACTTAAACACTCAATAAACAACGTATACATTGAGGAATCAGACTGTATTGGCGTCAGTGCGTAGACAAGAGATGTAGGTAACCAGCGCGCATGCGCGGAACGCCGACAGTAGCGCTACGGCGGCGGAATCGCAAAACGGTACTTACTTAAAAAACATGCCTCGTATGATATTTAACCAAATATCACGTGATCAAAATTATATTTCTTTGAAATACAATCTCATTAGTTGGAAATATAGAAGGATATTTCGATTCAATTTTTCACTTCCAAATTGTGAATAATATGTATAATTTTTCTGTAATCCATCACATACTTTAAAGGTTCCACAGTTTCACTGCCGTGGAAGCGCACTTTTCTGGATTTCTGAAGCTAGATCATCATTCTTATCCCAATAAGTATTTCTGAGAATTATGCGGTTTTATAAATGGCACAACTATAATGTAGACATGTTCGATGTCACCTTTTCTATGTTCAAACGGATTATATTATCTTATTAAAGATCGATAATGGGATTTCTCTGCTTTGTAAAATAACTTTTTTTGTATTAAAAATAACTCCTTTTCTGTGAGTTTTTTTTTGGTCGGTTTTCTCATCTCAATTAACTTTTAATTTATAATAGTTCTTGTAAAATCGTTTTTTTATATACAAGAATGGTACCTTTCGTTTTATGTTTGCTACTCGACACATAATCGAATTATCAAATTGTGTGAATATTTGTAATTGGGATTCATTTCCTGTCAAGGTTCCTAAAACTGAATAAATAGAAAATGACATAACAATAATGATCACTACTGAAGATTTTCTTATGTTTTCAGAACTGAGAAATGAAGTACTCAATGCCGTGGCACAGATCACCGATATACTATTTCATTTATCCAGAAAATTTCTCGCAATGGTGTCTGGTTTAGTGAAACACAAGATAGCATGAGAGATGATGCAAAATAGGTATTTTTCAAGTACCTGTTCTGCCTATAGTTGGACAAACCATTAACTCAGTGTCGGTCAATTATTGTCGATTAAAAAACTTTTGTATCTCAGCTTATTCCTTCAATAAATCCTAATTATCCTGTAATTTTCGAATAGAACATGCATTTTGATTGTTTTTTGCTCACAACTCCTGATTTTCATATGTAGCAATAGCAAAAAGGATCCGTTTATTATTGCGGATCAAAATTATGGAGCAGATTAATTTTCTCAGAAGAAAAATATTTGTCAACAAAATCCTGAAAGAGTTCAAATTTTGTTTCACTTCCACCATATTATTTTTAATCAGCCGCCAATGAATAATTGAAAATTTTATTCGAAAATCGAACAAAGAAAAACCTTGAATAGTAAAATGAATAATTCACTTACCTGAAGGGGCTTCAGATAGATCTTAGTTTGCTCAATGCTACGCTACACCAGAAATGACGGGTTTTAAGGGAAGAGGATACAGGCATAACCTGTTCACTATGTGTGTTTGGCACGAAAAACGGAGGATTAAGGCAAATAAAACGATTATCTAAGTTTAGAAGATTTTGATTTAAATATCGTTATTTTTCGCTTGTTGTTACTTTGGAGATCGTAGATCGATTGATTTTAGTTCACTCACACTCTCCAACCGCGCACCAGTGCCGTCAGGTAGGTAACTCAAAATACTTCCCATCGTACACAAGAAAAGTGCCGAAAATTAAATGAGAATGAATTAAATTCCGAATTAAATCCGGACATCTACACAGCTCACGACCTTACATGCAGCCCGCCCTGAAGTGTCCCTTCAGTTAGATGAATCAGAGGGAGTGGACACACACAAGAAGTCAGGAAAATCCTACTGAGTAGGAAGAGGACATAATTTGACCACTGGTCTTCGAATTGTCCCAGAAACAGTAGCAACATCGGCCACCCGAGCTGTGGAATCAGCTCCTGGAAAGAAGACTGATGATATACGGCCTATAGACCACTTAAGAGGAGGGAGATTATCATCTCGAATGATGATGACGGCACCCGGAAAGACAGGAATAGATGGATGCGACCACTTATGACGTTGCTGCAAGGTATGCAAGTACTCTTGACGCCAGTGCTTTCAAATGTCTTGCTGAAGTCGTTGAATCAATTGCCAACGAGATAGACGATTTACTGATACCGAACTGACATCGTGATCAGGAGGAGCAGTGAGGGGGCGAAACACCAAGAAGTGACCAGGTGTGGCGGCCTCAAAATCAGAAGGGCCCGACGATGGGAGATACAGAGGACGAGAGTTAAGGATTGCTTCAATTTGGGTGCAGATGGTGAGAAACTCCTCGTAGGTGAGTTTTTGCCCGCCGATTACGCGACTGAGATGATTCTTAGCAGATTTGACAGCCGATTCCCAAAGACCACCAAAGTGTGGACTACTTATACTTATTTATATACTAAAATGAGTAATGACGATAAAAATAACATTGCCATATTTGGTATCAGAATAATTTCTAGGTGCCTTGTTACGTCAATTGTTTCTAGCCAGTCAGCAGATTTCGGTCGATTCGCGGCTCTCTCGGCGTGATCCACTTTTGATTGTTTAATAATTTAAATGGAATTTTCCATGTTATCGGAGATGAATATTTTTTAGGATAATGTTCGAATTTAGACCAAGCAATGTTAATATTAAGTGGTGAAATCTACCTCTTCACCTGTTCAGAAAGATTCTCCACATAAGTCAATCCATAATATTTTTTATTTTCATCAACACTATCAACTTGAACCTGTCGTCTAGTCATATCTTTGTTCAAAACCTTGTCAATAATATTTTTGGGGTAATCATTATTGTAACAAAACCGAATATAAACATTTTGAGAACTGCCGCAACAACAGAGGAGTTCCGCTTCATGCGCCGACAAAGGGATTAAGAACATGATGAAAGGGACCGCTCGCCATAAAGCTGTCACATAAAAACGATTAATGGTGGCATATTTATGTGACATAAAGGAGACCGCTACGATCACTCTGGAATGTGAAGCATCTTTCTGGTGGTAACTTCTAGAAAAACAGTGCCGGATATAAATGACTGAAGCCGATTCATGGATTCATTCATGGATAGAACTTGCCGACGAATAAACAGGTGTTCCTAGTGAAATTCTGTAGATAAATTGTGTATATAAATTATTGATTATTGTTAGTTAAGTGTGAATATAAATTAGTTCAAAGAAGACTTGTATTGTTTTTCTATTTCACTGAGGAAAAACGTAACAATTGGTGTCAGGTGTGGGGTTACCAAGAAGAGTGGAAACTACTCCGAAATTAGTTTGGAAAATCCTGAATGCCGGTAACGAGATCTCAAGCTGAGAAAATGGACCAGGCCAGTATGGACTTTTTCAAGAAAGCTTTTGAAGAACTGACAAATAAAATGGATACCATGGAAAATAAAATGGAGGAAAATTCGAAGGACATGAAAGATAAAATGGACGACAACTGTAAGTCTCTAGAAAATAGTTTTAGAGATAAATTAGAATCTATAGAGAATAAAGTCGAGGATAGTCTAAAAACGTGGACCGATAATTGCTCGAAGTTAGAGAATAAGATTGGAAATATTGAAGACCGGTTAGAAAACTTGGAGATCTTGAAGGAGGAAATAGAAGAGGATATACAAGGGAAATTGGAAGAGCATACCGAAAGTGTGTTGAAAATTATGGAAGATCGATTAAACAAAATAAGCAGACAAGTAGATGAGAAGGTCAATAAAGATAGAAGTATTCCAGGAAAATACGAAAATAGTGGAGAAGCAGGCCGAGCAAGGGTCAAACCACCAACTTTCGATGGTAAAACCGCCTGGTGCACATACCAGAGACAATTTGAAGCTGCAGCTAACGCGAATGGATGGAATAATGAGGAAAAAGCGACAGCCTTGATTGTTGCATTGAGAGGCGAGGCCTTAAATATTTTACAGATTATTCCAACCAGTCAGCAAAATGATTACGGGGCTGATAAGTAAATTACAGATGAGATACGGCGACGGACATTTACAGCAAGTATATCACGCCCAGATAAAGAGCCGTATCCAGAAAAATTCAGAGACCCTGCAAGAATTTGAAGCTGACATCGCACGGTTGGTAAGGCTGGCGTATGCGACTGCACCGGACAGTTTCCTAGAACAGCTTGCAGTGCAGACGTTCGTAGACGGACTGAGAGATAGTAAGACCCAGCAAACCTTGCGGTTGGTCCGACCTAAGACCCTGGACGATGCTCTAGCCCATGCATTAGAATTCGAAGCAGCCAAGCAGGCTTCACATAGGGGTCAGATAAAAATCAGGCGTACCATGGATGATTCCGAGGACAGCACCGAAAATATAGAGGATATAATACGCCGAGTTCTCCAACAGCAACAAAATAGAGGACCTAGATGTTGGAATTGTGGTGAAGTAGGGCATATTCGCCGCTCTTATAAGAAGCCTGCTAAGCCAAAACAACAGGAACAGGGAAAACGGGTTGGTGAAAGGGGGCATAAGCCGATCCGCCTAAACAATACCCCGGAAGTTACCATCCAGACCATCTTGGAGTCCAGCAGTATAAATGTCGACGGCAAGATCGATGGGCGATCGACTAAAAGGTTGGCCAACACAGGTGCAACCTGTACTATTGCAAGACCCGATATAGTGAGAGGCAAGACATTACCCACTATAACACGATTACGCACCGCCACTGGGGAGAGTGTACCTACGCAATGTTGAAAGCTGGAGGACAAGGAATGTTGCCGAAGAACCACTATAACTGATGAGAATTGGCTGCCAGATCACCTGAGACAAGACCAAGAGAACGACCCAGAGTTGAAACTGATTTTAAGATGGAAAGCGGATGGTCGTAGGCCTGGATGGGGAGAACTGTGTCAGATGAATCCAAGGGCCAAATCATATTGGACACAATGGGACTCCCTCCTAATAGAGGATGGGTTGCTAAAGAGGACCCTTGGGAATGAAGAAGGTACCGGATCCAGAAATCAAGTTGTAGTCCCTAGGAGTAGAACACAAGATGTATTGCAGAAGTTACATGATGGGACCTCCGGCGGCCATTTCGGCATAAAGAAGACCCTAGAAAAGGTTCGAGAGCGTTTCTACTGGGTTAATTGCAAGGAGGACGTCAAGGACTGGTGCAGAAAATGTGGACTGTGTGCTTCGGTGAATGGCCCAAGAGGAAGTCGTAGAGCCCCAATGAAGCAGTATAACGTTGGTAGCGCAATGGAACGCGTAGCAATAGATATAGCTGGTCCGTTTCCAGAAACTGACGATGGAAACAAGTACATCCTTGTTGCTATGCACTACTTCTCCAAATGGGTGGAGGCTTACGCCATTCCAAATCAAGAAGCCGCAACAGTTGCTGATGTCTTGGTCAAGGAGATGTTCTGTAGATTCGGCATGCCTATGGAGCTTCATTCAGATCAGGGACGAAACTTCGAGTCCAGCTTATTCCAGACCCTATGCGAGTTGCTAGGGATCAAGAAGACCAGAACAACTGCTCTCCACCCACAGTCAGACGGCATGGTCGAGAGAATGAATAGGACTGTGGGAAAATACTTGGCCAAGGTTGTCTCCGACCACCAGAGAGATTGGGATAGGTACCTGCACCTATTCACTATGGCCTATAGATCATCCGTGCAGGAATCGACAGGGGAAACCCCAGCATGCATCATGTTCGGTCGACAGATGAGGCTCCCTTGTGACCTGGAGTTTGGGTGTACGCCTGGAACGGATATTGCGGGTGAGAATTACGTGAGCAGTCTGAAGGAGAGATTGCACTACATCCATGAGAAGGTCCGGAAAAACCAGCAAATTGCAAGTGATCGCATGAAGACTCGTTACGACATCAAGGCGGCAGAAGGTGAATACGAGGTGGGAGATTTGGTATGGTTGTTCAGCCCCCCCAGAGGAGAAGAGGGCTATCCCCAAAGTTACAGAACGATTGGGAAGGACCATATAGGGTTGTGAAGAGGATCAACGACGTAGTCTACCGCATCCAAAAATTGCCAAGAGGAAAGAAACGTGTAGTTCATGTGAATCGCCTGACAAGCTATGAGGCTGATCATAAGGCTCAGGACGAGACGGGAGTGGGAAGGACTACAACTCAGACCCCAGATCAAGAGGAATTGAGCTTTAATCAGATCATGGCAAATTATGGAGAAACCGGAAAAGCGAGGTTCGGGATCACAACCGAGGAGCAACAAGATCTTTTTGCGGTACCGGTAGACTACTCATTGGCGCACTGTGTAGCTGAAGATCTCAACATGTCCAAAGGGATAGCTCTCCTCTTCAAAAAGAAATTTGGTCGTGTAACAGACCTCATGGGACAACAACCTTCCCTTAGCCGAATCCTGAAGTTGACCGATGGACCTCGTTTTCTATATGGTAACCAAGGAAAAATCTTATGGAAAGCCAACTTACCAAGCCATGTGGAGCACCTTGATGAACCTTAGAGACGAGCTGGCTAGAGTAGGTGTCAACAAGCTTGCAATTCCCAAGCTGGGTTGTGGACTGGATCGTCTGAATTGGAGAGTAGTTCGTAACATGCTGGAGGTAGTTTTCCAGAATACCGATGTCCGAATACGGGTTTGTAGTTTCAACCCGAAAGGCGGTCCCGTAAAGAAAACGGTATCCTGCTATTTCGATCAACAAGGGATCTGCAGAAATGGGAGCGCTTGCAGATTCAATCATGAACATTTTTTAAAGGAGGAAGCAATGTAACAAAACCGAATATAAACATTTTGAGAACTGCCGCAACAACAGAGGAGTTCCGCTTCATGCGCCGACAAAGGGATTAAGAACATGATGAAAGGGACCGCTCGCCATAAAGCTGTCACAAAAAAACTATTAATGGTGGCATATTTATGTGACATAAAGGAGACCGCTACGATCACTCTGGAATGTGAAGCATCTTTCTGGTAACTTCTAGAAAAACAGTGCCGGATATAAATGACTGAAGCCGATTCATGGATTCATTCATGGATAGAACTTGCCGACGAATAAACAGGTGTTCCTAGTGAAATTCTGTAGATAAATTGTGTATATAAATTATTGATTATTGTTAGTTAAGTGTGAATATAAATTAGTTTAAAGAAGACTTGTATTGTTTTTCTATTTCACTGAGGAAAAACGTAACATTATTTATCAGGATGCGTTTTATTTTATCTAAGTTAGTTGTATGAAAATCACTTGAAGACAATTTCAGTGCTCGGTATTTCAAGTTGTTGACTATATTAATTTTTTGCGTGAACGTATGTTTCGAGTTGAAATTTAAAATTCTACCTGAAAAAGTTGGTTTCTGATACCAATTGGTTTTTATTTTATTATTTTGTCGGATTAATTTCACGTCTAAAAACGGTAGGGTGTTATTCTCAGACTCAAGTTCGATAGTGAAAGTTAACCTTGGATGCATGCTGTTGAATATTTCGAGGACCTCTTCTTTTTTATCAACAGGTATAGATGTAAAAATATCAACAACATATCTTTTGAAAAGTGGCATACTGAATGTTATCCTTCCTAAAGTGATCTTCTGTACCTCAGCCATGACGATATCAGCAACTATAGGAGCAAGACAATTGCCCATGCCCAAGCCATAAATCTGTCTAAAATATTTGTTGTTGTAAATGAAAAAACTGTTCTCAATGCACAAATTAAAGAGTTGTAGAAACTCTTCAACTGATAAGGATGTATGTGGTTCTATTTTATTCCAATTTCTTTCTATCAATTTGGTTGCTAAGTCAAGTGGCACGTTAGTGTACAAGGATGTTATATCGAGTGAAACAAGAATATTGTTGTCAGGAAGAGTTACTTCATTTAAGGTGTCTATGAAGTCAAAAGAATTTTTTATGTGTATCTCATCTCTCTCGAATGCATGAACTAAAAGTCTAGATAAAAATTTGCTCAACCTGTTTAGGGGACTTCCTGTAAAAGCTACTATTGGTCGCAGAGGATTATCTTGTTTGTGAATTTTTGGCAAAAAATAGATTTTTAGGCACAAACCATTATTACATTTCAGAAATTTGCAAGTGGTTTCATCAAACTTTTTATTTTCATATAACTGGTTAACTATTTTATATAGCTTATTTTGAACTTTTTTTGTTGGGTCATCAGGTAATTCACAATATGTTGAGTTGTCATTCAAAATATTAAGAGCTTTATGATCAAATTCCTCTGTCAACATAGCTACTGTTGTTCTACCTTTATCAGCTTTGGTTATAATAATGTTATTTTTCGCCTTAAGAAAATTTCTTGTCTCTTTATACCAGTTGATAACTAATTTGTCGTAACTGTTTTTTTTATCAGACATTGAATTGATGAAATTAGTCATCAAATTAATTATGGAATTTCTAACCAAATTTGCGTTATCTTCATTGCACGATGATATAATGAATTCCAAATCTAAAATCAACTGCTTCAAAGGAAAAGTATCACGAGTGTAGGGCAAGTAAAATTTCTCTCCCAAGCTTAGCAAGTGTTGAACGTTCAATGGAAATCGCAAATCGGTTAAATTAACAAACCATTTTTTTCGACCTTCACTCACATCAATCATATCAAGTTGACATGATCTTAATCTTTTAAACCTGAATTTTTTTGGCTTTCTTGAATTCAAATTTGTATATTTTATCATTTATAATGCGTAATATGTTGATAATATCTTCGGGTAAACAATTGAATAATTTGGATATTACTTTTTTTGTCTCCTCCCTGAGACATCTCAATCTCCAGTGAACGATGGAAATCTCTAGCTTAACGATTCTCAACTTATATGATATCACAATGTTTTCATATCTTCTGGAAAATGCACTTATGTCATGTAGCAATATGTTTGAAGACTTCTTCAAAATACATAGAACAATTGGCCTCCAATCTTCCGGCAACTGAATTAATTGCTGGTACAATTATGGGATTGAGAACAATGTTCGTGAATGCTGTCTCTTTGAATTTCTCTTTGTAGGTTTCTTTTCTTTGGATATTATTCATGTATCGTTCCATATTATCAGGTGATGTTCATCCACAGCATGTTGGACCAACTTGGATCTGTATGTGTAACACTTGAGAGAGCATCCAATGTTCTTTAATTCTCACTTTCGAGTGGCGTTTTCTTTCTCCGACACAAGATCTTCCTCACATTTTATGTTCGAATAGTTTCTCCCCCTCTTCAACACACATGCGGTATCGTTTAGTTACGGTAAAGCAAATCTTACAAAAAATCAACAGGGCGACCTGAACGCGGCGTGTCGACTACGGAGCCAGTACCTACGAATTTACGATACAGGACACATAAATGAACTACAACAGAAGATAAACAAACGGACAGAATGCTTCTACAAGCTCATGCCGAACATAATAATGGACCAAAATATTATAAGAGAAGGGCATTATGTTCGATAATCCATGGAACGATGGTTTACGCTGCACCAACGTGGAAAGAAGCATTAAGTGTAGAAGAAAATAGAAAATCTCTGATCTCACTACAAAGGAAACCCCTGCTAAGAGTATGCTCAGCATACCGGACGGTGTCGGCAGAAGCAACTCAAATTACAGCAGGATTCAAGCCAATTGACATCATGGTAGAAGTCTACTTTCTGTATACAGTGGGTAGTCGTCTGGCCAGAAACCGAAGGATGACCCGATCAAGATCACTGAGAAAGTGGCAGCGCAGATGGTCTCGAGAGGGAACAACGGCAGTATGGACACGAAAATTAATTCCAAATGTCAAATCCTGGGTTGAAAGTAAACATCGAAGACCCTACCCAGATATAACCTCTCAAAAACACAAAAGCGGATGAAATGGATGGATATAGATATATGTACAATAGCCTGCTACGTGGAATACAGGGCGGCATATATGATTATAAAATTTCAAAAGGAAACTCGTTATTTGATACATGAACGACCCTTTTATAATATTGGTATGGAACTAGAATTTGACATGAAATAAAGATTTTTGTTAAGTTATGCTTTCTTTTCTAAAAGCTTCCACTTACAACTGCAACAGCGGGAAGGAGCTTTTCAAAATTAAAACTAAAATTTGCTTGAGAACTTCGATGGGGCAGGATCTGCTATATCAGATTTGTCACTCTTAAAGGTAGAAACTTAAATCGTCTTCTGCTACAGATGATATAATCGCACAATTTGCCGAAAAAAGGCAAGGAATGAGCATGTATAATTGAAATTTGACTTTTTAGGCTAGCTCTATTTCCATAACTTGTGATCAATGAACTATTAATTTAATTTAAATATCTTCGTTTATTCTTCGAGAAAACTTTACCCATCCATGGGGCCCCTAAACCCTTCAAGGCAAGCTATGCCACTGAAATTGAAAACAACGTTAACCACGCTCCAGGCAAAAAACCCAAATTAATAATTTACACCCTGTCATTAAGCATGAGACTAACCAGACAATCCTTCTCAAGAACGAGGGAGCCGAAATTCAACGGTCCACCACAAATATATATTTTAACGATAAATCAATATAACATTTACGTAGCAGTTTATTAACAAGTCCCTTATAGAGGGTGGTCCTTCAAAATATAGAACCCGTCTACATTCTCCATGAAAGCCGAACGTGGAGGTATCTTGACAATATTATTTTATATAGCATTTGACCCTACAAGAAGAAACCGCTATTGTCTGATTTTCCAGAACGCGTCTCTTCCCCCAGCATCTCAAATTTTTTTCCAGTTAATCTGAGGATCGCGAACTTTTTATTAGTTCCAACAATATAGTAGAATATTCAACCAGATAACGACAAAGCGCACATTCAGATGTCATTTATGATCATCTATAATAAAAGGTGTAACAAATTTCGAAAGGGATAAAACATAATTCTTTAAATCAATAACAATTAAGAACATTTGTATTGTAACCTTTTTATTTGGATATTCAGTTTATATTTCTACACATCATTGCAGATCCTGACATAAAACTATTCAAATTCAACTTAGAATAATGCACTCCAATAATTTTTCATTGAGATTTAACAATCCTTGGTAACCACAATTGGTAGATATAAATTTGAAATAAACTACACAGTTGAAATGCATAAAACAAGATAAAACTAACAAACCTAAATAATTCGGATGAATTTTAGTATTATTGGACGGCTTCTCGATTCGACATAAAATTCTCAATCAAATACTAGTGAACCTCATAAATTTCATTACTCTTTACTTCTCATATCCTACTCGATAAAACGAAGTATTCAAGCAAAGAATATCTGAGTTTCAAATAGGATCAAAATTAGTATATTCTAAAAAATACATCAACTATTCAACATTCTCAAAACTTATGAATCCAAAAACCCAATCCTCCATAAAGCTTGGTATAAAGGCTTTTGTCTTCTCAAATTTAACCTTTGGTGTCTGTTTCTTCAATAGCTCTTCGTATTTCTTTAGGGCATCGGTACAAATGGCGCCGCATACCTGAGTCATCAGTTTTCCGTTTGGCTTCATTACTTTAAAAGTTTTCTGGAGTACTTTTTCCATGAACGTCCACAGTTCGGGGTCCTCAGAGATAGGTACATCTGTTAGATCCCCAAAAACATAGTCGAATTTCCTTCCTTCTTTTATATAACCGTCAAGGGCTTCCAAACAATCGGTGACCACAATCTGTAGGAAAATATGGATTAGTTTATAGAAGGAAAAGAACTCAGTTTTTGTATTAGTTCGAAATATACGTCAAACGTGTACCGAGCACATTTTAGAATTCTTTTTGCATTCGTAATATTTGGTTATTTGTTTTCGGCTGGGTTTGCCATCCTTCTATAAACTAACTCATGATTGTGAGTCTTTGATAATTTTCGAATAATCTGCGAAGGTTGTTGTGGTACATTGATATTAAAGTTCATTCGATTGTCCACTGGATGTCACCTCAGTCTATATAATACACTGGGGCGACTACCGGAGTTCAATAATACCTACTACCAAATTTGTTGTTGTCGGGAGACAAGGTTATGTGGTACTGATGATCCCTAATAAGGGTGAAACTAGTTTACCGCTACCCCTCCCGATAACAACAAAAATCTTAATGTCTTTGCGCCTACGCAGCCTTTGTTGAATTATTCTGAAATTTCTATTTTTCTTGACGATGGTTCTGTTCGATGGCAAACCCAGCCGAAAACAAATAACCAAATATTACGAATTCACAAAGAATTCTAAAATGTGCTCGGTACACGTTTGACGTATATTTCGAACTAATATGGATTAGTTCTTGTAATTTTGGTCAACACAAGGTTTCTTAGAATCATTGAGCTCTATATGAGTACCTGGAACCGCCCCGTCCCTGCAATCCGTTAGAAAGTGAGGCAAGGGGCAGACAAAACAAAGCTCTTCTTGTCATACTCATTGACAGGGGTATGGAAATAACGGAATTGAGTTAGTTTATTTGAATATTTCCTTCTAAAAAGTATGTTGTATTTACTCATGTAAAAAGAGAAAATTTGTAAATGCTTTTGAGATTGTTATATATAATTGAAAGGGACAATGGTGAATTATTGTGTAGTGTTTGGATGTAAGAACGAGCAAGATGATCGGCAAATATATTTCCATGAGTTAGTACTCAATATTTATTTACACTTGCAATTGTTATTTTAGAGAAAAATGGTGAAAGTAAGCTTTTATGCTTTTGTTATAATGCTTACAAGTAGTTTTCAAACTGAAAAATTTCATCTCCCCAAACTATTAGTTTGTCAAAATTTAGAAAAAAAGCAATAGATTATTGAGATAAAATGATATCATAAAAAAAACATTCTAAAATTTTAGTCTAAAAAAAATTCCTTCGCTACTGAGTCGATTTTACTGAGTAACAAACTTATACATTCACCAAAATCTACCCTTAAAATTTCAGTCTCTAGGTCATCTATGACGGATAGAATAGACATTGGCCATGGATTCATTAGGGATTCCAACCAATATTTCATCCAAAAATTCGTAAATTACGATTTGTGATAACTGGTTAGTTCTTTCCATATATTTCATCATTATCAGATCCATAAGTAATAGGTTGTCAAATATTTCCCTTCCGCTCTTTGCTCTTTATTCAATGTTTTATAATAAATGTTACAGTGATCGGATAACGATATCACCAGCGAAATAAAAGCAAGAATACAAAAGGGCAATAAATGTTTTTTCGCCTTGCAGAACCTGTTTAAGTCCGGCTGATATCTAGGAACTCCAGCATAAAGGCTCAGATGGGCTGGACACGTGCAGAGATCGCCGAATGAACGTCTTATAAAGAGGATATGGGAAGAAAACCCAGTAGGAAAGAGACCTTTAGGAAGACCGAGGCTCAGATGGAGGGACAATATCGAAGAGGATGTAAAAATCTTGGGAGTACGGAACTGGAAGAAGGTTGTGTCGGACAGAGACAGATGGAGACGAGTCGTAGATGCAGCTAAGACCCACGAAGGGTTGTGACGCTACGAAAAGAAGAAGAAGTGATCGGATTTATCAAGCCAAATTTCCTGATCGAAGATTACCCCACCACGAAACAATCTCGACGACTTATCGACGATTAAGAGAGACTGGAAACTTAAATTTTCAAGAGCCTCGGGTCAATGTGAGGCAACACCATGTAGCAGTTGACGATCAAATACTTCAAGCCTTTGAAGACCCGAGGCTCTTGAAAATTTAAGTTTACAGTCTCTCTTAATCGTCGATAAGTCGTCGAGAATGTTTCGTGGTGGGGTAATCTTCGATCAGGAAATTTGGCTTGATAAATCCTTTGAGCTGCACGAGCAACACCATCGGCCTTGCCATATGCCATCACCATATCAGCATACTCAGAGTTGGTGAAATTAGGCATATCAACAACCAAAATTAAAACAACAGTAGCAAAATGTCGATAAAAGTAACAAAAACAAAAAAATACAAATTTAATTAAAAAACTGAACAACGCGGCACAGACACTTCCAACAGCAGAGACAGTTAAATCTCAAATGACGGTAGGGTCAAGTCAGCGACGACTAATCCAATCCAACCTAAGGACAGAAATAGTAATAATAATTCACACGCGTCTAAAACGGGCAGGTAAAATTTCCTTGCTCGCTGTGTTGTGTCGAAATTAGGTGCGACTTTCTTCACTCTTCTGACTAAAACCTTATTTGCTGTATTATTTTTTTTATTGACTTACGGAAGTAGCATATGGTTAGCAACGTTATAAACCAAAGAACATTTTAAAATAAAACTAAGTTTGTAATAGCTGTAACTTTTTTTTTAAATTTCAATAGGAGTGGAGATGTTTTTATGCTATCATAATTTTTTTTTAATAAAAGTCCCACGTGTTAATTTTGTGGTGTTATCTGTAACAATAAATACGTTTTTTTTTAAACACACGCTCATGTAGACTTAATACAATAAAAAAAATGCATGTAAAAGCACACGCAAAAAAAGTTATGGGGCTTTGAAGGGTACATTTTGGGTAATTTAGAAAAACCCAATAAAAAAATCATACCTCCGTAACCGTCATACTAAGGACCCAGGTTCCAAGACTGAAAAGGTAGCAAATGACCCTACCAACGCCCAAAAAAATTTGACGGTCCATGTGCCGCACACCCTGTACATATATATATATATATATATTCTTTTGAACTTTGGGCTTACAATATTTAGACAGCAAACAATAAAGCATATAGATCAGAGGTTAGTGACGGGGTGTCATACAATTCGGCGAATGACATAAAAGTGAACTGATAGAAAACATTGATAGATGATATTAAACATTTTGGTGTTATCATCGACGAACATCAATAAAAAAGATAAGAAACTTGGTTTATAGACTATATCCACTCACAGATATCCCCGATCAAAAATTACTGAAGATGTCATATTCCTCACTAATAGATTCCATTCTGAGATATTGTTTGATTGTTAGGGGGAGAGAATTCAACAATGTTTTACACAATATCGTTATGGCTCAGCAAAATATAGAGTGAGTTATGACCATTGCGTTAATTTAACCATTCTTGAAGTCAAAAGAAACTAAAACCCTATACCATTTTTCCAAATTTGGCACCATTCAAAAGCTATAGAGGGTTTTGAAATTTCATAAAAAATTGAAACGGTCTCTAGTTTTTTAGAAGGTTTTCGGCATCAACAGATTTATTTTATTTCCCCTGGTTCTCTCTATAGATCGGTTAAATTGTATGAAAAACAAATATCACTTGAACTGAAGGTTAATAGTTTGTACTTCCTAGAATTGTTAGTCATTTTAGCAGAAAAAATCATACATTATCATTTTTCTTAATGTAGCCATTTTTGAGATATTGGAAGTTGAAAGAAATTAAATGGAAAACATTTTTATCCAAATTTTCTGATTTCCCCAAATCCAACTCTGGGTCAATTTGCAGTTTACCACTTCTATATTTTACATAATTGCTGGTCTGGTTAGGTTAGGTTAGTTTAAGTTAGCTATAAAATATTAATGTCAAAATTGAAGAAAGAAAAATGGAAATGAATATAAAAAAAAATTTTCTTCAGAATTGTTTTTTTTATTATGTTATATTGTATTTTACTATTTTGGCTAATGCAATAGCATTAGTTTTTCTATTTAATGAGTTGAAAAAGTCTATTCTTGAAAGTGAAAATAAATTAAAAATAATTTAAAAATGACTATTTTACACTTTTCGAATGAAGTACCAATGATACCTTTTTTTATTTTAGAAAATGCCGTTTTCTACTGATGATATTTGTTTTTCATGCAATTTAACCAATCTGTAGAGTAGTAATGAGAAACCCACAAGAAATGGAATAAATCGATTGATGCCAAAATATGCATGACTGTAATAAAAAACCTCCTACAAGAGATCATTTCAATTGATATTGTCGTTTAAATATTACAGGTGAAAATACAATTTTTTTAAATGAAATTTCAACACCCTATATCTTTTGAACTGGGCCAAATTTAGAAAAATGTAATAGGAAGTAAATGTTTCTTTTGACGTCAAGAACCTATGGTTTAAATTAACGCAGTGGTCAAAGACTCACCCTGTATAATCTGATATGCTTTCGACGACCTCTCAGATACTCGTTTAATATTTAAGAATTTCTAAAAGATACAGATCTCCTAAGGCTGTCCAAAATTGTGCTTTTCCTGTAAGTTCATGAAAAGTTACAGATTTGCCAACAGATGAAAGCAGAATACCACCATTAATTCGAATGAATTAGGAGGTGAATGAAGAACTGACTTTACAGCTGTTTAATTTATACTTAGATAAGTATTTGGCATTTTAGCCTCGATAAAGAATCACACAATATTCGAAAAGTTGGTGAATATGTAATTAGATTGAATTTGTCCAAATTCCTGTAATTATTTATAATCTATTATTAATTATTGAATTGATGGACGTCACCAATAATCAGTCCTAATTATAAAGTTAAGGAGTTGAAAAAAATCGTCGTCGACCCCTTGTGAAGGGAATAACTTGAAAAGGAAGGCGATTTCATAAAAATTTGAGGAAGTACCTCCATTAATTTTTACTAAAGAACCATTTCCCAAAGTTCTTCGCATTCATTTAAAGACTGTATATGGATAAAATTTGGTTGAAATCCGATGAATACCTACTCAGTATTTAAATGATTTAAAAAAAAAATTGTAGAATTTTTCAAAATTTTCTAGGGTGAGGGACTATGACAAAATAAGGTAGATACCTTTTTTTAACATTATTCAAAGAATTCTCAACTTTGAATCGATTGGAACTGCTGAACTATTGGACGGATTTAGCCCAGTAATGAACTTGACCAAGATATTTGTCAATACTCTGAAAATATGAAAACTCAAGCCATCTCCTTCGGAAGACAGAGCTTGCCCGAAGAATCTTCATCAGAAAATCAAACCCAATCGATAAGAACATTTTTTGCTAGATATTCAAACATAAGAAGGGCTGGGGCAAAACATTAGCACCCTGTTCCTTCTAGTAGTTGATTGAGCTATGACAAACATGCAAAAATGGTTTTCTGAACTGGCTTGAAACAATCTTAAATATTAAATTAAGCACTGCTTCAATGCACTGTCAACTATTGTTAAAATATTTTTCAGTTCCTATGAGAAATTAATTTTTTTGTTGCAGCATGATATAAGAACATACCTTATAGTTTGGTCCTGACATTTTATCTAATACATTTCCACACAATGATCTTAGATGCTTGGCACAAGCCTTCATCACCACATCATCAATTTCAAGCATCACAACTTCTTTGGGTTTTTCTTTCAAGAGTTCATACAGAAGAGCTCCATCACCTCCTCCTTAAATGTTAAAACATGTTATTGAATCTTTATCAACATAATTTCAATATTTATTACCTAATATCACAATTTCTTTGTCGTTGTAGTTTTCAGTTTCCTTTCTCATAATTGTATCGGTATAGATAACATCCCTCTCTGATATGTCTGGAAAAATAAGTATAAGATAATAAAGTGAAATATATAAATATAACGTTAATGGTATGCTGTTATTCAAGCTTATTTTCGTTCAATATGGGCATAACGTCACTTCGAGCAGGACATGGAGAAAAGTATGGCTCGTTTAGAATTTCTGTGGCGATGGTAAACATTACATCAAAACGAATAAATTCATCATTATGGATGGGTTGTAAGGCAGTCGGTTTAAGCTAAATTTCACTCAAACTATTTGGTAAACCAAAATGGAGTTTTGTAACTCGGCAATTTTGTATATAACTTCTTGGCGAACCCATGAAATTTTAAACCAGTAGAGGAGATGGTTTCAATTTCTTCAATGTTGGTTTAAGGACAAGGTGCATAGACTTAATTGGACTTATGACCAAATCACCATTGCTAAACGTCAAATTTTCGGCAATATAACCTGAAAATCAATGACCTGATTCTTTGAAGGAAGAAAAACCTAAATAACTAGTTGAAAAAATGAATTTCCAAAGAGGAAGGCTGCGTTACTTGAATTCAACTATCGATGAAGACCTTGTACTTCTAAAACTAAGTATGTTTCCAACAGCTACTGAAATTTCATAATGAGAAAATAAAAATTTAAGGGCTGGAATGATGCTTGTCTTTTTTGAAGACATAATGAATTGACCAATGAGGAATTCACAGAATCAATTGCATAAATGAAACGAATGTAACTTATTTAACGTTCAACAAATGAAGAAAAAGTTTGGTTGGTACTGAAATATTAAGCGATATCTTATATTTTAGATTTAATCAAAATTGAAACACCATAATTATGTATCAGATAATTCCCCCAAAAAGATTTCAAAATGCTTCGACACAGCAGAGTTTATAAACTGAATCCAGGAAATGGAGGAATATCATTAAAATCATAAGTTGAATACATAAATTTGTGGGTATAGGTTAACAGTATGTAAACCTGGAACAGCTATTCGTCTTTGTATTTCTTTCAGATAGATAAATCCATCTCTTCCTACATGTTTTTAAAAACTAAGTCATAAATCATTGACTAGCATGGTCTATTATTATAAGTCCAAAATTCTAGGCATTGTTTTGGGAACTATTCATGCAACAATTTTCAAATATTGTAGATCAACAAAAGGTTATGTGAGCTACATTTTTGAAACACTTTCATATTGTTGCCAGATGTACATAAATTCGGCAACAGTTTCATTATTTTAAATGGAACACTCTGCGTTCATATTGTTTTTATGATTCTTAAACTATTTTACTCTTACTTACCCTAATACATCTTGAACAATTATTAAGTTAGAAATTAAATTTAATTTTTAATTAGATCCCAATACGTTATTTTATTTTCAGAATGAGATCGACACTCTACAATTTTTTTTAACATTTCCCTATCTATCTTTTATGGATCCAAAGTTATCTGCTAATCTTTTTTTCACCATTTTGTGTAACTGACAACTAAGGTTTGCAAAAAATATTATTTGAAGTCATGGCAAATTTCAAACTGAAGTCTTCAACATTAAGCAGAATATAGAGATTTACGTATCTCTAAAACTTCTAAAAATAATTTATAACTCAGAAACCATAAGAGATGAATATAGGGAATGAATTTAATTTTTATTTTAGAGAATCACAAAAGTCTGGAATGTTCTATTTAAAATAACAAATTGATTCCAAACTAGCATACATGTGGCAAAAATAGAAATTCGAAAGTATATCAAAAATGCACATGACCTAATGTTGATGAACAAAACTTTCTGAATAGCTGAATCTTGCGGCACCAGATATATGTATGACTCTTCTTGTCAATTGGAGTGGGATTGATACAAATCATTATAATAGATTAAAAACTTTCTTGGCATTCAACCCTGTACTTGGTTTCATTCTAGATATTCAACCCAACAAATGAATTTTTCTTTATCTCAAATTATACTTACTTTGAAGATCATCCAATACAAGCATGTTTCCCAGACTTTTCGAGTGAAGAATTTGGACCTTCTGAAACTTAGTCTTTTCCTCAAAAACAACTTCGTCAATATCATACTCCAAGAGCCTCTCATCTGCAGAAGTAGTAAATAATGAAAAATATTCCTAATCAATATTATCGAGCATGCATTTCAAACACACAGCTCCAAAAATAAAATAAATAGTGCAATGATAGTTCAATGAATCTACAAACCTGAAGTAGGAAAATATTGAGGAAATATGCTTCTTTTAATTGGTGGTAAAGCTCTTGATTTGAGAATTCCATTCACCCTTTCACTTATTTCTTGTTCTAAAGTTTTAACTTTCTATAAAATAAAACTAAACTAGAATCAATTTCAAAATAAAAGAAAAATCATAAAAAACATGCAATTTTTGATATGAAATAAGTAATTGTATATTCCATCAATTCATGTCTCCTTAATCAAATAAACCCAATTGATACATTGCTAACTTGATATATTGAGGATCCAAACTGACCATGGCCTTAATGAATGAAGAAAAAATAACAAGCTTAATCCTTAAATCAAATTCAATCAATAAGTTAAGAACAAAGCATGCAGAATTGGTAGGGATGCAAGAACTCCTAGGATTCCCGCAGCCTAACCTGAGCTTGTAATGTAAACATCAATTTTAGCACCTCGTTTGATTGGAGGAAAATGTTTTGAACGGTAACTATTCGAAGTAGCCTTTAACTGGTTTTCAATAGATTTCAATTGCTGAAAATAAGACAATGTGCATCAAGCAAAAAATGTTTCTTAAATTCAACAGTTGATGCGATACATTGGTCGATTATATTAAGACTTATTCACTTACTTCAAAAGGGAACAACACATCTTTTTCCTCCTTTCTGAAATATTCCACATTGAGAGTGATCAGGCCACTATTATAAAATCTGAGGTTCACTATAGCATCCAATTCGCAAGAATATATCTTCAAAGCTCCTTCATCTAGCTTCAAACGGCAAATTTCTTTCAAATTCTTCACATAGTTCCTCAGGATGTTTTCGATATTTGTGATCAAAATGGTAATTTGAGACTCATCCTTCACTTTGGCTGGATCTACTGAGAAGTCAAGAAGGATGGTATGTGCCGACATCGTGCTTCCTGTTTAGAGATAATTTATGTCTGATAAGAATATTTGAAATTATCATGTGATAACCCGGCCTCTTGCAAATTCACTTAAATGCAAATCGAAAAATAATAAATGACAAATGGCAACCAGCTGATAGCCACTGAACTTGCATAGAAATGAAGTAGGTTAGACCACAGAGCACTATTTTCTTAAGTGACATGAAGGTAATTGAAATATCTATGGTAATATTCTAACCAATCTATGGCAACCTTTGCCGACATGTTTTGGGTTATCAAGCAATATAAAAGTTAAAAAATTTTGCTAATCAACGGAGTTTCCTATGAATTGTGATGAATGGTGGCTGTTTAGTCGAATTCGGAGCTTTCTTAGATGGCAGGACATGTAGTAGAATAGAATTCAGCAAATATGATGAAAATAAATTTTTCATTGCGGCATTAGATAAAGAGGGAGTTTGAAAACTGTTATTTAGAAAGATAATATATCAATTGCAATTTATTTCTTGGTTCTCATTACTAGCATTAAGGAGTCTGATTTTTTTTGGGTAAGCGAAAATGAAAAATAGTAGATTCCATTATCCATCATATTTCCACGTCAAAATCCACTTTTTGTATTAATAGAGAACTGTAGATGAATACACTTGTTTATGTATTGATAACAAAAGCTAGATGGCAGCACGAGCGTCAATAGATTACAGTGACTTTATACAAGGTGTCCAGAAAGGGTATCGAGTATTTGTTTTCGCGCAATATTCGGAGCGGAGAGGGGTTCGTGGCTTCCACCATTTTTTGGAGTTTTAGTCATGATGGAACAGTACTGGAGAACACATCGCGCATATTGCGTACGAGCGTGTTATCGTAATGGTGATTCAATAGTGACTGCTCAATGTCTCTGTCATGCAGAATATCGTACACGCCACGTGCCAAATGACGATAGCATTAAGTAATGGACTCTGGTCGTCCTAGTTCAGTTCGCGATGAAGAAACAATTGAAGAAGTTGAAGCGTCGGTTCGTCAAAATCCGTCTTTATCCATCCGAAAGAGAAACCAAGCGTTGAACACAAAAAAATCGTTTTTACGATTTTAAAGAAAGACTTTTATATCTAAAAGCCTATAAAATTCAATTGGTGCCAGAATTGAAGAATGCGGACTATGCTAATCGACCAAAGCCCAAAGTCGTGGTTTGGGCCGCTATATCTGCTGAAGGCATAATTGGTCCTTATTTTCATGAAGATCAGCGAGTCCGAGCAATTAATGTGAATAGTGACCGTTATCGCGATATGTTGCGAAATTTTTTGGTCCCAGAGTTGCAGGAGTTTGCAGGTTTCAACTCAAGAACTTGGTTTCCAAAATAAGGCCACTTGCCATACCTCAAATGATTCAATGGAAGTTGTTAACGAATTATTCCCTAATAATCAGGGCTATTCACTAACTCAAGTTGCTTTCGCCGTGGCTATCCAAAGCAACTCGTAGAACAACTTTCGATAGCCACTGCTACCCTTTTTTGGTATTCTCTAACTAACCATTAACAACTGTTGTTATCATAACAACTTTTTGTGAAGAGAGTCATGGCAACACCGCAAAATAGTTCAAATGTCCGTTTTCTCGATTCAACCATAGACAAATGATATGGATTTGTCTGTGGAATAAGCACATACATAACCTTCAAAATCACGAAAAATGACCGTTAAAGAAAGTTGGGAAAAGATTTCAATTATTTTCGAGGAATCTGTACTGTAACTATGGAAAAAGGATGAGGTTATATAAAAGACAATTTTCGGTATTTTTAATTTAACATCTCTTATTTTAGACAGAACAGGTTAAAAAGGCAAGCAATGAAGATATCAATTTATGATGAATTTCCTGAGCGAACATAAAGTGATGACGAAAGTAAAACTATCGCCAGCTGAATCAGTAAAAGTTGGAGAACTGTGAATGCAACTCACAAAAGAGTTTAATAATATGAAGACAGCGTTAAGCCTTTGCAGCAGTGGCGCATTTACCCTACAATACTCTATATTAATACCTTTGTAATTCCAAATTCATTAAAAAGTTCATTTGCACTAAAAATGTCATTCTTATTCGATTAAAACTTCTAATTGTTCACATGAATGAAAAAAAAACAATAAACAAACAGTAGCCGACAAGAGTGGTTATCGATAGCTACACCTATAAAGCAGTTGCCAGTAAACTACTAGGGATAGTCACTAGTCGTTATGCATAGTAACTTTCATAACCACTTTCTTGAATAGTGAATACCGATTTCGCGATTAGCAACTGACCTTGAAGATGACCACGATTTTCGGTGGCTATTCATAGCAACTTGAGTTAGTGAATAGCCCTGAATGTCATTTCGCGAAGGTGTAACATCAACTGGCCACCCAGAAGCCCCGACCTCAGCCCGCTTGACTATTTTGCATGAGGATACCTTACAAGTAAGGTTTATCAAAATAATTCGATGAAGCAAAACATCAGGTCATAAATGGCTGCAATATCAATAGCTATGTGTAAACCTGTTATCGCCAATCTTCGTTCCCGTTTAGAAGAGTGCCAGCAACGCAACGGTGATCATTTGGATAACATCATCTTTTCCGAATAATTCTCCAATTCATTTGTTAATAATAAACAATTAACTTTTTTATTGCTCACAAATATTTTTTGGTTTATTGAACTTACAAATACCCGATACCCTATCTGGACTACAGTGAGTTTATACAAGGCAGTGGGGAAAATAGGCTATAAGCCGCCATTAACGGTCCGCGGGAAATAATAGATTCAAACATTAAGCATTATTATCTTTTACTGTAGGATTTTTCAAATTAAAAAAAAATTATGTGGAAAAAAATTGTGTGAAAACAATTTGTGAGCCTTCTTTCATATGACATATTAGTCAATGCCAAATCAATTGATTCATTTTCGAGAGTAGAAAAGCTCTTTTTGGAATTCAATTCTACCTATCTATCCTACCCTATGATCAGAAGAATGTAGCTGAATTAGAAAATACTCATAGTTACTCGTTTTCAATTCAATATTTATATTATCAGATATACAGAGCGTTTCAATTACAACTATAAAATTCACATTATTCTGAAGGCGTCACTTCTATGAAATGCCTCAAAAATTAAATGCATTATTATATGGAAACCAATGGTGGTCAATTTGAGCATCTTTTAAAATATTTTAGTATTGTTTACCTGATTAGTCAGTGAACTATATTGTTACTATATTAGTATATATATGTAAACGAATTAGTATATATACAGGGTTATGATAAAGTAATGCACAAAATTCATAAAACGTACAACGATCACTTTTGAAAAAATGCAAAAACACGTCAAACGTGTTTTATATTCCGCATCTCTTGACATAAGTTACAAAAATAACAAGTCAAATTTGTCAAAGTTATGACGTCATCAACATATTTTTAATGAGAAGCTAAGATTTTCATTACATTATGTGTTAAAACTTGTTTTTTACACTAGGGAAAAATAGTTGCAGTAGGGCTAACATAAGAAAAAACGAGAAAATGAATAAAAACGAAATAACAAAACCAATTATAAAAAGAGTTCAAACTTAAACTTATCTAGTAAAAACATCTGTTCTTATCAAATTTTTCGATTAATTTAATAAAACAAAGGTGTGTCAGTGTCAGTCGTACAATTAGTGTGATACCAGTTTTATTATTATGGCTCGTTCAAACGAAAGAGAAAGGATAGAAATTCTAATGATGGTAGGCGACGGCGATCGCCTTCGAAGTCATGAAGAAGCATGTGCTTTATTTAACGTAACACATTTGGAAAGACCTCCAATTGCTAGAAGCACAGTAAGCAAAATTGTTGCAAAATTTAATGCAACGGGAAGCGTGAGGGTGCTCCAAAATCTGGACGACCAGGAATAAGCGACGATGTGAAGTTAGATATTTTGCTGTCAGTAGAAGACAATCCTTACGCCACTACAACAGAAATTGTCTTACAAGAAAATGTTAGTCAGTTGTTTGTAGTAAAGATGTTGAAAAAGAAAAACTACACCTATACAAAGTTCAACTTGTTCACGAACTCGCAGAAGATGATCCGGACAGACATTTGGAATTTTGTGAAATCTTCATGCGGGATTGTGACGAAAATCCAAATTTACTTAATAGTGTAGTATTTTCCGATGAGGCAACGTTTTGTCTAAGTGGTCCTGTAAATCGACACAATTGTCGCTACTGGGCTCGGGAAAATCCCCACTGGATGCAGACAAAATACACCCAGCGCCCCCAAAAATTAATGTTTGGGTAGGAATCGTCAGGGAAGATTTATTGGTTCTTATCACTTTCGCGGTAATTTAACAGCTGAACGATATTTGGAACATCTTCGTATGGCAGTGCTTCCGGACCTACTTGCGGCAGTTTCGAATCCAAATAATGGGGAAAACTTTGATCCCAGTATTTGGTTCAAACAAGATGGCGCACCACCACATTATGGTCTTACTGTTCGAAGGTTTCTGGATAACCAGTTTGAAGGACAGTGGATTGGAAGACGTGGACCAATGGAGTGGGTACCTAGGTCACCTGATCTTACCCTTCTTGATTTTTTCTGTGGGGACATTTGAAAAGTCGGGTTTACATTAACCGGCCAGATAATTTAGAAGACTTAATGGAACGAATTAGACACGAAATGACTCTTATAACTCCGCAGATGATCGAAAACTCTGTGAATGCGGTCTACCATCGCCTTGGCCTATGTAAGTTAGTAAACAGGACACACTTTGAACAATTCCTATAAGAAATAGTTTTAATTCAATGGACTGTTTAGATAATTGAAAAGTTATTATGAATTTTACGTTTATTTCGTTTTTTATTCGTTTTCTCGTTTTTTCTTATGTTAGCTCTCTGCAACTATTTATCCCTAGTGTAAAGAAACAAGCTTCATCATATAATGTAATAAAAATCTTAGCTTCCCATTAAAAAATATGTTAATGACGTCATGACAAATTTGACTTGTTATTTTTGTAACTTATGTCAAGAGATGCGGAATATAAAACACCGTATGACGTGTTTTTGCACTTTTTCAAAAGTGATCGTTGTACGTTTTATGAATTTTGTGCATTACTTTATCATAACCCTGTATATATATATATTTTACTATATTCGGGGCCGCGCCGACCCCGGCAGCACAATTGTGCGGAACCTATGAAGCGCCCGTTTTTTTGCGGATCATCATAAAAACAAATTTATTAACGAATATTTTTCATTGTTACTTTTGACAGAAATGAATGTTTTTCAGTTTAACAGATTATATTATCATTAATATCTCAGTGTACAAAACTGCAAAACATTTAGGAATTAGGATACTAAATAGTTGAATCCCGTTAGCTTCTGCTTGCCAATTACTGCGAAAAATAAAACTCGAACTAACTAACTATGTTTACATACTATTAATACAAAGAATTCTATACTTAAATATTAATAACAATGAAACTGATTTTTTTTCTAATAATAATGTTGTAAGTACTTCTCTCACGTATTTGATCAATTTTGACAAAAGAACAGCAGCGTCCAATTCCTCGTCTCGGCAAAGACACAGATTGTAATGGTGCGACCTTCGATTTGGCCAAGAGGAAGTAACTTTTCACCTTCGAGTTCTTATATCGGATTCTCAAATAAGTGACAGCACTTTTCCTTCTACTGAAGCGTCACAAAATCCGATAAGGTAACATGAGCCCATATCACGAAAATCAATATGGCGTGGTAATGCGATAGCAGACAGTACTGTGAGATCCCTTTCAAAATGTAACCATTTATTGGTTAGATTTTGAGGCGGTGTATCATCCCAGCCCAAACCCAAGGTCCACAAACGCTGAATCAGCACCTTTGTAAAAAAGGTGACAGGCGTCAAAATTCCTAGTGGATCGAAGGTACGTGCTAATTCCGAGAGCATCGTTCTCTTAGTACATTCAGATTCAAAAGGTTTGAAAGTGAAGAAAAACTGGTCTTCAATCGGAGACCACTTCAAACCCAGAATTTTTAATGAAACGTCGCTTTCGTAATCGAAAGAAAATTCGATATTCTCTATGTTTGCTTCCGGTAATCCATTTAAAAGTGATTCCAAAGACAAGAACATTCAATTGATAGTCTGATAGTCCATGATTTGACCATTCGGATCGGGACGTCAGAGAATACGCTGAAACTATCTTTGACGGGGATCTACTCCTATCATCCTGAACATTTTTCTAATATCTGCGAGCATCACGTATTTGTGAAGCCTAAAGTTTACTAAGATTTCAACTAGATCGCGCTGTAACTTGGGACCGCTAAATAACGCTTTATTTAGTGAAACTTTGTCGGGGGCATGACTGCTCACGTCCATTACCACTCTTAAAGGCGTTGATGTGGAATCCGTCTTTAGCACCGCATGATGTGGGATATAGAAGAAACTACTGATTTCTGTCGGTGTTGGCGGTTTCACTAATGTCATGTGACCCATATTGAGATATTCATTAATAACTTCTGTATATGCAACTCGATCTTCTGAATTCTGCGTTAATCGTTTTTCCAATGACAAATATCGCCGAATTGCGATAGAACGCGTGTCTTCGAAATCGGGGGCATTTATTTTGAAAGGTAATGAAATCATCATTATGTTTGACGTTTTGTAAAAAATGATTCTCGCAGAATTCGTCATCTGGGTTTTTAATTGTAGTTTCTGGAACTTCTTCGGTTTTCCAGAAAAGTTTTAATATATCATTCAATTGTTCGTTGGTGGTATATTTGGCGAAAAAAGATTGTATAGGGCGTGTCGTATTACTCGTATTCGCTTGAAAAGAAGGAAATTTCCCCATTATTACCCAACCAAACGGAGTATTTATACACACCGGCGAATTTTCGTTCAACACAATTTTTCCCTCTCTTAGAATTAGGGGATATAGTTCAGCGCCTAATAGCATGTCAACTTCATTGCTTTTGTTGAAATTTAGATCCGCCAGTTTCAAGGAGCGTACACAAGGAAGTTTATTTATATCGAATCCGGTGATGGGCAATGGATCACAAATTTGTTCTAATATAATGAAATCGGCTTGGAATTTGGTAGAATCTTCGCCTGAGATCACGCAGTGAATTAAATATGCTGGCACATGCATTCTATCGAGACCGTGTAAAGTTGCCGCTACATTAAATTTTTTGAGACCTAATTTATTTGCGAACCCCTTGGTCACGAAACATGATTGCGAACCCGAATCCAGAATGGTTCTCGCGGTTTGAATGTTGCCAAACGCATCGCGCACGCTAACCAACGCTGTGGATAATAAAACTTCGTACTGAACATTGAAACTTTTCTGTGCTCGCCGTCGCATAAATTGCATCGAGTGACCTTGGTAGCAGACTCTACTTCCTTTTTCGTTTTTGAAAGAAATGTATTGTGTTTGCGTGTTTTAGTTGCTTTGCTTTGAGTGGCAGATGCAGTATCCGTAACACTATTTGTACACAGTGAAAACGTTTCCAAAGCCTTACATTGAGTCAAAATGAAATTTTTCACTTCGGCATACTACGGAACTTCATTCGAAGCATGATTCTTTTCGAATTCACGACGTGTATTTATATCTAAACGATCTAATAACATATTGGACAAAATAAAACACCGGTTCTCTACGTTATACCCTATAGTTCCTGTTGAACGTATTTTACTTGTTGCGTTTTGTAGGATTTATATTCCAACGTGACAACACCGCATACCCCCGTAATGATTATCCCTACCATCTAAGAAATTTCAGGGCGTTCAAGCCCCCAGAAAAATATAACTGTCTCTCGCCTTTCGTTACTCGTCGAGAAAGGTAGCTCACGAAACCAAAGTTAAGGAATAAACCAGCTGTAAATTACCCTGTGTTTTTTTCTACTCGTCACGTAACTCGAATTAAGTTCTCTGTTTCTGAAGTAAGTTTGCTGTCGACAGAACCCTAAACAGTTCTTAAAATCTCTAGATTTTCGGTGAAAGTGTCTGCCAAACCCCTCAAGGACTTAAATCCCCTTAAACGATTTTAGGATGACCTGCTAGTGCCTGCCAACAATTTATGGCTCTAAGCCTTTTATTATCGTATCTGTCTTTTAAAATATTACAAGAGATCGTATAATTCGAGCTAACCAGTGGTAAATTTCTAATTAAAACGAGTGATTCGCCACTTAATTTTCAGATCAGGTAGCTGAATTTTTGAATGTCAGGTAGTTTCTCATTGTAATGAATTAAAGAATCAACGAGCTCAATAAATGGCGGAAATTCTTATATTATACCTGAAAATTCTTTTAATTCAATGCGCGGTAAACGCATTTGATCATTAGCATTATTGAACGTTGCATTTTGAAATGTTGTGTTATTTGTTGAAAGAAAGTTGTGTTTTTTTTCTGTTACTAGTTGGTGGTAAATGGTTTCTATTTCAAGGCATCTTTCACAGAAATTTTTCATAATTTCGGATTGTGCTTTTAATTTTTCATTGTCCCCGGCTAGAGCTACTGTGATTGAAAAATGTTGTTTCTCGAACTCCTTCTGCGATTTCTTTAATCCTTTGTAGGTCATGGCGAATTTAGTTACGTTACATACATCCCGTTTCGCGTTGTTAGCACAAGTTTCTATTAACACCAATTGATTAATTGAAATTTCTCCCAACGCATCCGCCCGCGCGATTCTTTCTTCTAGTAAAAGGGGCATGTGACGTGAAGATAGAGAACAAACAGATGAAAAAAGAAACCAACAAACTAAAGTAAGAATTTTGATCGGTTCACACACTATTCGTTATTAAATATGAAATGGCGCAACTGGAAATTTAAGAGAAAGTTGTTATTTAATTTCCTAAGAATACGCTAAATGGGGAACTTTGATAGATAGAAATTTCGCTTTTTAGAATAGAGTCGTTCTACTATGTGTAGATATTATAGAAAATATTCAAGTTTATACTAGAACTTATTACAATTTTAATGAAAAGAAGAAATACAACAATGTAATTGCAACCGTCGGATAGAACAACTGATAAAGGCAAATATGCTACCTCAGAGTTGTAAATACCAGACAAATATCCCAATATTTAGAAAAAATCATTATGAAAATCCCTTAGAAAATACGGCTAACGAAGGACTATGAATTAATTACAAATGAGTGGACTGTAATTTTCTTTCGGATTAGCTAATTTCAATAATTATTAATATTGAGACACTCTGTACTAATAAGTACAAATCTAAAGCAAGCCCCTAATATTAAGGCTGACAAGTGAATATACAATCGAAAATGTCAAGACTCACCTGATATGAAACGTGCTAGTACGATTACTTTGTTCTCCGAGGGAGCTAGTTGACTCGTCACTGGTTAATGGTCTATGGTCGAATTGAGTGTGCTCGGTGAAAATTTGACCCACAGAGTTCTATGTACCCGAAGTAGAGGGGTGCCCATAAATAGTTGTAATGCTTCATTACCGGGTTGACTTGGCATAATTGATCTCAATGCGCAAGTCAGCAAGAACAATGTTAGAACATAGGCCTGAATCCAGAGTATAGGGACCAAGCAGTAGTCACACTACTTCGATTTTGAACTGAAATCGCTTACACCAAAGGAAACTCGCGCATTCCTCCCTGCGCATAAACTAAACGACTGCGAATGTAAAAATTGATAAGAAAAGGTTATTTGCGTTATCTGAAAACTTAAATATTTTGATTTAAGCTGGTAATAAGTTTTCACAGTGATATTTAGAGTGTATGGACCATTGTTTAGTCTATATTCATATAAAAATTATGACTCCGCTCATAATGTAACCGTAAATGTAATCACATTTCCTCACAACAGAACGCATTCAATAAAAGATATATTGTTTTATTGTGGTTTTAATATCACTTTGAAAGAAACAGTAATTAGTGATTAAATTTACTCAATAGTGTACTCAGAAACAGCAGAACCGATGCCTCTGAAACTTTTTGAAATGTGTTAAAAATCATAGGTACCTTAGGATTGTAAATGAAATGACTCATTAAAATTTTTCTAAACGAGGATTGAGTTAAAAAGTAGGTATTGGGAAAATAAGTACTTGGTGGTTGAAAGGATCGAATGTGTTCAATATGAAATCCTTAATACTTATAATTTCACTGAAACATTTATCTTCGAGTCCATGAAAAATAACTTCATTTTTATATTGAATTTTTTCGAACAAATTTTTTCAATGAATTCTCTGATGATTTGGTTTGAACTGATACTATTTTTTACTATATACAATTTATGAAAAGAGGAATTTGATTATAGAATTCTTAACTATCGGCAAACCCCCTCAACACGAAATGTTGCAAAAATCATTGATTTCTGCAATAGGCCCCATATAAATGTTCTTGCTTCAAATTTCTTTTGAACTTAAGAATCCTTTTTAATGCGATTAGTTAAATGTAGTAAATTTTCTTGATTAAATCAACATCAGAGCATATAATAAATAAAAATAATAAAAATGTGAAATATTTGCTGAATTCTGGGATGAACTATCGTCACTGGTGTCGATCATGTTGTCATCTATCTGTATATCCTCTTCCTCTTCATTTTCTTGACTCTTATCCTCGCTTTCATTTTTTACAATATCTTTCAATGCTGGAATTGCTGCACAATACAAGCTGTTTTCTACCACAGACATGCCAAGGTGTCGCGTATACGCTAGAGCATCTTCTCGTGCACGCTCTACTGCTTCGGCTATCATGATGTCTGTGAAGTGTTTCAAATCTGTAACCATCTGCGAATTCATGTTAATGTTAATTTTTTCTTGCCGTTTTTGTTCCCTTGGAAACGCAATGACATTGTTCAGATCGTGTATAATATTATTTATTGTCTTAATTCTATCTAAACGCCTCAAAATATCTTTGATATCAAAGTTAACCACCGTCGAATATGTAGAAGTCATGGATCTTATGGTCCTAAACGTCTGTTCACATTTTTGGCTTCCAAAAAGTACTGGTAGAAACATGTTATTTGATAAAGATGGATTTTTTCGGATATTCAGAACAATATTAATTATTGAATGTGCATTTAACTCTATGCAAGTATAGCAGTTTGATGAAATGAAATGCTCTCCGATTTTATATTTGTTCGTTATAAGCCACTGGCGCCAAATTCTAAGAAAGAAAACGCAATACCAAATTGAATAAATTCGATGCGTTACATCTATTTTGGTATCTAAAAACGAATCAATAATTAAACGCATCAATTTCAAATAAGCAACAATGCCATTGTTCTGTGGAGACTTCTCTAAGATATTCATAACATTATGCGAACATAACTTATCTGCGGCTTTAAAATTCATTTTGTCTTCTAATTTCAAGTCAGATTTTGTTAACAAGTGTTTGTCCTTTGAATGCTCAGCAATAAGTTGTTTCAATTGCTTAGCAGTTGCATAATAATCACCAAACTTCAACTTGATTTTATCATTGAGCAGTCTTGTACGTAACTTGGTGGCGAGGGGTAAATATCTGCCTGAAATGTTGTACACCATAAATCCTTTTTGGCAATTAAATCCCAAGAAATCCCAATAAAAGCCCATTGATCTCTATAAATCCCACTAATTCCAAATAAATCCCCATAAATTCCCATCAATCTCTATAAATCCCTATAATTTCAAATAAATCCCTATAAATCCCTTTAATCCGATTAAATCCCCGTAAATCCTAATTAGTTTTACTAATGTAACTTATTTTTGATTCGGACTTGGCAAATAATCTGACGGCTCAGATGCTAGCAAAACGATAAATAATAAGGAGGGTTCAAAGATTTCAATTATTTTATTAACATATACTATTGTTACGTTTTTCCTCAGCGAAATAGAAAATCAATACAAGTCTTCTTTAAACTAATTTATATTCACACTTAACTAACAATCATCAATAATTTATATAGATAGATAGATAGATAGATAAATTTATTCGTCATCAACATTACATGACAGGTCAATACTAATACATAGCATTATATTAAACAAAGTTATACTAAAAATAACATCACTAACATGAGAATATTTAAAAACCGACGAAAAAACATATATTACTGAGTCTATACAGTTCAATATTTCACTACGGTTGCAGCAGTATTTTCACGCATTTTTGAAATTTATTCTATAGAAATCAACATATTCTTTCACGCTATAGAAAGCTTCATTTGTCAAAATTGATTTGATTTTCTTTTTAAATTGTGTGTGATTCAACAGCGTGATCTCATTCGGCAGTAAATTGTACAAAACAGAACCAGCATGGTACGGAGATCTTTCATGAAACTTATGGTAATGCTTCGGAAGATGAATTCTATGTCTTGCCCTTGTTTCGTATTTATGGAATTCTTGAAGACAAACCAATTCTGATCTCTTCGAGTGTATTAAATTCAGCAATGTATACAAGTATATACATGGTAGAGTGAAAAGAGAATAGGTCCTGAAAATTATCCTACATGACGTCTTAGGTTTTAATCCAAAAAGGAGTCGTATTATTCTTTTCTGCAAGACAAACGGCCTGTGAGCATCAGTTGAGCTCCCCCACACCAAGATACTGTATCTCAAGATAAAACACACATTTGAATGATAATATGTAAGTGCGCCTTCCATGCCTATAAATCTCTTTATGTGGACCAGTGTATAAATGCAGGTATTCACTCTCCTGCACAAAACATCAATCTCCCTGGACCATCCTAGATGGTGATCCAGAGTGGTGCCAAGAAGTCCGACTTCATCAGATAACAGCAAGACCACATCATTGAGCACAAGGTGAGGCTCCGCCGGTAGTTTAAGTGCATTGTGAAATTCAATTGCGGTAGTCTTCTCAAAATTTATCATCAGTCTATTTTTATCGCACCAGTTTTTAAATTCACGAAGTACAGTTTCAGCTTTTTTTGCTAATCCTTCTCTCGATCTATCAGAAATGATAATAGATGCATCGTCGGCGTATAAAAATACTATTCCATTTGTTATATACTCAGGTAAGTCATTTACAAAAAGTAAGAAAATCAATGGTCCCAAGACACTTCCTTGCGGGATACCCAAACCAGTGTCAAACAATTCAGAGGAGCCACCCTCTATCTTGCAGATTGATTTTCCTATTCTTTAGAAAAGATGTTAAGCACTGGTTCATGAAACCACGTATTCCCATATACCCCCCAAATATACACAATTTATCTACAGAATTTCACTAGGAACACCTGTTTATTCGTCGGCAAGTTCTATCCATGAATGAATCCATGAATCGGCTTAAGTCATTTATATCCGGCGCTGTTTTTCTAGAAGTTACCAGAAAGATGCTTCACATTCCAGAATGATAGTTTTATGTCACATAAATATGCCACCATTAATCGTTTTTTATGTGACAGCTTTATGGCGAGCGGTCCCTTTCATCATGTTCTTAATCCCTTTATCGGCGCATGAAGCGGAACTCCTCTGTTGTCGAGGCAAATAGCAGGATAACGTTTTCTTTACGGGACCGCCTTTCGGGTTGAAACTACAATCCTGTATTCTGACATCGGTATTCTGGAAAACTATCTCCAGCATGTTACGAACTACTCTCCAGTTCAGACGATCCAGTCCACAACCCAGCTTGGGAATTGCAAGCTTGTTCACACCTACTCTAGCCAGCTCGTCTCTAAGGTTCATCAAGGTACTCCACATGGCTTGGTAGGTTGGCTTTCCATAAGATTTTTCCTTGGTTACCATATAGAAGAGGTAACGAGGTCCATCGGTCAACTTCAGGATTCCGCTAAGGGAAGAAAAGAAATCAACTTCGAAATGTAGGGAAATTATAACATGTAACTCATGCTTTAGTAAATTTAATTTACAGTGTGCTTATTTAACTTCCAATGATGAGAGGGCCATGGAGGAGCTCGGCACTAATTGGTAATGTATTACTCCTTGATAAGAGTTTCGGCTCAGCACTCGTCATCAGGTGATGATAGCGCTCCAAAAACTATGCGTGAGTTAAAACTGATGATGAATAAACTTGATTCTCTTTCTGGGGCTATATCTGTGGCGGTTAGAGACATCGCGGCGATAGATGCAAAGGTTGATTTACGAAAACATGACGAAGTCATCAATAAGCATACGGAGGAGCTGAGTAGTCATAGGATATCTTTGGATTTGTTATCGGGGGAAGTTTCTGCTGCTAAACCTGAACCTTGGCGCTCGGGCTGATCGGCATGATATGCGTCTTTCTACCCCATCTGCTGATCCATCTGAGATAATGGAGCGTGTTTCTTGAGATTACTTTTGCAGGGTTTTCGCCTAGCGATCGCCTACTGATCGATCAATTGGTTTCTATTTCTCATCGTGGCCAGAATGTCTTGATCGCGGGTAACTTTAACTTTCGGGAGATACGTTGGGTTGCTGCTGCGCCTTTATCGGATGTCTTCATGGCATCCCAATTCTTGGTGGCTTTGGATGAGGCGGGACTGTGTTAGGTGATCGACCATCCCACTAGAATTGCCCCGGGCCATGATCCTTCGTTGCTTGATTTGCTATTAATTAGCTACGCTAATCTAATTTCCTAAGTTCTCCATTTTGATCCTGTGGGTAGGTCTGATCATACGGTTACTGCTGCCACTCTTCAATTTGTTACCACCACTCGACTTGCGTTAGCTGCCAACTCAAAAACTGTGATAGACTTGGATTCCCTTAGAACTAGTCATTGTAGTGTAGATTGGGGGTTGCTACTGGACCTCACTGATGATGTCAATGGGATCGATTTCATAATAAATTAATTGAGGAGATCTCACGTTGTTCGCGAAACATAATTGAAAAGGCTGTTCCTGGAAGACTTTGGCTCACAGGAAATATTTTGGATATGCTCAGAAGAAAACGAGGGCTTTGGCAGCGCTATCTCCGTCATAGGTCGAATGAAAACTATAGTGCCCATCGTTACTTTTCCAACAGACTCTTTGTCACCATTCAAGATGCCAAGAAGGCGTAGGAGAAGTCACTGGTATCTTCAAGAAACCTTAAACGGTTTTACAAGTATGTGCGGTCCGTGCTCAGCTCTAGAGTTTGTACTCTTGTCGTTAAAAGACCTGATGGGTTGTTGTGTGGGGATGATGACGAGACAGCAACGGTTCTTGTTGATGCGTTCTCGAATGTTCTCAGTTCCCAGTGTGATGATGTCCTGCCAAAAATTAACATCCCCCGTTTTGCTATAAGCTTAGAAAATGTAGATATCACTGAGGAAGAGGTGAATTTTAATTTCAGACATTTAGATACATCTACTGCTCCCGGTCCGGATGAGATTGCTGCTGAAGTGCTCCTGATGTGTTCAGATTACCTTGCTTCTCCATTGACGAAGATAATGAAATTATCATTGAGGACTTCTAAGGTTGCGAATGTAACTCCGATTTTCAAGAATGGTGATAGAACTCTCCCTAACAACTACTGACTGTCAGTCAGCATCGTGATCTCGGTGTGACTATTTCGCATGTCTTAAGCTGGTCGCCTCATGACCTGTATGTCTGTGCGCGAGCAAATAGAACAATATACCTCATACGGAAGTCATTTTCTCATTGTTCAGTTCGAAACTGTAAGATGCTATACACAACGTATATTCGACCTCATCTAGAGTATGCTAGACCTGTCTGGTGTTCTCCTGGTTCGAGATAAGCAACTTCTGGAGAGTAGTCAACGTAGGGCTACCAGAATACTTTTGGTTCCTGTCGCCCTTCTTATGAGGACAGAGTGAGATTTTCTACCCACATCTTTTGTGAAAACGTCGTGAACGTGGCGATCTAATCGTGACATTCCGGATTATCCGCAATTTCTTCGGCATTCATTTCAGTGGTTTGTTCACGCTTAACGACAACTTGGGTGGTCATCGGTATAAACTGAGGCATAAGGTGTTCCGATCGAGATGCAGGCAGTAGTTTGTTTGCAACTGCGTTTTCGATGTGTAGAACTCTCTTTCCGCTGAAGTTGTTGATTCTCCGTCGGCCAACTTATTCAAGAAACAATTAGAGGGATATTTGTACCGGTGATATGCGGACATTTTGTGGGCTTGGGATTACATACTCTGATTGAAGACTGATTTATTTGAGATGTTTGGATGTTCTTTGCATTTTTTTCGTATCACACTATTGTTTTTCTTTGTTTTTTTTACTCTGAATGTTTATAGGCTTCATGCCTGCTTTCTTATCTAAATAAAATAATAAGTGGTATTTTACAGGAAGCTATTCTACAGAAACCGAAAATTATCAAAAACTTTTTATTTTGTTGAGTAAATAATATTTCTGGCCAATCAAAACAATCCTAGGCTGAATATGAGCTATTTTCAATAATTGATACCCAACAATTAAGCACTCGAAAATATCAAAAAGGTATTTATCAATCCAGTCTTACTGATGTGTGATCAATAATAATTTTCATGTCAGTTAATTGTAATTACAATCTCATATTTCAATACGGTTGTTCTTCACAGCAAAAACATGTGTAATTCCCAAAGAATTAAAATTTTTTTTTCAAAACTCCGAAAACACATATTCTTCATCTGAGAAGTAATTGAGCCTGTCAATATATTTCAAGACCTTGTACAAATTTTTATTGGCGTTTAATTCAAATGAAACTATCATGTATAAAACATTGAGAAAATGGATTCAAGTTGATAATCTGACAGCTGGTTTCAATTATTTAGTTTGAAAAAACTCCGATCAAAAATGATGTTATGAATTAGAAACAGAAACAATGTGTCTTGTTCATTGACGGAATGTCTATGAGAAACTAATAGAATATGATGGAAGACTGGATATATATTAGAAGGGTTTCAAGACTTTGCCGGAGAAGATAGATAAATAAAAGTATATAGATCGGAAACTCTTGCAGATTTTTATGACAACGTGACATAGCGGTTGATGCGCAGGTCAACGGAATTAAAAGAGTAGGGCAGGTAAAATTGTGGCGGGGGTATATGAGTGGTATTGGCGGATTGACGGGGTGTTCGAAATTAAGAAATTCCAAATGCTTTTTTCTCTGACATTGATGAAAAAATTCATTTCCAACCTGATTGGAATTAACCAAGTTGGCAATGAATGTTTTCAATGGATTACTGAAATTATTTTGTTATACGGAAATAAAAACTAGTTAAATCTCAATTGTAAATTTAATTAATATAAATCTGGTCTTACAATCACAATTAGAGCAAATAATTCTGAAATTATGAATGATATACAATGTATTCAAAACACAGTGTAAATTGGCATGTCCGTTTAAATAAATAAATAAATCATGATATGGTTTCATTACACTTATGATAATATAGAAAAAATTGGCATAAACAAATGTGAAATAACATAAACATTTCCTCCCAAACCTTACAATGAAAGGATTACTAAATAGGTTGTCAAATATCTCCCTTGACCTTTTTTGCTCTTAATTCAATGATTTATAAAAAGTGTTACATTGATCGGATTTAGTTCAAGTATGCGCCGTTTTATTCGATAATCTGTTTCCATCTAGACGGCAACTTCATAATACCTCCCTCACAGAAGCCCCCCTCCTTATTTGCAAAGAACTCGGGCAGCCACTTTTCATAAGCCCCTTTTGAGTTCAAATTTACACCACCAAGGGCGTTCGCCATGGACAGGAACAGGTGGTAATCACTTGGCGCTATGTCCGGGCCATATGGTGGATGCGATAAAACCTCCTATCCGAGCTCCCGTAGCTTCTGACGAGTCATCAACGAAGTGTGTGGTCTGGCGTTTTCCTGGTGGAACACTATACCCTTCCTATTGGCCAATTCTGGACGCTTCTGGTCTATCACCTGTTTCAAACGGTCCAGTTGTTCGCAGTAGATGGTAGAATTAAGCGTCTGGCCATATGGGAGCAGCTCATTGTGGATGATTTCACCTTTCTGACCGTCAATACCGGCTTGGCGACTGTTTGGGACGATTCACCTGCCTTCGACCACGACCGTTTTTGCTTGATATTGTCGTATGTGATCCATTTTTCGTCTCTAGTCACCATCGGCTTCAACAATGGGTCGATTTCGTTCTGTTTCAGCAGCATATCGCAGGCGTATATTCGATCCAGAAGGTTTAAAATGGTTTGGTGACCAACTACCATCTCCTGAGCGATGTCAAGAGATGCCACATGCCGGTCTAACTCGACGTATTCCATGATTTGATCGGTATTTGTCATCACAGGTCTTCGACCGGCTGGCTTATCCATGGTGTCGTTTTCACCGGCTCTGAATCGTCGAAACCATTCCTGCGCGGTTCGAACTGATAGAGTACCATCCTCCAAAACACCATTAATTTCACGGAACGTTTCTCTAGCGGATTTCCCTTTAACGAAAGAAAACTTTAAAAAAGCGCCAATTTCGGCGTTAGTGAACTCCATTTTTACACGTCTATAACTGTTGAATGCAATAGCGTCGTTTTATAGGTTATGTCAAGACCTTTCAAATTATGTATAGTATTGCCAGTTACGAGCTCTGTAGCGCTTTGTACATAGCCGTGAAATTGAAAAGACAAAAAGGCGGAAGGGAGATATTTGGCAACCTTTTATTTACAATCAATTTTTATTTACCATCATATCACTAATCTTATTCAGCTTGGTTATAAAAAAAAGGTAAATTTTATCGAAGCAAAAATTCATTTCAAAAAATAATAATTCTCTCTAATTAATTGATTAACTTTCAAAGATTTGGTACACAAAACAATAACATGGTTAAATAAAACACTAATTGCTAATAGAAAAGTCTACCTCAAATAAGATATTTGAAAATTTCTTTAAAAGACTTTCACTTCTTAAATATTACATAACACATTACTACTACAATAATCAATGGCATAAAATTTCAACAGTGTCCTTACTAACTTATGAGTCAAATTTCCGCCACATTGAGTAGGGAAATTATGTACTGATGTGCTGAGATTTTAAGTGTACCGGTTTCGAGTGGGTCAGATATTGTTTCGAACTATTTCTGGAACCGTTGAAGGCCGATGGGAGGGTTCAGTGGTTATCGACTTGTAGACCTTCTTATGATTGAACTAGTTAAATGGGATCATGAACCGGAAGAGCAAAATACAGGATCTCGTTTTTTGTAATGAATAGAAGATCCCGGAGGTTGGTCATTGCAGCGATCCTCTCAATCCTGAGGATCCGTAACATCCCAGTGTTCTGCAAGACAACTGAAGATCCGGTAAGGCTCTTCAACAGAGCCAATTATGATGCAATTGAACTAAACCTTTCACATGTTCATTGAGATGGATTGTTTAGTGACCCTAATGTGGACGGAACGTCCGAGATTTTTATACTGTACTTGATAATTTCAAAAATTCAGAGGTCCAGCGGAGAGCGACACAGGCTAGGTAGTTACAGGTTCATATCCGGCAGAAGCAGGAAAATTTTCAGATCCAAACAAAGTGTCAATTCAAGGCTGGAGCACCTGCAGAGATGAGGTGGGGCAGAACCCAGTCCAATAATCCGGTCGAGGAGGAGGTAGCGATGGATATAGCAACCCAAGTAGGAACACCAGAACATCTGGATGAGGAGAACAGGTACAACTCCAGAAAAATACTATAGGTAATCAACAGTAATCTAACAGTGATCCGGGATTTCCTGATGACCTGCAAGGACAAAGTGGGAAAAAGACAAAACTTTCTAATGGCAAGAGAGTTGATGTCGAAATACTCGAACCTGCTTCTAAGCACACAGGCACATCCTCCAACCTAAATAACTACGGAGGACATTAAGAAAATAGTCGAAGAAACTGTAGGAAACCTGAATCCTAAACAAGCAACTAGGGCAATATCATTCAGTGATACACTGAATAGAAAAAACACTAATACGGCGAACGAAATTCCGAAAAGCCACGAACTCATAATCAAACCAGACGAAAGGTGTAAAGGAGTCGAATTCTCTGAGGACACGAAAAGAATACTGATGTCAAAGACCACAACTGAATTGGGAATAAAAGTCGATAGAATTATTCCCATGAGAGATAACTCAATCATACTCGAATAAGTATGCCCCTCTATCCTGAAGTTCAAAGAATCCAAAGCACTAGAAGAAATAAAACTGAAGGCAACCCCAATAAAGAAAAAAAGGCCTAAGATGCAAGTATTCGACACTTCCCTACAATTTGGAAATATGCCACATTCATTATGATCCCCAAACCCAATCAAAATCCAACGTTCCCACAAAATTGAAGACCTATTAGCCTTCTCTCCACACTCTCAAAATTGACGGAAAAAATTATACTAACACGATTATTAGAACAATGCGAAGGAAAGAACGTTATTCATATGGAACAATTTGGTTTTCAACAAGAGCACTCCACAGAGCTTCAAGCTCTCCGCTTGACAGAAAATACTATACACACACGAAATAAACAGAAAACACCTCAACACAGCCGTATTTCTCGATGTCTCAAAAGCCTTTGATAAAATGTGTCACGAAGGGCTAATAGTGAAAATGTCACGCTTTGGATTTTCCACATGCCTAATAAAACTGATAGCAAGTTATAAAATGAAAATAACCTTTTAAATGAAAATTGGCGCATCAAAATCAAACAAATTCAATATAACTGCAGGAGTTGCACCAGGAGGAGTACATCTCCAATACTCTATAATATCTTCACCGCAGAAATTCCAAATAACTTAAGCGAAGAAGACACATAAATTTTACCTATGCAGATGATACTGCTATTTTGGCCCTCTCACGTGATATAAATCTTGCAAGTAGATATCTTCAAACGTCTGTTGATACACTGAAAAAAATGAGTTTATATGTTGGTCCTATTGCTCTCCTTCATATAGGCAGTATCTGAAAATTCGATAAAGTACGATGGCCATTCAGAAACTAACCTCCGATTGGTCACAGTGCGGGTAGTGGGGGGGAGTAGCGAGCCATTTGTGCATTCACGCGCTCAGCAGGTCAGTCGGCATCAAGCCGTAGTCCAGTGAACATCGTACCTGCGCTAGTTTAGTTTTTGTGGCAGTTTGAAATGTGTGCTGCAATAGAAAATCCCGCCAAATGTGAGATGCGTGCTGTTATAAGGTTTTTTACAGCCAAAGGATACTCTGCAGCAGCTATTCATCGTGAGATTTGTGCCGTGTACGGACCAAAATTTATGAGTGAAGGAGTTGTCCGTGAATGGGTACGTTTATTTAAAAGTGGACGAGAAAACGTTCATGATGAAGAGAGGAGTGGTAGACCATCATTGGTGACTGACGAACTCGTTCAAACAATTGATGCAAAAGTTCGTGAAAATCGACGTTTCACAATGGCGGAGTTGTCTACTAATTTTTCACAGATTTCTAAGACTCTGTGACAGCAAGATTGGGTTACCGTAAGTTCTGTGCACGATGGGTGCCTCAAGGCACAAGCGGGTGATTTTTATGCAGAAGGAATTTCAAAGCTTGTGAAGAGATACGATAAGTGCCTCAATCGTAATGGAGACTATGTCGAAAAATAGTGCAAAGATGTAGTTGTAAGATATTAAAATATTTTTACTTAACTTGGTGTATTTTTTTCAATTATCCGGAGGTTAGTTTCGGAACAGACCACGTATATACGAAAGCATGTTAATTTAGAACACCTATACAATAGTGATTAAAAATCAAATCTTCCTAGAAGTGTTTATCTCATTTCAGTAACCTCTCCTATAATTCTTTATAAATGCCGTTTACTCATAATTTAACGGGTATTTAAATGTATACGCCGAAGCTTACTGAGAATTGCATATTACCCTAATACATCCACTCTATAAACTAGAACAATCAGAGTGTTAGTTTTAAACGCCTGCTTTTTTAACCTGATGACCAATTTCCCTGCTTTTCTAACGAATATTCACTAAAAAAGTAATCACGATTCTTTCGCGGTGCCACTTTTATCACGCTATAGCGCCTTATTTGATCGAATTATTTCGATGTGTTGTGTTGTTGTCGTTAGCTTGCTCCGCATTTCTTTGAGTGATTTCCCTCCTTTTTTGCGAGTAGTATAATCAACACGGGTTCTGGACCGGAAGTGAACTGTCATTCTCAGTTTGACGTCACGTGTTCGGTCATGCACGTGGGTGTGCGGCCATTTTGAATCATGTGTGTCAGGTGGGGGGGTTGGGAGGTGTCATGGGGCCATTTTGAATCATGTGTGTCAGGTGGGGGGGTTGGGAGGTGTCAGGTGCGGGGTGAGGGGGGGAAATGTAGATAAGAACATCGTAAACAGGAAATGACGTAACCAAATCTCACAAACAGGAATGGACAAGAAATATCAGGAAACAGGAAATGATGTAATCATATAGTTGATAAGAACTCCGTAAACAGGAAATGACGTAAACCTCACAAACAGGAATGGACAAGAAATATCAGGAAACAGGAAATGATGTAATCATATAGTTGATAAGAACTCCGTAGACAGGAAATGTAACCTCAAAATATAGATAAGAACTCACAAACAGGAAATAAGAACAGGATGTTGATAAGAAAGTAGATAAGAATACCGGAAATGTAACCTCAAAATATAGATAAGATCTCACAAACAGGAAATAAGAACAGGATGTTGATAAGATAATTTTAGTGAATGGGAATTAATACTTTTCTAAAATCTATTTAAAATTTCGGGAGACAAGTTCAAGGTAAATATAAAGACAATATCCTTAAAATTATCTTTATTGATCTCAAGATATAACATAACAGGTTCATATAATAATAATCATTGATTAAAATACTGATTGTTCACATTACAATTTCAATATATACATTTAAGAATAAAATAGATTCATTTATTACATTCGAGTAATTTTTGTTTAATATATTTATATACTATGGTATTTTCACAGGGTCTAATACGTCCTGCATGATCATCATTCAACAATTTTCCACAAATACCACTATTCAATATATTCATAATGACATTATGACAACTATTATTCAAAGGATCAAACTTAAAGCTAATTCCATGTTGTTCGAATTCTTCTAATAGGATACATAACAAGGTATACTCTCCACAATATGAAGTTAATTCTATCAGTTCATCTACAAATCCATCCAGAGGCTTATAATTCAACCAAATATTACTTTTAGGATAATAGATATGGAAATCGTCTAAACTTTTCACCGATTCAAATCCATTCAACAACATTTGTGTGTTCGCTATATCATATGGTGAAAGATTCCCATATTCTTTCAAAATATACTCCAATTAATTCAATGACACTTCTTGACGGTCACCCATCGCTGATTGTATATCTTCGATGAATACATCATTTTTCTTCTTATGATCGAACGCTTTTTCGATAATTTCCTGTGGTGCTTCAAATATCACAAGTTCACGAAAAATTGTTGTTGGTGTAAATAATCCTAGATCATTCAAAACTTTCGAGAATTTTTCACTATCATGATATAACAGAGCAAGATGTAGTTCTTGACAGAGAAAACTATAAAATTCTTTAGATTTATTGAAATAATACACGTCCATTTTAACAGTTTTGATGTTCTAGTACTGATTGAAGTCGATTTAGAAATATATTTATATATTATCATCCCCACTCCATCTAATTGGTGTTACTGATAATGATTTGATTTGTTATAATCATACTCAAAAGATTTTTCAATTGATTCAATAATTCGTCTGACTGACATGGTATTTTCAGAAGTGTCTCCATCTCAAATTTATATGATCCAGTTGCTCTGTTTAGAAATTCATTGAATTCATATATATCATATTATCTTTGATGAAATAGTATGATTTTTTAGGATATCTTCAGACCCGAAATGATTCAAACATCTATCACAAATATATTCAAAACGTTTAGATTTATCTAGTTGAGATGAAACAAGTCTTGATAAGTTCTTTATTATGAATACATAATGATATTTAATTTCGACATCCTCAATCAAATCATCAGATTTATTAGGATATATATTTTGTATCAATAACAAGTTGAAATGACGGCCATCTACTTTATTTTCAGATATTCGGATAGGAACCACGACGAATTTCTTTTGTTTTTCTAAAGCAAACACATTAATCGATAAATTATTCAGTTTTTCAAATATTTTAATCTGATCCAATGTGATTGGGAAATCGATTCCTTCATAATTTAATTCACCCAAAAACTTTGAATAATTACTCACGCGATCTGTATGATTAGAGACAGGATGCACTCCCGCTAAAATGCTATATAAGAAACATAAATTGTCGTCATAATTCTTTATATTGATACAAGCATGTTTCTTTGAGATTTCTTCTGGCAATCTAATGTATGAAGATCCGGTAGTGAAAACTTCATATTTATTTATATTCACCTCTAATGATTTAATTGATGATAACGCCCAACCACTACCACGTTCTTGGAATTCTTCCAACTTCATCATAATATATTCATAAATGGAATTTTTGAACCAACTCCTTAGATCTATTGACATATCGATCACATTATTCTGAGTTTGAAAATATTTAAGTTCAAATTCATCATCATTGATGGATTTCTTAATGAATTCACCACAAATAATAACATTAATTTTGATAATGGAAAATTTTTTCAAAATATTTTTTATTCTTATTTTCAATAGATGAAAGCAATCTTCGAAATAATGATCTAATACCTTATGATGTAAATTTATAATAACACCTGTTCGTATTTGTAAGGATTACACTTCTATGGTCTAGTCAAGACATAGACATTAGAATGACATACGCATGCATTCATGGTACATTTTTGTAAGAGTAAATTCAATAAACGTATTCTAATATTAAGTTTCAAATTATTAGTGAGATCTAACATAAATTCATCCTATCTAAATATCAAGTCAAACATGGTGTCAGGTTTAATGTGAATACACATTTAGTTTCATAAATTACAATTGTCATATTGTGATTACCGAAGAAGCACATTTCTTTTAACCTACAAAAATGTCGGACCTTATCAAACGCCCCAAGGAAATGAACTTTTCGAGCAATATATCTTATTGGGATACATGGAAACAGCACTTCAATATATTTATGGATGCCATTTCTGATGAAGAAATCACGGAAAAGAAAAAGATTGCTAACTTGTTGAACTCCATAGGTGAAGAGGGACTCAAAATTTACAACTCCTTCAAGCTTTCATCAGAAGGAAATACCTAAGAAAGGTACTTGAAAAGTTTGATAATTACTGTAAACCTAGAAAAAACATAATATTCGAAAGGTTCAAATTTCTCAACATCAAACAAAAGGCAGGACAATCCTTCGACATGTACCTGACGGAACTAAAAATAGCAGTAGAAAATTGTGATTATGGTCAACAAGCCGACAACATTATAGGGATCAAATAGTTTTCAACATGGAAAACAAACAACTTCAAGAAAAATTACTGAATGAATCGGATCTAACCTTGGAAAAAACAGCCACATACTGTAGAAATTCGGAGATGAGCAGATCAACAGTAAAAGAAATGCAAGACAACGCTGAAACATCAATAAATTATGTCAGATGCAATAATAAAACCCAAAATAAACAAGAAGAAAAAATAGAGGAAGACAAAAATCAGGAAACTTCAAGCAAATAAAAAAATGTAAGAACTGTGGAAACGATCATCCCATAAACAAATGCCCTGCATATAAAAAAAAAAAGTGCATATTGTGGGATTGAAAACCACTTCGTTTCAATGTGCAGAAAGAAACTATATGATACAAAGAAAAGTAAACAAGTATCTGAGATACAGGAAGATGACGTAACACTTGAAACTAACTACCTCTACATTGAAAGTATTGACAGTGGACTCGAGAACAACCAATGGTGTGAAGTATTAACAGTTAATGGATCTGATCAAATAAAGGTTAAACTAGATACTGGAGCTGAAGTAAGCTGTTTACCAAACAGTGTAATGGAAGCAATGAAATCTAAACCTAAACTGGAACAAACTAACATTACCCTCTTATCATATGGGAATAAAGATTTCAAACTGAAGCCCATAGGAATTGCCACTTTAAAATGCAAAACTTGAAAGGTTCAATTGCAGATGTACGCTTTTGTATCATTAATGGGAGTACAAAACCTATTCTTGGACTGAGTGATTGTGTCAAGCTGGATTTAGTGAAACGAATCAACAGTGTTGAAACCGTTGAAGATCTCAAAAGTGAATTCAAGGAGGTTTTCCAAGGCATAGGGAAAATACCAGGCAAGCACAAAATCATATTAAATCCTAATGTACCTCCAGCTATTAATCCCCTAGACTAGTACCAATTTCACTACATGACCGATTACAAAAACATTGAAGAAACTAGAATGTGATGGAATAATTTCAAAAGTAGACAAGCCTACTAAATGGGTCAACAACCTTGTTATCATAGAAAAACCTAACAAAGAACTGCGACTTTGTTTAGATCCTAAAGACCTCAACAAAGCGATCATGAGAGAAATACATACAATTCCAAGTCCAGAAACAATTATACAAACTCTCAGTGGCCAAAAATTGACAATTGACATGAGACAAGGATTCTGGCAAATTCAGTTGGACGAAGAAAGTTCTGAATATTGTACCTTCAATTCACCATTTGGACGTTATAAATTTAATCGCTTAGCCTTTGGACTGAAGTCATCCCCAGAAGTATTTCAGAAGAAAAACGAGGAAATATTTGGTGATATACCTGGAGTACACATATACTTTGATGATATAATCATTAGTGGTGCTACAGAAGAGGATCATGACAAATCAATAAAGATGTTAATGGAACGAGCACTTAAATATAATGTTAAGCTGAACCCGGATAAAATTCAATTCAAGGTAGAACAAGTTAGATACTGTGGACAAATAATAAGTGGAAATAATGTCACTATGTATAAAAAGTATGTAGAAGCTATTGAAAAATTAGAAACTCCCAAAAACAAAAAACAATTACTAGGTTTTTAGGTATGTTGAAATTTTTATCTAAATTTATTCCAAATATGAGTATTCTAACAGCACCTTTAAGGGAATTAACTAAAGAAAACGTAGAATTTAAGTGGACTGTCGATCATACTAAAAGTTTTGAAAATTTGAAATTGATGTTGGCTAAACCCTGTTTTAAAACTTTTCGACCCTCTAGAGCCAATCGTAATTCAAACAGATAGTAGTAAAGATGGATTAGGCGCTTGTTTGTTGCAAAATTCACAACCTGTTGCATTTATATCTCGTGCATTAACTAAAAGTGAACAATCTTATTGTCAGATGGAAAAGGAAATGACTGCTATTGTTTTTGCATGTGAAAGACTTCGTTATTTTATTTACGGTAGGCATATAATTGTGAATAGTGATCATAAGCCTCTCCAAAGCATTTTTAAAAAAAGTATCAATAAGATAACAGCAAGACTACAACGTATGCGTCTCAGACTATTGAAATATGACTTGGATGTTCAGTATCTTCAAGGTTCTCAAATGTACATTGCAGATTATCTTTCCAGATCATTTCTTAAAAATTCTGAACCTGATGACGATGATACATTAATTGTACATTCTTTATATAGATACATTCCCATGCTTGAAGCCAAAAAGAAGCAATTGCAAATAGAAACCGCAAATGACGCAGTATTGAGTAAGGTCATCGAATATACTGAGACATGCTGGCCAAATAATATTATTCATTTAAGCTCTGAACTTAGGCATTTTTGGAAAATCAGATATGATATTACTGTTCAAGAAGGTATTGTGTTGTATGATGAAAAGATAGTTGTTCCCAGAAAATTGATATCATTGTTTTTAAAACTGTTGCATGAAATTCATTTAGGAATCGAAAAAACAAAGGCAAAAGCACGTGAGTGTTTTTATTGGAAGGGTATGTCTCAGGATATCTCGAATTTTATTAGCTCTTGTAGACAGTGTGAAGAATTTCATGTTAAAAATCAAAAAGAACCACTCTTACCGTATCCTATAGCTGACCGACCTTGGTCAAGGATATCATGTGATGTATTATATTTTGAGGGACATGAGTATTTGGTAGTTATTGATTCATATAGTAAATGGATTGAGATGAAGAAGTTGAAATTTAAAGATTCTGTAGAACTGATAACTCATTTGAAAGAAATATTTTCAAGACAAGGAATACCAGATACACTTGTTGCTGATAACATGCCATTTTCAAGTAGTACATTTAAGGACTTTTCTTGTGAATATGAATTTGATATCTTAACTTCAAGTCCAACTTATGCACAATCAAACGAACTTGCTGAAAAAGCAGTGAATATTGTTAAAAACTTAATGAAGAAAAATAATGATTTAAATTTGGCACTTCTGGAGTATAGAAACACACCTATAGTTACCATAGGATTATCCCCCAGTCAGTTATTAAATAGTAGACGATTGAAAACTAAGATACCTTGTGTTATAATAATTTTATTTAGAAAAAGATTTTATAGATTCTATGGTTACGAAATTGAGGTTAGGAAATGTTCTAGAAATAGTTAGTTGAGTTTTGAGTCGAGTTATGAGTAGTTGTGTGTTGAGTTGAGAAGTTGAGAATAAAGTCATTGAGAAAAACGAAAGACTTTTATTGTGTGAAATATTAAGAATATAACAATTCAGGAGTGGGATATTCCCAAAATATCTACGTGAGAAAGAAGATTACCTAGAATACAACGAGAAAGTTCGAGAATATGGCCTCCCAAAATGGCGAACACCTCGTGGTAAGAGAAGAAGATTTCGAAAATTTCCAAAGAAACCTGAGTGAAGATCAAGTAGCAAACGAAGATGAGAATGCAAACCAACCTCAGTCATCCAAACCAGATTTGATGAGTACTATTATGACCTTGATTCATCAAAATACCATGTTAATGAACACGATGATGCAACAACAGAATTCCAGTAGAAATGCCGCTCAAAATTACCATGTGATGCCCGATCTAAGTAAAACTATCGAGAATTTCAATGGTGAGGATGGACCTCATCAAGCACAAATATGGATAACCAAATTGGAGACAACCGCAACACTTCATCAATGGCCCGCAGAATTTATATTTGAGACAGCGAGAAGTCACCTTGTTGGAGCAGCCAAATATTGGTATGAAGGTAGGATCGAATCGATTAGAAATTGGTCTGAATTCAATAGGAGCTTCAGAAAAACATTTCTATTCAATAAATCCAAAACAGAGAAATGGAACGAAATGCAAAAACGAGTACAGGTACGTGGAGAAAGTATCAATGTTTATTTTCATGAGAAAGTTTCCCTGTGTAAACAATTAGATTTGGATTTTAACGAAATTAAAGAGCAAATCATTATAGGATTATTGTCAAAAGAGTTGAGCCAATTTTTAATTAGTCAGAGTCATGTAGATGAAGATGAATTATTAGGAGATATTATTAATTACAATCGTATAGTCAATGCCAGGATAGAAAAAGCAAGAGAAAATAGACCCAAATTCGAATTCAAAGATAAACACCGAAATGATATAGTCACGAAAACCAAGACTGAAACTGATAGTAGTAAATCTAAAACGACATCTAACCAAGTTAAATGTTATAATTGTGCAGAAATGGGACATTTTTCTTACAATTGTTCAAAACCTAAAAGAGAAATTAAATGTTTAAGATGCAATGAAGTAGGACATACACCTAAACACTGTACCAAACCTAGAAATTTTGAGAAATCGGAAATTAAAATGTTAGGTTCTGTTAGTCCTTGCAATAAATACATCAAGAAAGTCAGAGTAGGAAATGAAGAATACATTTCGATGATAGATTGTGGTAGTTCAGATTGCACTATTAAAGCTACAGCTGCCATAAAAGGAAAATTCAGAATAGTAATTCAAGATTGTGAATTAAAAGGATTTGGTAATGAAAGTCAAAGTATTGTAAAGTCATGTGGAATAATAGTAGAGTCAGTAGAAATCGATGGAGTTCAGGCGGATAATGTACAGTTCAGAGTCGTACCAGATGACGTACAACCTGTAGATGTAATAATAGGTAGAAACTTCACAGAATTGAACCATATCATTTACTATAAGATTGATGACAAATTTAATTTTGCATATAGAGATCACCTACAGGACATATTTATCAACCAGGAACAAAACCAAACTAAAGAAATTAAAGGTGCAGAGAATACCCGATTGCCACAGAGAAGTATCAATTTCATCAGAACATGCATTGAAGACGAAAACTACATTCTACCCATTATAAACAAAAGTGAAAATGAAGAAAATGTGAGTATCGAGAAGGAATTTGGAAAAATTTTGAATATTGAGACTTTGGAAACTATTGAGACTAGGAACAAGGAAGAAGTGACAATGAACGAAATTGTGGTAGGATTAGAAGTGACACAAGAACAGAAGGTTGAATTATGGAAGATTTTAAATCAATACAGAGATGTAATAGCGAAGAACATTCATGAAATTGGAAAGACGGACCTGATCGAGATGGATATTAAAGAAAAACCGGATAGTAAACCTGTTGTTTGCAAACCATACAGAACAACCCAAGAGGAAAGAGAGAAAATAAAAGAAATTGTCAGTGAATGGAAGGAAGCTGGTATCGTAACTGAGACTAATTCACCGTATGCTTCACCAGTGCTATTAGTCAAAAAGAAAACAGGTGAACACAGATTAGTGGTAGACTATAGAAAACTGAACTGTCAAACAGAAAGAATTAATTTCCCTATTCCCAATTTTGACGATATTTCTGAGATTTTAGTAGGAGCTAGGTTATTTATAACATTGGATCTCGCTCATGGGTACTTGCAGATTCCTTTGACAGAGAAGGCACAGCCGAAGACAGCGTTCATCACTCCAGATGAGACCGGCCAGTTTACCAGAGCTATGTTTGGTTTGATGAATTCTCCATTCTATTTTTCTAAACTAATGCAATCAATATTTGGTCCTTATCAAAACAAAATAGTGATATTTTATCTAGATGACATTCTAATTCCAGCAAGTGATTGGACAGAACTGATGGAAAGGTTGGAACTGGTACTGAAACTTTTAAAAGAGGCAAAATTAACTTTAAAATTATCAAAATGTGAATTCGGAAAAGGTGAGATTAACTATTTGGGATTTGTTATTTCTTACAGAGGATTACAGCCTGGACCTAGAAAGCTAGAGTCAATTGCTAATTACCCTAGACCTTGTAACACTCATGAAATGAAAAGATTTTTAGGACTTGTCGGATTTTTTAGAAGGTTCATACAGAAATTTGCCTTAATAGTGGAACCATTAAGTAGACTATTAAAAAAGGATCACAGATTTCATTGGGACGAAGAACAGGAGGAAAGTTTCATGAAGGTAAAATCAGTTCTAATGAAGGAACCTGTATTACAAATATTCAATCCAAAAGCTAAGAGAACTGAATTGCACACAGACGCTTGTAAAGATGGATTAGCTTCAATTTTACTCCAATCTGATGCGGAAGGAAAGATGAAAATGGTATATGCAGTCAGTCGAAAGACCACAGATGCAGAAAAATCATATCATTCGTCTAAATTAGAACTGTTAGCAATTATATGGTCAATTGAAAGACTTAGATTTTTATTATTGCCTATTAAATTTACAGTTGTTACAGATTGTCAAGCACTATGTTATTTGAATAAGAATAAGACCAACAATAGTCAGATAATCAGATGGTGTAATACACTTAGTGAGTATGATTATGAAATCAGATACAAACCAGGAGAAGCAAAGCAGCATGTGGATGCACTATCCCGAGCACCAACAGAAGAACCAGATGGAGATGTAGAAGATCTAATAAATGATAAGTTTTCAGTATATTCAATTGTATCACGAGAGGAAGAAATCCTATTGACGCAGAGATCAGATGAAAACTTAAGAAGAAAAATAAAAATTTTGAAAATGAAGCCAGGTGAGAGAACCAAAGCAGAGAATGGTGAAGTCGAAAGCTACATTTTGAAGAATAATATATTGTACAAGATGGTAAAGAAAGATGGTGAAGAAAACCATTTGTATGTTGTACCAACGACGATGAGGAAATCGATATTAATAAAATATCATGATTTAGATGGACACGGAGGATTAGATAGAACTTTAGAGAAGATCAAGAGATATTATTATTTCCCTGGAATGAGAAAGTATGTATTAAATCATTTGAGAATGTGCTTAGAATGTATTTTAGCTAAACATAAAGTTGGAAAACAGGAAGGATATCTAAATCCTATACTACCAGGAAAGAGACCATTTGAAGTAGTACACTGTGATTATTTAGGACCTTTTATAACCAGCAGTAAAGGAAACAAATACATTTTAGTGATAATTGATAATTTGACGAAATATGTGCAATTGGAGATTACTAAAAATGTTACAACAACGATCACATTAACAAAGCTCAGGAAGTTTATTGACAAGTTCGGTGCACCAATTAGACTTATTACAGATAGAGGAACATGCTTCACATCCAAGAAATTTGAAGAATTTTGTGACAAACACGGTATAAAACACACCTTGAATTCCAGCAGACACCCACAAGCGAACGGTATGGTTGAAAGAGTTAACAATACCTTGATACCTATGTTGCAGGTGAATGTTGAAGAAAATGAAGGCAGAGATTGGGATCAAGTGGTTAAGAAGATTGAGAAACAGATAAATACTTCAGTGAATAAGACTACAAACAAGACTCCATTTGAAGCCTTATATGGATACTTACCTAGATTCAATGATGGACTTATGAGAAGTTTGACGGAAGAGAATGAACATTATAGATCACCACAAGAAATCCAAGAAGAAATTCGAGAGAAGATCAGAAACGAACAGAGCAAGACCAAAGACAGATACGATAAGCATAGACATACAGGAACAAAATACCAAGTCGGAGATATAGTTTATATGAAAACCAACAAGATAGCAACTGGAGAATCCACAAAACTCCAACCACGATATAAGGGACCGTTTGTCATTGTAAAAGTATTACTGTCAGATACATACCAAATTACTTATCTTGGTGACGATAGCCATAAACACGTTACCACTGCACATGTAAGTCAGTTGAAAATATGGAAAGCAAATGGAAATGATGAAGACGGAGAATCCATGGAGGAAGACGAAGAATTAATAGAAGAAGAAGAGAAGAAAGAAGATCCAGAAGAGAAAGATATAAACCCAGAAGAAGACGAACAAGAGGACGACAAAGAAGAGAATCAGGAAGATGATCAAGGAGAACCTTATGATGCCACACCAGGAATCCGAGAAGAAAGAAGAAGAAGACCACCAAAATATTTACAAGATTATTCTGTTTATTAAATTTATTCATTAACGTCAGGATAGGCCGAGTGTTATAATAATTTTATTTAGAAAAAGATTTTATAGATTCTATGGTTACGAAATTGAGGTTAGGAAATGTTCTAGAAATAGTTAGTTGAGTTTTGAGTCGAGTTATGAGTAGTTGTGTGTTGAGTTGAGAAGTTGAGAATAAAGTCATTGAGAAAAACGAAAGACTTTTATTGTGTGAAATATTAAGAATATAACACTTGTTCATCTAAATTATTGAATCCTAAAATTAAAAATAAGGAGATTATTAATCAATCTTTAAGAAACATACAAAATAAACAAAAATATTATTATGATAGAAATGCTAAACAGTTGAAAACACTAGAAACAGGACAAAGCATCTTAGTTAATAAAGGGAATCGCTGGATACCAGCAAAATTTGAAAAGCATCATTCTAGCCCTAGATCATATATTGTAAGAGACAGTGAAAATAATATGTATAGAAGGAACAGACGTGATCTGAGATTATCTAAGAATGAATGTAATCCCATGTATGTAAGTGACCCTGATTTAGATGTTAAACCCAATAACCTCAATGTAAATTTTGAAAATGCCGCTGAAACTAAGGCTGATAAGTATAATCTTAAATGTGAGAGTGAAAATAAACACTCAATTGAGCCTTCTATGAGGCCAAAAAGAAACGTGATGCTACCCACGAAATTTAAAGATTATGTTCTGTAAATGTTTAAGTCTTTAGTTATAATTGTAGCTATTATTTTCTTAAGTGTGGAGGTGTAAGGATTACACTTCTATGGTCTAGTCAAGACATAGACATTAGAATGACATACGCATGCATTCATGGTACATTTTTGTAAGAGTAAATTCAATAAACGTATTCTAATATTAAGTTTCAAATTATTAGTGAGATCTAACATAAATTCATCCTATCTAAATATCAAGTCAAACATGGTGTCAGGTTTAATGTGAATACACATTTAGTTTCATAAATTACAATTGTCATATTGTGATTACCGAAGAAGCACATTTCTTTTAACCTACAAAAATGTCGGACCTTATCAAACGCCCCAAGGAAATGAACTTTTCGAGCAATATATCTTATTGGGATACATGGAAACAGCACTTCAATATATTTATGGATGCCATTTCTGATGAAGAAATCACGGAAAAGAAAAAGATTGCTATCTTGTTGAACTCCATAGGTGAAGAGGGACTCAAAATTTACAACTCCTTCAAGCTTTCATCAGAAGGAAATACTCTAAGAAAGGTACTTGAAAAGTTTGATAATTACTGTAAACCTAGAAAAAACATAATATTCGAAAGGTTCAAATTTCTCAACATCAAACAAAAGGCAGGACAATCCTTCGACATGTACCTGACGGAACTAAAAATAGCAGTAGAAAATTGTGATTATGGTCAACAAGCCGACAACATTATAAGGGATCAAATAGTTTTCAACATGGAAAACAAACAACTTCAAGAAAAATTACTGAATGAATCGGATCTAACCTTGGAAAAAACAGCCACATACTGTAGAAATTCGGAGATGAGCAGATCACAAGTAAAAGAAATGCAAGACAACGCTGAAACATCAATAAATTATGTCAGATGCAATAATAAAACCCAAAATAAACAAGAAGAAAAAAATAGAGGAAGACAAAAATCAGGAAACTTCAAGCAAATAAAAAAATGTAAGAACTGTGGAAACGATCATCCCATAAACAAATGCCCTGCATATAAAAAAAAAAAAAAAAATGTGCATATTGTGGGATTGAAAACCACTTCGTTTCAATGTGCAGAAAGAAACTATATGATACAAAGAAAAGTAAACAAGTATCTGAGATACAGGAAGATGACGTAACACTTGAAACTAACTACCTCTACATTGAAAGTATTGACAGTGGACTCGAGAACAACCAATGGTGTGAAGTATTAACAGTTAATGGATCTGATCAAATAAAGGTTAAACTAGATACTGGAGCTGAAGTAAGCTGTTTACCAAACAGTGTAATGGAAGCAATGAAATCTAAACCTAAACTGGAACAAACTAACATTACCCTCTTATCATATGGGAATAAAGATTTCAAACTGAAGCCCATAGGAATTGCCACTTTAAAATGCAAAACTTGAAAGGTTCAATTGCAGATGTACGCTTTTGTATCATTAATGGGAGTACAAAACCTATTCTTGGACTGAGTGATTGTGTCAAGCTGGATTTAGTGAAACGAATCAACAGTGTTGAAACCGTTGAAGATCTCAAAAGTGAATTCAAGGAGGTTTTCCAAGGCATAGGAAAATACCAGGCAAGCACAAAATCATATTAAATCCTAATGTACCTCCAGTTATTAATCCCCTAGACTAGTACCAATTTCACTACATGACCGATTACAAAAACATTGAAGAAACTAGAATGTGATGGAATAATTTCAAAAGTAGACAAGCCTACTAAATGGGTCAACAACCTTGTTATCATAGAAAAACCTAACAAAGAACTGCGACTTTGTTTAGATCCTAAAGACCTCAACAAAGCGATCATGAGAGAAATACATACAATTCCAAGTCCAGAAACAATTATACAAACTCTCAGTGGCCAAAAATTGACAATTGACATGAGACAAGGATTCTGGCAAATTCAGTTGGACGAAGAAAGTTCTGAATATTGTACCTTCAATTCACCATTTGGACGTTATAAATTTAATCGCTTAGCCTTTGGACTGAAGTCATCCCCAGAAGTATTTCAGAAGAAAAACGAGGAAATATTTGGTGATATACCTGGAGTACACATATACTTTGATGATATAATCATTAGTGGTGCTACAGAAGAGGATCATGACAAATCAATGAAGATGTTAATGGAACGAGCACTTAAATATAATGTTAAGCTGAACCCGGATAAAATTCAATTCAAGGTAGAACAAGTTAGATACTGTGGACAAATAATAAGTGGAAATAATGTCACTATGGATAAAAAGTATGTAGAAGCTATTGAAAAATTAGAAACTCCCAAAACAAAAAACAATTACTAGGTTTTTAGGTATGTTGAAATTTTTATCTAAATTTATTCCAAATATGAGTATTCTAACAGCACCTTTAAGGGAATTAACTAAAGAAAACGTAGAATTTAAGTGGACTGTCGATCATACTAAAAGTTTTGAAAATTTGAAATTGATGTTGGCTAAACCCCTGTTTTAAAACTTTTCGACCCTCTAGAGCCAATCGTAATTCAAACAGATAGTAGTAAAGATGGATTAGGCGCTTGTTTGTTGCAAAATTCACAACCTGTTGCATTTATATCTCGTGCATTAACTAAAAGTGAACAATCTTATTGTCAGATGGAAAAGGAAATGACTGCTATTGTTTTTGCATGTGAAAGACTTCGTTATTTTATTTACGGTAGGCATATAATTGTGAATAGTGATCATAAGCCTCTCCAAAGCATTTTTTAAAAAAGTATCAATAAGATAACAGCAAGACTACAACGTATGCGTCTCAGACTATTGAAATATGACTTGGATGTTCAGTATCTTCAAGGTTCTCAAATGTACATTGCAGATTATCTTTCCAGATCATTTCTTAAAAATTCTGAACCTGATGACGATGATACATTAATTGTACATTCTTTATATAGATACATTCCCATGCTTGAAGCCAAAAAGAAGCAATTGCAAATAGAAACCGCAAATGACGCAGTATTGAGTAAGGTCATCGAATATACTGAGACATGCTGGCCAAATAATATTATTCATTTAAGCTCTGAACTTAGGCATTTTTGGAAAATCAGATATGATATTACTGTTCAAGAAGGTATTGTGTTGTATGATGAAAAGATAGTTGTTCCCAGAAAATTGATATCATTGTTTTTAAAACTGTTGCATGAAATTCATTTAGGAATCGAAAAAACAAAGGCAAAAGCACGTGAGTGTCTTTATTGGAAGGGTATGTCTCAGGATATCTCGAATTTTATTAGCTCTTGTAGACAGTGTGAAGAATTTCATGTTAAAAATCAAAAGAACCACTCTTACCGTATCCTATAGCTGACCGACCTTGGTCAAGGATATCATGTGATGTATTATATTTTGAGGGACATGAGTATTTGGTAGTTATTGATTCATATAGTAAATGGATTGAGATGAAGAAGTTGAAATTTAAAGATTCTGTAGAACTGATAGGGTAAAAATGGGTAATGCCGGTCAGGTGACAATGCCGGTCACTAAACTATCTTCTGAATAATAATGTTTACGCACACTCACACACGCATAGATGATGCCGCTAGTGTTCCCGAGGCCAAAGCATCACCCTCCGTTCAGTTCCGAGACAGCGTTGTTGAACACCTCACGTCATTTTGTTTCGCGCCCGTGTTTTGTAATTATTTAACGGCACATTTTAAGAGGTAAGTTTGATAATTTTTGTGTTTCTTCCTTTGTCAGGATTTTTTCTTGTTCTTCAATTATGTAGCTATTCATATAATAAACGATTTTGAATACTTTGTGACAGATATTTAAAAAAAAATTCTAACGAAAAAATTGTAAAAGTGGGCAATGCCGGTCACATTGACCGGTATTTCCCGCAGAATAATGGTTGAATTTTTTATTTAGATTTTTTATTTTTTTAGGACAATGTCGGGGAGACGGAGAAGAAGCCAAGGTTTGAAAGTAAAATGGAATCATGAAGATTTGAATAGAGCGTTTAAATTAGTTGAAGATGGAACGACTATAAGAGAGACGGCTCGAATTTGTGCGATCCCATTTTCAACTCTTCAAGAAAGATTGAAAAACAAAAACTATGAATTTCCATCTATGGGAAGAAATCCAATATTTACGAAAGAGCAAGAAGCCGAAATGGCAGACCAGATAAAATTCCTTGGTAAGATATTTTACGGTTGCACATCAATTCAAATTCGTAAGATGGCCTATGAATACGCAGTCAAAAACAGTGTTAAGCAAAATTTTAATGAAAATATTGGTATGGCCGGAAAAGATTGGATCAAAGGATTCATGAAAAGAAACAATTTATCTGTTCGAAAAGCAGAAGGAACGAGTCTGAATAGAGCGGCAGCTTTCAACAAGAATGAAGTTACTTTATTTTTTAAGCTGCTTGAGGAGTTGATGGAGAAATACAAGTTCTTACCAAGGAATATTTATAACGTCGACGAAACAGGTGTTTCGTCAGTGCAGGACCCAGGAAAAATTGTCACACAAAAAGGTCAAAAACGGGTGGGTTCTATAACTTCTGGTGAAAGAGGAAAGACTGTCACAGCGGTATGTGCAGTAAGTGCCACCGGCGTTTATATCCCCCCAATGTTTATTTATGCTCGTCAGAGACATTCACCAGCATTGGAATACGATGGTCCACGTGGAGCTATATACCGCTGTTCGAAGAATGGGTGGATCAATGAAGACCTTTTTTTAGATTGGCTAAAGCATTTCGCGGGATTCGTGAAACCAGCAGAAAACGACCCGGTACTGCTCATACTGGACAACCATAGTAGTCACATCTCTTTGAAAACGTACGAATTCTGCAAAAAGAACAACATAGTAATGCTTTCGTTACCACCACATGGGTCCCACCGGATGCAGCCTTTGGATGTGTCTATTTTTGGTCCATTCAAAGCTGCCTACAAACAAGAGTGCAATATCTTAATGAAAACTGAATTGGGAATGAAGATCACACAAAACCATATTGCTTCCTTTTCAGAAAAGCATTTCAAAAGATAGCGACAATCCCTAAAGCTGAAGCGGGCTTCTCTTCTACTGGCATATACCCTTTGAATCCTGACGTATTCACGGAGGAAGACTTTGTAGCTTCTGAAATGTTGAAAAGCAACGAACTGATAATTGTGTCAGCAGAAGAACAGCGCACCTTAGACAACACAACTCCAGAGGCCCAATTGGTCTCCTTTGGTCCAGATTTGCCTGTACCAGATTCACCATCAATTTTTGGGCGATCATATTGAAATAGCTAAAGAATGTAGTGTGCAACCTATAATAGACCAAAGTCTCCCTTCAACTTCAGAAGTCACTGTGACAGATCTCTTACCAATTCCAAAGAAACCAATGGTTAAAAAAAAGCTGGGATTCTCTCGAAAACAACATGCATCCGTTCTTACCAGCACTCCGAATAAAAAAAATTTACAAGAAAAAGAGGAGAAAAGAGCTGTAAGGCAAAAGAAAAAAGAAAAGAAAGATTCAAAAATTTCTGAACAAAAAAAGATATCAAAAAAACGACAAGCTGAAAATACTACCAGAACGGTAAAAAGAAGAGTATTCCAAGAAAAGACAAACCTTCAGTCTTCGTCTGACTCAGATATTGATATGGCTGATATGAGGGATGATACCGATGAAGCCATGGATGACGAAGAAAACGAAAACAAGTGCATGTTATGTGGTGACTACGGTCAGAATAATGAACTTTGGTTCAGGTGTGTTCAGTGTGGAGGTTGGGCTCATGCTGAGTGCACGGGCTTCGAATCTCCTGAAGGCTACATATGTGATTTGTGCCGTTAAAGGCCAGACCGGTATTACCAACCTATCGACCGGAATTACCTGCCATATGTGGCAATACCGGTCGAAACTTTTTTTTTTTTAAAGAATATTGTGCCAAATTGTTACTTATGATTGATCTCAAATGTTGTGATTACGTTAGGAGAATGCCTAAAGTTTAAGTTTTATGTCAGATTTTCTATTAAAACTTGATTTTTCACTTATTAAAAGTTGTATTTTCTTAGGTGACCGGCATTACCCATCCTTACCATAACTCATTTGAAAGAAATATTTTCAAGACAAGGAATACCAGATACACTTGTTGCTGATAACATGCCATTTTCAAGTAGTACATTTAAGGACTTTTCTTGTGAATATGAATTTGATATCTTAACTTCAAGTCCAACTTATGCACAATCAAACGAACTTGCTGAAAAAGCAGTGAATATTGTTAAAAACTTAATGAAGAAAAATAATGATTTAAATTTGGCACTTCTGGAGTATAGAAACACACCTATAGTTACCATAGGATTATCCCCCAGTCAGTTATTAAATAGTAGACGATTGAAAACTAAGATACCTTGTTCATCTAAATTATTGAATCCTAAAATTAAAAATAAGGAGATTATTAATCAATCTTTAAGAAACATACAAAATAAACAAAAATATTATTATGATAGAAATGCTAAACAGTTGAAAACACTAGAAACAGGACAAAGCATCTTAGTTAATAAAGGGAATCGCTGGATACCAGCAAAATTTGAAAAGCATCATTCTAGCCCTAGATCATATATTGTAAGAGACAGTGAAAATAATATGTATAGAAGGAACAGACGTGATCTGAGATTATCTAAGAATGAATGTAATCCCATGTATGTAAGTGACCCTGATTTAGATGTTAAACCCAATAACCTCAATGTAAATTTAGAAAATGCCGCTGAAACTAAGGCTGATAAGTATAATCTTAAATGTGAGAGTGAAAATAAACACTCAATTGAGCCTTCTATGAGGCCAAAAAGAAACGTGATGCTACCCACGTAATTTAAAGATTATGTTCTGTAAATGTTTAAGTCTTTAGTTATAATTGTAGCTATTATTTTCTTAAGTGTGGAGGTGTAAGGATTACACTTCTATGGTCTAGTCAAGCCATAGACATTAGAATGACATACGCATGCATTCATGGTACATTTTTGTAAGAGTGAATTCAATAAACGTATTCTAATATTAAGTTTCAAATTATTAGTGAGATCTCAACATAAATTCATCCTATCTAAATATCAAGTCAAACAGTATTCGAGATTGAAAAGCAGTTTGAAGATCTTCCCATCTTACACGGTTACTACGTTTACGTTCATATTGACCACCAATTTTTGATATATTCAGACTATTAATGTGTATTTTTATATTTTTCAAATGTGAAATTGTCGACTGAATTTTTACTCGATGACCATGGTTCGTTTCATCATTTTTCATTAGTCTGTTAAGTAATCGAATATGTGTATTAATAAGTTTTTTCCAATGATCACAGAGGTGTCTACTTGATTTCAAATGTTTTAATTCATCAAATGCTCTTCGAAATACTGAGAGTTCACATACCTCATTAATATCCACATTCATTTTTTCTTATACAAATGACACTTCTTTGCAGGATCTTCCACCATAATCTTTGGACCCTAGGTACTTGAACCTGTGGTTCTTTAGATCTTCCAAGTGACCCTCCAGGTGTTGTGTCATTCGTCCTGGTAAGAATACTTTGAATTCTTCCGACTCTATAAGTATACACCTGTCCTTAAATCTTCCAGTAATTATTTTCGCCGACTGGATTGGATACTCAGTTCCCAATTCGAGTTCGTCCAATTTCTTCAATGGTTTGTCGTTGACCTCGATGAGCTGATTTATTTTTGTAAGGTCCATTATTAGTATCTAAACAATGATTAATCAAACTTATGATTATTCAATATATTTAAACATACCTGTATAAACAACGATTAAAACTGAAATCTGAAGATAACGAGCAATCAATGTGAACTCGATGATTGATCTGATCAAACCAAACATTACTTCGATTTATATATGGACCCATATCATCCTGGTGGGGTTACATTTCCTGATATTTCTTGTCCATTCCTGTTTGTGAGATTTGGTTACATCATTTCCTGTTTACGGAGTTCTTATCAACTATATGATTACATCATTTCCTGTTTCCTGATATTTCTTGTCCATTCCTGTTTGTGAGATTTGGTTACGTCATTTCCTGTTTACGATGTTCTTATCTACATTTCCCGCCCTCACCCCGCACCTGACACCACCCAACCCCCTACCTGACACACATGATTCAAAATGGACGCATGACACCTCCCAACCCCCCCCACCTGACACACATGATTCAAAATGGCCGCACACCCACGTGCATGACCGAACACGTGACGTCCAACTGAGAATGACAGTTCACTTCCGGTCCAGAACCCGTATTGATTATACTACTTTTGCGGAATCGATATTATTGTATGTGGAAAATCCATAAAGTGGTGATTCATGGAGTTTGAAACCCTATAATACAGTTTTCAACTGAGCAGAGATATTATTCAACGTTTCAAAGGTTAGTATCAAATTATAGTTAGTTATATATTTAGGTATTAGTGGATATATTTATCGCAACGGAGAGAACAATCATTTATCTGAAAGTATCTTGCAGTAAGTTTTAACATTTTTTCAGATATGTTCAAATTGTAGAATAGTAATAGCTTATTTTGAAAGAGGTCAGCAAAAACGCGGGAGTCGTGCGTATTCTCTGAACACGTGGTACTCCCCGCATCACGCCATCTTAATCAAAATAGGTCAAAATTATATTTTTCATCTATGATCGATGTGAAGTAAACAAAAAATTATTTCCAAATTTTTTGAAGTTTTTTTTTTAACGAAAAGTAGAACAAATTGAATCACTCATTTTCATAGTGAGGTTTAATGGAAGATTAAATTTGGGGGAAATGGTGAAAAAAAATTTGTGTGCACTGACTGATCGAAGGAAATTTACTTCTTTACATTGAAGTTGTAAATTTTCGTTACAAATGATATTCACAAGAATTTCTTTTACACTTTGCTGCACTTTTCAGATGAAGGAATCGACGAAAATTCTTTTATGATGTTGGATGAAAGTACAATTACGTACTCAATACCAAAAATAGGCCCTCGACTACTTTTCAAAAAAAAGTACCAAGAATACCTTTTGAATTTGGGAATTTCTGAAGTGAGTTATTTTTAATCACCTATTATAAGTTTTTTGATGAACTTATGCATTAGTTTTTGGATTACTTCCATCGTCAAATAAAATTTTTTAGCGCGCATTTTGATTGAATATAGAAATTTAACTAATTTTTATCAGAAAGAAAATATCCAAGTGAATTACTGAAATTTTTGTGAAACGAGTCTTTTTGGTTAAAATAAGCTTCAAAATTACTCTTAATAAATTACTTAAATACAATAATTTTGAAAATGAGGTGTAAAACATTTTCTGTTTCTATTTCTTTCAGGTTAATCATAAAAATACTGATAGTTTTGAAATGGCCACACTTAGCAGATGCTATCCTTAAGGAGAGCCAACAACACAAAGTGGTTGCTCTACAAGACACTGTTGGAGTAGGTGAGTTTATTTTCCTATTTGTTTATTATTCTCTCCAAATCCCAGAGAATACTTGATCTACTAAATATTGAATGTTTTCCACCAGAACCATCTATTGTGGCCTTGTTAACTATACCATATCTGGTCCCTCCAGTTACCTTGAAGAGAAGTAAGGATTTTAACTGGAGGCCAAGAAAGCTTTTTCTTTCATGCTGAGGTATGTAGTTTATGTATATTTATTTATTGATAACATCGTATGACATATTTGCCTGATTAAGAAGAAACAGGCCATTTTCACAATTGTCACTTCCATTCTTACATTTGGTCATGATATGTTTTAGACAGAGAATTCTGAATTTATTTTCAATGTTATCAAAATAATTCCAATAATCCTCACCTCTAATTGTGAGTTACATGTCTAAGGTATGAGCTCATCTAAAAAATTTTTTATTACTCAATTTTCAGATTTGTTCAAACTGATTTTTATTTCTAAAGTAGTTTTTCTTGGACTTTTCAGAATGAGGACGATATAGAAAAGGTGTTGACTAAAAGAAAACAGAAGTTGGCATGGGCTAACTCAACGCTCCAACCGTTTGGTGTAATTATTGGGCCATTAACTATGGTGAAAGAATTCCGGGTTTATATCGGTGATATATTTTATACTTTTGACTCTTTGATCAGAACATTAGAAATACTATTTAAAAGTTTTCATGCGCTAAATATTAAATATCCCATTGAATGTCAGCATATATTGTATTTTTTGGAAGCTATGTTATGACATGAAATGTAAAAACAGCTCAGCTGCTGCTTTGATAGCTGACATAAAGCCATATATATTAAAATAAAAAGAAAAAGAATATCATTATATTCATTACTTTGAAGATAGCATCATGCCATTCTGTGCCTTTTGTTTAAGAAATTTGCTGAATAGATGGACTTATGGGTTTTCATTGTTGAACAGTCATTTGTGAGGAAATAGTACATTGTTTACCGGGTAGGAAAAGCTTAACATTCCTGGACGACTGTGAAGATTGCTAAGTCGAGGCGCAAGCCGAGACTTAGCAACACAGAGTCCAGGAATGTGACGTTTCCTACGAGGTAAACATACTATTTTTCCGCAAATCGTTTAAAATTCGACAGATATTGATTGATTTAAAAAAACGCGATAATTTTATTCCCAAATAAATGGTGCTTTGAAATTCCTAATAAAATTACTTGGGTTACTATGGAAACGTAGTGAGGTTGGAACTTGACGCTTATAAATTTAATTGCTGGTGTTCTCGAAAGTAAAATGATAAGTGATGATGAAATTTCCATTCCTGGGACTCCTCCAGAGCTGGTTGAGGCAGTGAATACTGCTTCATTAGAATTATTGCCAAAGAAATCAAGAGAAAAGTACGAAAATGCATACAGACGTTTTATGGATTATCGCATGAGTAAAAATACGAGTTCTTTCTCAGAAAATGTTGTAATGGCATACTTCCTAGACCTTTGTTTAAAGATGAAATCTTCAACATTATGGGCCAATTATTCAATGCTGAAGTCAACCCTTGCACTTAAACACAATGTAGATATATCTACATACTCAAAAGTTCGTTCTTTATTGAAACGGCAAGCTCAAGGTTATAGGGCAAAGAAATCTAAGATTTTAACGAAGGAAGAAATTGAAAAATTTATCCAGGAAGCTCCAGATAAAGAAAATTCAATGATTAAGGTAATTTACAAGTTTTTAATTTCTATTTAGATTATAGCTTTATTTATTTTTTAGGTGGCTGTAATATTTGGTATTTCTGGGGCTTGTAGAATGGATGAGTTAGTCCGAATGACTGTACACGATATAGAAGACTTAGAATCTAAGCTTTTAATCAGCATACCTGATTCGAAAACCAACAAACCAAGATCATTTGTAATTAATCAGATCTACTTGAATGTTTATCGAAAGTATGTTTCGTTAAAATCAGAAAATATGAACAGTGACCGATTTTTCTTTGAATATCAAAGCGGAAAGGGTTGTAGAAAAGTGGTAGGAATTCATCAATTTAGAAAAATGCCCAAAATAGTTGCTACTTATTTGAACTTGGTAAATCCGACAGAATATACTGGTCACTGCTTTCGCCGGCCTTCTGCAACAATATTGGTTGACTCTGGTGCCGACATAACTAGTTTAAAGAGGCATGGCGGATGGAAGTCATCAAACGTTGCTGAAGGATATATCGAAGAATCGCTTAACAATAAGGTTGAGGTGGCAAATAAAATTTTCACAGTACAAAATATTCAACTAAATGACCTTTCCACCCTGCATGTTGTCCAAAATGTTTCTCATAGTTCTAAGAGTGTTCCTCCAATGTTCAATAATTGTACTAACTGTCAAATTACTGTAAATATAACAAATTGATCTTAAAAATGTATTCAGCAATGACTTGATGTTTTCAAAATATAAATTAATTCTTTATAAGCAATGTGTTTTCTATCATTTATGTAGAACAATAACAACTGTACGGAAATATCGTTTCCTTACAGTAAGGAAATGACATTTCCTTACAGTAAGGAAGTCCTGACTTTTTCTTCAAGAAATTTTGACAGGAATGTCAAAATTTCCTGGCGATTTGCGGAAAAAGGTTTTATTTTTGTTTATGTTATTTTCGACAAATGAATTTATATTTATTTTTGTTTTATTATTTTTATGCAGAATAAAGAAATATTACTGTAGAAGCACGTTGTTTAATTTTCCTCAGCTCATATAAATAACTAATATTATGAATTGTTTTTCAGTATATCTCACTCGCAAATATATTGTTATATCCCTGAACATATCCTTCGATTGCTAAGTCAGAAAAAATAAATATTCTTCATATTTATTAATATTGGAATGAGAGATAGATTTGTACGACATAATGCCCATTTTTTAAATGAAGTCCATTTGGAATTGGAGAATACTCTCTGAAAATTGAGCATAATTGGATTTACAATGGATTTCATTTAAAACATTTTTGAAATAAATTTCAACGAATATATTGCCTATCAATCTACCTTATATAATGCTCAAGAGCGCCAGACTTGTTTTGAACAGATGGAGAAGGACATCACAGAAGAGCTATTAGGGCATGTTCTGACAGGTCCTGCATCTGATTTACTGAAGGATTCAAAAAGTATGTTTGGCTAACTAATCGGTTATAATAAAGACAATCTTCCATTGTCTGAATTGAAACAAAGCTTCACTGCTAAGGGAACGTAGGTGCAAATCAGCTACTTGTGAAAAGAAATTGTCAGATACCACACAAAAGTTGAATCCATTTATATCAACAATGGCTTCTAGAGAAAGTACCAGTACCCAAACAATCCAGGACATAGTCAACCAGGTTAAAGCAGTAGCAGCTGCTATGAACAAAGAAGATGTCAAGAACTGGATAAGTGATTTCTCTTATAAAGGACTGGATCTAAGTGTTATTCAGGAATATACTGCTAAGAATGCTACTACTACTGAGATAAACAAACTTATCATTTGTGGCATGATCAGAGGGAACAACGTGACGAAGATGTTGTTGCCCACCAGTTCATCAGAGACCTTCATAAAAACCTTTGAAGGACTATTTAAAAAACTTAACATACAGCCTAATGTTTCAAAAGCAGTGCAGAAGAAAGGGATCCCAATAATGACTTTATCAAGGATAGTGGCAGCATTTGCAGAAGTAGCTTATATCCTCTGCGCCAAAGCTGATATCCCTCACCAGGTTCCAAAACCTAGGTTATTGACTGTGTTGGGAATACCACCAATAGATATACCTACCTGGGTCAGAGGACATTTTATGTGTTCTCTTTCACCTTCACCCAAAAGATATGTTACATGAGTTATAGCGCAGCTCTCACAACAATGATCCAGAAGATTACGGATCCTAAAGAGGTAGACAAAATTATTTTGGAGGCTGATAGGTATGCAACTATTGCCTATCAATCTACCTTATATAATGCTCAAGAGCGCCAGACTTGTTTTGAACAGATGGAGAAGGACATCACAGAAGAGCTATTAGGGCATGTTCTGACAGGTCCTGCATCTGATTTACTGAAGGATTTAAAAAGTATGTTTGGCTAACTAATCGGTTATAATAAACAATCGGTTATAATAAAGACAATCTTCCATTGTCTGAATTGAAACAAATTTGGACAACATACAGAGGGGCAATGGGAAGCGCCGATGTTTCTTTTGAAGATTACGTCGATATTGATGATGGTGTGCTAACAATGGGATTACCAACAGACGAAGAAATTTTAGATGACGTTATACAAAATCTAGTTTCTTCTGAAAAAGATGAGTTTGAAGTGATGTGTAGCATTAATATTAAACACAATTGTCATAATCTATTGTTTCAGACTCAGAGAAAGAGGAATTTTCTAGTGAGGGCGAGGTTGAAAAAACTACTGATGTCACAACCACCTTCAACCAAGCGTATTCAGACCCTGAGAAATTTTGCTTCGTCAAAAGAAAATGTTCCGCTTGCAGTACATGCGTCGTTAAATTTAGTGGAGGATTTTATAGATAAAAACAAGTGGTCCATATTTAAACAAACGAAAATTACAGATTTCATTAAGTAAGAATACATGTGTATTTGAAATAAATGTACAAGTTTCGTTTTTTTTTTTGTGTTTTTATTAAATAATGTACATACATAGGACCTTGTTTTCGTAATACGTCTGCAATACATTTGTATTGCATGTGTGTGTGTTTTGTTTATTTGGTCACCCTCAACCCAGTCCAATTTTCCATATTTCGAATTTTCCGTAACTCGAAGTGGAACTACTGGCCCTTGGAGATTCGAGTTAGGGAAGTTCCACTGTAGTTCTGATTCTTTAAAATTTTTCTTGTAATTAAATAATATTGCTGCACTCCTGCATTGAGTCGCTATACTTTCATATGTATATTGCAGTTTCTATATCTGATTTTGGTATTTCTTCAGCGGCCCCTTCAGATGATGATTTAGGATTTGAGTCATAAGTCCTAGGCTCTGATAATGCAGGTGAAGCATCTAAAATTGTGATGTCTACCCTTAAAAGAAGGTGTGAAATATTCACATTCACGCCCGGAAACTACCCGTCTCGCAGAGCGTGTCGATTAATAAAAAGGCAATTAACAAATTCACCTCTTTATTTCACTCGTAACAATTCGTAGTTTTAAATAAGTACGATAACAAAAAAATGACAATATTTACAATGGATGCCTAGTAAACAAATATCTGACTTCAACCGAATTAGGAACACCGCGTCAATTCGAATATCTGTGAACGATACTTCGCGGTCTAATTACGGGTAACCGAAGTACTTCTTGCTTCGAACAGGCTTTATACGGTACTGAACCGTTCTCAGGTCAAATAAATAGGGATTCAATATCCAAAAAGGTTCCCTTGACCGGAGACGAAAAACAGTCAAATACTCGTGCTATGAGATATTTGTCTACCCCACATGTGAAATACATACCCCAGATGTCTCTTTGTCTCGAATAGACGCCAGAGATTTCACAAGAAAATGTAATACATATCCCAGATATCTCTTTGTCTCGAAGGTCAAAGAGGTGCTAGGGGTATATGACAGAAAAATGTGGCCAGACCATATTATTATTCCCTGGCGCCAACAGAAGGGATAAAGAAAGCGCTGGTGAGATTTTTATTTTTTTCTGATTCATTTTGCGGAAAAATTATCCCTGTTATCTGAAATTACTCTGTTAGTGAGAAAAGTAGTTCTGATTCTTTAAGCTTTTTCTTGTAATTAAATAATATTTCTGCACTCCTGCATTGAGTCGCTGTACTTTCATCAAAGTATGCATGTTACAGTTTTCAATATCTGATTTTGGTATTTTTCAGTGTACCCTTATTCAGATGATGATTTAGGGATTGGGATTGAGTCAAACGTCCCAGGATTTGATAATGCAGGTGAGAAAAAAAATTCAATTACTACCTCTATATAAATAGCTTGTAGAAAATAGCTTTGTCGTCATGCTCGAAAATTCGCGCGTGTTTTAAAGACCTTCTAATGTCCACTTATACTTTAATATACTGTTTTCAAAGTTCTTAATAAAACCACCTGTTTAGGAAATCCACTCAGAATTGTTCCAGGAAATCCAGACAGAAATGAGGCAGAATGTACAACAACAGAGATCGAAGCACGGCCGTCTTATCACATGGCCCGGCTATTGGTAACAACGGCAACACTGTACTGGGGTATCTTACCCACACGAAATGATTACGGCAAGCAGTCTAGTTCCCGCGTTTTTGCAATGTCATCTTAGTTTAGTTTGTTTTTTCGGGTAATCTATGTGAAAAATTAGCGAATTATCGCGATTATTCGAGTGCCGTGAACAGTGAAAGTGTTTGTGATATCAGTGTCAGTAAATCTACATTGGAATAACTTTTTTAAATTGGTCTTTTGGTAAATATCTAATATCTAACCTAAATATTCAATTGGACTTGAGATCATTGGCGTCCAGAATGGTCAAAACGTGTTGTATTTCATCTTGTAAAAGTAATCATCCGTCTACAAAAAAAGAAGGATATTTTAGTTGTTTTAGTTTCCCGAAAGACGAAAAACTTGAGCTTTTCCCAATAATAATAGTTTTGTTTGTGAGAACATTTTGATTCCGACGATATAATTGAATTTGATAAACATTTGCAAGCCGATGGAACCATTAAATTACTTCCTTTAAGATTCCTAAAATTGAAAGAAAGCGCTGTCCCAAAAATTTTTCCAAATTTACCGTCATATCTTTCGAAACAAAATCAAATAAAAAGGACCGATCCTCAATGTAGAAGAAACGCAATTTTAACTAGGAATAATAATAAAGTAGAAGCTTATTTGAGTTCTGATTTGATCAAAGATTTTAAAGACTTTCTTGAAAATTATTCGGCTAAAATTGATATATCTGGTTGGGAAATTGAAAAATGCGATAACGCAGTCTATTTCTATATTTTAGATTATGAAAAATCATTATCGGTTGAAATTTCTATACAGATTAGTGAAGCTCTCGAAATTAAAATATTTCATAAAAATCGTCTAGTTTCCGAAAATGACCTAAAATGGATACTTCCTCCTGATCTGATTCTCAGAAGATGGTCACAAATTTCAAATTTGCTCTCTCGTTATAAAAATGTGTCTAATGAGAAAACAAGTAAATCTACATCAGATTTATTGAGAGATTCCTTGACCTCATTAGAAGCATTTTTATCAGATGAGAATAATGAAAATTTTGACCAACTACGGCAGCTAGAAATTGTTACTGATCAATTGAGGCAAATAAGTCGAAATATTTATTATATATATGTATAGAGAGTTTTATTTGAGTTGATTTCATTTTTAAAGTTATATTTGAATTCACATTTTATGGCGAGAGATGGCCCTACACCTCCCCGTGGTTCTTGCTGGACAATAAATTGAATAAAACATCATCCAATTTGCTTTAATCTCAATTTTGATTTGTATTTGTATTCAATTTATTGACTGAGTATGGCATACTTCCATCCTATTTTCAGATATTCATCGAAAAACACATTTAATAACATAAGAAATTGAAATGGTACGTTCGAAACATCGTATCTCTCAGCTAAGCGTATACCTCCCAGACATCGTCTTTTGCGGCGTTGCCGCTTCAGGCGCCGGGTCATGTGTTAAGACGGCCGTGATCAAAGGGAGCTACTACAATAGACAGTATTACTTGAAAGGTGATTGCTTTATTCGTTATAGTGAGAAATTTAATTATTTTTTTGCTTTGCAGATGAGCAGTTTAAGCGGCAAGTACTGCGAAATCTGTCCATTTTAAATTTTAAACTGGATCAGTTGGCTGATGATATAGGCAGATTAGCGCTTAAAGAAAATACTGTAACAACAAACCTTCCTCCATCAGTATTTTAAAATTCAATTTTCCATTAGCAACTGAGGAAGAACTGCACAATTTTGAGAGTCACTTGGCAGACGGAGAGAAGTAACAGCAAGTGGTGAGTATAGAGAATTCAACAATTACCGTCTTATTTGTTGGCTCAAGGCTCCCCTGCGGTAAAGATGTATATGTTACGGTAAATGTAAGCAATCGGTAATTATCTATAATCACCGGTGATTATAGATAATCACCAATGCACATGGTAAATGTAGTGAATTATCCATATTTACCGGTAATTATATAAAACTTCCGCGCGACCATAGTAAATATCGACACAGTACCGGCGTTAGGGTAGGGCGCGGTTGGGCGACCGCCCAGGGGCGCCGGACTTTAAGGGGCGCCGTGAAGCGGCGCTCCTTTATATTCCCATCTCTGTAAGTGAAAAAAAAAAACGATGTGTTGGCAACACTAGAATGGAACGCAGTGCTCAATCCGTTAAAACTGGGAATCCCCGACCACAGAGAAACACATTATCTATCTCTTTTTAACATTTTAGTTCAGAAGAGTTGACGTTATTTTTGATGGAGCGGAACACAGCTCATTCTTATTCATTCAATCGGTGCACGCACTTAAAAACAGTTATCGTAATTACATATTTTAAAACAAACAGACGCAGTAATCAGGCGGTCCACGCTAAGTTACGAAGTGCATGTTTTTACTTTTGTCGCCGACTACAGAGTGACATAGGTTTTATCCAAAAAGTTGAAATTCAAATAGTGTTTAAGTAGGTATTTGCTTCATGACGGATTATTTCACTAATTAGGTAAGTACAATTTTATTTTAACTATCTTTACTTATTATACTAAAGAGGTAACATTTGTTTGTTTGTTATGTTTGGAGTGGGGTAATCTATTTAAAGTAAATTATCCATACTAATATTATAAATGGAAAAGTGTGTTTGTTTGTTTGTTCGTTTGTCTTCCCTTCACGCCTAAACCACTAAACCGATTGTGATGAAATTTGACATATGTATAGTTGGAACTCATGAGACTGCTATAGGCTACTTTTTAACCGATTGCGATGCGACAAAAAAGGGTTATAGGTTTAAATAGGGATACCACGCGAGCGTAGCTGCGCGGGCAACAGCTAGTATATTATAAAATATCTCTAGAACTGACTATATAATGTTGATGAAATTTTAACACGGAGATAATAAATGAATGTCGAGGAGGTACGGTCAAGTGTAAAAGTGGATGAAGCCTGTTCATTCGTAAGCCTTTGTGTTAAAGGTGAAAAGTGTCCACCGACTTTTGCATCTGACTGTACATAGAAGTCATTTTTTCGGGAACGAGTGGATGATCGTGATTTTTTTCATACAAATCTAAACACTATCACGTAACACAAGCTTTTAAATATAACATTTCACAATTATTCCGCTGCCATGACAATATTACCTTACCTAGATTTTTCGATCGTAGTTCACGTGTATGCTAACGCTTTCCTGTGGCCTTACCATGAGTTTGAAAAAACGTTCTCGCTATCGAAAACTATAGCTTTGTCTCTTTCACGTGCACCACAATGACAGGGACAAAGCGATAGTTTTCGATAGCGAGAAGAGAACGTTTTTACAAACTCATGGTAAGGCTACTGAATATAAAGCGTTTTTGGTCGTCCTCCCTCAATAGCGCTATATTTAATTAATTTATAGAAATGATCGGACTTACGCAGATTTAATTTGTTGCAGATTTGATTAGTACAAAATGTCTGAACACGTTGATCCTTTCAAAAGAAAACCATCTGGATCAAAATATAGAAAACGAAAAGCAGAAAAAGAGAAGGAATTTGAAAAAACAAAAAAGTTTATGAATATAGGCAAATATATCACAACAAAAAATCAAGACCTTAATGTGGCATCTACATCTGAAATACAAGCGAATGCATCGGTAGTGGAGTCTCTGTCTGACAAGTCAGATCAGTTAGCTGTTGAAGAGATTGTGGACGAAGTTTCCCGAAGTGAGGAGACAAGTTGTGTTACAATTACAGATGCTGCTCAGGATGACACTATTGGTGATGTACAACAAATACAAATTCTAGATGACATTAGTTCTCTTGCTCCAAATATATCGGATCCAGCCACTTGGCCACTCACTCGAAATAGCAAACTTATTGATCATATAATAACTAATGGCCCAGTGCAAACTCACATTGATAATTATCCAAAAAATGATACAGGGCGACATTTCTCAAATTCTCATTTTACAAAAAAACTTGCAAACAATGAAATAATTCAGCGTCGTTGGTTAATATACTCAGTTTCTAAAAATCGAGTTTACTGTTTTTGTTGCCGGCTATTTGATAGCAGGTCAACGTCGAATTTAGCATCTGAAGGATATAACGACTGGAAACACTTATCAGAAATGTTAAAAGTTCATGAAAGTAGCACTTTTCATAAGAAGTTTTACCTCTCATGGATTGAGGCTGAACTAAGATTAAAAACGGGAAAAACAATAGATTGTCAAGAGCAACATTTGATTAGAAAGGAAACTACAAGGTGGAATAATATTTTGTCTAGATTAATGCATATTACACTGTATTTAGCTGAAAACAATATGGCGTTTAGAGGTACTTCCGACAAACTATATACGCCAAATAACGGAAAGTTCTTGGGTTTAGTACAACTACTAGCCAAATTTGATCCAGTTATGGAGGAGCACTTGCGTTTAGCTGTAAAAGGTGATGTTTCTGACCACTACTGCGGAAAAGACATTCAAAATGAATTAATAGAGCTGATGGGTGAAAAAGTGAAGTCAGAAATCATATCACGTGCAAAGAAATCGAAATATTATTCTATTATAGCTGACTGTACTCCGGACATTAGTCATATAGAACAGCTTTCACTGACAATACGATTTGTTGATTTATCATCAGATGTCGATAAAATATCAGTAAAAGAGCATTTCATAGAATTTATACCTGTTAATGAGTCGACTGGTGAAAGGCTGACTGAAGTTATTATTGATATTTTAAATAAATACGGACTGGAATTGAACGATTGTAGAGGTCAGGGCTATGACAACGGAGCAAACATGAAAGGAAAAAATATTGGAGTTCAAAGAAGAATTCTGGACATAAATCCTTTAGCTGTATATGTGCCGTGTGGCTGTCATAGCTACAATCTCGTACTATGCGATGCCGCTAAGTCATCTGTAAAATCTGTCACTTTGTTTGGAGTACTTCAGAGGTTGTTTACGTTGTTTTCAGCTTCTGTTCATCGATTGAAAATTCTGACCGATCACTTGGGATTGTACACTATAAAAAAACTCAGTGACACGCGTTGGGAAGCAAGAATAGGCAGTGTTAAAGCAGTCCGTTATCAAATTAGCGCCGTCCATGACGCTTTAATCACTTTGGCTATCGAAACTCAGCAAACTGATGTTCAAGTCTCTCATGAGGCTAATACTCTAGCCGAACAACTAAAAGATTTCGGCTTCATAGTTTCATTGGTTGTCTGGTATGACATACTTTTTCAAATTAATGTCGTTAGTAAATCTCTACAATCAACAGACATGGATCTCGGTAAATGCACAGACATGCTGAAAAAATGCTGCAATTTCTTGGAAGAATATAGAAATACAGGCTTTAAAAGCGCCATTCTAACTGCGAAGGAATTGGCTGAAGAGTTAGAAATAGAACCTGTGTTTAGAGCGACAACAAGAATTCGACGTGTTAAGCGCCAAGCTGGTGAAATTGCCCAAGATGAGCCTATAACTTCTCCAGAAAAAAAATTTGAGGTTGAATTTTTCAACTGTCTTTTGGACACGACGTTAACTTCACTCAACGAAAGATTTGAACAGTTATGTGAGTACTCGGAATCTTGGTCTTTTTTGTACAATTTAAAACAGATTCCAGAAAAACACGACCTTATCAAACTCTGTAGTGATCTTCAATTGAAATTAAATGTAAATTCCAAATCAGATATAGATGGATGTATGTTGTGCGATGAACTCATAAGTCTGAAATCGTTTTTGCCTGATCAGAAAGTGGTTACTCCTGTTTTTTTGTTTTAAATTTTATTAAAGACCGCAACTTAAAAGAACTATATCCAAATGTTTGGATAGCATTACGAATATTATTAACTATTCCCGTAACGGTTGCTAGTGGAGAGAGGAGTTTTTCTAAGCTTAAGCTAATAAAAACCTATCTGCGATCGACGATATCACAATGTAGATTGACAAACTTGGCAACTTTGTCGATCGAAAATGAAATAGCTGAAAACATCGACTTTGATAACTTAATAAAAGAGTTCGCCGATAAAAAGGCTAGAAAAGTAAAATTTTATTAGTTTTTTAATAAATGTTTATTTCTTTTCATAAATGGTTATTTCATTATTATCCTTCGCCTTTTTTCGTATGGGTTTGAATTGCAATTAGGGGGCGCCGTAGAAATCTCGCCCAGGGCGCTGTTAGTACTAAAACCGGCACTGTATCGACATAAGCTTTGGAATTTTGTTTAGAATGGAGAGAGAATGGTGCGGGCGACGCGCGGGGAGGGTGATACTTGCAGCCGCGCACGTCGTGACCTGTTATTTGTTAGCGTATAGCGATTGAGAGCGGTTCGTTGAATTTTCGTTGCAGTAGTAAGGAACTAGTGAGGCTATTTTGAGTTGTATTGTGAATATATTTGTGTTGTTCTTTAGTTTCTTTTGTATTGATACAAAATGGGAGATATCGAGTCTACTAAAAAACGGTTCTATGAAGAAGTTGAAAAGTTAATTTTCAAAAAAGCACCAAATAACCAACTGTTTTCCAAAGATGCATATTATTCGCTTTTGGCTAATGTAAAGGCGTCCAAGCACAAGAAAACGAACAAGAAACCTGAAGATTATCGAAGATTATTGAGGTATGATACAGTAGAGATTGGAAATGTCCAAAAACTTGTAGTTCCAATAAAAAATGAAAGAGACCCAATAATTTACTATACGTACTTAGAATAGGTATTTGATATAATCCACATAAGTCCTATAAGACCTATCCATAGGACATGGTGGCAGAAACCGAATGATGGAGGAACTTAAAAATAAGTACAAAAATATCACCATAGAGCTAATTAATACATATTTGAATCTTTGTGAATCGTGCCAGAAAAAATGAGCATCCTCAAAAAAGGGCTGGTTGTCAAGCCTATTAAAAGCAACGAATTTAATTCAAGATGAGTTTACCTCATTGACATGCAGTCGCAAGCAGATGGCGATTTCAAGTCCATTATGGTATATCAAGACCACTTAACAAAGTTTGTTCAACTTAGAGCTTTAAAAACCAAGACTGCTGAGGAAGTGGCTTACCATTTGCTGGAAGTATTCACAATATTTGGTGCACCGTGTATATTGCAAAGCGATAACGGACGAGAATTCGCAAACAAGGTGATTGTGGAGTTGTGTCTTATGTGGGATGAACCAAAGATTGTACATGGAAAGCCACGTCATAGCCAATCCCAAGGTTCAGTAGAAAGGGCCAACCAAGATATCGAAAAGATGTTGGCTACTTGGTTAGAAACAAATAAAACTACAAAATGGGCCGAAGGTATAAAATTTATTCAGTTTATGAAAAATAAAGCTCATCACTCAGGAATAAGTCGTAGCCCCTATGAGGCTATGTTTAGATGTAGAGCAAAAGTGGGCTTGAAAACTTTCTTGCCAGCTCTTCAAACAATGTCAGATATCACGAGCGAAGAAGATCTTGAGGCAATGGTAAAAAATCAAAATGGACAAGCCAGCGAAGATATTGATACTAATTTAGAGCGCAGTATAAATAACGACATTCATACCCAGATTACAGCAGAACAAGCGACTATTGAATCAGGACCTTCGGATAAGGAGGAGTGAATTCCGACTAATCAACTAAAGGAAAATGATGATGGTAACAATGTAGAAAAAGATGAAAATGAAGGGAATATTTATGAAACAAATGAAACTAAAAATAACCCTGAAAGTGACAATGAACAAGTTTTAAACGAAAATACAGCTGTACAGGCAATACATGTATGTTCTCGAAAAATTGAAGAAGCTAGAATCGGTGCTAGGCAGTCACTAGAAAAGCAGGCTGAAAAAATGATAAAAGCCTCAAATGCTAAATTTCCCGCTATAGAAATAGGCCAATGCGTAAGAATTAAGGTACCAGACGTAGATCGAGCCAAAGCAGATGGCCGAAATATAATAGCCGTTGTAATTTCGATCGAAAATGAAAATCTTTACAAACTCGGTACGAAATACGGGATTTTAAGCCAGTTGTACTCGAGAAACGAATTCGGTGTCCGCAAAGAACGATTTATTACAATTGAAGAAGTTCCAGAAACTAATATAACTCTGAGAGAATGCGCTAGTAAGGATTAAAATTTAGGTGGATAAGGTTTTCAGCAATGCAATTGTAATTCAGAATGCAATTCAAACCGCTGCAAATGCAAGAAAACACAAGTACTTTGCAATTCCAAATGTCACAAATCTCGGATCTGCAGAAATAAATAAAAGATAAAGAATTTTAAGTCTTACTGATAGTTGCCTCTCAATTTGTTAATTTTGTTTGATTCTATACTTATAAGTTTATTTTTTTAACCAAACAAAAGGTTCGGTTTCTTGATATTTGATTTGTTAATTTGATGAGAATATATTTTATGTTTTGCTTAACCAAACAGAAGCTTTGATCTCTTGATATTTGAGAAGTATTATTATTGTTTTACTGATGTTGTTTGTAACCAAATTTTATCATATTTAAGACTAGAATTGATTTTATTTCAATAAATATTTGATTCTAATGTTTAATTTACTACATTTACTAAAGGGGTATGGTAATTTTATATAATTGCCGGTAAATGTGATTTTAATTCGAAAGTTTTCACAACATTTACCACGAGCACTGGTTATTATGCATAGTTCCCGGTAATTATACATAATAACCGCACTATCCACATTTACCGTAACATATATACCTATCTATTTAATTTTCAGCAATTGGAATTATCAAGAATCGGTGGTGGTACCACCAAAATTATGGTACGACGTTTAATGGAGAAGCTTATAGTATAAGCAGTCAACTTGGTGTTGAGTACAGTTGGATAGGATTTGAGAAAAAAAAGAACTTCTCAGTTTTACTCATATCCAAAGTACTCATAGGTGAGATTTTTATGGACTTCAAAAGAAATTAAATATGCAGAGCAGTAGAGATATGGTTTGAAATTTGATCATTCTTTAAGTACAGATATAAAATATCTAAAAAATTGCAACAATGTTTTTTTGGTGCACTGTCTAAGCAGTATGTCTAATTCAGTGTTTTAAAAAATTAGGAAAGCCCTAACTGCAAACCAAAACAAGCCTTTCATCTTTTCAAGACCGTCATAGAAGTAGAAAATAAAAAATATTATTTTTTGCAGATGCTGTATTGGCTGTGCATAAAAATGCAGCGGAAGTGGAAGCATCAGCCAAACAATGGCTGGTTAAGTGTAAGGAGCGATCCACCAAAGAAAAATAATTTATATTATTATTATAAGAATATTATTTTTTGGAAAAATGTTAGATTTTATTCTTTTATTTCATGTTGTTTTTGAAGAATCAGGATTATGTTTTTTTTTCAATGTATATTTTATTTTTTTATTTCATGTTATGGTTTTGAAAAATCAGTTTTATGTTTTTTTTTGCAATATATATTTTACTTTTGTATTTATTATTATTTATTAATTAAACCAAAATTCTGGAGCACATTCAATGAACGTTCATAGAATGTGCTCTCAATTCAAATCTTAACCTTCATAGAATATTTCTAGAATGTATGAGAAATATTTCACGAATCTTCTGTAAATATACTTAGAATGTTCTCAAGAATATTCCTAGAATGTATGAAAAATATTTCACGAATCTTCCGTAAATGTACATGGAAAGTTCTCAAGAATATTCTGGGAACATTTATAGAATATGAAACTCTGTCCACTTTTAATGTCCATAGAATGTACCCAGAATATATTAAGTGTGTTTTGGTAATATTCTTGGAATATTCAAACATTCCAACAAGAGCTTCTATGAATATAATATGAATGTTCTTGTGCTATCTGGGAAGAGACCTGAATACAGATAGGTACTATCTTTGCAAAAGATTGAATATGAATTATATTCTTGATGAAGTGAAATTAGTTACTATTCTCATAACACTTAATTTTCAGCAGATTCTATAATCAAGGAGAGAGATGCCTGCAAAGTATTTGCTGGTAGGTATTTGTCGTACTCTATTCCATTCACCAAATCACCTACTCAATTTTTCAGATGACAACTTCAAGAGACAAATGCTTAGACAAATTTCCATAATAAATTTCAAGCTGGACCAATTGACAGAAGATTTGTCAAAATTATTTAGCAATAATCTCAATGATGAAAACAATGAAAACCAACAAATTGAAGAATCGATTTTTGATAAATTTGATTATCCTCTTAAAACTATCGACGAATTAAAAAATTTGGATAAATATTTAGAAATTGCAGAAAATAAAACAAAAGTGGTAAGTTCAAATGTTTTGTTTTGTGTAGACAAATACTAACAAAATACAACAGGATACTTTTGATTACTAGGAAAATTATTTAAATAACTTCAATACTGTAAAAAAATAATCATCCCATTATTTAAATGTGTTGCGATATGAAAATCATTCAGTTATTATGTGAAACCCCTTAATAAGTTCACAACATATTATTAATTATGTAATATTTTGGTTGTTTTAGGTGTACGAGTTATCAAAAATTGGGGGGTCAAACCACAAACTCATGACAAAACGACTGATGGAGAAGTTAATTGCAAATGTACTTGGAATGAAGTTCAGTTGGCTGGGATTAAAAAAAAAGAGAATTTTTCTGCCTTAAATCTAGCCAATATAGTCAAAGGTGAGAATCTTGGTTGTACTTGATAAGGTCGATACCAGGAAGTACTATTTTTGCCATGATTCAACTAGCTATGTCGCCTGGTATTTCATACCGAATTATGTTTTTACTGAAAATTCATTCAATTTTTCAAGATAACTGAACTACTAATATTTACTTATTTGGATTCTCTTGTCTTTTTCAGATTCTGTGATGAAAATACACAGAAAGACTATCACAGAGTCCGATGTGGAATCTGCCATAAAAGGCTGGTTAGTGAAGGCCAAAGAAAGAGAGGAAAAATCTCAGAAATGATACATTTTTTGTTTTTTTAAAAATGCCAAGAAATATATTTATTATGTTTGAAATGTTTATTACTTTAATGACTTAATTTTTGTGGAAAGAGGGAAAATATCAGAAATAACAAATTTTTTATGTTTTTTTCTTTTTGAAACATATCAAGAAATATTTTTATTATGTTTCAAATGTTTATTTTAATGACTTCCTTGAGTCTTTGTGGAAATAAATATGTTACTTTGACTGATGTATTTTATTAATAATATAAAGTAGAGTATCCTACAAAAAAAGTTATTATTTATTTTATTATTAACTACGGCCACAACCAGCATTCTGCTGATCATCTTAAAGGCTAGAGACTAGATATATTGGGGCCATGTTCATGAAATCTTGAAACTTGGCTGGATTCATGAAGCACAAATTTATATCTAACTAAACTCCAACTAAAAATCTAAACTTACCAATGATATTGGTAAGTTTAATACCAATCAACTTTCTTAATTCTGAGTACATTTCCAGAACTAGAGGAAAATTTCCAAAGAATATTTGGATGAATATTTGTAGGGGATTTTTTGAGAATCTTCCTGAAATATACTTCAGGATATTTCAATATTTAATTCTCCTTTATAGAATCAGAGTTCCTCTCTCATCTCATAGTTCATAGAATGTACTCGTAATATGACATTCCTCTTGTGAAGATGTTCCATGGATATATGAACATTCTGATGATAGCTTCTATGAATGTTCATAGAACAAGTTTGTGCTGTCTGGGAAATCTGGACATTTTGTGAAAAATTGTAAATCATTTGTCAAATGTTTAATATGCTATAAAAAGCATTATTCATTGATTTGCCCAAATTTAGAAAATAAGAGTGAAGTTAGTAGGGGCACGGCCGTCTTAACACATGGCCCGGCTATTGGTAACAACGGCAACACTGTACTGGGGTATCTTACCCACACGAAACGCAGTCTACTTCACGCGTTTTTGTAATGTCATCTTAGTTTAGTTCGTTTTTTCGGGTAATCTATGTGAAAAATTAGCGAATTTTCGCGATTATTCGAGTGCCGTGAACAGTGAAAGTGTTTGTGATATCAGTGTCAGTAAATCTACATTGGAATAACTTTTTTAAATTGGTCTTTTGGTAAATATCTAACCTAAATATTCAATTGGACTTGAGATCATTGGCGTCCAGAATGGTCAAAACGTGTTGTATTTCATCCTGTAAAAGTAATAATCCGTCTACAAAAAAAGAAGGATATTTTAGTTGTTTTAGTTTCTCGAAAGACGAAAAAGCATTTATGAAGGAGGGCAATTCTGCGAGATTTCATTCATTAATAGTTTTGTTTGTGAGAACATTTTGATTCCGACGATATAATTAAATTTGATAAACATTTGCAAGCCGATGGAACCATTAAATTACTTTCTTTAAGATTCCCAAAATTGAAAGAAGGCGCTATCCCAAAAATTTTTCCAAATTTACCGTCATACCTTTCGAAACAAAATCAAATAAAAAGGACCGATCCTCAATGTAGAAGGAACGCAATTTTAACTAGGAATAATAATAAAGTAGAAGCTTTTCTGAGTTCTGATTTGATCAAAGATTTTAAAGACATTCTTGAAAATTATTCGGCTAAAATTGATATATCTGGTTGGGAAATTGAAAAATGCGATAACGCAGTCTATTTCTATATTTTAAATTATGAAAAATCATTATCGGTTGAAATTTCTATACAGATTAGTGAAGCTCTCGAGATTAAAATATTTCATAAAAATTGTCTAATTTCCGAAAATGACCTAAAATGGATACTTCCTCCTGATCTGATTCTCAGCAGATGGTCACAAATTATAAATTTGCTCTCTCGTTATAAAAATGTGTCTAATGAGAAAACAAGTAAATCTACATCAGATTTATTGAGAGATTCCTTGACCTCATTAGAAGCATTTTTATCAGATGAGAATAATGAAAATTTTGACCAACTACGGCAGCTAGAAATTGTTACTGATCAATTGAGGCAAATCAGTCGAAATATTTGTTATATATATGTAAAGAAAAAATATTTCTTTAATTACCAATTATATTGACCACTGACAAACGCTAGTCAGGCAACCAACAATACTCAGGAATGTTTTTCTGGTTGCCTACCCAGACAATTTCACAGTGCGCTCCTGATATCTAATAATAAAAAGATTCAGCATATGAGAATCCGTAATTCCGAGTTAAGAATAATATTTTGGGAGATAAGTCTGAAATATGCATGTAAAGAAAAACTATTTCTTTAATTACCAATTATATTGACAACTGACAAGCGCTAGTCTGTGGCATCCTTGGGCTGACGTCTATGGTCAGTTGAGAGGTCATGAAAAAATATAACATTGTAAAATAGATAAATAAGAATAATTGGTGGAAGAATAGACTTTAATTGTCGTTTCTTCGTTTTCAGAAGCAACGCATGAGTTTATTTTTAACCTAAAATGTAAGAAAAAATGTTATATATATATGTATAGAGAGTTTTATTTGAGTTGATTTTATTTTGAAAGTTATAATTGAATTCGCATTTTATGGCGAGAGATGGTCCTACACCTCCCCGTGGTTCTTGCTGGACAATAAATTGAATAAAATATCATCCAATTTGCTTTAATCTCAATTTTGATTTGTATTTGTATTCAATTTATTGACTGAGTCGGGCATACTTCCATCCTATTTTCAGATATTCATCGAAAAACACATTTAATGACATAAGAAAATGAAATGGTACGTTCGAAACATCGTATCTCTCAGCTAAGCGTATACCTTTTTGACGTCGTCTTTTGCGGCGTTGCCGCTTCAGGCGCCAGGCCATGTGTTAAGACGGCCGTGGTAGGGGTAACACAGATCAGATTAATATTGGGAATAATTTCAGTAGTTTCAAAGATTCTCAATCAATTTTGCAAACATTATTAGTTAAGATAGTGAATGGAGACAAAAGAAAAATTGTTAGAGTGTTAATTGCCTCTGGATCCCAGAAGTCATATATATTGAAAAGTACTGCAAATTTTTTAAATCTCAAGGCTATTGAATCTGAGGTAGTTAATCATATATTGTTCGGAGAGATTAAGTCCTCTAACGTAGATCATAAGATCTATAATGTTACTGTTGTTAGTGTTGATGGGTCCAAGACATACAATTTTAAGCTTATGGACCAGAACAAGATCTGTTTCAGTGTTCCTGGGCTAACGGACACTTCTTTCTTGTCTTCAGGAGTTAAAAGAGAAATGTATCGCTCTATCTGACTTTGGAGAAACATCTTCAGAGATAGAAATTTTGATTGGTGCAGATTATTTAGGGAAATTGTTAACTGGAAAATATATATATATATATATAATACATATATATATAAATACATTGTCTAGTGCTCTAGTAGCAATAGAAACTTATCTCGAATGGACGGTTTTAGGGTCAATTGGTTCCCAAGATAACACAGCCAATTATTTATCTTTACATTGTTGTGCGATTTCGGAATTATGGCAGTTAGATGTAATAGGTATAACTGATCCTTTAGCAACCAAATCAAATGATGAGAAAAATATTGTGGTTTTAGAACATTTTAAGAATACAGTTGTATTAGATTGTCAAAGTCGCTACCAAGTTAGTTTACCGTGGAGTGAGGGAAATCCAACATTATTGATTTGTAATAGGGATATTGCAATTAAACGTTTGAGGTCAATGACCAACAAGTTAGATAACGATGGTATGTTTGAAAGCTATAATTCAATCTTTAAGGAATGGCTGGATGAGAATATTATACCTCATAGACCTGTGGTTAAGGAGTCAAGTTTGACAACACGAGTTAGGCCAGTCTTTGATGGATCAACTAAAGACTCTAATAATGTTAGTTTGAACTCATGCCTGGGAAAGGGCATTAATCTGATCGAATTGATACCAACTATTTTATATAGTTTCCGGTTTTCAAGGTTAGGTGCAACAGCTGATATAAAAAAGGCATTTTTACAAGTTGCGCTATCACCTGATGATAGAGATTTATTGTTGTTGCAATCAAAAATAATGTTGGGAACACTGATGAGCATGTCAAATGTCAGCGTTCTTGACTATGCGTAGAAGGCAGTTTTAGTTGTAGTAGCCATTGTGTGAATTCAACCTGTTGTGTAAATGATTCTTGGTTGAATAAAGGCATAAAATTGTATCCTGTTTTTTTTTATCACTGATATTTTCAAAAAGGCTTCCACCATAGGTTATGGGCCCAGAAACAAAGCTGTGAAAGTACGGTGGTAATCGAAGTTAAAAAAAAAATCTTTCCTGATCGGCGTGCACGTGTTTTTTTTTCCGATTGGAATGTTTGGAGGTTCCAAGTCAAATTAACGTTGATTTCGAAGGGATTATTCGAGATCACGTGTGGTGGAGAAACTCTTCCTACGGAAGATCAAGATAAAATTGCAAAATGGAAGGTGAAGGACGCCCGCGCCCAAGAAGCACTAGTTCTTCGAATGGAGGATGAAATCATCTCCCATGTTATGCAGTGTTCAACGGCCAAAGAAATGTGGGAGAAATTAGAAAGCATTTTCGAAAGAAAATCCGAGGTTAGTGTTCACCTGCTCAATGAGCAGTTCTATAACCTGAAATTCAACGATGAAACAGTAAACACATTCATCTCCAAAGTCACAAATATGCAAGCCAAGTTGAAGCAGAATGGAGAAAACATTCCGGAAAAGATGGTTCTGACAAAAATCATCATGGCTCTTCCAGAAAAATTTCGTCATTTCCGGTCTGCATGGGAAAGTGTCAGTTCGGACTGTCAAACGTTGAACAATCTGACAGCGCGGTTGCTGATCGAGGAGGAGCGGCTGGCGAAAGAAGAAGAAAAATCCGTGGCACTGGTGACAGTTCAAGGTCGTAACGTAAACAAAGATAACCTAAAGTGTTTCGCGTGTGGAAAAGTGGGTCATTTCAAAAGTCAGTGCCGAAATGTTGAGTGTAATTATTGCAAAAGGAAGGGGCATTTAATGAAAGATTGTTATTCGAAGAAGAAGAAGGAAGAACGAAGTACAACCCGGGACAATGGGAGCAGTAAAGCAGCTGTAGCACTCCTGACAGTTTCAGACGAGGTTAAATCGAAAATAAACATGGAATGGTTTATGGACAGTGGAGCATCTCAACATATGTGTAAAGATCGAAAAGTTTTCTGCAAATTTGAAGAAATTTAAGTTCCTAAGTTCGTAAAAATCGGTAATGGTTCGACTTTGCAAGTAAAAGGTCAAGGTAACATATGTCTTTTGGCCTATAATGGCACAAAATTTCATTCTGTCACATTGCATGATTTTTTTTTTGTCCCTGAATTGAAAGTTAATCTGTTTTCACAAGGTAAAGCCTTAGATAAAGGTCTATCTTTAGTTTCGGATGCCGAAGAGGCACGTTTTGTTGACAAGAAAGACATCATAGTAGCTATAGCAATTAGATACCAAAAACTATTTAAAATGATGTTTAAATGGTCTGCGTCTTCTGAGCATACATGCAGGTGTAAATTTAACAAACTTGAGAATAATGCATGCTATTTAGCAAAATCCAGAAACTATTTAGATTGGTGGCACAAAGCTCTAGGTCATCAAAATGTCAAATACATAAGAAATATTTTAAATAAGAATCAAATTGAAATGGAACAAACCGAAACATTTTGTAGTTCTTGCGTACAGGCAAAACATTGTAGAGGACCTTTTTATGCAAATGATAGTAGGGCAAAAGAACTCGGGGGTATAGTACACATAGATTTGTGTGGCCCTATGGAGGAACGGTCATTTAATGATTCTCGGTACATATTTTTGTTAAAGGACGATTTTAGTAATTACAGGTTTGCTTATTTTTTGAAAAGTAAATATGATGTACCTGAGATGTTGAAGAATTTTCTAGAGTTATTCAAAACCTAAACAAATAAAAGGGTTAAGATAATGCGAAGCGATAATGGAACAGAATTTTTAAATTCGTCGGTAGATTCTTTGTTTAAAAGGGAGGGTATCAAACACGAATGTACTGTGCCCTATACTCCACAACAAAATAGTAGAGTTGAAAGGGAATTTAGGACAATAATTGAGTCAGTAAGGGCTATGCTCGCTGACAATAAATTACCAAAAGTCTTCTGGGCAGAAGCTGCAAACACTGCAGTCTTCTTATTAAACAGAACTGGTATAAGTCCAGTTAAAGGGAAAACTGCATATGAAGTTTTTTTTAATAGATCATTCTCTTTAAAAATGATTAAGGGTTTATTTGGCCAAAAGGTATGGTCATATATTCCCCAAGAAAAGAGGAAGAAATTAGACATGAAAAGTAAATCTGGAATATTTGTAGGGTATTCTGAAAATGTTAAAGGATACAGAATCTACTATGAAGACAAAAATACAGTGGCCATTGAGAGGGAGATAGTTTTCGAGAAAATGAAAAAAGAAAAGGAAAGATCTATCTTGTTGGATATTGACAATCATACAGATTGTATTGACAGTCATGATGGATTAGATGAGGAAACTCAAAACGTTCCACAGTCTTCAAGTTTTGAACCTGAAGCTGATCATAGGTCAAAGGAAACTGATGAAGAATATGAGTTATTTTAGTATGGACACTGATGAGCCCACGACTTATGATCAAGATATGAATAGCAAGTATGCAAGTTGCTGGAAGGAGGCCATAGATGAAGAAAATAAGGCACTAAAAGCAAACAATACTTGGGATGTAGTTGAAACACCAGAGGGTGGTGAAATAATAGATAGTAAATGGATTTTCAAAATTAAAAGAGACAAAGACGGTAAAATATCGAAATTTAAATGTAGATTAGTAGCAAGAGGTTTTAAACAAAATGTAATGGAAGATGTGTATAGTCCTGTAGTTAGACTGACTACTGTTCGGTCAATTCTGGCTGTGTGTGCTCAGAGGGGGTGGATCATTTATGAGATGGATGTATGCAATGCATTACTTCATGGTCAATTAAAAGAGATTTTATATATGTACATACCAAAAGGTTGCGAAATGAGTGGTAGAATTTGTAAGTTAAATAAAGCCATTTATGGTTTAAAAAAGGCACCACTTTATTGATACGAAAAATTTGATAGGTTTATGATAAGTGAAGGATTTAATAGAGGAAAATGTGATTATTGCTTTTATATCAAAACTTCAACAGAAGTGACCATATATGTATTAATATTTGTAGATGACATTTTGATCACAGGGTCTTGCTTAAAGGAAATCAATAAGTTAAAGTTGAATTTACATATGCCATTCAAGAAAAAGATTTGGGTTTGTTAGATTATTTTTTAGGTATATCTGTAGAACAAGATAACAAAGATGGAAAAATTGTATTGGATCAAAAACAATATCTCAATAATGTTCTTTCAAAATTTGGTATGATAAACTGTAAACCTATTAGTACGCCAATGGACTGCAATTTTAACTATGACTGTTTAAAGTTCGAAAAATCAATCAGAAAGTCCTGACATAGAAAATAAATGTAGACAAATTATTGGCTGTATAATGTATGCTATGTTAGGAACCAGGCCAGATTTATGTTTAAGCATTAGTTTATTATCTAGGTATCAAAATTGTGCCAGTGAAGGGTTGTTAATGGCATTGAAAAGAGTATTAAGATACATAAAAGGGTCAATTGAATTAAAATTAATATATTGTAGGAAAAATGAAGATATATTAACAGGCTATGCTGATGCGGATTGGGGTGGCGATACTACTGATAGAAGATCAACTAGTGGTTTTTGTCTTTATGTGTTTGGAAATATTGTGTCTTGGAATTCAAAGAAACAAAGTACTGTCGCCATGTCAACTACTGAAGCCGAAATTATAGCTCTAAGTTTATGTATTAGTGAAGCATGCTGGCTAAGAAATATGTTTTTAGAGTTGAAATTTGAAAAAGATTTGAAGGTTAACATTTATGAAGATAACCAATCTGCAATTCGTTCATGCAGTTCTCACGGACAATTGAAAAGAGTCAAAACACTCAGATATAAAATATCATTTTACAAAAGAAAAGATTGCTGAAGCTATTATAAAGCTAAAATTTGTTCCTAGTTGTGAGCAAATTGCAGATATATTTACAAAACCCTCGAATAGGGTGATATTTGAAAGATTGAGAAGTGCTTTGCTATTCTAATTGGGTTTTTTTTTGTTATTGGCTGTTTTTTTTTGGGATTTTTGATTGAGAGAGGGTATTGTTGTTGCAATCAAAAATAATGTTGGGAACACTGATGAGCATGTCAAATGTCAGCGTTCTTGACAATGCGTAGAAGGCAGTTTTAGTTGTAGTAGCCATTGTGTGAATTCAACCTGTTGTGTAAATGATTCTTGGTTGAATAAAGGCATAAAATTGTATCCTGTTTTTTTTATCACTGATATTTTCAAAAAGGCTTCCACCATAAGATTTTTTTAAATTCTTGTGGTGGTCTGATGACAGAAGTGAAGTAGTTGTATATAGGCACTGTAGAGTAGTATTTGGCCTGAAACCAAGCCCTTTTCTTCTTGCTGCTACACTGAGTCATCATTTTGACACGGTTAGGCACAAGTTTGACTCTAAAACAATTGATTTTCTTCTGAAAGCTTTTTATGTTGATAATTAAATATTTAGCGTAGATTCCATGGAGCAATTGGAATTGGTATTGTCAGAAGCTACTAATATCCTTGCAGCAGGTAAATTTGAATTGAGATCTTGGGTTCATACTGGTTCCAAGATGAGTGCTCAGATAGAGCCAATTCCAGTGTTGGGAATGCTGTGGGATAATCAAACAGACACTCTATTCAATGGTTAGTAGATTATTCACAAAGAGAGAATTACTTTCTGTGTCTCAGAAAGTATTTGATCCGATAGAGTTAACAAGCCCAGTAACTCTATTACCCAAAATTTGGTTATAAGAGGTTTGGTCGTTGAAGTAAGGTTGGGATGATGAGTTGCCAGATGAATTTAAAATCTTGTTTAATCAATGATTGGAACAATTACGTTATTTGGAACTTTGTAAAATTCCTAGGTATATGTTTTTTGACAGTCCTAAAGACATTAGCTTGCATGCTTTCTGTGATGCTAGTAAACGTCCATATGCTTGCTGTCTAATATTTGTTAGAGCTGTAACATCATCAGGTATATCTGTACAGTTATTACAAGCAAAACCACGAGTTAGCCCTCTGAAGCCATCAATTACAATCCCTAGGCTGGAGTTGCTGGCAGCATTAATTTCAGTACGCTTAATTCGAAGTATCACTGAGAATAAAAGGTTTACACAGATTCCTGTGCATTTCTGGACAGATAGTAAGGTGGTACTAGGTTGGTTGAAAGCTAGCAATGGCTGGAATACATTTATAATGAATAGAGTGAGAGAGATTTGTAATTTATCGACTTACGGTCAGTGGCATTATGTTCCTAGTGAAGATAATATTGCAGACTTGATCCCTATCAATTGTTGAGCAGTGTATTTTATACACAGATGCCCTTAAGGGTTATATCCGGCCCTAACCTCAACCAGAAGTTTTACAAACCACTCCAATGGAAGATATACAAACGTTACAAAAAGAAATCAAATAGTTAAATTCAGTATGTAATCTCACCGAAATGATTAAAATAGTGAAGTATATGGAAACTTAAATGTCCAAAGCAACATCCACTACGGAAAAATTAATAATCATTGAATTAATAACATAAAGTCTTGTATATTTTCCATGTTTTGTAAAATGACTTGAACAATATGTTTTAAGAAAATCACAATAAAATACTTTACAGTAAATTTGTTTTTTTCCGAATCATTCAGTTTTTCTATTCTATTCCGGACAGTCGAGTAGAGCAATGCTCAGGTACAAACCACAATGACAGTCATTAAGTGGTGTGAAAGTGAATGTTGGCGTCAAGGTATTTATCGCTGGTGCCAAAAAATGAAAAGAAAGAAAAACAGTGAAAGTAAGGAAAGCAAGAATAATATTCTCAGAAAACGGTGTTTCAAACAGCCGCGTCGTCGATATCATAATCAAGAATTTATAAAAGATTCTGAAAAGTTAGACGTCAATGGGTTTATGTCCATGATCACACCTTCGGTTTCGGTTCCGAAACTTCCAAACCGGAGGTTTTAATCAGAGGTGTTAATCGGAGGGCGATACGATACTGTCTGTTATAAGCAAGTTTCTACCACAGAACACACCTCTATGTAATTACTTAATGGTTTCTACGTGTTGCGCTGGGAATCCCCCTGATTCCCGCTACGCGATCTATCGTCATCTTTTCACTTAGTGTTAGCAGTGATGTTAAGTCTAGGGAATTGTCCCTAGATCTAGGGAAAAATTTTGGGTTTAGGGAATTTTGGGGAAATAGGGAAATTCTAGGATTTTTCAATCCTCAAACGTAGAGGTAGAAAAAATTTCGCTTCTGGCCCTTGAATCACTTAAACTAACACAATATGTATTCTATGCTGAGGAATGTGGATGAAACATTTCTAAGTGTGGTATAATTCGACAAAAAATTACTTCCTTGGTCGGTTCCTTTGAAAAAGAAATCTCTGAAAGAATATTCAATCTTTGAGCTTGTAAAGTTATAACATCTGTTGTTTACAATGCGAACAACAGATGTTATAACTTACCACTTCATTCAACCCCGTCCGCCCGTCCTTGTTCTAATCGTTTCTGCAAAACTTTATTTGGGTAGTCAGGTACTTTTATCACTGTTGTAACTAGAGGTGGGCGATTACGAATGATCGGCATAATCGATTATTTCCATACTACTAATTTTAATAATCGATTATGGAATTAGTAACTAATAGGTTTTCATAATCGAATGATATTGGTAGCTCGAACAACTTATGGCGTTTTATGATGATATAGCGACGATTCGATGCTGTGAAGCGTATACGTTTTAATTTCAATGCGATTATGCTCAGTAATAATGATATTATTATTATTAACATTCAATTTTTATTGCCTGAATATTTGCCAATCAGGAAATTTTACAATAGTTCGATGTATAATCTCAAAATTATTATAATATGCTTCTCTAATAAATAACTAATATCAAATTTCGGAACGATCTGAAATTTTCATATTTCACGTTATCAGTAGACAGGTAATCTTGAATTTTGAGTTAGCCGCTCGGGGTGTGCCGTAAAATTATTTGTGACCAATTTGCAAACACCGAAATAGCCGAAGGGTATTGTTTCGATGCGAATGCGAACCATTATGCAAATATGGAAAAACCCGAATTTCTCCCTTCTTATCTTTGAAATGAGTTTGAAGCAAAAATATAGTTTATTATTTCTTGAACCTTCCTAATCTGAGTATCGTGGCTTCAATATTCTGACAAAATTGTGTTTTCAATTCCAAGTGACTCATGCTCTTGAGCGTTTACTTTATCTTTCAACTCTGTTGCTGTTAAGACCAAATTTTCTTAAATAAAAGTCTTAGTGAGTGTGCAGGTTGTACTGTGTTTTCATTGGACTTCTAGAGCAGTTGTGTATCCTGCCTAAGAACAGTAACAGTTGAAGTTTTAAAATTCTCTTACCCTGCGGTGTTACTTACCTACATCAGTTCATTAAAAAACAGATAAATAAATTATGGATAATAGCTAATCATCGGATGAAATTTTAGTACCTCTTTGATTAAATATAAGTATAATTTCAACTGAACATGCAGCTAACTTTGAATTTTCCACAGTTCGCAGCCTAGTACATCTAAGCGTAAGCGTTCGTCATGTGGTACTCCCATAAAAAAACAAAAAATTAGACATGAACTCCAGATACATCATAAAACTAGTTATAATCAAAAATTCAAGAGAGAATGGCTGGAACACCCTCAATTCAAGAGCTGACTTCAGGAAAATCCAAAGGATGCATATAGTTGCCGGTGCACTTTTTGTGATGCAAACTTGAAATGTGGTAAATCGGAATTGGAAAAACATAGTGCAACAGAGAAGCATCGAAAAAATTTGAAGAAAAAGCAGATGTGGTACCAGTTAGTGACTTTTTCGAAAAAAAAAACCTCTCATTCAACTCATGTATCTACAGCTGAGATCAAACTCGCCAATTTCTTTGCTCATCATAATGTGGCATTCCAAATTGTGGATCATTTAGTACCGCTATTAAAAGAATGTTTTACTGACTCAAAACTTTTGGAAGATGTCAAGTTAGGCCGTAACAAAACTACTAACATAATTAAAAATGTTATAGCAAAAAAAGAGACTACGGATCTCGTTTCTCTGTTGCAAAAAAAATATTTCAGCGTATTAATTGACGAGAGTACCGATATATCTATAAATAAATTACTTTGCATCAATGTGAAGTTCCTAGATGATTCTAATAAAGTACGAGACCGATTGCTGGAACTTGTTACTGTAGATGCGAAATTTGCGAATGCAGAGGGTATTTTTAACTCTTTTCGATTTTGCCTCGAATCAAAAAATATTCCGCTCTCCAATATTGGTTTCGCTGCTGATACTGCAAGTGTAATGATGGGAAAAAATAATTCCTTTCTTACTCGATTGCAAGAAGAAACAAGGGCACTAATTGTTCTACCTTGTATTTGCCATTCTTCAGCGCTAGTTGCAAGCCATGCTTGTTCTCAATTACCTAGAACACCGGAGGAATTGATTAGAAATATAGTAAGCTATTTTTCCTCTTCCTCAAAAAGAACTGCAGAATTGATAGAAATGCAAGATTTCTTCCATTTCGAACAAAAAAAAATGCTCAAATTAGCATCTACCAGATGGCTTTCCATGCTTTCTGTCCAAAGGGTTCTCGAGAATTGGATTGTTCTCCAAAATTATTTTAAAGTTGCGAAATTAGAAGATAACTCGAAATGTGTAAATTTCACATTTGATGAACTGCATAATAATTCGACTAAAGGAATATTACTATTTTTGAATCATATTCTAAATTTGTTCAATAAATTCAATGCCCTTTTTCAATAAAAAAAAATATTGATTCATGAATTATCATATAATTGCAAAAAGATTTTTCGTAATCTCACAGCTCATTTCATTAAACCCGAATTTTTAAATGACCCCAAAATGAATTGTAAAAACCCCCATCACTTTTTAGAATTGGAGCAAATAGATCTCGGTTCTTCTTGTAACAATTTACTTTCCCTTCTACCGCCAGAAGTTCAAACTTCAATAAGAAAGCCTTGTTTGAATTTTTTCGTTACTGCTGCAACTGAAATACAGCAAAGATTTCCCCTTGATGATATTTTTTTCGAATCATTGAAATTTTTATCACCATAAGTAGCTTTAGATTTTAAAAAACCCGATGAGCTTTCGTCTCTCAAAATCATTTGGAGTAAATTCGCTTCAGTCGAAGGCATCAAAGGAGATGATATTGATAGGCAGTGGAAAAATATTGCAATAGACTTTTCTGATGACAACAATAAAAAATTATTATATATGAAAATGAATGTAGAAGAATTTTGGAATAGCTTAGGTGACCACAAAGATTTTAATGGAGTTAATGAATACCAAGATGTAGTAAGTACAATTAGCTAGATTAGGTATGGCATTATCTCATAGTAATGCCGAAACAGAACGGGTTTTTTCTGTTGTTACAGATGTAAAAACAAAAAAAACAAATAAAATACAGTGGAACTCGCTAATAACGAACACGTTATATAACGAACGTTCGGTTATAACGAATAAATATAACATCCCAGTCAAAACTATGTATTCTTACATATGAATACGTCCGGCTGTAACGAACCCGCTTATTGCGAACGCTCTTATATAGCGATCTATTTTTTCCATCGAAAGAGCGAAGTTGATTATGATTTTACCGGGTATAACGAACTATCGAAGATCTTTCAGCTGTATGGATTTCCCCTCTTATTGCGGCGTATGCAAACGGAAACAACCATTTTTTCCTGTTACAACGTGTTAGTTTCTCGATTGTTCTTGACAATGGCGGAGCGTAATTCTTCGATAAGTGGCAAGCGCAAATCGATAAGTTTAAAAACAAAAATCGAGATTGTAAATAAGATACAAAACGGTGCAGCAAATGCCGGAATCTGCAGAGAATATAAATTGTCAAAGTCGACTGTGTCAACAATATGGGCCAACAAAGAAAAATACCTCAAAGTTCAAAATTCAATCGCACCTTCAATTAAAAACTACGAAGTTCGTCTAAGCCAGATGTCGATAAAGCTCTATTGCAGTGGTTCACTTTGAAAAGAAGTCAAAATGTTCCCATTTCTGGACCCATTCTTCAAGCCAAAGCTTCAGAATTTGAGAAAATGTGTCAACAGCAGGATCGTTCATTGAAAGAAAACTCGAGTACACCAGAAACTGAAATTGTATGCTCCAGAGGCTGGATTGACAGGTTTAAACGAAGATATGACATCAAATGTGGAAAAATTCACGGTGAATCTGCCAATGTATCTTTGGAGGTAACAAATCAGTGGCTCACTGCAATTTGGCCAAATCTGAAGCGAAAGTACAGAGAGTGTGATATCTTTAATGGAGATGAAACAGGTTTGTTTTTCAAAATGACACCCGATAAAACGCTAAAATTTAAGGGGATAAATGTTCCGGAGGCAAGATGTCCAAGGAGCGCCTTACTGTGTTTGTGTGCGCAAATATGAGTGGAACTGAAAAAGAAAACTCATTGTTATTGGCAAATCAGCCACACCAAGATGTTTTAAGAACGTTCAGAATCTTCCAGTGACTTATTTTTCAAATAGAAGAGCATGGATCACTTCTGAACTCTTCACAAAAATCTTAAGTGATTGGGATAGTGAATTGATGCAACAAAAGAGGAACATTCTATTACTAGTAGATAACTGTCCTGCCCATCCCAAAGTACCCCATCTGAAGTGCATTGAACTTGTGTTCCTGCCACCAAATGTCACATCAGTTCTTCAGCCTATGGACCAGGGTGTCATACGTTGCTTAAAATATTATTATAGACAAGAACTTCTCTTAAAACTTATAACTGCTCTAGACAGCAACGTTGATTTCAAAATCACAGTATTGGATGCCATTATGATGTTAGTAAATGCTTGGGAAAAAGTGAGTACCTCAACCATATCCAATTGTTTCCGCCATTCAGGCCTTCGAACCGATTATAGTTTTGATGAAGAAGACGAGCTTCCTCTCACTTTCTGGATAGAAAGGCAAAAAGATAAAGGCTCTGAGGAGAATTCAGACTTACAAAAATGGACTCAAGAAAATTCAATATCAGAATTTCATGATCTTGATTTGAACGAATTCGTTTCTCTTGATGACAATTTAATTGTTGCCGACTTTCCTTCCGATGCAGATGTAATTTCGTCAATAAACAGTGAAGAAATGGATTTCGCAGATGAACTGATCGATGAAGCTGAGGAAGAAAATCAGAGTGAACCTTCAGCACTGGATGCCCTACATTCATTGGATGTAGTGAACAAGTTTCTCCACTTTCATAAACTAGATAGTAAATGTTTTCAAGCAATACATTTAATTCAAAGTGAAATTCAGAGAAACATTTTGTTTTTCCGTAAAAACAGAGCAACATTACGGATTATTTTCAACAGCTCTAAGTGAATTTTCATTTTTCATATAAAACTTTTCAAGAATGTACGTACCATATATGTACGTATAGGTACCTAATACAAATGTACAATGTATATACAATTCATATTTTGATTTTTTTATTTTCATTTTCACACATCCTCTTTTGTTCACTTATGAATTACTCGATTAAAGTTTACTTAAATATGTATATAATTGTTTTTTTATGAACGCGACGGATATAACGGCCTCTCTGTTATAACGAACCTTTTCTGAATCCCTTGGAGGTTCGTTATATACAAGTTCGACTGTAGGTAGTGAAGCATTAAACGCTGTTTCAGTCATTAGATTTTCAAATGATGAAAAATGTTGTAAATTATTCGAAGTAAGACCTGAACATTTGAAGCTGATGCAATATAAAAGTTTGTATAAAATAAATGATTAGTTTTTTTAAAGCCTTTATAATATACACATATATAAATTCGTTGTTGTTTTTATTATTAAGTCAAATAAAACTTTTGTTCGATAATGTTTTATTCTTAACCTTATTTCCAAATAGTGATATATGAAATAATTATAATTAGTTTATTCAGGAAATGAATGAGAATCAGAAATAAAATCACTCATATCCCAAGAATTTTCGTTTCGTTACCTAATATTCCGCGAAACTTTGAGAACACCCCCCCCCCCCCTACTCACATATTTCCTACACTGGGCGAATGGAGCCACCTCTGCACTAATCTAGGGGATTCTAGGGGTTTTCCGAATCAATTCTAGGTACTTTTTACAGAGGAGACTTGACATCACTGAGTGTTAGTTTGATACGGACAAGTTAAGGTTATAGATTTGTTTTGAATTTTGTGGCTCGGTATTAAAAAACCTTTTTTTTTTGAGTTGTACAACGAAACCAAAAAGGACTTGTATTTGGAACTACTTCATTGAAGTTGATTCAGATTCGGCGAAGTGTAAACTGTGTATGAAGACTTATTCAAGGAAGGGAGGTACGACAACTTCGTTAAAAGGTCATTTAAAGTCTGTCCATGCCACTGAATACGAACAATTTATAAAACTAGAAACCGAAAAGAAAAATACTGTACAGCTTTCGAATTCGGCGCCTCTTCAGGAAGCTAAAAAACAAATTACTTTAAAAAAATCTTTGCTGAAAAATCAGAAATGGTGTACTTCTAATTTTAAATCTATGGAAATTGACAGATTGATTTCTGAAATAATTGCTCTACAACTTGCTCTTTAACTTTGTGGAAGGTTTAGGATTTCGGCAACTTATGCAGTTCACTGTGCCAAATTATCACTTAAGGGGAAGACATTTTTTTACTGAAAATATTTGTGGTAATTTATATTCAACATTAGCTAAAATAACTAAAGATTTGCTCACACAATTTGAAAATCTCATTCACTACAGACATTTGGACTGAACCAAGTTCGAATGTGTCTTTATTAAGTTTGTGTAATGTATTTGAAGTTCGCGCTCTTTTCCCCCCCTAGGCTCTCTAGAGGTAACTATGTATATTAGTGTAGATAGGCAGTTTGTACAGTCATAAAGTAACTACATATGTAATTACTTTATGTGTACAGTATGAATAAAGCAGTAGAGAGTTCAACATATCTGACTTACCCCCGATATATTACAGTGGCGACGAATAAATTGGAACAGTGAAAGAATTTTATAACATGGCAGGAGACTCTGAAGAAAAAACGGTTTCTCCATCGGAACTAATCGGAAGGTACCTCGATCTTTGGAAGACTTCAAGAATTCAATTCTAAGATTTCGGATTGGACCATATACAAGGCAAGGTTGCATAATTATTTCGATGCAAATAACATCGGGGAAAATAAACGACGTTCAATGTTCCTTAACATGTTGGATGAAGATTCTTATCGATTAATGTTCGACCAGTGTAATCCGATAAAACCGGAGGAAAAAACATTTCAACAATTAGAAGAAATTTTTGATAAGATTTTTTCACCGATTCGTACTCAGTTTGCTGAAAGAATCAAGTTTTATAATGCGATAAGGAGTCCTCCCAAGTAACATTTTTGGTAACCGAAAGATTTATAAATTTGAAATTGGTGTTATTAGTGATTCATAATAGGGGTGATAAATACCTGAGGTGTTCTAGTTCATATAGGAGTTGCAAAAATTATTGATTCTCAAAAGTTGCTACAAACTATAGATTTTCAACTGTTCGTAAAAACTTCAGGTTATAGTACCAAAAGGTTCATAATATGGGTTTATAAAGGTGACAGGAACCCGCCTATGAAACATCAGGAGCAAGGTGATACAACAGTTATTATAGGGCGTTCTATAGAAGTGTTTGCAACTTCGTAATGTAACCAATAGTGTTCAGTGTTTTCAAGTTTTTTCAAGTCTTTTATATACATCAAAATCATGTATGTCCAACTGAGTACCCTTATAAATCAAGATGAGAATAAGTACTAAAGAGGTGTTTTTAAATACAATTTCATAACTACTTGAAAGTGTTTTGACATCGCTGCATTTTCATAGTTTGCAGAATAACCTATAAAAATTATCAAATTTCATCCAACAATCGGGAAAGACATTTCTTTTGGTCCTTATTGAAATTATTTATTGTCGAGATGGAGAACAAGAGGAGTAAATGGCCAATATTGAAAAACAGTTATTGTTTCAAAAGGAAAACTTTTCTTAATTTACAAAAAATGAAGAACATGAAAAATGTTCTTCAAGATATTATGGTGTCAACAGAAGCAAGTGAATACAATAGAAAAAGTTGTTCGGTTGAATCCGAATCAATTATGGAAAGATCTATTGAACTTCCAACCGCTCCCACAAATTCTACAATGCATCAGCAGATTATAAGTGAAAACGAAGAAGTTACTTCAAACAATGTTTGGACTACGGAACTAGAGGAAGAAATTGATGATTCAATGTTACAAAATACTCTGAAACATGATGTAAATAATGCAGACTTTCGAAAATCCTTAAAGGATTGGGCTATTTCATTCAACATTCCTCTTACTGCACTCAAAGAATTATTCTCCATTGTGAATAGAAGGTTTGGAGGAATTCTTCCTAAAGATCCAAGAACTTTATTGAAGACACAATCAATAAGAGTACATATTAAGGAAATTTTTCCAAATCAATATTAGTGGCACCAGGGTTTGGAATATTGTATCAAAAATCAATGTCCTCAGTATATTTTCAAACATGATGTACTTTCAATTAATATAAGCATTGATGGCATTCCCTTGTTTAAAAGCAGTAAGGATGAGTTCTGGCCAATACTTTTCAATATTTTTGGATTTCCAGAAATCAAGCCTATGGTGATAGGAGTTTATTTAGGAAAGAGTAAGCCTTCTAGTGTTGAATTGTTTCTGGATGAATTTGTACAAGAATGCAAAAGAATTATGGAAGATGGAATTGAATGCGATGGTAGAATTGTTATCATTAAGATTCGTTGCTTTATTGCAGATTCACCTGCTCGAGCTTTTAATAAGGGTAAGAATGAAATATAAATTGTTACAACTTGGTTGTAATAAAACTACTTTTGTGAACAAAACCTTTATTCTCTCGGTACTCCGAGGTTTTCGCTACAGAGCTTCGGAACATAATAATGAAAACTCGTTCCCTTTCTACACATATCGACTAATTCGTCAGCGGTTATTCTCGCTTCCATAAGATTGATAAATCACCGACCAATATTTGAAAAACAGGCATAAATATAATAAATGTCAATAAGGATATCAACTTCAACGACGAATTCGTCAGCGGTTATTCACGCTTACATAAGACTGGTAAATCACCGACCAATATTTGAGAAACACACATAAATACAATAAATGTCAAAAATAATATCAACTTCAATCCTTGGCGGCTCATTAGCCTTGTAAATATCCAATATCCCATAATAACTATAACATTCGGCCATCCTGTTTTTCTGCGCGTCCTCGCGATTCGATGAACAGGTGCGTGTTTATTTCTTCTTAATTCTGAAATCAGAAAACTTTGTACACAAGTTTATTTCTAATACAATATTTATTTTATTGTAAAAGCAAAATAGTATGTTATGGTGCTCCATATTTCTATCAGTAGTATTCACTAGACAATCTATTTTTAATTATTATTTTACTAATATTCTCAACATTATAATGTTTTTTTGTTTGTTTTTTTTTTTTAAGTTTGGTGTTCCATAGTTCTTGTTTTTGTTTTTAAGTTTGGTGTTCCATAGTTCTTGTTTTTTTTTTAAGTTTGGTGTTCCATAGTTCTTGATTTATTTGGGGTGATGGTGTTCCACTTTTTTTTATGACTCTAATAAGTCTATTAACTCATCGATACTATTAACCTCATCATCTGAAGAAGTATCGGACTCAATTACTGCACCTGACTTATACTCGCGTATTGCGTCTGCAGCTACAACTGCAGAATATCGTTTATAACCTTTCATTCCTTTTAGGACTACAATTTCGTATCGATCATTTCCCAGAACTTTCGACACTTAATAGGACCCTCCATATTTTATTCCAGTCTTACGACCGACATCCTTCGTATCTTTTTCAGCTCCCCGCCAAAGAACCAAACTACCTACTTCGTATTTGGTACTTTCTTTTCTTTTCTTATCAAACTGCTCTTTCATTTTTCTGCTTTGTCTATCCATTCTTTGCTTAGCTTTTTCGGCAATTTCTTGCCTATTTTCGACTATGATGTCTTCCTGACTTAAATTTCCATGACGATCTTTATCAAAGCCAAACATTAATGTATGTGGGGAGTAACCTGTGCTTTCATTGATAGTATTATTCATTCCCCAGACCACATCTGGAAGTTTGGTGATCCACTCATTTTCGTTCTCTATACTCGTATTTATACCGTCTAAAAGAGTACGATTATAACGTTCGACTTGACCGTTTGAACGAGGAGAGGCTACTGCATTTAAAACCAAATTAATTTTCTTTTCGTCACAAAATTCTTTGAATGTTTTAGATTTAAATGCCTTTCCACGGTCTGCAATAATCCTTTTCGGTGTTCCGAACATACTAAATAAATCTTTTAAACTATCAATGACCTCATTTGAGTTGGTTGTTTTAGTTGGTCTCGCTAACAAGTATTTAGAAAATGAATCAACGATCATAAAAACATATGCGAAATTTTTGCTTGTTTTACAAAATGGTCCTAAGTGATCAATATGCCATGTACAAAGGGGTTCCTTCGCTTTAGGTATAGGATGAAGAAAACCTTCTCTTTTACCATATTGGCTTCTTTTGTATGCACAATCAATACATGCATTGACGTATTTTTTTATAAACCTTGTCATTTTGGAAACCAAAATTTACTTTTTATTAAGGTTTCGCATCGTTTTAGACCTAAGTGACCTATTTCGTCGTGATATTTTCTCATTATATTAAATCTACATATTTTCGGAATTACTAGTCTTAATTCGTCATTCAAAATTTTTCTGTAAACTCTATCATTCTTCAGACAATATGTACTTTTTATTTCCTTGTCGGCAGTTCCAGACTTTAATTTTTCACGAATTACTCTTATTTGTTCGTCTTGCATTTGTACTGTTAATGCCCAGTCGTCAATTTCTATTCTCAAAATATTTTCTGTATTTCTACTTAAAGCATCAACATGTGACATTTTACACCCTGGACGATGCTCAATTTCAAAATCGTAATCTTGAATAACCAACCACCACCTAGCTATTCTGGGGACTAATTCTTTTTTTACAAATGTACTTCGAACTGCGCTACAATCTGTTACTATTTTAAAATGAATACCATGAAGGTAAATTCTGAATCGTTTTATGGATTCGACAACGGCTAATGTTTCCAATTCATATGAATGGTAAAAAGATTCATCCACGGTTGTTGCTCTACTGTAATAAGCCACTGGTTTTAATCCTTCAAGTGACTCTTGAAAAAGAATAGCGCCAATACCCTTTGAGCTGGCATCGTTATGTAATTCTTTCTTTGCATCTGAATTAAAAATAGTTAGAACAGGTTCATTACTTAAAATTGATTTTATTTTCAAAACTGCTGTGTTTTGATCTTCACCCCATTGCCATTTGACGTCTTTTCTTAGTAGTTTTGTTAAAGGTGCAACTATTTCAGCATGATTTTTAATAAACTTTCTAAAATACGAACTCAGACCTAAAAATTGTCTCACTTCATGGATATTGAAAGGGTTTTTAAAATCTTGAATAGCTTTAAATCAAACCGGGTTTGATTTCATTCTCATTAATCTCATACCCTAGAAAATCAACTTTGGTTTTGAAAAAATAGCACTTCTCTAAATTCAATTTCAAATTATTTTCCTCGCAAATATTTAAAATGTGTTGAGACCAATCTAAAAACTCTAAACACTTATAATATGTTCTATGGATGCTGTCTGTCAGATGAAGTATAGGTTATATATGTCTATGGTTGATAGAGGACAGTTATGGATGAATGTATTACGGTGTACGGTGTAATCTGTCGTTGAAATAAACTTCTAAAAATATAAAGTGTTTCTTTGAAGCATCGGTGATTCAAATTTTTCATCAGGTTATGGGCCCAGAACCCGCAATTCAGAGAAGTTGAGGTTGGAATTAAAAATTACCACGTTGTCGAAATGGCCAATTTCACAATGGAAAAATATGGAATTCACCAGTTCGAAGGAAGGGACTACGATCACTGGAAATTCAGGATGGAGACAGTTTTGGATCAGAATGGAGTTGCAAGTTGCATCAAAGATCACATTCTGACGCCCACTGAGGACCAACAAAAACTCGACAAAAAGTGCAAGTCAATAATTGTTCAATGCGTTGCAAACTCGCATCTTGAATATATAAAAGACAAACAAACCTCATTTGAAATGTGGACATCATTGGAGAAAGTTTTCCAAAGAAAAGGTATTGCTAATCAACTCTATCTACGAAGGAAATTATTAAGCCTGAAACTAAAAACAGAAAGTCTAGAAGAACATTTCATAAAATTTGAATCAATAATTAGGCAGATCAAATCTGTTGGGGCCAAATTAGAGGAAGTAGATATAGTTTGCCATCTTCTGCTTACTCTACCCGAATCTTACGACAATATTGTAACTGCCTTGGAAACACTAGAGCCACAAAAGCTTACATTGGAATTTGTAAAAGGAAAACTTCTTGACTATGAAATGAAGAAGAAAAACACCTCTGCACCAGAAAGTATACAAGGAACTTCTGCGTTTTATGGAAACAAAAAGTGGACTAGAGGTTCTGACAACAAGGACTACCAGAAGAGACTTACGAGCAGAAACCAGGAACAAAGAAGAGGACTGAAGTGCCACAACTGCGGAAAGATTGGTCATATCAGAAAGGAATGCTGGTATGGTCGAAAGGAGCAAATGAAGCCACAGCTGACGAAAGCCGAATCACCTTCGCAGCTTCAGTAAACAAGATCAAGTGCACGGAAAAAGAAGGTAATTTGATAAAATTTGTAGTGGATTCAGGTGCAACTGATCACATGGTGAATAATGTTAAATATTTTTGTCATTTTGAAGAGCTAAAAGATAAAGTTAATATTGCTGTTGCCAAAAATAATGAAAATATAAAGGCTACTAAAGTAGGTACTATTAAAGTAAATTTAAATGAAGGGATAAATTGTAAAGCTGAAATAAAAATGTACTTTATGTTGAAAATCTCAGACAAAATTTATTATCTGTTCAAAAGCTAGAAACTGTTGGACTTAAAGTTGTATTCGAGCATAGTTCTGTTAGTATCTTCAAAGGAGATAAATTACTTGCTAGTGGTAAGAAGGAGAATAATCTGTATGTTATTGAATTTATATCTCTGAAAAGAGTACAAGCTCAATTTAGTTCTAGCTCAAAGAATTTTAATCTATGGCACTGTCGGTTAGGTCATATTGGCAATACAAATTTGAAAATCATGAAAAAGAATAATATAGTTGAAGGTATTGATGAAGTCTTTGATGAAAATAATTTTGAAATGTGTTCAATATGCATACAATCTAAACAAACCAGGTTACCATTTAATAGAGCGAATAAGAAATATTCTAAAAGACCACTTGAAATTGTGCATAGTGATATATGTGGTCCAATTTCTCCTGGTACCTATGATGATAAAAATTATTTTGTTACATTTCTTGATGACTATACACACTTCAGTATTGTATATCTTATAAAAATAAGAGTGAACTTTTTGAATGTTTTAAGGAATATGAAGCATTAGTTACTAATGAAACTGGTTACAGGATTGGTTCAATTCAATGTGATAATGGTAGTGAATATTGTTCAAATCAATTCAATAATTTTTGCAGAATGAAAGGTATTAAAATAAGACACTCTGTCCCGTACAATCCTGAAATGAACGGATCAGCAGAACGATTAAATAGGACATTGTTGGAAAAAGGAAGAGCGATTCTTCTGCAGTCGAAGCTACCCAAAACAATGTGGGGTGAAGCAATACTTTGCTCAACTTACCTGTTGAATAGAAGTCCCACTGCAGTAATAAAGGGTAAGACACCAGCTGAACTATTTTATAATAGGAAACCAAATGTAGAAAATCTAAAGATATTTGGAAGTTTAGTTTATTGTCATATACCTAAAGAAAACAGATATCGAAGCTTGATTCAAGAAGTGAAATAAACATCATGATAGGCTATGCAGGTAATGGCTATAGAGTTTGGGATCCTATTAAGCAAAAAGTATCTGTTGTTCGAAATGTTGTTTTTGATGAATACAAAAATATCACAGATTTGAAGTTGAATGCTACTGCTGTAGATGGTACTTCTGCTCTAGATATTATAGATGAAAAAGAATCAATTCATAGTTACACTGAGACTGAAGGTGATATGGAGGAAGAAGTTCAAGATGATGAAAGAAACACCAATGAAGAGTTTAGAAACAATAGAAGGAGAACTAAAAGACCAAACTACTATAATGATTTTATTACGGAGAAGACTTGGAGCATTTAGCTCTACATGCAACGGCATATGTTGATAACATTCCAGAAAACCTAGAAAGTGCACGAAATTCACCAAATTATGATTTTTGGAGGAAAGCTATTGAGGAGGAAAAGAAAGTACTAGAAAAGAATAAAACATGGACATTGATCGATAAGCCAGAAAATGCAAAATTGATAGACTGCAAATGGGTATTTCGTATCAAATCCTGTAACAAAAATGGAGTCAAATATAAAGCTAGACTTGTTGCCAAGGGATTTATGCAAAAACAAGGATTTGACTATGAAGAAACTTATGCACCAGTAGCCCGGCTGACTACTGTCAGGGCACTGTTAGCTGTAGCTAACCATGAAAATCTAATCATTCAACAAATGGATGTCAAATCTGCCTTTCTTCATGGAACGCTAGAGGAGGAAATCTACATGAGGATTCCAGAAGGGTATGAAGATGATGGAAGGGTATGTAAGCTCAACAAAGCACTTTATGGACTCAAGCAGGCACCATATTGCTGGAATAAAAATTTGATGAATTCATTAAAAAGAAAAATTTATAAAGTCGAAAAATGATCCATGCCTGTATTTGAAGATCACTGATTCCTACCTGATTTATCTATTATTGTATGTTGATGACATTCTTATCGCAGGGAATAAAGAAGAAGAAATTGAGATGCTGAAAGACAAGCTGAAACAGGAATTCGAAATGCAGGATCTAGGATTTTTGAAAACTTTTCTTGGAATTGAATTTGAAAGCAATGAAGATGGAATTTATCTCAGTCAAAAGAACTACATAAATAATATGCTGATGAAATTTCACATGAATGAGTGTAAAGAAGTCAAAACACCACTAGAAACAGGAAATTTAAAATTTGAACTAGACAAAGATTTGGAAGAAGTCAGCAATAAACCTGTAAGAGAATTAATTGGCTGCCTAATGTATTTGATGCTGGGAACTAGACCCGACCTAAGCATATCTGTAAATCTTTGTAGCAGATACCAAAGCAATCCCTCTGAGCAATTATGGAAATATTTGAAGAGAATATTGAGATATCTGAAGGGGACTATTAATGCAACATTGCATTTCCCAAAAAATGATGAGACAAAGCTCATAGGATTTTGTGATGCTGATTGGGCTGGCGATGAAGTCGATCGGAAATCAACATCCGGATATTTCTTCAAGATTTTTGGTTCCACAGTCTGTTGGACCACTAGAAAACAAACAACAGTTTCCACCTCGTCTACAGAAGCGGAATATATATCTCTTGCCGAAGCAATTAAAGAAGGGATATGGTTGTCAAATTTATTAGTTGATTTTGGTTACTCAAAAGAAACCTTTATCATATATGAGGATAACCAGTCCTGTATCAAGTTAACAAAAAGGTTTGATCACAAAAACTCAAACATATTGATGTTAAATATAACTTTATCAAAGATATTATTGGTAAGAACATTGTATCTGTTGAGTATATTTGTACTAATGAACAAGTTGCTGACATTTTAACAAAAAACCTCGGAACTGTTTTATTTACTAAACATAGGAATAGTCTGGGTTTGATATTGTAAACTTAAGTATGGATATTTGAGTTTTTGGATTGAGAAGGAGTGTTGAGACCAATCTAAAAACTCTAAACACTTATAATATGTTCTATGGATGCTGTCTGTCAGATGAAGTATAGGTTATATATGTCTATGGTTGATAGAGGACAGTTATGGATGAATGTATTACGGTGTACGGTGTAATCTGTCGTTGAAATAAACTTCTAAAAATATAAAGTGTTTCTTTGAAGCATCGGTGATTCAAATTTTTCATCAAAATGGTGTTTAGTTTTTCCATTCCTTGAGATATTGATTTTGATGGTATCAAAATGTCATCTAGATAAACTAATATTTCCGTATGGCGTAGTGTGCCTATACGATTATTTATTAACCGTTGAAAAGCTGAGGGTGCATTACATAAACCAAATGGTAGGCGAAGAAACTCATATTGTCCATCTGGAGTTATAAATGCAGTTTTGTCTATCGAATCTTTTGCTAATAGAATTTGGTAATAACCTTGTTTCATATCTAGACTACAGAAATATTTATTCCCGCCTAATTTGTTAATAAGATCTTCAATATTAGGTAGTGGGTATCGGTCCTTTACAGTAATGGCATTTAGTTTTCTATAATCAATACAGAGCCTATAATCCCCGTTTGGTTTTTTAATTAAAATTGCAGGGCTAGCATATGATGAATTTGAGGATTGTATAATACCTGCAGTTAATAATTCATTTACTTTCTCTCTCATGATTGTTTTTTCTTTTTCTGATAATCTTTATGGTTTGTAGTAAATTATTTGTTTAGAATTCAAAGTTATTGAAAATTCAGAATTGTTTATAGCACCTAGTTCTGTAAGAGATTGTGCAAAGCATGATTGTTTTGAATTGAGTAATTGAAATAATTTATTTAAATTTTCTTCGGTTATATCTCCGTATCGTATCAAAGAGGACTGAATGCTTTTTAAACCTTTGACTTGAATTTCATTAATACATTTTGATAAAGTAACATGATTGTGCTTTATTTCTAACACCAAACCTGGTTGGTTTATTACAGGTTGTCCTAGAATAATATCGATATCATTCATTGGTGTATCGACTATTAATATTTCTGTAAAAATTTTTATTTCATTTATTGAAATATTAGTTTTAATTGTACCTTCTGGGACAACAAATGATCCGCCAAAACCTTTAATGACCGTGTTAGAGGGCATTAATTTTAAGTTCGTTTTCTTTAAAACCTTCTTATTTGCTACATTCATTGTACTTCCTGTATCTATATACCCTCTAAACGGAAATTCATTAATTATTACTGTTACTTTATATAAATCATTTTGTACTTGCCCTAAAGCGTTAACTTCCTCAATGTCTTTTTTCTCAAACCAGCATTCGTCTTTGCGGTGTCCCGCTTTCTTGCAAACATCGCATCGCTTCAAATCCGTCCGTTGATTTTGCCCAGTTTTTCGCCTGAAACAATCCTTGGTGGCGTGGTTAGTAAGCCGGCATACTGCGCATCGTTCTGGTCTTCCTTGTTTCGAAGTAGACGGTTTATTGTGGCTCCAGCAGTCCTTTGCAAAATATCCTGGTTTTCCACAAGCGTAGCACTCAATTTTGGGTTTTTTTCTGAACTGGTGTTGCATCGCTTCTTTTTGAGGACTTTGATAGTTGTCCATAGGGGCGATAAAACCTGCATACAACTCGTCTGGAGTAGTACATTGAAATGCACGGGCGTTTGGTTGAAGTTCTTGAGGAAGTCCTCGAATAAGGCACGATATGGTGGCTTCGTTATATAGTCGGCACTGTTGGATGAGGTTCAACTTGGCATGATAGTAGTGTGTCATGCTTTCATCGGGGCTCTTTTTCCGTGCAACCAGTTCTTCCAATATAGTGGCGTAATCAACACATCTGGGAAATGCTCTGGATAAAGCTGTTTTCCACTCTGCCCAAGTTTTATTGTAATCGTCCAAACGAAAAAAACCACTCGCGTGCAGGGCCCTTCAATTTCATTTGCATATATGTGGATTTTTCATAGTCGTTCCATCCATGAATCAACGAGAGCTGATCAATTTTGTTTAGCCATGAGACAACAGTGTGATGGCGATCATCAGGATCAAAGGGTGGTATTATATCACCTTTAATTGTTGGCTTTCCGGTGCTAATATCCCTAGGAGCGGCGTCATTTTGATTGATGTTCAAATCTCCTAAATTTTCTGAATTCGATGAGACTCTTTGAATTGCATCGAATTTTCTTTTTAGGGCCGACGTGATTCGTTTTTCTATGTGCTGCTCGATCAAATCATCATACACTCGATTTTGACGCACCTCCACTTCACTCACTTCTTCCAAATCACTCATTTTATTTCGTCAAAAATTACTTTTAAGCCACGAAAACGAAAAAAAAAACTGTTCTGTCAATCCCACTTCTGAATTGTTACAACTTGGTTGTAATAAAACTACTTTTGTGAACAAAACCTTTATTCTCTCGGTACTCCGAGGTTTTCGCTACAGAGCTTCGGAACATAATAATGAAAACTCGTTCCCTTTCTACACATATCGACTAATTCGTCAGCGGTTATTCTCGCTTCCATAAGATTGATAAATCACCGACCAATATTTGAAAAACAGGCATAAATATAATAAATGTCAATAAGGATATCAACTTCAACGACGAATTCGTCAGCGGTTATTCACGCTTACATAAGACTGGTAAATCACCGACCAATATTTGAGAAACACACATAAATACAATAAATGTCAAAAATAATATCAACTTCAATCCTTGGCGGCTCATTAGCCTTGTAAATATCCAATATCCCATAATAACTATAACAAAATGCTTTATTCTGAATCTATCTCAAACTGATAATTTTTCAGGAGTAGCGAATTTCAACAGTCAAAATGGATGTCTAAGGCTGAATTCACACTGCCCGCGATTTCGAGCGAAGCTACGAGAAGCGATCACTTGCGATTACGCGCGAAAAAGACAAGCCGCCGAGCGATTGAGGTTTTTGAAGGGGAGGGGTTGAAGAGTGTTCCCACTCCGAGCGCTGGGGAGCGATTGTGAGAGATTTCGCGCGAGTTGTTTGATGCAATCGCAAGCTTTGTTGCGATTTGAAGCGATTTTAAAGTGTTTTTTTTTCGCCCTGTTCAGTGTCGTTTTGTTCCTAGTTTTACGATGGACATAGAGAAGTTGATACACTGTGTTTATGAACGTCCGGCACTGTGGGACCAACACAGCAAATTGTACCACAATAGGGACGTCGTCCGCCGCTCTTGGAATGAAGTAGCAGAACTATGTGAAATTGATGGTAAATAATTCAGCAGTTAATAATTTAATTTTTTATTTATTCAAAATGTATGAATGTTTAGAGTGAGAACTTCGACATAGCAGTGATTGGTAACACATTACTTAGTTATAGTCATCTCAACATGACATTATTAAATAAAAAGATTTAATAAGTAATAATTAAATTTGATTATTATTGAAGTAGATTTTAAATGCTTCTCGTACATTTATAGCGTTCCTTGGGGCACTACTGTTTGATCGGTCATTTTGGAAGCAACTGGGCAGAGATGTTTCCTTCTTGTTCAAGTTCCATTAGAGTAGCGATTGGTGGCCCATCTTTATCAATGACAAGATTGTGTAGGACACATATACAGTGAACAATTTGATCTGCATGCTGTACAGATGTCTCTATTTCCTTCCGAAGAATTCGCCATTTGTTGACCATAATTCCGAATGCACGTTCCACATCTGTTCTACTTCTTGATAACCTTTTGTTGAATATCATTCGATCGTCAGTCAGGGCTGTGCCAGGAAACGGGCCCATCAAATGCTCCATTAGAGGGAACGCTTCGTCCCCTACCAACACAAAAGGTGTGTGGGTTAATGTTCCAGGAATTTCCTTTGGTCTTGGCCATTTATCCGGAAGAACCAAGAGTTTCTTGTATAATTCGCTTTCTTGAAATGTTCCTCCATCTGACTGCTTGCCGTAAGCGCCAATATCGACTGTCAGGAACTTGTAGTTCGCATCAGCAACTGCTAACAAACAAGTGGAAAAAAATTTCTTGTAGTTGTAGAACATAGTTCCACTACGAGGCGGGCACTGAATGCGGATGTGCTTGCCATCCACCGCTCCTACACAATTAGGAAAGTTCCATCTAGCAAACATTTCTCGAGCCGCTTCTTCAAGTTGTGGAACACTTGGAGCAGGTAAATGGACGGGTCCCAAAATCGCAGAAACAGCTTTACAAGTGTCATGTATACACGATGCTACTGTACTGACTCCCAACCGAAAAGAGTCAGCCAAACTGTGGAAAGATATCCCATGGGCCAAATATCTGAAACATAAAAACAGACAATAATAATAAATAATTGTAGGTTAACCATAGAATGAATATTATAATAATTATTGATTAACTAAGATACGATGCTCTCTTATTTTCAGGTGAAAAACTTAAGGCAAAGTGGAAGAACCTTCGTGATACATTCCGAAATGAGCTGAAAAAGTCTAACAAACAGCGCTCTGGAGACGAAGGTGGCTACATTAAAGAGTCAACCTGGCCATGGTTTAAAGCAATGAGCTTCTTAAAAGACGTCATGACTCCACGCCCGATGATGAGTAATTTGAGACCACTACATACAGCAATGGAGAATTCAGAACAAACTGATGACTCGTCGAGAGACTCAATTACTAATCCAGCTTCATCAAGATGTGACATTGACATAGCCTACCACGAGACTGGTCCCTCTTCTTGTGATGAAACTTCTGCAGAACGCCAGGGTTCAATACCTCCACCCCCAGAAAGACCAGTAAAGAAAAAGAGGAATGCTAATGATTCGGAATTGATTAATATCGAAAAAGAAAAGTTAAAGCTCATCGAAAGACAAATTGCCAGTGCTGAAAACCATGACGACAACTATCATTTCGTAATAAGTTTGCTGCCCATGATGCGAAAACTCCCACCCGCCGCTCAACTGAGAACGAGAATTAGAATGCAAGAAATTCTCCTCGAACAAATGAACTACCAAAACGCCGATACGGATTCAATTTTCTCTTCTTTCTCTGGAAATGAAGAACAACAGTCTTGCTACTCACAATTATAGTTAATTTTATAGGAATGTTTCCAAATTTGTAAACGTTTCCTCGTATAGTTTAGTTATCTACCGTAAGTTTTCGAACCTACTTCAGCTTCATTTTCATTCTTAAAAATACATTGTATCGTTTACACAACTTTTTTCATTAAATAAAATTGAATAAAATATGAAGGTTTCTTACTCACCTAATTGTGACCATAAGCTTCTCTTCTGCCGGTATAGCCATCCTGAAATTGGTGTTCTGCTTCTGTATATGCTCTGAAATTCGGGATAAAATATAGTCAAAACTACTTCTACTCATTCTGAAGTAGCTCCAAAACCGCTCTTCATCCTCTCGCAGGTGACTATACAAATGGTGATATTCTCCTAAAGAACATCGTGGCTGATTGACTTCATGTATCCACTAACGTTTTCTTTTGATTTTTAATGCGCTATTCTCAAATAAAAACGAATTAACAGGTTTCAATTGGAACGACATCTTTGCGTGAAACCAAACATTCGACTGGCCTAATTGCCTCCAATCGCTAGCATTATGAACACATCATCGCATCGCATCGCTTGGAAATTCGCGCCTCCTTTCGCTTCGCATAGCATCGCTTCGCTTCACGGGCAGTGTGAATTTAGCCTAAAATGCACGACAGTAGGAGAATACTCGTATAATTCACACTGTAATATATTCCCAGAAATAGGTTGCCCACTAAGAACAGATGTGGGGTTCCGAGGAAAATTATATGATGGCCATCATAAATGTTATAGCCCCCTAGAATTGCTACCAATAAATATGATAGAACAGTTTCCTGTAGGTGACTCTCTTCATTTAATAGACTTGGGTGTTATCAAAAGATGTCTAATGGGTTGGCGAGATGGATCTTTTCGGAATTGTCACGAGCCCGCCCGGTTCCAGAGAGTGTACCAAATACCTCCCGGACTAGCTCTCAGAGCTGAGACTATTTACTAGGGCGCCACTCTCTTTTTATGATGTTAAATAAAAGGGAGGTATCACCACAGATCTCAGGGGGAAAACAAAAGAGAGAAAACGTACACGAAAACCCACTCTCTAGAAGCCAGAACAAGCTCGATCACACAAAATGAGAGTAGTGACTGGTAGGAAAAAAAAGAATCAATTGTTTAACAATTTAATCTCACCAAAAATGTGGTGATAACACTACAACTAATCAATGTCCTACCACAAAATATCTCTATCGAACTTACTAGTCAAATATCTTAATATGCGTTTAACCGAATTATATTACTAAACTTATCACCCAAAGGTGAACCTCAAAGTTAGATTAATACTGGCCAGCATGAATAAAACACCTATGTAACGGTCTATATCTAGGTGACTGAACAACAGGTCAACTGTTTATCGCTATATCAATGTCTCGACCTAAGTCGTTTATATTCTCAGATAACTTAAATGCTACGGACTAACCTTACATAACAGTCTAAGATGTACAGTGACTGTGAACAAAAGGATATTATGGGTTCTCAACCAACATTCACTCTTCAACCCTCGTAGAAAGGAAATTGGGTCAATACGTACTTCAGGCTCTTCGTAATACAATAATTCACATTACTTCCACAAGGCAAATGGCAACCAGGGTGTCTATTGTTCGATCTTCCAAGTAGAATGTGTTCAGATAGCTAGTACAGATGGTTTGTACAGAACGTAGATCCTACGTAGACTCACTTATTTCAGACAACCTCAAAACCGCCTCAGACAGCTCGCAGACAGTTTGCAGATAGTTCACAGAGTTCACAGACAGTTCGAGATCCGCAGCACAACAAATATAAGTACTCTCAACATAAAACGGAGCTAAAATAAAAGAAGTTGCAGAAATGGGCAACGTGACCGAATATAGGTTATCTTACCTAATCTTCTCCATCGAATATCTTCCCTTTATAATCCGCATTAAGCGTTAACCTTTTCCATAAACCAAATAGAAACAGGTCTCTATTAGGGCTTAAACCATAAATCTTGTTCCAATCCGCAATCAATACGATAAAAATCCAAGAGTTTAATGGTTTGATACTCGCCAGAAAAACGGAGAAAAGCAAAGTGACACGCTCCAGCTGATTTGCGTCAACCCGACATATACGACCACAGACGCAATCACAGAACGGAGAGCATTCAGTAACGCTACCATCAACAGTAGTGCCACGGGTCGGAAAATGTACTATCTAGATAGCGGCGTTGCCAATAGTTGGTCGGAACTAACGGAACGGAAATTTTAAACCGTGACAACTCCCCCCTTCCTTCCACAGGAGGTGAGCATAGGTCACCGACGACTCACATAAGAACCATATTGCGCACTCGCCAAACAAAACTCAACGCCAAGATGGCAAAACAATCAAAAGTGAAAGATATCTAGTCACTGAGGGCGACTAGATACCGGCTTGTCCAGCTGGGTATAACGGAAAAACTACAAGAAGAAGAAGAAAGCAATCGATTCAACCAAAAACAAAACAATAAGCCAAAATGGTCGAAATGTCAAATTTTGAAACAAAAGAAAACTTAACCGGAATCCGAATCGAAGACCACGGTTAAGGTGCTGAACAAGGAGGACTTGCTTTATCGAAGGTCGCAACCTCCACGACCCCCATCACATCCTAGAGAGGTGATGTCCGAATCGGGAAACTCAAAATCGGGATAATAATTTACTCAAATATAGGCAACGTCAAAGCCGGAAATTCCAATGGTCCTCGTGGGTAAAGTGCGCTGCGACAGTACACGACCACTGGTGTCACTAACTCGTCGGGAGTTTCTCGAAAAAAACACAATAAAAGGAAAATCTCAATCAAGACACGCGCCTTCCAGGCAAACGCAAAGAAAAGTCACAATCGGGTATTTCACGTCATCAACTCGGAATCAAAAACGCCAAAAGTCGCCACATCGGCGGCAAAAAAATCCAATCGCCGACACGGCAAAAAAAAACCACAACACTTCTGCTCCAAGGCAGCCAACAGTGTAAGCCAATACGAAATCAAACCATCCCCACCATAATCGGGATCCCAAACTCACAAAGCGAAGGCAAGGCACAACAAAAAAAACAAAACGAAACGGACACGTCAGATGTTAGACGGTCATAATCCCGAGCATATGACGGTCCCAAAAATATCCCCACCGTCACCGGGGCTAAAACGTACAGAAAAGGCAAGGTACGAACGACATTTACTTACTGAAACGGACTCGTCAGATGTTAGACGGTCATATTCCCGAGCGTATGACGGTCCCAAAAATATCCCCACCGTCACCGGGGCTAAAACGTAGAAACAAAAGGCAATCTCAAGCCGGAACGCACTCATAAAGCACTAAGCCACCCGACAACTCAGAACCACCAAAACTAGGTACTCTCCTCCAAACAGGTATCAGGATATCGTCTGAGATCTTTAACATGCCAGACACCTCTATCACTTCCATCCCTCCATTGCAGTTGATAAGCATTATGGCCAACTCTCCGACGCACAATGCAGGGTCCGACAAATCTGGGCGCCAACTTGGAGGCAAAGCCCTTAGAGGCATCAGATAAAAGTTTATTGCGGGTCAGGACAAGATCTCCTCTCGGAAAGTGACAGGACGGCGGCGCAAATTATAACGTTGACGATTACGCTCCTGAGCGCGAGCCAAGCGCTTCTGAATGTCGGCAAACAACAGCCGGTAGCCAACCTTTTTAGCGTCCACAACCTCCGAAGGACGTCTAGGGTCCAACTCTACCACAGTGTTATAGGCATCTCCAGATGGGCGATATTCTCTGCCAAAATTAGCGAAGTATGGGCTACAACCAATAACCTCATGACGACCAGTACGAACGGCGCAAGTAACAGCAGAAAGGTGTTTACTCCAAGTTTTATGGTTATCCTTGACATAACAGGAGAGCATGGTCTTAACTATACCATTGCTGCGCTCGGTAGGATCACAGTGCGGACTATAAACTGGAGTGAATATGATGTTGACTTTATATTTCTGACACAGCGACGTGAAAGAGGTACTGCGCATCTGGGTGCCATTATCGCAAATGAGCAAACGAGGAACTCCGTAAACAAGAAAAATATGCTGCTCCAGCAGATGACAAAGGAAACAGCAGTAGCATTGCGCAAAGGAAAGGTCAAAACATACTTGGAGAAATAATCAGTAACTACTAAGATGTACTTATATCCGTTGGACGATGGCAAGGGACCCACGAAATCCAAACTTATCATCTCCCAAGGTTCGGTAACAACCGGTCGGGTTCCCATAGTTCCAGCAGGAGCTTGAAGGTCAGGTTTATGCTCCAGACACACCGAGCAACGACTCACATATCGGGCTACATCGGCACGCATCTTAGGCCAAAAATAGCGTTGTCTCAAGCGCCAATAGGTCTTAAAGACACCAGGATGTCCGGCGGAAATATCATCATGATGTTGACGAAGTAGGCTCTTCCTGAACTCCCTAGGTACCACCAATTTCCAACAATCCCCGCATCTCCTAAACCAGGATAAGGGGCGGAAACGTATTTCCAAAGTAAGCCATGCTCCTCCCTCCAGGTAGGGTATTTGTCCGGAAATGTGTTCAAGTCTTCTCTCATCTTGAGATACCAAGGATCCCTAGACTTATGGAACAGCTGGCGATCATCAGAGTCCAGCACCTCGTCCACAGACACTGGGACGGACCTGGACAACATATCAGGCACGACATTCAGTTTACCCTTGCGATGGACAATTTCAAAGGTGAAGGGCATTAGGCGCAAACTCCAACGAGCCAATCGACCCTGTGGGTCCTTTAGGTTATGCAGCCACAGCAAAGAGTGGTGATCGGTAATTACCTTGAAGAAGGTACCCTCCAGGTAATGGCGTAGTTTTTCAACAGCCCAAATCACGGCAAGGCACTCACGCTCCGTGGTCGAATAGTTGCGCTCTTGTCGAGTTAACGAACGGGAAAGATAGCACAAGACTCTCTCACCATCATCAAATTGTTGGGTGAGAACGGCTCCGAGTCCGTAGGCGGAGGCATCAACTTGCACAATGAACTGGCGATCAAAGTCAGGGCAAGTGAGTACAGGGCAGACGCTAGCTTCTCTTTTATTTCACTGAAAGCTAATTCACACTGGGGTGTCCAATTCCAGCGGACATTTTTCTTAGTCAAATTCGAGAGGGGTTCGCTCAAATCGGCCAAATTAGGAATGAACCGGCGATACCATGCGGCGGTTCCCAAAAAGGAACGGATGGCGGCAACATTAGTGGGAGTAGGAATACTCAAAATAGCCTCGACCTTTTCAGGATCCGGGCGAAGACCATGTCTGTCGACAACATACCCCAAATATTTCAGCTGAGGGCGACAAAAAAACATTTTTCACGCTTCACGACAAAACCAGCCGCTATAAGCCTATCCAACACCTTACCCAAAATTTCTAAGTGTGTGGCGAAATCTCCACTAACGATGACAATATCGTCCAAGTACACAAAGACGTACGGCTGAAGATCAGGACCAAGAACACCGTCCATAATACGTTGGAAAGTAGCGGGAGAATTAGTTAGTCCGTAAGGCAAGCGTCGAAACTGATATAAGCCGCGACCAGGGACGGTGAAAGCCGTATATTCCCTCGAGTTAGAAGCCACCTGAACGTGGTGATAGGCCGTTTTTATATCCAAAGTGCTCAACACACGAGCATCGCGCAATTTGTCTAGTATTCCAGAGATATATGGAATAGGATAAGCGTCCCTCTTGGTGACGGCATTAAGGCGCCTATAGTCGACGCAAAAACGATAAGTACCGTCCTTCTTAGGGACGAGACAGACTGGTGAAGACCACGAGCTACCAGAAGGTTCAATTATTCCCTTTCTCAACATATCATCAATTTCCGCGTCTATGATCTTTTGTTTGTGTGGGGAAACTGGATACCAACGTTGTTTGACAGGTCGGGTATCAGGAAGCAATTCAATCTGGTGCTCAGCAGCAGACGCACATCAAGGTCATCGCCCATGCGAGCAAATTTTTTCTTCAACATTCTATCCAGCTGCATCCTCTCAGCAGGTGAAAGGAATTCCTTAACGCCATTCGAAGCCTCGAGTTCATCCAAAGCTTCTACAGGGGAAGCAAAGTGCCAGACATCATCTCTTATATTAGGCACTATATCCATTTTTCTCCAAAAATCTATCCCAAGTATCAAGGAATGCCGCAAAGATGGAACCACCATTAGGTTCAACCAAATCAGCTTGTTCTTCAACTTAACAGGAGCCGAAATATAACCAGGACTCTCGCATATATCCCCATTAGCCACAGTACACGATTTAAGCGATGGAGTCAGTTTCAATCCAATCTCCAAAAGTCTCTCATATCCCTTACTACCCACAAGCGAAACACTCGCACCGGAATCTAACAAACCCACAAATTTAAGCCCCAAAATATGTACAGTAAGGTAAGGTCGCTTGTCTCCATCAGCATGGGACAAAATGTAATCAAGAACAGCTGCTCTTCCTATGACCGCACTATGATCAGACGAGGACGACCCGCGGTCATCTAGTTTCCTCGTCGGGAGTTTTCCGAAGGCGGAGGAGAAGCAAAGCGTACAGATCGAGAATTTACCTGAGGAGAGCAATCAGGGCATGTCCGAACAGTAAAACCGGTTTTTCCGCAGCGATTACAAAGTAATTGTCTTGGTGACGGACAATTGACACGTCTATGACCAGACTTCTGACAGTTCCAACACACGACAGCGGTCGACGTCGTCGGCGGTTCACGAGGACTCACCTCAGAAAGAGAACTAGACCGAGAGCTAGAAGAAGCACAAGGAAGCGACACACACGCTAGTTCGGAGTCAACATAACTCTGACGTTTCCTAGATGGAGGCACATAGCTATCAGCACGATACTTTTTAACCTCGAGGCGCAGGCACACATCCTCCAGTTCCTGTAGGCCATCAACAACAGGCAACTGCGTCGCATAAAAAGGCGCCAAATTTCTGGTTATTATTCCTAACTTTATCTGTTCATCAACTTCCCCATATCTCCTAAACATAGAGTTCATGCACGTCAAATAATCCACAATTGATTCTGAGGGATCTTGCGTTCGGTTCAAGATATCGGTGAACAAACGAGAACGATAATCTGGAGGTTCGTAATGCCTAAGAAGCAGGGAGGACAAGCTCTTCCAGTCCTTAAATTTATCACGATTAGATCGATACCACATTAACGCTCTACCGGAAAAAGATCAACAGCTGAATCGAAAATTTGACTCTCTGTCACTCCACGAGCCCTTCCCAACTCTACAACACGTTCCAAGAAACTATGCACCGTAATATCCTTCGGATCACCCGTGAAAGTTAAATTCCACTTCTGTAAATTCAAAGAACGAGGGAGGTTCCCAAAATTCGCATGAGTGCTAGTACGAGCAAATGGTGGATGCGCGGAAGCAACCGAGGCTTCATCATCAGAACAGTCACCCTCAGAGGAGGAGCAACAAAAACAGAGGCAGGATCATAAGCCGGAGGCTGAGCGCAAACATCAACTAAAGTACTCTTACATTTTTAAGCATATCAGCAACATTCAATGGCAAAGATTCTTTCGAACTACCAGACTCTAAACGTTCCAACCGAGAAACGACATGACACAACCTAGTAAATATCGCCTCAAGGCATGGGTCAGGTCCCTAAACAACGTTAACAATTCATCATACTTGCTCATACAAATATTAAATTCTGATACAGTATCCAACTCAACTATAGGATACTCAAAAGACCTATTACCCTTCTCTACTTTCAACAAAGGACGCAAACAGGCACGCAAATCCCGAACTGTCTGTGCATCCGAACATTTAAAACCTCTTACACGCAATTCATATTGTAATTCATCTTTCTTAAGCCTATTAAGATTATTTTTCAGAACCATACTTGCCAAATACCTTTACAATAAAATCAAAATATGATCAAAATCTGAAAATCAAAGTAAACCGCACAAAAAAATTCAAATGAACCTTAAAAATAACAATCTATTTTCATCCAGTCACCACCTCAGTTGAACTTGTATAAATAAAAACAATCTCAAAACAAGTTCCCTCGAAACCACTTCGGGCCCCACGTTGGGCGCCACTTTATGTCACGAGCCCGCCCGGTTCCAGAGAGTGTACCAAATACCTCCCGGACTAGCTCTCAGAGCTGAGACTATTTACTAGGGCGCCACTCTCTTTTTATGATGTTAAATAAAGGGAGGTATCACCACAGATCTCAGGGGGAAAACAAAAGAGAGAAAACGTACACGAAAACCCACTCTCTAGAAGCCAGAACAAGCTCGATCACACAAAATGAGAGTAGTGACTGGTAGGAAGAAAAAAAAAGAATCAATTGTTTAACAATTTAATCTCACCAAAAATGTGGTGATAACACTACAACTAATCAATGTCCTACCACAAAATATCTCTATCGAACTTACTAGTCAAATATCTTAATATGCGTTTAACCGAATTATATTACTAAACTTATCACCCAAAGGTGAACCTCAAAGTTAGATTAATACTGGCCAGCATGAATAAAACACCTATGTAACGGTCTATATCTAGGTGACTGAACAACAGGTCAACTGTTTATCGCTATATCAATGTCTCGACCTAAGTCGTTTATATTCTCAGATAACTTAAATGCTACGGACTAACCTTACATAACAGTCTAAGATGTACAGTGACTGTGAACAAAAGGATATTATGGGTTCTCAACCAACATTCACTCTTCAACCCTCGTAGAAAGGAAATTGGGTCAATACGTACTTCAGGCTCTTCGTAATACAATAATTCACATTACTTCCACAAGGCAAATGGCAACCAGGGTGTCTATTGTTCGATCTTCCAAGTAGAATGTGTTCAGATAGCTAGTACAGATGGTTTGTACAGAACGTAGATCCTACGTAGACTCACTTATTTCAGACAACCTCAAAACCGCCTCAGACAGCTCGCAGACAGTTTGCAGATAGTTCACAGAGTTCACAGACAGTTCGAGATCCGCAGCACAACAAATATAAGTACTCTCAACATAAAACGGAGCTAAAATAAAAGAAGTTGCAGAAATGGGCAACGTGACCGAATATAGGTTATCTTACCTAATCTTCTCCATCGAATATCTTCCCCTTTATAATCCGCATTAAGCGTTAACCTTTTCCATAAACCAAATAGAAACAGGTCTCTATTAGGGCTTAAACCATAAATCTTGTTCCAATCCGCAATCAATACGATAAAAATCCAAGAGTTTAATGGTTTGATACTCGCCAGAAAAACGGAGAAAAGCAAAGTGACACGCTCCAGCTGATTTGCGTCAACCCGACATATACGACCACAGACGCAATCACAGAACGGAGAGCATTCAGTAACGCTACCATCAACAGTAGTGCCACGGGTCGGAAAATGTACTATCTAGATAGCGGCGTTGCCAATAGTTGGTCGGAACTAACGGAACGGAAATTTTAAACCGTGACAGAATCACAGATTCAAGTGGCCTGCAAAAGTTTCACAGGGCATAACAACATTTTTGTTGAATTGCAAACTTCCTTCTGACATTCACAGAACAGTACGTGGTTTAGATTGTTTGGCATTTTGGAAGGCATCAGAATTTAGAACTTTTTTACTTTATTTAGGTATTGTTGCTACTAAAAAATATTTACCAAATGATGTTCATGAACATTTTTTATTATTATTTTGTGCTATTACTATATGTACTTCTGAGCATTATACACATTTTTTAGATCTTGCTGATAAATTATTGGAGAAATATGTTTTTGAATTCAGAGAAATTTACAGCATAGACTTCATGACCAGTAATATTCACAATCTCACTCATTTAGTAGATGAGGTTCGGAAATTTGGTCCACTACATAGTTTCAGCTCTTATCCTTTCGAAAATAAGCTTTATAAAATCAAAAATATGCTCAGAGGAAGGAAAAACCCATTGGCTCAAGTGGCTCGTAGATCAGGAGAAATGGGTTCCAGTGAAAATAAAATCTCTTCTGTGAAGAGCACTCCTTTTTTAACCGTGGGTAAACCTAATTATGAAAAGGAATATTTAACATCATTACCCACAGCTTTACAAAATGAAAATGTGAAGCATTACAGGGAAATAAAAATTTCGAATTATTCATTTTGTGCAGATAACAAACATTCATGGTTTCTAACGAAACAAAATGAAATTGTTTGTTTGAAAAGAAAACACGCGCCTTTTTCAGTAAAGGAAAAGCTATCGTATTCATAAGGGAGTTTTATAACAGTCGTATAGATAGATTTATAAAAGTGTTCAGATGGTTAGCGGAAAAACCATAAGTTTTTGTCGACACTTACAGGGAAGTTATAAATTATATCATTTAAGGCCAATAAAGGATATATAGGGGACAGGGAAAATTTATTGTATCTACATTATATAACTTTAAATTTTATAAGGCAGTGTCGGAGAGTGTATTCGCACTTTTATAAAACGAAAAATGCTACTTGGGCTACTGAAACAACGAACGATTGAGCTGCACGTGTTCGTAAATTAGCTGTAGGGGAAGATCGTTACCCTTCGTACGCGGGGCACATTCATACAGTCAAAGTAAAACTTGAACGAAACAACGAACGCTCTGGCTTTTGTATGAGTGCGTGAGTCGAGGTACCAACTTTACGTCAATGTAGTTTCGCGTCATTTGCACCGGTGACAGTGATGTGACATAGACGAATGTGTTTTCTCGCTCGGTAAGTAATTTTTTTATCAATGTTTTTGTCTATTGTTGCTGAAGATAAAATAAGTTTTCGTGTGGAGTATTCTATCAATAACTAGCAAAATATACATAAGATACGTTTTCAATAGTTAAATTATGATGTTTTCGTATTAATAATAAAAGAGGTTATATTTTGTTGTTATTTGGTTAGTGGGGTACTTTCGGACAGAACTAGATGGGGCACGTTTGGACGCGTACGAATGTGCTCCAACTGGTAGGTAGGTACGATTTAGTGTGTTAATGTGCTAATTGCTAATTTTTGCATTAACTTTATCCTGTGTTTTGCTATCGTCGACGTCCTTTATATGTTATAATATCTATTTCCTATTATTTTTTCAGAGAAACATGGTGCGGACTTATAAACCAAAAAAGACAAGTAGACAAGCTGTGGATGAAGAATCCATGCAGTCAGCAATACAGGATGTTATGCAAGGAGTATTGTCATATAGAAAAGCTCGGGACAAGTACAATTTGAAATTATCAACATTAGAAAGCCGAGTAAAAAAATACAAGAATAGCAATGATGCTGAAGGGTCAAGCTACCGTACCGTATTTTTCAAAGGCTTTCGATTGTGTGAATCATGACAGATTATTAAAGAAGCTGGAAAATTATAGTATACGAGACCAACCACCAAAATTTATTCGTAGTTATTTTAGTGGAAGGAAACAAAAGTACGTATTAAAATAAACACGAAAACTTTCATTTCCGATGATCAAACTGTAAATCGAGGAGTACCACAAGGTAGTATACTCGGGCCACTTTTGTTTATTGTGTACATAAATGATTTGTCCAATAATATTGATCAAAATTTAGATCTCATAATGTATGTTGACGATACAAACATAATAAAAAGGCTGCAGAATATACCTGATATAACCGAAGTTATCCATGATGATGGAAACTTAGGTTTGCAACCTTGCAAATTTCATTACTCAAAGATCTTACTTAAAACATATTGTAAACAATGTCAACATCATTATGAGAATATTTTATAGATGAATTTATATAGAATTGTGAAACCTCCACAATGTTTCGTAATCGTTATTCTTTTCAGAAGCTTCTGAATAAATATTGGAACTAAGAGTATCTGATATGGAAAAAATGGAACCAAGTAAGTTGTAAATTAACTATTTCAACTTGTTGAATAAACTTTTTATTGTTGTCTAAAGCTATTATATGAACACATTACAAAAAAATTTTTCACTATTCAAATTTCGATTTCTCATTTTAGTGGGCTCGGAGATAGAAATACAAACAATTGAAGAACCAGTGACCTTGGAAATGAAAACCGGGGCAGTAGGTCAGCTGCCTTCTGAGGAAGATCAGTTAGTATGTTGAAATTTTTTGCCATTGATTATTGTAGTAGTAATGTGTTATGCAATATTTAAGAAGTGAAACTCATTCAAAGGAATTTTCAAACCTTTTAAGCTTGCACTAACCGTTCATATTCATACTTTGCAAAAAATTTTCCACTTTTCATATTGCGATTTCTCCTTATAATGGGTTCTGAGATGAAAATACAAATAGTTGAAGAACCAGTGATTTTAAAAATGAAAACCAAGGCAGTAGGTCAGCTGTCTCTTGTGGAAGATCAGTTAGTAAGAAGTTTATTCAAATTTTTTTATATTATTGTAGTAATAATGTTTTCAACTAGCATTCAAAAAGTTTGACCTGTCTTTCAATTATTTGTTATTTCTTTTCATAGATAATATAAAAATTATGGATATGTAACATTCTGCGGAAGCTGCAGTTACCTATAGAATATCCAGATACACTCTCATTAACATGTGTTAATTGTGGATATACACATAAGTATATAGAATGCCCAGCATTTAATAAAACTTATGCCAAATATCAAGAAAAAAACCATTTTGCTAGAATGTGCAAGAATTCTCCTGAAGATAATTTAACTTAATGTTATACCAAAACAGACTATATTGTTGAATGGAAAATTGAGAAGAAACAAGTTGAAAATTGGAGGCAGAAGAGTTCGACAGTTGGTTAGAATGATAATTACATTTCTAAAACAATTTCTGAACTTAACCAGGTAGATGAAGAATTGCTGCTTGTCAAAAAGAAATTCTAATTGACATAGCTGGAATGAAAAAGTTGTTGAGAAAAGTAGAGAAATCTCCTTCATGTTAGATACTGAAGCAGAAACCAGTGTGTTACCTATGTCACCTTCAAAACCTACAAATCAGACATGTCGTAATCTGTACTCACGATTTCAGGATTGTAATTTATCATGATTCTTCTGCAGTTGAGTACTTGAAGTTCCCTGATACAACCAGCGGCACACCAATCAAATTCGACCGAAATTCCAATCCTATAGACACCAGGGCCTCAAACCATTACACACTCATCATCGAAAGTAATGTAACGGGAATCGCCATTATAGGATAAGTAAATGTGGCGATTCTTCATGGGACTATTGAAGAATAACTTCTTCTTGACTTTGAGATCCTAGATAAGTGGTCCAGCCCATGATATTCTTCATTTTTTATAGGTCCCACTTGTCGATTTTGGTCAGTTTGTAAATTTCATCCATGCTGTAACCACTTTTTGAAGCTGCAGCAGAAACAAACATCTGCTTATCAACTGGATACTCTAATTCCTTGTCTTCAACCTTTTTGATGTTAGGGTCGAAACCAGAAACAAAATGGCCTTCTGGAAGGCTTCTTCAAATTTTCTTTCAATAGCCAAACCCCTACAACACTCTTCGTGGAAAATTCTATCTTGATGCATACTCTTTGGAATTCATTTAAAGCCCATATAGGTATTTTGTAAAAGCATTGGGTTCAAGTCAAGTAGTTGTATATCAAGTTACGGTGATGTCTGGAAGTGCTACCCCATATGCCTAATTTAGCTATGCAAGTGGCTTTGCTAGCTAAAGTGGAGCATATTGATAACTTATCATTGACTTCTTCAATGACTCTGATGATCACAGTATTCGCAACCACCACTGATGACGTAATTGTCGATGACTCGAAAATACTGCGACGTGAACTGTGAGTTCGGAACATACCAAGGGATTCCATGGTCTTCTGTTATTGTTTGATCAGGCACATTGTAAATGGAGCTCAAGAGTATATACTAGTATTTATTTGTTTTAGCTTGGATCTGTTACCGATTCAGGGTATTCTACCATTCCAGTTTGGAATACTAAAATTAAAATAAATACAGATCAGTTTTTTTTAAAAGATACTTAATTATGCGCCTTAACAATAAAAGAACAAATTACTACAACACGCTTGAAGTTATAGAATGTAAGAAGAATTTAGATGTTTTATTACTATTGAAAACCCAGAACCAAAGTTTCAAAAATTTATATGATCAAGAAAAACGTAAATATGATAGTTTATTGGTACAAGCTAGGTGTGATTACTATAATAATAAGATTCATTACTCAGACAATAAGAATAAGACCATGTGGTCTATATGTGGCGAAATAAAAGGAAAAAATAATGTTAATAAAGGTTGTGAACTCGAGGGGAGGCCAATCGAAGTTGCTGAAAAATTTAATAAATTTCTTTTAGAAAAAATACCTAAAATGTTGGATGGTCTGGATGAGGTTCCTTTTTTTTATAGAGGATCCTATAACAATCAATCTTTATTTTTGAAACCAACTGATCCAGAAGAAATAGTACAAATAATTTCGAAAATCAAAAATAAATTTTCCAGTGGTGTAGATGGCGTTCCAATCAGTGTGATAAAATTGTGCACTTCTGAAGTTAAGGGAATTTTATCCCACATTAGGGTGCAAAGTAGATTGGCCTCCTCGTGGTGCACCCTGGGCAACGTCGTCTCTTTGAGCGTCGGCTAAACAATCTACACAATCTTTGGCAACCAGATAATCCTAGGATCTCCTGGTTATAAAAGTGTACATAAAAGTCATGAAAGCTATCGAACAATCTAGTCCTTATAAGGACTCCCAGACTAGAGACATAGGAGAAATCCTCCGTATCTGTCAATTAAACGTGGAAGGAATAAGTTGGTCCAAATGCCAATATCTGTCAAAACTCCTCAATACGAACAGAATTGATATTGCACTTTTACAAGAAATGCACCTGGAAAATGAGGAGCAGGCTCGTAAGAGAGCACAGATACCAGGTTTTGAGATAGTTGGAATAACATACCACCACACTTATGCCATGGCAACTTATGCCCGAAACGATATCGACAATGTAAGGCTGGTGGATACTTGCGTATTTGAGAACACCCATAAGATCGTTGTAAGTGTTGGAGAAGTTAACATTGTTAATATCTACAAGCCCCCTGTCGTCCCCTGGTGCAGTGAGATCCTCCAAGCATGCCCTCACCCATCAGTGTACGCGGGAGACTTCAATAGTCATCACAGGAATTGGAGATATCGAGAAACTGATAATAACGGCGAACACCTTCTTGGATGGGCAGAACAGCACAGTCTCCATCTAGTGTTTGATGCTAAGGAAAGGAACACATTCAAATCTCGTGTCTGGAATACAGAATCAAATCCTGACTTAACTTTTGTATCAACTAACGAGAAGTGTCAACCTCTCCCAATATCAAGAAGTGTCCTAAAAGAATTTCCTAGGAGCCAGCACCGCCCAGTTATTCTTGAAATAGGTATCCAAATTCCCATAATTAAATCGTTCCCAAGACCTAGATGGAACTTTCAAAAAGCGGACTGGAACTCTTTCAAAGCGGACCTGGACAGATGCCTTGGCTGGATCCCTCCTCTAGTCGACAATTATAGCAGATTCGTCGGTGCAATTATTTCTACTGCTAAGAAACATATCCCAAGGGGCTTCCGCAGAGAGTATATTCCGGGATGGTCTGAACAAAGTGAACAACTCTATCAGGATTTCGTTGATAGTGGTGACCCAGAGATAGCTGATGACCTTCTGAATTCTCTTGACGCGGCTCGAAGGCTGAAATGGCTAGAGACCACCTCAAATACTGACTTTGGGCGTTCGAGTCGGAAAGCCTGGAGTCTTCTGAAAAAGCTTGGTGCCAGTAAACCTGTCGCCCAAAAGCAAACTACGGTCACAGCAGACAACGTAGCTACCCGAATAGTTGATTTGTCGAGAGCTCCTCAAGACCGCCAGCATACAAAAATTATAAAACACGATCTAAAAGCGTTAAAACAGTCAAGCTCAGAATTACCCGAACTCTCTGGAGAATTTAGTGTCGATGAGGTGGGTACTGCGACTCTGAGCCTAAAAGTAGGGAAGGCTCCAGGATTTGATGGAGTCCACAATGAGTTCCTCATCAACTGTGGCCCTTATGCTAAACAGTGGTTAACGAAATTTCTCACTGACATCCTAAATACGAGTAGACTGCCTAATGAATTTAAAAGAGCAAAAATAATTGCCGTACTAAAACCTGGAAAGCCGAATTCTCGAGCCGACAGCTATAGACCAATCTCTCTTCTTAGCTCCTGCTATAAACTCTTGGAAAGACTTATACTAAACAGACTCCAAGACAAATTAGTTGCGAACATCCCAATCGAACAAGCTGGATTTAGACCGGGCAGAAGCTGCACGGACCAAGTGATGAGTCTGACAACGTTCATAGAATCAGGATACCAGGAATGTCTCAAAACCACGGCTGTATTCATAGACTTAACAGCTGCCTACGATACAGTCTGGAGAGAAGGCCTGCTCTACAAATTCCTGAAAGTAATCCCCTGTAGAAAGCTTGGTAGACTCTTGAACAACATGCTCTCTGGTCGAAGATTCCAGGTGATCATGAATGGCAAAGCCAGCAGGCAGAGAATCCTAAATAATGGCCTCCCTCAGGGCTCCGTAATTGCTCCTGCCCTGTTTAATCTGTACATTGCTGATCTCCCTGCGACAACTGCTCATAAATTTGCGTACGCCGATGATCTGGCTATAGCTGTTAAACTTAAATCTTGTGATACAGCAGAGAGAGTATTGGAAAAAGATCTCGAAGCTTTAGATAGCTACTACAAAAAATGGAGATTAGTTCCAAGCCCCAGCAAAACAGAGTGCTCTTTCTTCCACTTGAATAATAAAATGGCCAACCACGAACCTGACATATTCTGGAAAGGTGAACGGCTTAGGTACAACCCGAACCCAAAATACCTGGGTATTACACTGGATAGAACGCTCTCCTTTAGAAAACATCTAGAGAACACGGCTGCAAAAATTCAAACGAGGAATAATATTCTGGATAAGTTATGCGGAACTTCATGGGGGGCGACTGCCGAAACTTTGCGATGTTCGGCAATGGGTCTCGTCTTTAGCGCGGCTGAATATGGGGCTCCGGTTTGGATGAACAGCCACCATGTCTCTAGAGTGGATGTGCAGCTCAACAGGAGCATGCGTATCATAACAGGGTGCATAAAATCTACTCCAACCTATTGGCTTCCAACTCTCAGTCACATTATGCCGCCACGAATCCGCCGAAGAGAGGCTCTTCTTCGAGAATACAAGAAAATAATGGATAACCCAGAGTTGCCTATCCATGACTATATACCCACTGCTTGCCTAACCAGGTTAAAATCCAGACATCCACCAATCAAGACCGCTCAGACATTACATGAAAGCGATTTCAGGGGCCTCCAGGAATGGGAAGCAGGCTGGAGGGAGGACGCCCCCCCGGGGGTACTCAATTGTGTAGAAGTCCAAACAAAGCCTGCGGGATTCGACTTGCCTCGCAAAGTATGGAAGACGGCGAACAGAATTAGAACCGGACACGGTATTTGCGCGGACATGTTGTATAGGTGGAATAGACAACCCTCGCGCAACTGTGAATGTGGAGCACCCTATCAAACTGTAAAACATATATATCAAGATTGCACACTTACGGCTTACCAGGGACCAGCTACGGACATATATTCTCTCCCTCCGACAGCGATTGAATGGATAATGAACTTGCGTGTTAGTTTATGATAAATATGTGTGGACTTGTTGTTTACAAGTGCTCTGCAAGTCTTTATCTTTGTATGTTTTTCTTGGGCTTGCTGTTGTGATTGTTGTTGTTTTAATCTAATTTTATATTGTAAAATCATATTATGTATACTGTTGCCATACGCTAAATAAAATAAATATCCCACATTATAAATAACTCTTTCAAGTATGGAATATTTCCCAGTGGGTTGAAGCTGACTTTGATCAAACCATTATATAAAAAAGGAGATATAAATTCGATGGATAGTTATAGACCAATAAGTTTGTTATCGAGTTTTTCAAAGATATTTGAACATGCTTTTTGTGATAGATTGCTCCCATTTTTGAACGGATGTGATTTTTTTAATGGTTCACAACATGGATACTTGAAAGGTAGATCAACCCAGTCAGCATTATATCAATTTACAGAAGAAATAGTAAAAATTCTTGAAAAAGATGAATTAGGACTAGGAATGTTTTTGGATTTGTCTAGTGCATATGATTGCCTTTTTAAACAGTTTCTTTTAGTAAAATTAGAAAAAATAGGTCTGAGAGGTTGTACAAGAGATTGGATTGATTCATACCTTTCAGGTCGCCAACAAAGTGTTTGCATTACTAGCAGTGGTAGAGATTGTCAATCTGAATTTGTAGAATCAAAATTTGGTGTACCACAGAGAAGCGTTTTGGGCCCTGTTTTGTTCATTATTTTCATTAATGATCTCTGTGAATTAGAGAGGAGTTACATCGGTTTGATTACATGTTTTGCAGATGATACTAATGTCATTCTGAGTGATAAGTTGTTTGAGTTTTTGGCAACTAGAACAGATTTAGCTTTCAAGCAGTTGAAATCTTGGTTCAGTGCTAACAAGTTATTGATTAATGGAGAAAAAACTAAAGTTATTTTATTCAGCACCCAGAGATCTATTAAAGATAGGAAAGAAAATATTGAAATTGATGGAATTAATGTTAGACTTGAAGAAAGCACAAAATTTTTGGGAGTATATGTAGATCAATACTTGAAGTGGAGTAATCATATTGATTATTTAACAGGAAAGCTTTGTCAAATTGGGTATGGTATTCGTTTGTTGTCGAATTATTTAAATTTTAAAAATTTGAAGATGGTTTATCATGCGAACTTTGAGTCAGTCTTAAGATATGGTATTATATGCTGGGGGGCTAGCACAGAAGTACAAAAATTATTTGTTATACAAAAAAGAATTTTGAGAGTTTTGTCTAAGTTGGGAGTTCTGGATTCATGTAGAGGAGTGTTTAGAAGAAATGGATTATTAACGGTATATGGTGTTTATTTGTATGAGTGTCTCGTTTTTTTCTTCAGAAATAAAGCCAGTTTTGCGATGCATATGTCAGACCATAAGTATGAAACTAGAACTCAGAATTTTAATTATCCTAAGCATAGGTTGACTCTGACTGAGAAACACCCTTCATACATGAGTATAAGAGTTTATAACAGGCTGCCAGATGAAATCAAAAGAATTAATAATTTTAATTTATTTAAAAAGCAAATAAAGGAAATGCTTATTAATTTAGAACCCTATTCTCTGCTAGAGTATTTGAAATGATATTTTTTGTAATCATACTTAGGTAGGGGTAGGAGTATCTTAGGAGTATTTTTTGTTTTTGTTGACACTATTTAGTTGTGTGTGTTGCATATAATTGTAAAAATGTTTGCTGTACATGCTTCAGAAATAAAGATTATTATCTATCTATCTATTTCAAATAAGTGGATACTAATACAATATGCTAACTTAAGACTGCAGTTATACAGGGTGTTCGGCACATGGACCGTCAAATTTTTTTGGGGCGTTGGTAGGGTCATTTGGTACCTTTTCAGTCTTGGAACCTGGGTCCTTAGTATTACCGTTACGGAGGTATGATTTTTTTATTAGGTTTTTCTAAATTACCCAAAATGTACCCTTCGAAGCCCCATAACTTTTTTTGCATGGGCTTTTACATGCATTTTTTTTTTATTGTATTAAGTCTACATGAGTGTGTGTTTGAGAAAAACGTATTTATTGTTACAGATAACACCACAAAATTAACACGAGGGCCTTTTATTAAAAAAAAATATGAAAGTATGAAAACATCTCTACTTCTAAAAGAAATAAAAAAAAAGGGCAGTTATTGCGAACTTAATTTTATTTTAAAACGTTTTTTGGTTTATCGCGGTTCTAAAAGTATGCTATTTACGTTAGTCAATAAATAAAAAAATACTACAAATAGTGTTTTAGATAAAATAGCAAAGTAAGGACAGATTTTAGTAAAATACAGTTTCGACACAGGGTCCTTTGTAACTGTAATTTCTTCAGATACTAAACATAAGTTCTTTCCAAAGTTGAAATTGGAAAAATCTGATTTAAATCTCACTAGTTTTGGAGAAATTAATTTAAATCCAGAAGGTATGCTCACTAATTTAACAGTCAGTATAGATAATAAGATTAAACATAATTTGAAATGTTATGTATTACGAGGAAAAGGTCCTGTCCTTGTGGGCAGGCATTGGTTACAAGATTTTGGGTTATGGCCCTTACGTTTTCCAAATATTTCCGATATTTATTATAGTTCGAATCAGAATATTGATCTTATTTCAACGGTCGACAAGTTTAAGTTAAAATTTAAAGAATTATTTTCAGAAAGTCAAGGTTGTTTCAAGGGTAGATTAGTGAAATTCAAGTTCAAAGAAGGCAGAGTTCCTATTAAATGTAAACCTTATAGAGTGCCTTTTTCATTCAAGGATAAAATAAAAGCAGAAATTGACAGATTGGTGTCTTTGGGAAATTTAGAGCCAGTTACGGTCAGTCAATGGGCTACGCCTATTGTACCAGTTTTAAAAAGTGATGGTACTGTCGGAATTTGTGGTCATTTCGAAATAACTGTTAATCCCAATCTAATAGTTAAACGTCAGCCCATACCTTCAAAAGACGAAATATTTGCAAAATTAGTAATAGGTAATAAATGGTCCCAAATTGACTTAAAACATGCATTCATGCAGTTTTCAGTTGATGAAACTTCTAGGGATGCATTGACAATAATCACTGAATTTGGTTTGTATAGATATACTGAAATACCTGAGGGCATTTCATCGAGCCCAGGCGAGTGTCAAGAGTTATTGTCAAGCATATTGGATGGAATTCCACATACGCAGATTTACATTGATAATATTTATTGTATGGGAGAGACGGATGCTGAACACTTGAGTATTTTAACGAGAATTTTGGAAAGACTGGAATATGCTGGTCTTCGAATTAATTTAAAGAAATGTGATTTTTTGAAAGATGAAATCGAAATATTAGGATTTGTTTTGAACAAAAATGGAATATCTACTTCAGAAAACAAAATTAAAGCAATCCGAGAGATTTCAAGACCGGTTAATAATAAGCAGCTAAAAAGTTTTTTAGGTTTGGTAAGTTTTTACGAGAGTTTTTTATGCAAAAGAGCAGAGAAATTGGCGAGTTTGTATGAATTGTTGAAGAAAAGTAAATGGGTGTGGTCTGAAGATTGCGAAGAAGCATTTCAGTGGGTCAAGCTCCAACTGATTTCATCTAATGTTTTAACTCCATTTAATCCTAACGAACAATTAGTTTTGTCATGAGATGCAAGTTATCATGGGTTATCGGCAATATTAGCACATAGATTTAACGACGGTACGGAAAAACCCATAGCTTATGCGTCGAAAATAATTCCAAATAATGAAAGACACAGAGCTATTTTAGACAAGGAAGCGGCTGCAATAGTTTTCGGATTCAAAAAGTTCTATCAATACATAGCAGGGAGTACAGTGGTTTTGAAAACATCAATCAATCAATCAAATGTTTATTTGCAAAAAAAAAAACATGTTTCAAAAATCAATCATTATAACATATATAAATAACATATCTAAAATAAACATTTAGTTTCCCACAAAAGTTCAAGACTTGTATGTGGGCAGTACACATGAAAAAAAAAGAAGTCTTCAAAAAGAATTGCGTGATCACAAAAAAATCAACGAAGAATTACAATGCTTAATTTAACTTATATTTCACACATTGGGAATGGTAAGTATTAAATGAAGTTATTTCTATTGGCGAACGTATACCAGAATGATGATGGTCTGCTTCGAATCCATTCTTTTATTTTCCTATTGTATGTTGGTTTGGCCTTAGTTTCCTTAATGTTCTCTGGAAGCATATTATAAAGTAAAGGTGCCAGGTAGGTGTGTGATCTCAAACCAATAGTTTTTTTTGCCATAGGTAATGGGATGTTTGGAGATCTCATGTCTTTTCCAGGCTTTGTAGGTACCCGCAGTTGATGTTGGTACGTTAGAAGGGCACGGGCGTATAGTTGACGTACAGTAAACGTCTTTGACAGCTCATATAAGTTTTCTGTTGGGTAAGTAATGGGCTTACGGTATATGATTTTTAAAATCCATTTTTGAGCAACTTCTATTTTTTTATAGTATGAGTCTGCTATCCCACCCCATGATAGTATAGCATAGTTCAAATGGGGTTCAACCAGTGCTTGATAAACCTTCGTCAGTTCGTCTAGTTCGCATATTTCTCTTAAAGTTTTGAATTTACCTAGTAGCGATCTTATCTTTTTGGTTATAAGATTCGCTTGTTCATTCCATCGTAGGTGGCAGTCCATTATTATTCCTAGATATTTAATATATTCTGTACTTTTAATTTGGAATGATGGACCATTAGTTTTTATGAGTAACGTATCATATGAAGGTTTTCCAGTTCTGAGACTCGTGAATGACATAAATTTGGTCTTATCCATATTGACTGACAACTTTTTTCTTTCAAAAAATGCAACTATCCCAGCAAATTCCTCTTCAGCTTTTAGCTTTAACTGGTTCCACGTCGGTGCGGTAATGTAGACAACTGTGTCATCAGCGAAACTTATAATTTCATTGTCAGGATTTAAGGCAAATAATTCATTTATATATAGCAAAAATAAGGTGGGGCCCAAAATTGAACCCTGAGGCACTCCACATGTAATTGTTTGTTCTCTACTAAAAACTCTTCCTACTTTGACTTTCTGTTTTCGCTCTTTTAGATAGCTCTTGATTAAATTAAGTGCAACCCCTCTCCACCCCATACTTTCCAATGTCCGCAACAGTATTTCGTGGTTTACTGAATCAAATGCCTTTGCCAGGTCGACGAATATGCATGCTGCTGGTACGCTATTATCCATAGCTCCAGTGATCAGGTCTATTAGAGCATTTATGGCATCTTGTGTTGATCTTTTTTTTTGGAATCCATATTGATGCTTGGCCAATATCTTGTACTTTTCTATAAAGGAAAGAGTGCGTCTGTCTAGAATTCTTTCGAATATTTTCGCAATTGATGATATCAAGGATATAGGTCTGTAATTCTTAAGCTCTGATCGTTCTGAGGACTTATACAATGGTATTACCACGGCGGTTTTTAGGATATTCGGGAATAATCCTTTTCTAATACTATTATTGATGAGGTATGTTAATGGTTTAACAATGTGGGCAGATATGATTTTTAAGGTTTCAGCTCTGATGTTGTCTGGTCCAGGTGCTTTATTGTTTTTTAATCTTTCAATAACCTTTTTCACCTCTGTTTCATCCGTGTCAAAATAAACAATTGAATTGCAATGTCTAGGGTTTGTTTGCACTATATGATCTTCATGTGAAGTGAATTTCTCTGCTAGCCTCACGCAACGTTTATAAAATATGTATTAAATTCCTCTGCTATCTCTCTGTCTCCCTCCAATACCTCCCCATTCTCATTCATTATTTTTGTAACCCTATTTTCCCGCTTTTTATTATTCACTATTTTCCAAAGACCTCTTGAAAAGTTTTTATTTTTTTCAATTTCTTTTCGATAATAATTCCTTTTACGCATTTCAATAGTTTTTCCAATATATTTTTGTGTGTTTTAAATTTCTTTAAAAGTTCAGGGTTGTTGGAGTTATATATGGCATTTTTATATAATAGGTCTTTTATTTTAATAGATTCAATCAGACCGTTTGTGATCCATGGTTTCCTTTTTCTATCACAGCGCTTTATTTTTACTATCCTTGAGCAACTCTCTATAATTTCTTGATGTTTTTCCATAAATAGCATCCACGACCGATCCACCTCACCTGTTCCATATACATTTTCCCATTTCTGCTCTTCAAGTATTCTCATCATCTGTTTATAATGTATGTATTTTTTCTCACAGGATGACTTTTTTGAGTTTGTATTCACAGATGTGTCCGAGGACAACTCTATGAAGGTTGAGTAATGGTCGGTAATGGTTGTATGCAGTATAGCAGGTAAGCACGTTTCCACGTCATCATCAGACCTGACGAAGATGTGATCAATGCATGATTTTGAATTGGCCGTTACTCGAGTATAATCATTTATCATTGACGATATCCGTATTCCCCATAGTGTTAAGGTATTCTTCTGTGTATGCTTGATTTTCTAGAATGTCTATATTGATATCGCCAATAAAGAGGGATAAATTATTTTTATTTTTCTTTTTGCAGGATTCTAGTAGCATTGGAAGATCCCTATTTAAAATCCTCCACGGATGAACTTGGAGGTCTGTACATAGCGATGACCTGTATGTTTTTATTAAACTTTGTTATATTGAGGTTTATAACTTTTATTTCTCCTACCTGTGTTATGTCAAAATTATATTGTAAGTTACTCCTCACAGAAACAACCACCCCATCATTCTGATTATAATCTCCATCATTGTATATTATGTTAAAACAGACCATGAACCTTTAAAATTTATCTTTGGCAATTCAAAAAGGTTTCAAATTTAGTACAAAATAGAATACAAAGATGGGCATATTTTTTGTCCGGATTCAATTATAAAATTGAGGTGGTCAAATCACTTGCCAATAGTAATAGTGATGCACTTTCAAGATTACCAACGGAGGACAAAACGTCGGTATTTGATTCCGAATGCACTAAGGTATTGAATTATATAAATGATTAAGCCTATTTCATAAATAGTAACGTCATTGCAGCCGAAACAAAAAAAGATGAAACTCTATCTAAAATTATAAAATGGGTATTGTTCGGATGGCCTCATAACGAACATGAATTAACATCGCTTGAAAAAAAATTTTTCTTGAAAAAAAATGAATTAGGGATTGAGAATGATTGTCTTTTATGGGGTTACAGGGTGGTAATACCACTAAGTTTGAGAGGTAAATTGTTGAATAGTTTACATCAAAGTCATTTCGGTATGGTAAAAATGAAGCAAATGGCTCAAATGGTGGCCAAATATGGATTTTGAAATAGAAGAAAAAGTTAAGAACTGCTCCTTGTGTCTTAAATTTAGGAAAAACCCTATTAAAATTAGTAATCATGTGTGGCCATACCCGAGTAAACCTTGGTCGCGAATACACGTAGATTTTTTGGGGCCACTATTTGATAATATGTTTATTGTAATTGTTGATGCTCACAGCAAATGGCCGGAAGCATTTAATGTCGGTAAAGATACTACTTCCAGCAAAACGATTGATATTTTTAAGTCATTATTTAGTAGATTCGGTTTGCCTGATCTTGTTGTTACAGATAATGGCTTCTAGTTAAGTAGCCTTATGTTTAAAGATTTCCTCAGAAAAAATGGTGTAAGGCAATCCTTCTCTCCTCCTTATCACCCAGCCACTAATGGTGCAGCGGAAAACTTTGTAAGCACTTTCAAGGACAAAATTAAGAAAATTGTGTTATCAGGAGAAAATGTAAACGATGCCTTAAATATGTTTTTAACTGATTATAGATCAACAGAACATTCATCAACTGGCTTATCTCCATCAAGCCTAATGCTCAACAGAGAATTCAGAACTAGATTTTCTCACTTACGTCATGATAAAAGTATCAAAATTACAAAAAAAATGGAAATGAGGTCAGAGGGTTCTGGTAATAGGAATATTCAATTCTATCCTGGGGAAATTGTGTTCGTTAACATGTATAAGAATAATCAGGTTGTTAAAGTTCAAGCTAATATTGTGAAACAATTGTCTTCTATAACTTATAATATCAAGACCTTGGATGGTATCTTGCATAAAAGGCATGTAGATCACATAATTAAATGTAGTATTTCTACCAATGAAAATGTAACGGAAAAATATCGAAATGATCATGTTTTACGCAGATCAGAAAGAATCAAAAACAAGAATTGAACTTGTTATATTATTTTTTGTTTCTTAAATTATGGTTGACTGAAAATTTGTTTAGTTTGAATATGATTAAATAAAAACTTATTTAATAAAGTTTCCACATTTATTGTGTTTTAACAATATGTAACACTACATTTGCAACAATTGTTTCGCCAAATTCTTGGCTTCTTCAGGCGAGTTCGATGTTTAACATCAAACTAAATGAAAATGGATTTCCATCAAGTGAGGACCTCAACCATTCAAGATATGAAAATTTGTATAGTATCACTGTTAATTTTTTTTTGGGAAGGGGATATTGGGGTATATTGTGGATAACATATGTATCGTTCATGTCAATTCATGTGTACCATAATCAGGCAGTCTAATAAAGGTATTCGTTAAATGAAGACATGCGTGTTTTATTGATGATTATCAATACACTTCACTAAGGACCCAGGTTCCAAGACTGAAAAGGTAGCAAATGACCCTACCAATGCCCCAAAAAAATTTGACGGTCCATGTGCCAAACACCCTGTATAAATAAAGGGCAAAATTGTACAACGCGATTGAATGGATATATTGATGTGTTCTGTGCCCCATTATTTTATATATCTTAGGCCGATCCACAACATTTTCAGGCATCTTAGGTAGATTATATTACCACTGAACTCCAGACAATCGCGATAGTCAATTAAGATAATTTTCCAACCCAGAAGATTTCTATGTTGATCCTGGTACTGGGAAATATTGAAAAATCTGTTTTTTAAATGAAATGGCTGTAAAATCACATACAAAAGAATTTCAGTTCCATTCCAAAATATATTTAGGAAAAATAATAGCTTATTGCTGTTTCACTAGGAACAAACAAGCAAACATTTACCTGATCATACTGTGTTGTTTATGTTTTTTCCCTTTGAATCCTCGTCATATACAGCACATCGCTGTGAGGTAAAATCTCTTCTGAAGCATCATACTGTCTACGAATAACCTTTGGATTTAACATAAGCTACTGTGTGCATTCTCAAACATTTAGCACTGACGTAGTTAAGCTGCATGTTGTATATATAAGGTGGTCAGGCGTGCTAGAGAGTCACCGTTCTTCCATTCTTCAAATTGCTCATCAGAGTTATTAGTAGTTCATTGATCGTAGCAATTTCGGCACGAATGGCAAATAACAAAAGAGCTTGTGTGGGATGCTCACCATCACCAGTATTGCTGATCGGTTTTCGCTGTCCTTCGAAGCATTCTGTGAATGAAGATGTGATTATGAAAATCCAAAACTCAGATAGGAAATCCCTGAAAGTAAATGATAGTATACCACACATCTCCTCAAAGACCTTCTGTGAATTATTTTCATTTCAAAAGCATCAGCAGCAGGAGCAACAATATAGTGCGAGTATAAATAACCTAAAAATCCATTTTGATTCTTTCAAAACAGAATAACTATAGATTGTGTTTATTGTTATCACGCAAAAGCAAGGCAAATTCATTAAAGTATTGGTTATAATTTAATTTCAAATTTATCTATATCCAAAATTAGATTAGTTTACTTCTGCAATCACCTGCTATTGAATGTTATTGAAGAACAAAATAAAATATAGATATTAATTTGTTGAGGTGATACTTACACATATCCAGGCTGAGGATGTCTCAAGACCATAATATATCTTAATATCGCCCTCAATAGATATGGAATCTTCCAATGTTTCTCCATTCTTTACACAAGTAGTTACGTACATATGAATTACAGTTCTCCCTTAACGTTGCATTGCAGTTGAAAAACTGCAACTAGTTCTTGTACTCACTTTGAGAACCACGACTGACATCACTTTTCCACCCATCAAGTGGTCCAGAGATTCATCTTTGTATATACAGTTTCTAATAGATTCGACCAATGTGAAAAGGGAGTTGAACTGACTTTTCGAGAACATATCAGCAAGTATGTTTTCCAAGAATGGATTGAAGGTTTGAATTAATTGAAGGTAATTATTCAGAACAAGCCATAACGGGAATATTTTTATGAAAAAATCAGTACTTACACTTTAAGGTATGTAGATTACGAATTCGAAAACGAAATACCGTGCAAACTCATACTTTTTGAGAAAAAAAATAATTTAGGCCGTATCATGCACTTCGATAAAAATCGTTATTCTACATTGTTTTTCTTGAAGTATCACATGCTATTATAACAAAAAAAGATAATTAGCACAAATGTTGAAATAACACTATTTTCACTCAAGAAAAATGAGATTCAACTTTCAAGCAATCGTATCAAAGAGTATAATTAAATATCTCCCCAGATCATAACGGTCAAGGAAGTGGCGGGAAATATTTGTGTGAACTTATCCACGGTTTATAGCCACGGTTTTCGTCGCACGCTGGGATTCGTGAGCGGTGTTGCCAAGCTTATTCATATTTACCGATTCGCTTATGACGACGGATTTCTTGTTTGGCGATAGGGAGAGGAAAAATGCATGAAGAATAGTTGAAATATTTATCAACTCTTTAAAACCAGATAAAATTCGATTGTTGGAATATAAAATGATGTATTTTATCAAGTAAAATTTTATTCTGCAATGCTTTTGACATTCAGATAAAATGTCATATCTTCCGGAATAATGCGTGTTCCAGGATAATTTTTCCACCGAAGTATTAGTTTTTTATCGTTGCTTTATCAAAATTAGTAATCAGAGGAATTTGGGACACCGTCGAGATATACCAAAATTGAGGATTTAACCCAGCCACGGTTTTTACATTCAGAAAAAACGTAATATCTCCCAAAATAGTGCTTACTCCAAAATAATTCTTATACCGAATTATTCGTCTTTGAATGCTCTATCATAATAAGTAATCAGATGAATTTGCGACACCGTCGGGATATCTCAAAATGGAGGAGTTAACCCAGCCACGGTTTTTACATTCAGAAAAAAACGTCATATCTCCCAAAATAGTCCGTCTTTGGATGCTCTATCATAATCAGTAATCAGATGAATTTGCGACACCGTCGGGATACCTGAAAATTCAGTATACAGCTCAGCCACGGTTTTTACATTCAGAATAAACGTCATATCTCCTAAAATAGTTCGTGCTCCATAATAATTCTTATACCGAATTATTTGTCTTTGAATTCTCTTTCATGATCAGCAATCAGATGAATTTGCGACACCGTCGAGATATACCAAAATTGAGGATTTAACCCAGCCACGGTTTTTACATTCAGAAAAAACGTAATATCTCCCAAAATAGTTCGTACTCCAAAATAATTCTTATACCGAATTATTCGTCTTTGAATGCTCTATCATAATAAGTAATCAGATGAATTTGCGACACCGTCGGGATATCTCAAAATGGAGGAGTTAACCCAGCCACGGTTTTTACATTCAGAAAAAAACGTCATATCTCCCAAAATAGTTCGTGCTCCATAATAATTCTTATACCGAATTATTTGTCTTTGAATTCTCTATCATGATCAGCAATCAGATAAATTTGCGACACCGTCGGGATATCTCAAAATTGAGAATTTATCCCAGCCACGGTTTTTATATTCAGAAAAAATGTAATATCTCCCAAAATAGTTCGTACTCCAAAAGGATTCTTACACCGAATTATTTGTATTTGAATGCTCTATCGTAATCAGTAATCAGATGAATTTGGGACACCGTCGTGATATCTGAAAATTCAGTATACACCTCAGCCACGGTTTTTACATTCAGAAAAAACGTCATATCTCTCAAAATAGTTCGTGCTCGAAAATAAATCTTATACCGAATTATTCGTCTTTGAATGCTCTATCATAATCAGTAATCAGATAAATTTGCGACACCGTCGGGATATCTCAAAATTGAGTATACAGCTCATCTACGGTTTTTACATTCAGAAAAACTGTAAATCAGAATAGGTCGTTAATCAAGTATACATATTGAATCTCCGGAAACTTCAAATATCCAATTGAATTCGCCTTCTTGTAACATGGATTTGTATGTAGACTTCCTGAATGTTTTAATTTAATCAATCTTATAATATACTGGGGCCAAATTATTCTTTTTTACAAAGAACAACAATCTGTTGAAATTAGAAAGCAAAATCTTCAATAACATTTTCAGCTTATATAACACGGAAACCCCAAATGTAAAAAGCGTGCAATAAAACGAATCGTATATTCTAAAAAATGGTTCACCATATATACTGACACATCATAGATGAAGCACATTAATACGTGAATAATTTAAAATTTTAAACACAAAATTATAATCAAAAGCCTTGAAGAATAATTTCTTCTTACCACTTCACCTGTTCTCCAAGTAGGCAACTTAAATTAATATTTTGTAGGTTCCAGAGCATTACCACAGAGTTAAAATAATTTTATCTTTGGTATGGATTAACGACTCATATACATGTCGCGATTTGTTTTAAATTGAAGTGTTGATCAGTTTTAAAGAATTATAAGAATTCATTTTCTTTTTTTTTTTTGATAAGGACTTCCTGAAATTTTTAACATTATTTGTATTTTAAACTACTTAAAAAAATTATTGACAAAAACAGTTGGGCCGAATTTTGGCGGTGCAATCTTTCGAAAGATTCCGTGTCTTTCAAAAGATTCGTATTTTAGCGTTGCAACGGTGACGTCACACGCAAAATCTTTCGAAAGATCTTTCAATCTTTTGAAAGAACATTTTTGGGTAGTTGGAATGTTTTGTAAATATGTCAAATGTCAATTATGGCGGATAATTTGAATTTTGCTTATGATTGTAATTTGTAATATTGCATTGAAAAAGCTAAGCACACGTTTATATTTATTGTTGAAGTAATGGCGAAATAAATAAGAAAGTGATTATTTACAATAATTCTGTGATTCAAGAAATGGGGTTTGCCATGCTTTGCCGGATGTCTGCCTTTTTCGTTTTAATATTTCTGAAAGTAGTCATTATATTGAATCAAAACTTCCAGATATTTTAAGTATGTATCAAATACAAATTGTTTTCGGCTTCTAACTGGATGCGGATACGTGATACGTTGTCAATAGGGCTTTCCAACGTTCTAACCTCAAATGTGTCAAAATGGCCGCTGTAGGAAAAACAAACGTTTGTTTGCATTGAACGCTGTGTTGTTTTATCATTTTTGTAATGAAAGATTTAAGATGAAACGATCGCATATTCCTTTCGAAGTTTGTTCTTTCGGTGAAATGATTGTTAAAGAATAGTGGACGATTGTTGAATAGATAATTTATAAAGCGAATTATTTGAAATAGAGTGCTTAATACTCTAATTTCTAACGTATATAATTTCTGTTGTTATACGTAAAATAAGTGAATATTTCCATAAACTTCAGCAAGAGTATCCTGATGTTGCAGCACATTATTTAGAGAATACAACCCCAGATCATTTATCGTTATAATTTCTTCAATAATGCTGTTATAAAAATTCTAATTATATTTATCTTGGAATGAGTGCAAAATAAATATTTTTTTATAGTAAGTAGTAATTCTTTATCATTGTTCTTTAATATAAGACCTGAATGCTAATTAATTGTGACTATTTTGATGAAGATATATCTCATAAAGAAACTACATAATTTATTGAAATGTTTTTATTTATAAAGGAACAACTGATGAGCATAAATTATTCAAAGCACATGAAACATGAACAATTTCATCCAAAATCGGTTGCTCATCTGGTGTGCTCAAAGAGACATCAGGACAACAGTCCCGTATAATACTTTGTACGAGTATCATCACTTTTGAAACTTTCCGTCGTGAAGGATGTTTTAATGAACCTCGTTTCCAAATAATGCTGCCGACTTCTCAAGAGTTGCAATCCTATCATCTCTTCACTATCGATATCTGTCTGAACAGCTCTCGAATTCAAATCTTCATCAGGCAATGCTTTCAAAGTATCTTCTTCACAAGATGTTGAAGGTTGGTTATTGCTAGCACAATGTACCTATTCATTTAAAAACTATCAATACAAGTTGATTAATACATAAACACTGCCCAATTACCTGTGAAAATTTGATTACGGGCAGAAGACAAGAGATTAAATGATTAGAATTATTATAGTAATATACTATAATATACAATGGTAACACTTTTATTTCAACCATATTATCTTACCTTAGCACTACTCGATTCATGCAATGATTCAATGCCTTACCTCATCTTTAAACATATCTCTGGTCTTTCTTCGTTTTAAAACGATTAAGCTTTTTTCAGCATCTTCTGAACATGTACTACCACGTTTTTCATATTCCAAATTCAGTGAGGGAACCCAGTCTGGGTTTAACATGTCCATTAGATCTGCTGGAGCTCCTTAAATAAATTAAGCTTTCAGTGCATATAAAACAGTCAAACAATCAAGTTTTTACCTGAAATAAAATGCTTTGAGCATACTAATGAATATTTGAGCTTTGTGAGTGTCAGATCACTTCGATGTATAGCATTTATCCAACGATCTCGTCTTAAAACCGACAGTTTGTTCATTTCAATCTTATGCTTAAAGTTCAAAATAGCAGGAATTCGGAAAAATCTAACACTGTCACGGGTCCCTACACTTCCACAGCCAACAATACAACAAAAATTAGGCATTTTGTATAAAAAACAATAAAGTATTTCACTAATTTTTACAAATAACACAACTATTACTTTATATTTACTTGTAAACAAAGGTTTTGTTTTTCCTACAGCGGCCATTAAACAGCTGATCGTGACAGCAGGTTGGAAAGCCCTATAACAGAAATAACTGCATCCTCCATTTTAAGGAGGATTAATTCTTGAACATTAAAAATGTAAATTAAATTCTCTATACAATTTCTAACAATCGCAATATACTCTTAACGCGCTAATAACGAACTACTCCTATCAGAGATAACCACTGCAATGGGTATTGAAAAACTAACTTAAAATCTACAACATAGATTTTAAATTTCGCGGCTTCTATGACGTCACCAGTTCAAAAGATACCGTTTCAGCGAGTATTGAACCCATGACGTCACAGCAAAAATCTTTGAAAGGTCTTTCGAAAGATTGCACCGCCAAAATTCGGCCTTGGTTAAGCGGGAATTGCAGTATTTTTAATTTTGAGTTTCCAATTTGCAGAAAACTATTCGATTACAGATGTGTATTTCTCTGAAGAAAGCCATTAGGCTGAAACATATGTATGAAATTGAAGTATGGATGTTGAGAACCTTTTTTTATTTCAAAATGGGTGCTTACGATCGAAGAACAAATTAAGAATTATTAGTTTTTGCTACGATTTCACAGGAAATCAATAAATAAATACTACATAATAATAATTATATACTAATTCGTTAGTTGAAAATCCTCTACTTTGCCGCTGTCAAATGATGAAAGTTTTTCATTATTTTTCATTCCGTATCGAACAGTTTAATTATCTATCAACGAATATTTTTGTTCAGGGTGATTCGTACAACCGAAAGTTTTTTCAAAATAAAGAATAACATGCTCAAAACATATCAGAAAACAAATATTTTTACTATACATTTTAAAAATAATTGCAATAAATATTTGTAATTGAATATTTTTACCTCATTTGTGTCCTTTAAATAAACTTTCATCAATAGCTAACATTGCCCAGCAAGAACCACGAAGAGGTGTAGAGGTATATCTTGCCAGGAATTGGAAGGTGGGGTAGGACCAGGATTTTTCTGAGGACGGTTTTCAATTTAATTGCTGTTTAATCAAATTGAATGGAAATGAACTTGTGTAGAATGATTATTTGGGCTATTAACACAATCTGTTGTAGATATTATACTATCAGAGCCAACCTAGAAAAAGTTAAACCTGTAACATCCTAGGTTTTCTTTCATACAAAAAATCGTAGTCTCATTACATCCTATGGTGAAACGCCACTGCCCTCACATACCTCGAAAGAGAGTTGATGGTCAAAATAAAATCTATGGTTAGAAGTGTGAAGTGTCCACGTCAACCTATGCGACTGCGTGGGAGGGGAACCGGAGAAAGGAAGGAATCCAAGGTGGTGTGGATTATTATCAGTTGAGTGGTGAGAGAATTAAGTTCTTTTTCGAAAGTTTTTAGTGAGTGCTAAACCTAAGCCATTGCTACATTGTGTGCCGCTCGAATCTATTTTTCAGCTTTCTACAATGTGTAACAGGAGAGTAACAGATCAATTTTAGTTACTGTACCCTATGGTACAATAGGAATTGCCAATCGTTCTGAGGGTCTGGACCTGTGATTAGACAGGAACATATGGAGACCTCCACTAGTGGTAGTACTAGTATGGTTGATATGGAATAATGGATGTAACCAGTGTACGTAGCACCATGGTGTTTAACGTTGTTAAGTTACCCCTGTCTCATGTAATCATTATATATATCTCGTACTGTTGTAATGGGTCATTTTACTATGTAATGTACCCTACTATTCATGGTTATTGTTGTGTAAATTTCATACAGTGTTAACTTATTCTTCTTTATTACTGTCGTGATGTATCTTCTTGATGTCGTTATGTATATTTCCTTCGCTTGATTATGTTGATTCTTTGCTTTCATTATTTATATTGCTTATTATCGTTTACCTATACCTGTTTCTGTTATTTATGTCCATAATGCATTCTGGTTATTCTGGTCCTTATTATTTACTCGTGATGGATATTCTATCAAGATTTTTTGTTTATTTATGCTATGATCTCGGTACTGCTATCTATTTATCTATATGCTCGTATTACATGATATTTCATTTAGGGGTCCCGAGATTGTGGACCATTCCTATACTGTTGTATGAGATTTCTTAGGTTCCTGGATCGAAGGTCTTGAAGGGCCGGTTCCAAACGCCTTAAGGCAGGGACCATTACCATCATGTGCTATAAGGCATGAGAAAATATACCTTTTTTTATTAACCGCGAAACTTTCTGTCATTTTTCCAGAGCCGCCGCTGGAACTCCATGACCTTCACCGTGTTCCCAATTCCTTAGCTCATACAATGTTATAGTTATGGCTCACATACCCTGGGGCCGTGACCATGACGATGGTCATAATTAGTCGTTTACCTCTTTACCATGATTATTAACCTTGTTGCCTTATTGAAGTATATGATTGCAATGATTATTAATTCTTGTTGTACTATTGAGGTTGTCCTATTTACCATGTCTACTATACTCTTGTATTATGGAAGTTGCTCTGATTATCATGATTATCGTCTGTGCTGTATTGTTATAGTTTCTTTTCCTGAATTGTTATACTCACCTTCGCTAACTGTTAATATCTCATCATTAAGTTTTAACAAGTGCCCTAACATCACCTAACCAAAGGGGTTTTATGCCGGAGGCTTTCCACTATATGTTTTTAGACCCTTAATAAATAGCTGATTGTTTGGGTCTAACCGTTGTGTTTTATTTACCATCTTTGTTTCCCAATTATTTTCACTAATCTCAATTATCACGAACTTCAATTATTATGTGAACATAACGTAGAGTCCCACCCTTGCTAGACGATCACATTAAATGGCCAAGTCTTTGTATCTGGAGTCATCCAGACTCCAGTGCCGTAGTTAGTTTTGAAAATGATATTTGTCTTCTTTTCGAAAGAAAAAGTGGCAAATGTTCCAAACCTACTAATGAAACACAAAGAACAAAGAATTGCATATACGAACGCATATGTGAGTGCGGAAGATCTTCTATCGGAGAAACTAAACGTCCTTTGAAAGTACGAATAAAAGAACATCAAAAACTTCTACGAGTGCTAGACAGTGATACATCCAAGTTACTCCACCATGCTGTAAATGAGGGTCATCGTATGAAATGGAATGAAGTATCGATAATATCTAGAGAAGAAAATCCTACAAGAAGAAAAATTAAAGCAGCAGCATTTATGAAAATAACACCTGCTAAACGAAGTTTTCACCGATATAGGCCTATAATAGAAGAATTACCTTCGGAATACTTTATAACGAGATATTCTCGATAATTGAATCGTATAAATTAATTTTTTTGGCATTCAAACTGTACTTGCGTAGTTTCGACATATCTGAGTGATTTCGATAAAAACTTTTCACAAAAAAGTGTATTTAATTACCTTTCATTTTGAAAAATCGAACACAACTCACAAATTCCATCAAAGTCTAGTAAATAACTTTCGGGGAGACATTTTTTATGGAAAATCCTACGACAATGACTACATTTTATTGAGTCAACTACTTATAAATAAGAGACTTCATTTCCACAAAACAAGCACTTCTCGGACAGCTTCAATAATTGTATCTTTAAAACTTTTTCTATATTGTTCGATATCAATATTATTAATCAACTTTTTCCCATTAATAAATTTATTAAAGTAATAAATATTTAATTCATTTTTGAAATGCTGCAAATACTTCAGGAAATAACTCAAATATAGTAAACCTTCCTTTTCTGTACTACCGTATGGGTTTCGAAAACAAAAAGTTTTATCCTTTAGATCCACAATGGCTAAGCAAAAGTGGTGAGAGCTAGAACGATCACGTCTATCTGAGTAATTCTGAAGTATGGGAGAAACTAACGTGTCTTTCTCAAATTCCACACAGGAAATAGAGGAATCACTTTCACCAACACCGTACAAAAATATTCTTGTCTCAATAGGGTGGGAAAGATTTAAACTGAATCTTTATTTCTATTAAATATATTCAAACAAATATCCATGATGGAATTAGTCAACCAAGCATTTTCAGATAATATTTCGAAATCATCAGAAGTTATGTCCTTAATAACACATTGAAAATCGGAGAAAAAAGATATATAATGTTTACCAATATTTTTATAGTAATTTGAAGAAGAAACCAAGCCATTGGCTAAAATTGAGAAATCATTTAATGTTTTCCATTGAAGAGAGGAAGTATTTTCAATCGATTTCGAAAGGTGTGGCAACATCATCAGATGAAAAAAACTTTCAATTTTGGAAGAATACCCTCCAAATTTTGCCTTCTTTAAAAATACCTTGGATTTTAATACCCTTGAAGGTCCATATTACTGAATCGCACCAATCTCTATTTGTTATTTGAAGAAGACCCTGGATTTGAAAATGGTAATGGTGGGTTTTAGATAATGTGCCAGTTTTATTATCGAAAGCCTTATATTTTCGTTGGAATATCGCATCATTCGGATCTGAATTCCTACATGAGAATGGGCATTTCACTTCTACCAAACCATAGTCGTTCATCAATCCATCCGGAGAACCAGCAATAAATTGATAGAATGGATGAATGAATAAACCCGAAGGTTTACACCCCTTATCGGTTGCCGCTTCGTAATCAACAATAGCTCGTTTTATACCATGTTTTATGTCTGTATTTAAATGTATCTTTGTTGACTTTTGCATTTGTAAATAAATATTCATTTAACTATCATGCTTTGCAAATTTTTCCAAAATTAGAGACTGTGACTCGAATTTTTCTCTCCTGAAACCAGACTGGAGATTCCCTTTGATTTCTAGTACATTCTTGAACGTGATTTAAATATTCTTTAGGTTTCTTATAATTTTCATCAAAGAAGCAACGAGATCGATAATCTAGTTTACTTTCAGAGGAAAAACTTGTATCTGCGTTTTTTTTCGTCTTCACAAAATTTACAGAAAAAATCTCTGCTAAATATTTTCTCAGAATCTTCTATACATACAGTGTGAACCCAAGTAGAACACCTGTCACATTGGACCCAGTCAACATCGAATTCAAGACGTCCCTTTTTACAATAAATACACAGATCGAAGTTAAATGTTAAAGCCGTACTTAAAAACTGATTATTCATTACTTTTTCTTTCTTTTTCCAAAACTCTTGCGACGCTAAGCCTTCATCTTGGTTTTTGGTATACGCTTTAGTACATTGTGTCTTACTGATGTTTTTTGAACACTCTTTGACCATGAAAAGGACATGCTTCCTGACAAACCTAACAATTCGACTACATTTTGGACGCATTACTCCTTTTGTAAGAATATTCTTCAAAATACCGAACCAACTCTCTACTGGCGCGTTGCTCAATCTTTCTTTCTTGTTCAATAATAATCCACTCCAAAGTGTAGAAACTGGAATATAATGTTTCAGAAAGTAAATAAAGAACTCCGAATTTTTATATTCATTTTCAGTAGACTTGCCTGCATCGGAATTGATTGATGAAGACGTCATCAGTTGCTTTAAATATTGACAAATCAATGTTGTTTCATAATTTACAGAGTGAGTTTCATCCACTTTGAAATCGATTTTTTTCGAATCTTCTTTAGTGGGAGCGTCTGCTTCGGTAGAAATGTTGAAACAAATTTTGGTAGGCTTTCTGAAAAGTATTATCTTTAGTTGCCGAATTCGTTATTATATAAAAGTTCTTGAACCAAGTCCTATATTGAAGCGGAATTTCTCCAGACCAGACAGTCTGGAGGGTCTGGACGGGTCTGGCTGGGTCTGGAGGAAACAAAAACAAAGAAAACGTACTTTCCTCCTGCATTGGAGGCAGTGTTCGATCTGGTCTGGACTGCTCTGAAGAGAATCAAATCGGCTCGGGTTGGCTGGCCAGACCAAATCCGCTTCCAATGTAGGACTGGCCTTATACTCCATCGCCACTGTTTGTTTAAGGCCAGTCCTACATTGGAAGCGGAATTTCACCAGACCAGACAGTCTGGCGGGTCTGGACGGGTCTGGCTAGGTCTGAAGGAAACAAAAACAAAGAAAACGTACTTTCCTTCTACATTGGAGGCAGTGTTCGATCTGGTCTGGACAGCTCTGAAGAGAATGAAATCGGGTCGGGTTGGCTGGCCAGACCAAATCCGCTTCCAATGTAGGACTGGCCTAATCCGTATCCGAACAGAAGGATTCTGGAAATGAATATCAACATCACGGGCCATCAATTTAAACATATGGGAACAACATAAACACAATTGTATCTTATTTGAGGGAAAATCTTTATTTCTTGATACATAATGGAAAGTTAAATTCAGATATTCTTTCAATTCCAAACAATTAATCCCTGTTGATGCAGCATTCAACAAAGCAAAACTGAAGTCGGTAACTATTTTATGGATAACAGGCCATTTCTTATGTAAAACGCAAAAAGTTCTGAATTTCAGTAGCCATGTAAGTAAGTATTTATTTGATGCTATTTACAAATTCACTTTGTATTGCACAAGTCAACAGTAATACACGTATTGATCATTCAAAAATTTAAAACCATAAATTTAAGAAATCACTACTCAAATTGGTAGACAGGAACTCGTCCACACTGTAGAAAGCCTTCCGCAAGGTAAGATTTGATAGTGTTCGATAGCCTTAACAGGTGCATCCCTGAGGGAAAGAGGAATTTTATTAAAAAACTGATAGCATACGATGGATGGAATCAATAGGCATATACAGGGTGGCCATTTGAAAACCAAACAGACGAGATTACAGACGAAATAAATTTTTTCGATAGAAATCCTCGGACAGGTCGATTTCTGTTTCGAGGGGGACAACTTAAGATGTAGGTTACGGACGCATAGCGCTTCAACCCTTGCTAGTACAACCCTCACCATCAAATTTTGAATAGGGAAGATGGAGTGAGTGATACCTCATTTGAAAGGTTTTTTTATACTGATTTCAGCACAGTAATTGTTTTTTGGCGCTCTTCTTCACACGAACAGAGTACCTATCATTTTGCCCGAATGTCTGTAATTTTGGAATATCGAGCCGAAAATGGTCTCAATCGATTGGATTCGACTCCCCGATGAAGAATCCGTGGCAAAAGTTGAGTCTGTCCGGCCGGCAGGCCGGCCGTATAATCTCTAGCATCCAAAAGAGCTGAGCTAGAGTTTTCATATTTTCAGAATAGGTTAATTGTCCAAATATCTCGGTCAAGTTCGTTATTGGGCCAAATCCGTCTTATGGTTCAGTAGTTATGAGCATCTGAAATTTTGTTTCCTCAATAACTACTAGAATATCCATATGATCAAGTTGACACTTGAAATATTGTTGAGGGAGGCTGCAACAAAACAGCTCGCAAATTTTCCCAGAAATCGTCACGCTAAAAAATTTTTAAAACATTCCCAAAAAAAATGTTTAATCCACACTATCTCATAAGATATTTTTCGGATTTCTATAAAAATTCGTGAATATATTGAGGTGATCGATATCTGATTTATCCTCAAATTTCATTGCCGTCACTCTTTTCCATCTAAAGATATGATTATTTTTTCATTTACTCAAGAGAAAAGAGAAATGACATACGTCACGATGATTTTCTTTGAACGATGGCCATCACAGATCGATATTCGATTGACAAATGCCGGCCTCATTAATCAGTGTCAGTTGGCGTAATATTAATCAAAATTTTTCATAACGGGAAATCATAGAGAGAGAATTCAATCTCGATGGCTGAAATAATAAACGTTGTCAAAATTCAGAAAAGCACTGACGTCAGTTTTAGGAGAAGGGAATTATAGCTTCGAACAAAACTTGGGGAAAATTATGAATAGTTATTTTTAATTTGAGATATAGGTTTGTTCATTCATTAGGCGTTCATTATTTGCAACACATTGTCCCATAGTACGGGATAAGACTATTGTTCACCTGATCAGAGTGCTTATAGATTTGTTATGGTTTGAATATTTACTCGCAAGTAGCTCAACAAGAGCGCCAAAGCAATCTGACCTCACGTCAGTGCTTTCTAATTTTTCATTTTATGCATTAGTTCTCGAAATATTCTTAACTAAATATTTGAAAATGAAGTGGTGTTTTCATGGCACTTGTTTTTTTTTTGTGAAAAATCGACATTTTGAAGTTCAAAACAACTATGACTGTGTCTTCCTTCCTCCAATCCACCGACATAGAAATCTTTAATCAAGATGTCGAACAAACAAAGCGTGTTGCGAAGGAGCTCAATATTGCTGAAACTCAATCTAAATTATCTTCGATATAATTCCCACTGAATGGCCAGCCAGATCGCCAGATCTGTCACCACTAGATTTCTTTCTTTAGGGCCACTTGAAGAGTAAAATTTACTCTACACAGCCCGATTCCTAGAAGATTTAAGAAGACGTATAGTGAACGAATGTCGTCAAATCACTCCAGAAATGCTGCAAAATGTGCGCCATCATTTCGAATAAAACTTATTTCATTGTATGGAAGCTAATAGTGAACAATTTTAATATTTAATTAATTGATGTGAGTTTTTGATAAATTATTTACTTTACTTTGAAAAGTCTTATTTCTTAGATCAATACCCTAGTAGCATTAACACGTACGGTATGACTTCATTTTCCCGGTGGTAGTTTGTAGTAGATGTTTTGCAATTTCGAATACAAGTACGGGAATTTTGGTGTTTCGGAAGCACGAAATGTCAATTATTCGCAAAAAATTAATTTAAGTGATAAAATTAACTAACGCATGAATATTTCGAGAACTAATGCATAAAATGAAAAAACAATTACTGTGCTGAAATCAGTATAAAAATACCTTTGAATTGATGTATCACTCACCCCATCTTCCCTATTCAAAAATTGGGGGTGGGGGTTGTAGCAGCATGGGTTTAAGCGCTATGCGCCCGTAACGTACATCTCAAAACAGAAATCGACCTGTCCGAGCATTTCTATCAAAAAAACTTATTTCGTCTGTAATCTCGTCTGTTTCGTTTTCAAATGACCACCCTGTATTTTAAATGATTGAGATTTCTTCAAGAAACGATAATTTATATAATAAAGTATTATTCACACATCAAATCTTTTCATTTATGATGAATGTATATTTCTCCTTGATTAGTTTATCATTTTCAGTAATTAATAGGAATTGATTAGCAGTTAATTCAAAAAACCCTTCTCTGAAGTTACATTTATTGTAACAATCGAATGCGATATTTTTATCTTTCAAATTTTTCGTTCCTTTGGGTAAAATTTCATAATTTTTTTTTCCTGACATATTTTTATATATATCAAGAGAAAATGTGAAATTATCAGAACTAATTTCTTGTTTTTATTCTAGAGTATTGAACAGGTTGCTCTCTTATAGAACTAAATCATGAAGAAGAAAATACTATTTCCGAACGAGAGATTGATTGCATTTTATCATTTTCATTCTTTACGGATGGAATAAATTTTACTTTTTTTTTTTCAATTGGTGTAGAATGAGTTACTGCATTTCATAGTCAATGTTGTCCTCCTGCACACGAGAACTTTTTCAGTTTTTTCTGATGAAGAAAATTTTATTTCTTTCTCGATTGGTGTAGAATGATTGACTGAACACGAGAAATTTGTTCTGTATTTTTCATAAGAAGATTTTCGGAAAGGCTCATTTCAGAAATGTGCCTTTTTGTGGAATAATATAGGTTCCTCCGGTTTTTAATATTATTCTTGTAACCACAAGAAAAACAAAATTCAGAAAAAATCGTTTCATCGGAGTGATAACTACTATACAAAATAGTTTCCTTCGAAAGATTATATTTACGAATCATCTCCTTTAATTTTGATATTTCAATACTATTGTGATTGTGTTTTGAAGTTTTTTCTTTTTTTTGTCGAGGCTATATTAATCTTTTCTTCCTCATTTTTTTCACCCTTACATGCAGATAATAATTGAAGAATTTGGTATGTGTTGCGCTGAAATATTCATTGAATAATTCTGCGATATTTTGTATCATAAGACGAAAAGATGAACAATGCGGAGTTTTTAACATAATTTCATAAAATCCCATCTTGTTTTTAACGATTTCATTATTGATTGAAAAGTTTGGTAATTCGTCAGGGGATATTTCTGGATAATGTATATTGATATATTCAGACAATTTCAACACGGGAAACTTTACTGGTCTTCCAGTAATGATTATTATATATTAGATGAAAAAACTTCAACCGAGACATGGCTCAGCATAAGGGTCCTAGCAGCTGGAGTTAACTGATGTCATCTCATGGCCGCCGTTTTGGTCATATATTATCCCCTCATACGCCCCCGCTATTTGTGGGAGTGCGTAATCCTTAGGGTCATCATTGCCATTTAACCGAAATTACCCAATGTGGGGAGCGGTCTCCCCACATTAAGTTTTCGGGGGCACCTTGAGCCCAAGATTGAAAGGTTCATAATTGGTTTGGTATATCGCTTATGCTTTTAATTTTGAATATTGAATCTGTTTGTTTGAATTAGACTGTTAGTTTAGATTTCGGATTCAAAGTGAAATGAGATTGGAATGTTGTTATTCAGTTTGAACTGTTTTGTGTGATTTGTGTTTTGAGAGAGAATAGATAGAGATTTTAGTTCATTGTATGTTGATTTGACTAAGTTTGATTGAAATTTTGAACAAGTTATTCGTTTAGTTACTTAATTCAGGGCCGGATTTAGAGGTGTGGGGGCCCCGGGGCAACAAATAAGTGGGGGCCCCCTAGCCTCGAATTATTTTCAAAATAAAATGGATGATCTTTTAAAGTAGGGGTTTTCAATACATAATTTATCGAGAAACCAAGATTCTTTTATTATTTAACAAAATTAGTAAAAAAAACAATAATTGAGCGGCATTAAATGAACGGAACCTTCCTAGCTTTTTGGCTGAAAAATCGTCAATTATTTCAGTAAAATCCAGTTCACGGAGTAAATCGCTCTCAATGCTTAGGAGAGTAAGCTTTGAGAGACGATTTTGTCCCATAGTCGTTCTGAGTCTATTTTTGATGATTTTCATTTTCGAAAATGATCGCTCTCCAGTGCAATTGGATACCATAAGAACCAAATACATTCTCAACGCGATTTCGATGTTTGGGAATGTAGCTCGGACACGCGTATTATGCCTAACGCTTCCCTTACGTAAAATTGAACAGTGGGCCGCCATACGCCTGCCTGAGCGTGAGCGCTTGCGCGGCACGTTTAATTCGTTTACGTTCACTCATCGAATACCACAACAGAAATTATTGTCCAGTAGAAGACTTTCGTCTTTTTTTTCATCATGATTTAATTACATTATAAAAAATATTGAAGGAAAATTTTTTTACTAGTGTTTCCTAGTTGAAATTTAAAATTTTTCTGAATTTTCTTGAGTGGTGGCCCATTTTTGTGGGGGCCCCGGGCAGTTGCCCTGTTGCCCCCTTAAATCCGGCCTGACCTAATTATCTCTGGTGAGATAAATATGCTCAATTATTGCTTCTGCCACTGAGGATGTGTAGCGGTATCACTTCACCGTGGTCAGAAGTTCGTGTTTACTGTCAGAATAATCGGACAGCCTTGAAATGACGTCGCTTGGAGTCTGCTGTCTCAGAATTAGGTATCTATTGCAATGAAAGAAAACATGCGTTGAGTTTTCATTAGAGCCACACTAGCACTCGAGGTTTTCCGCCAAATTCAGCGAATGTAGTTTGGCCTTGAATGGCCCATGCCCCGTTATTATACATGTAAGGTGGTACCCTGGTCGAAAATAGCCACGCGAGGTGGTAAAGTCGACATTGAGTGTCCACTCATATGTATTACTGCCCTTTGGTCCCTCGTCCCATCGTGCTTGCCAAGTACACGTGAGCTGAGCCTTGAGGTCCCGTAGGTACCTCTTGGCTATGCTTTTATTCGTCGGCGTATCCGTGTCCAACGCCGGGTAAAGGTGCTCCTCATATTTAAACGGAAGCCCTCTCCTAAAGTGCGACCTGGCCGTATCCTGGACAGGCGTAAGGTCTAAAGGCGTTTGGCCTGTCAAGACTTCTAGAGCAGAAGTGTTTACCGTCCGACAGGCCGTAGTCATCAGCAAAAGGATCGATCTGTGGCAAGCCGACAGATGTCTCCTAATGTGACTGTGGTTTGCCCTGTTGTACCACACACAGCATGCGTAAAATACCATAGGGGTGCACACTGCCTTGTAGTAGATCCACATCATCCGCCGCCCAGTCTCTCCAGTAGACTTGGTCAGTCTCTTGAACTTGTGGTTCAAAGAGATAACCTTGTCACGGAGGTACTTGACATGTGGGATAAATGTGAGTCCTTGATCAAAGATCACCCCGAGAAATTTAGTTTTGGCCTCCCACCTAAGTGTTCCCAACCCAGGGAGGACGAGTTGTACTTAGTTTTCCCTACAGTAAAACAGCATGTGTCTTCTTCAGGGAAAGAGAAAGTTTATTCTGCTTCAGCCAGGTCTCAACTAATGAGACTGTCCGTTGCAGAACTTCCTCAATTTCTAGGCGGCTTCTCGCGCGTATGAGGATGGCCAAATCATCCGCGTATGCCAGGGATAAGGCCGGCTCCGACAGAAGAATGGTCAATAACTCATCAATCAGGAGGTTCCACAGGAATGGTCCTAGGACGGATCCCTGTGGGCATCCACGATTGACTATCCTCCTGACACACAGACCATTCTGGTTAAAGAATATGTGTCTTTCGGATAAATACGACGCGATAAGCTTTACGTAAGGTGATCGGGGTATCGCCAACCGGAGTCAGCGGGTTACCACCGGCCACCACATGTTATCGAAGGCGCCTTCTATATCCGCGAATAGACCCGCCACATATGGTTGATCTAATTCTTGGACAAAGTTTACAACCTTCTGTATAGCATCCTCTGTGGACTTTCCGAGGCGGAAACCATGTTGGTGTTACGTTTCCTGGCCCGAGGATCTATACTGTTCGGTGATCCTTGGTAGGAGAAGCCGCTCAAATAATTTCCCCATCTCATTTAGCAGACAGACAGGCCTAAACGATTTAGGGTCGCTTGTTGGTCTGTTGGCTGCCTTGAGAATGAGGCATATTTTCCCAGTCTTCCAGTCCTTCGGGAAGTATTGATGTAGAAGACAAGAATTGTACAGGTTAAGTAATACGTCCGGATGATTGGCGTGGACCCTTTTCAGAATGGCTCCCGAAATAGAGTCCGGCCCCGGAGCGCATTTTTTTGTTTTCCTAGTTCGCCTCAACGCAGTGTCGATTTCGTTCGCATCGAAGGGAATTGATGCTTGAGCTAAAGACTCTATGTCCTCCTCACGGTTTTCACTGCACACTGTTGATTGTGCGGGGGAATCCGTCTGGACGTAGTCCAGAGGTACGAGTTTGTCAAGAAGAGCTCTGATAGAGTCCTCTAGAGTTGTCGTGTATTCCCCTTCCGTGACTTCAATCGACAAGATTACAGGGGTCTGGACACGTTCCATTGCCACCTTGTATCCCGTCGACCAGGGACTCTTTCTGAATTCGATTCCCAGGAATCTCTTCCAGAGTTCCAAGTTCGTCTGTCTGATCATTGTCACATATCTTGTGTTGGCCTGCCTGGATTCGGCAGCCATCCGCTCCAAAGAATGAGTATCCGTCAGGAGCCGTCTAGACCGGGCCTTCCAGTACCTCTTTCGCTTCCTATTGAGGTCGCTCTTTAGCGCCCTTAGTTCTTCCGTCCACCAACCCGCCTTGTGCCACGCACGAGTGGCTTCAACCGAGACAATAAACTTGAGAACGAAATGAAAAATAGTCAGAAATTAAAATAAAAAATATAAAAACTAATAAGCTGTGTGAAATCCGCTGCCAGCCGCCAGCTGCCAAAAACCAAAGATGCCCGAGCCACCTGCTGCTAGCTGGATTAGTGGCTGGTACAATATTCTTCCATTTCATTATACTCTTCACTGAAAGCGATTATTCTAGCTGCCAGAAATCCCAGCTGCTTCCGTTTTTCAGCTTCTTATCATCGCGGTGGAGGGTATTTTCACGTTTTCATTAATTATTGCACTGAATGAGATTGTTTGATGGGATTGAACTTTCATTTTCCGAGGTTTTCGGTAAAAAATGGTAGAATATGAAAAAATTGTTTTCACATATACGGACAATGACCGTCAATAAAAAACTAGTGGTTTGATGTTCCCCTACTAGTCTTCCAGTTACCCTGAAAAAATAAATCGGGTAAAAGCTTGCTTTCGGGGTAAAAACAACCCCAAACTGAAAAAAATACTAAACTTATTTATTTTCACATATTCAGCAGAAGACTGTCTAAATGAAACTAGTGGTTTTACGTTCCTCTAATTATCTTCAAACTACCGTGAAAAAATATATCGGGTACTAGCCTGCCTTCGGAATGAAACCTACCCCAACCTGATTAAAATACTTAATTAATTTTTTTTCGCATATTCAGCAGATGACTGTCAAAATGAAACTAGTGGTTTTCTGTTCCTCTAATCATCTTCAAACTATCGTGAAAAAATAAATCGGGTACTAGCCTGCCTTCGGGGCGTTAACTACCCCAAACTGATAAAAAACACTTAATTAATTTTTTTTCGCATATTCTGCAGATGACTGTCAAAATGAAACTATTGGTTTTATGTTCCTCTAATTGTCTTCACACTACCGTGAAAAAATAAATCGGGTACTAGCCTGCCTTCAGGGTGAAAACTACCCCTGATAAAAAACACTTAATTAATTTTTTTTCGCATATTCAGCAGATGACTGTCAAAATAAAACTAGTGGTTTTATGTTCCTCCAGTTGTTTTCAAACTACCGTGAAATAATAAATCGGGTACTAGCCTGCCTTCGGGGTGTAAACTACCCCCAACTGATAAAAAACACTTAATTAATTTTTTTTCTCATAGTCAGCAAATGACTGTCAAAATAAAACTAGTGGTTTTATGTTCATCTAGTTGTCTCTAAACTACCGTGAAAAAAATAAATCGGGTACTAGCCTGCCTTCGGGGTCAAAACTACCCCAAATTAATAAAAAACACTTAATTAATTTTTTTTCGCATATTCAGCAGATGACTGTCAAAATGAAACTAGTGGTTTTATATTCCTCTAGTTGTCTTCAAGCTACAATCATGCTTTGCACAATCTCCAACAGAACAATGCCGAATTTTCAATAATTTTGAATTCTAAACAAACAATTTACTACAAACCATATAGATTATCAGAAAAAGAAAAAACAATCATGAAAGAGAAAGTGAATGAATCATTAACTGCAGGTATTATACAATCCTCAAATTCATCATATGCTAGCCCTGCAATTTTAGTTATAAAACCAAATGGGATTATAGGCTCTGTATTGATTATAGAAAACTAAATGCCATTACTGTAAAGGACCGATACTCACTATCTAATATCTAATTAGGCGGGAATAAATATTTCTGTAGTCTAGATATGAAGCAAGGTTATTACCAAATTCTATTAGTAAAAGATTCGATAGACAAAACTGCATTTATAACTCCAGATGGACAATATGAGTTTCTTCGCCTACCATTTGGTTTATGTAATGCGCCCTCAGCTTTTCAAAGGTTAATAAATAATAGTATAGGCACACTACGCCATACGGAAATATTAGTTTATCTAGATGACATTTTGATACCATCAAAATCAGTATCTCAAGAAATGGAAAAACTAAACACCATCTTAAACATTTGCGAGGAAAATAATTTGAAATTGAATTAAGAGAAGTGCTATTTTTTCAAAACCAAATTAGATTTTCTGGGGTTCGAGATTAATGAGAATGAAATCAAACCCGGTTCAAAGAAAGTAAAAGCTATTCAAGATTTCAAAAACCCTTCCAATGTCCATGAAGTGAGGCAATTTTTAGGTCTGAGTTCGTATTTTAGAAAGTTTATTAAAAATCATGCTAAAATAGTTGCGCCTTTAACAAAACTACTAAGAAAAGACGTCAAATGGCAATGGGGTGAAGATCAAAACACAGTAGTTTTGAAAATAAAATCAATTTTAAGTAATGAACCTGTTCTAACTATTTTTAACTCAGATGCAAAGAAAGAATTACATACCGATGCCAGCTCAAAGGGTATTGGCGCTATTCTTTTTCAAGAGTCTCTTGAAGGATTAAAACCAGTGGCTTATTACAGTAGAGCAACAACCGCGGATGAATCTTTTACCATTCATATGAATTGGAAACATTAGCCGTTGTCGAATCCATAAAACGATTCAGAATTTACCTTCATGGTATTCATTTTAAAATAGTAACAGATTGTAGCGCAGTTCGAAGTATATTTGTAAAAAAAAGAATTAGTCCCCAGAATAACTAGGTGGTGGTTGGTTATTGAAGATTACCATTTTGAAATTGAGCATCGTCCAGGGTGTAAAATGTCACATGTTGGATGCTTTAAGTAGAAACACAGAAAATATTCTGAGAATAGAAATTGACGACTGGGCATTAACAGTTCAAATGCAAGACGAACAAATAAGAGTAATTCGTGAAAAATTAAAGTCTGGAACTGCCGACAAGGAAATAAAAAGCACATATTGTCTCAAGAAAGATAGGGTTTACAGAAAAATTTTGACTGACGAATTAAGACTAGTAATTCCGAAAATATGTAGATTTAATATAATGAGAAGATATCACGACGAAATAGGTCACTTAGGTCTAAAACGATGCGAAACCTTAATAAAAAGTATAGAGAACGAAAATGAGTGGATCAACAAACTTCCAGATGTGGTCTGGGGAATGAATAATACTATTGTAGCGAAAACCTCGCAGGATTAAGAGAATAAAGGTTTTGCTCACAAAAGTAGTTTCATTACAACCAAGTTGTAACAATATCCATTCGTTTGCAATTTTTCTGCAATTAACACCTCATAAATTATTAATAATTTATGCAAATTTGACATATTCCTTCTGAGATAAAAGCCTCGTGCATGGAGTTTTTTTTAATTCTAAAATTTCCAATAATCCCTGTATTTGGTAATAATAGTCGCTATTATGTTTGATTCCTCCTTCTTTGTATAAATATTTTATTTCTGCTTTATCAGGATTGCAATCTTTTATATTGAATGGACATATCACTTCTATAATATTGTTAGCATCAATAAGTCCATCAGGGGAACCAGCTAAATATGGAAAATTTTTATGAACAACCAAACCAGAATTTTTATAGGTACAATTGGTTTTTTTTTAAATATTCGTTGATAGCCTTGGTCTCAAACTTAATTCCATGTGCAATCGCTTCTGTATTTATTCGTTCTTGAGCGAAAATTTTTTTTGCCAAATTATTTTTGGATCCTTGGGATATTGCCTTACATATTTTTCCGAAATTGGAAGCAGTTATTCGTATTTTGCATTCACTAAACCATGTTTCACAATTTCTCTGACTTCTTGTTCTGAATTCGATGTAATTTATGCTTGCCTGTTGCAACTTTTGCATGAATGCATTACACATAGTTTGGAATCTGGAGATGCAAGTTTTGCAGTAAAATTTTTGGGTGTAGCTTTTATCAACTGATTGTTCGTCGCACATTTGGTGAATCCAACCCTTGCATTTATCGCAAGCCACCCAGTCTGCAGTAATATCAAGGTCTCCCAAACCACAATACATACATTCATAGATATTTGTCTCACTGATACTGCTATTAGCAGTGCAAATATTGCAGGAAAATGGTGCATTTGTGGCATTATCTTTCAATGAGTATCACAATTAATGTGGAGATCCAATTTAAAACCATCACATTTTTTTCAATCAATGCCATTGTTAGCAATTAAAATCTATGTTCATCGAGCAACGGTGTACACAATCTGGCAACACCGCTAACGCTCGGGGTACCTGCTAGCCTGCCACCATTTTAGTTCCTCTTTGTTAACAGTACAGTACAGTACAGTCCACGAGCTCTACCAAGACAGAGCACAGTTTGTATTATCCATTTCTACAATGATAATTCATTAAAGTTTTAAAGTAAATTAAAGTGTTTAAATTGACAAGTTTAAACGAGCAGACAGCTCAACCATTTGAAGTATAAACGAGCAGACAGCTCAACCAGCCATATTCTGGGTCCTTGTATCCACAGCAGATGCATTTTTTTTTCGGAAACTTCATCAATCGCCACAATTTCGTCCTCTCATATTTTTTTAATTTGATTTTTCGTTCAAAATTGTTTGAGGTAACAACCAGAAAAATGCGTGTGTGATAATACTTTATTTGTTTTCTTCCAAGTTTCTTCTGCTTCAAATTCGCTAGCGGGATCCTTCTCTCTTTTTCGTTGCTTTGTTAGTTTAGACTTGGGGATTTTCATTTTAAATTCCTTATAAGAGGCTAAAATAAGACTTCCTCAAGAATCTCGAACATTTCAAATTTCGTTCGCCTGCGAGGACGTTTTTTTTAAATTACCAAAATAATTTTCCACATAAGTATTTGTGACGTGTTTCTCATTTGTTCTCATTTTTAGGATTATGCCAGTCCATAAGGAACAAAATGGCAAATATTTCAGTAATAGTCTATGTAAAAACTTTTCACTTTCATATTTATTGGTTTCTGTCTTTTCTTTCACGTCTCTCAATTCATGAGATCTTTTGATCTTGTTGAGAATTTCCTTGAAATGCTTGTAGAAAGCACTCGATCTATGTAAACCACTGACTTCCTTTTCACATACATCTGATATTTCCGATTTCAACGATTCTGCAAAGTAAGAATTGTTCCTTATATCTTTTTTTCTTCTACTGCGAACAATTTAGAAATTTGGTACCTCATGTAAGGATTTTCATTTGGACGTACCAGTAGGTTGGCTATAGTTCCAAACCACATTACCAATTCACCAATGGAATCCATATTTATGGAAAATGTCATAATATCCTTGTAAAACAATTTCGCCTCACAGTCCGAAAAACATTCATCTACATCTTTGCTGATATTTTTCATAAGATGGGCGCTACATAAATAAATGGTTATGAAGTTTTCGAGTTTTTCCAGCTTCGGTTTGTTAGATAAAACAGTAATCTCATACGTCTTCTGGATATATTCTAGTAGCGACATTCGATTGCATGCTCTACATATTTCATGTAAATTTGTGAAACTGGAATCAGTTACAACTGATCCAAACACAGGCCATTTATTTAGTTCTTCGCAGAACGTTCTCAAAATCCAAAAATATTTTATGTATTGTTTTTGCATGATGTGTTCCCGATACCATTTCAAAAATTGGGAAAATGCGTCTTGTAGATATAGGTAGTACAGCCGAATATAAATATACCCTTTTCGACGTGTCGATCGGTTTTCGGACTCTACTTCCAGTCGCATCGAAATATATCATCGGCCTATCTACACCACGGCTTTTATCAATTACTTCTAATTGTTCCTGGCTGCAAATCTTTACGTTGAAAGGTATGCAAATTTCTTGTATATATTCTGTATGAAGAATTTGCATTTTAATCAAATTCATCAAGTCATTTTTATCCCTATCCAGATAAGCGATTGCCTCAGACTTCATTTTTAGGATAGTACAATCAGATTTTATGTCTTGAAGATTTCCCAAATTCACCAATTCTTCATTTGCTTTATTAATGGTTTTTCTTTTATAGTCTGAAGAGATCGCATGGAGAAGTTTTTTTTTCACTAATGTTCGTTCTATCTCCTGACATAGCTAGTTATTCTATCCGGATGACAAAAATTCAAAGAAGATGAGAAAACTTCAACATTCCTGGATCTAACTATAATTTTGAATTTTTTGCAATTATTATTATTTTTACATGCGGCATAAATCTTGATAGTTCCGTCTTTCAAATACTTGGGATATTTTATAACAATGTTACAAATATTATTTACTCTTTTCATAATTTGATTCCTAATATAATACGAATAGTATTTTTTCACCAAACGGCCATTTTTTATGATGACACTGAATACTTTATCCTCTATTGTAAATGATCCTTCAAAAACAGTGCAGTTTTTAAAAGATCCAGAGGGTAAATTCTCCACATTTTTCGCATTAGTCGGTATTATTCTATTAATGTCATTGATAGAGGATATATTTTCAATATATTTCGGAATATTGAAACTATCTGGTGTAACATCATGCGTAATCCCCTGATTTTCACTTTCATTCTTCATACTCGAAAACGATTTTTCATGAGAACTCTCCGAAACGAATGCTTGAAATTCTTGTTGTTCCGGCAATGTCAATTCTGGATTTCTAGTATTGCAACTAATTAAGAGCTCTTCATTAGACCTATTGAATTCAAAACGTGACAGTTCTAAAATGTCTTGAGATGAATTTTTCGAAATCATTTTTGACAAATCAATAGGTACAACTGTTTCTACTATTTCTTTAATAGGAGATATATTTTCAATAAAATTCGGAATTATAAAACTGTCTGGTGTAACATCATGTTCTGAACTTTTAGCAGTGAAAGAAGTTGGAAGCTCTTCATGTGACATCGAAGTTGGCGATTCATTGATCTCGCGAGTTGTCATTTCACTAGAATTTTCACTAAATATTTTCGAATTGGTATTCCGTTCTGTGTTTTGAAAACATTTTTTTAAGATGATAATAAAGTTGCTTTCTACGTTTTATGCTCTTGTCACTTATTCTAAGCTTTTGACAAATGCACTTATATTGAAGAGAATTCCTATTTCTATACCTATCTCTTCATCTCTATTCGATCGATATCAGAATAATTTATTTTGATCAAATTGCTTCGTTTGGTTTAGATAAGACCTATCTCTTCATCTCTATTCGATCGATATCAGAATTATTTATTTTGATCAAATTGCCTCGTTTGGTTTCAATAAGACCCTTTTCGTCAACTAAGGTATTCATAACACTCCTCAAGTTAATTTTCACTTTATGAATATACGAATGTATTTTAGAAGGAAATCTAAAATTTTTCATCCTCAGATTTTTACACATACTACTGAAAAATGGATCGTTTGTTTTCAAACTGAAAATATAATCGAATCACCGATTATCGATATCCAGGGCAATTATTGAAATTTTTCTCAATAAATAATTTCTCTTCATTATTGATAAATTGATGAATATACCTTTCAGAATTATATAAACAGGACTTACATCAACTAAATTTTACAAGAAATTTCGTAAACACGAACTAACTTAAATGACAGCAAATTTTCACTTTGTCTCAAGCACAAAAAAACCTTCACCTTATCACTGCGAGAATAAGTATTTACTAAACGAAATTCACAAATTCTGCAACAAGCCATTAAACCATAATAAAACCCAGATGTTTGAACCTCTTTTCGGAAAACATTCCTTATCGCAACCAACCAAATTTGCACTTTTTGTTCATTTGGGTAGGTAGGATGGTGCACGATTTATTTTTTGAGGAAGAAAAAACATGTTTCGAAAATTTTGAGACCAACAGTTTGCTAAATGTGTGAAAAAAATTAATTAATTAATAAAGTATTTTAATCAGTTTGGGTTAACTTTCACTCCGATGGCAGACTAGTACCCGATTTATTTTTTCACGGTAGTTTGGAGACAACTAGAGGGACATAAAACTTTCAGTTTCATTTTGACAGTCATCTGCTGAATAAAATCTTGAATGGTTGAGGTCCTCACTTGATGGAAATCCATTTTCATTTAGTTTGAATATGATTAAATAAAAACTTATTTAATAAAATTTCCACATTTATTGTGTTTTAACAATATGTAACACTACATTTGCAACAATTGTTTCGCCAAATTCTTGGCTTCTTCAGGCGAGTTCGATGTTAAACTACTCCAAAAATTTTTGAGTCTTCCTTATATATTTCTCAAGATGGAAGAGGGGGGACCGTTATTCTAAATGCTTCTGGGATTTTTTATGGCATGTTCATCAATGGTGATCTGTTGACATCCGTTTGGTCATTGAGTAAGATATTTTGCTTGTTATATCTGTTAATTTTTTTTTTTTTATTAACAGATATAACAAGCAAAATATCTTACTCAATGACCAAACGGATGTCAACAGATCACCATTGATGAACATGCCATAAAAAATCCCAGAAGCATTTAGAATACCGGTCCCCCCTCTTCCATCTTGAGGAATATATAAGGAAGACTCAAAAATTTTTGGAGTAGTTTAACATCGAACTCGCCTGAAGAAGCCAAGAATTTGGCGACACAATTGTTGCAAATGTAGTGTTACATATTGTCAAAACACAATAAATGTGGAAATTTTATTAAAAAAGTTTTTATTCAATCATATTCAAACTAAATAAATCTGCTGAATATGCGAAAAAAAATTAATTAAGTGTTTTTATCAGTTTGGGGTAGTTTTCACCCCGAAGGCAGGCTAGTACCCGATCTATTTTGTCACGGTAGTTTGAAGACAACTAGAGGAACATAAAACCACTAGTTTTATTTTGACAGTTATCTGCTGAATATGCGAAAATAAATAAGTTTATTATTTTTTTTTCAGTTTGGGGTTGTTTTTACCCCGAAAGCAAGCTTTTACCCGATTTATTTTTTCAGGGTAACTGGAAGACTAGTAGAGGAACATCAAACCCTTAGTTTTATATTGACGGTCATTGTCCGTATATGTGAAAACAATTTTTTCATATTCTACCATTTTTTACCGAAAACCTCGGAAAATGCAAGTTCAGTCTCATCAAACAATCTCATTCAGTGCATTAATTAATGAAACGTGAAAATACCCTCCACCGCGATGATAAGAAGCTGAAAAACGGAAGCAGCTGGGATTTCTGGCAGCTAGAATGTTCGCTTTGAAGAGAATAATGAAATGGAAGAATATTGTACCCGCCACTGATCCAGCTAGCAGCAGGCGCCTCGGGCAACTTCGGTTTTTGGCAGCTGGCGGCTGGCAGCAGTTTTCACACAGCTAAACTAAAAAAGGTAAAATATTTAAATATATAAAAATGATGAATGAAAAAAGTGTAAGAAACTCACCAGAGTTGATGAAATTCACAAACTTTCTGTTTTTAACGAATTTTCGTGAAAAATTACCAATTAAGTGGAAATTTTTCCGAACACCACTTCACTAAAAACTTGTCAAACAGATCGTAATGAAAATTACGGAATATCACTCGAAAACAGTAAATTCTCCGATCGGAATGATTATTCTTGTGCAAACGAAAATGAGAAAAAAATTCTTCAGAATATTCTCACACACTCACGAAACGTAAGCAGACCTATAGAGTATAGAACAATTCAGCATGGAATGAGAGGTTTCGCAAATTCCCATTATTTATTTTTCTCCGCCTACAATAAAATTAGGCAAGGGTTGTGGTGAAATTTTCGGAAGTTTTTGAAATCTAGATTTACGCCGCCATCCAGATGTTTTCGGTCTTGTTTATGAATCTTACATAAACAAGCGTCGAGAGAAAGGGCGCTAGTGTAAATATATTTTTACGGCCCTTATACACCTTTTTGAAGATGGGAAAGTCCAAGGTAGGCTGGCTGAAGGAATCTCGATAACTATAGCAGCTAGAAGAAAACTGATGAAACATTCTCGAGCTCTTTTTTCCTGAAAAATGCGAATATGAAAATGGGTCCAGCCTACTGTTCATAAATTTTAAGTTATGAACGAAAATTAAGAAATTGTCATTTTCAATCAGCTGAATAACTCGCACGAACTATTTTGCGAGATATGACGTTTTTTCTGAATGTAAAAGCCGTGGCTGTGTTATATCCTCAATTTTGAGATATCCCGACGTTGCCGCAAATTCATCTGATTACTGACTATGGTAGAGCATTTAAAAACGAATAATTCGTCATGAGAATTATTTTGGAGCTCGAACTATTTTGGGAGATATTACGTTTTTTCTGAATGTAAAAACCGTGGCTGGGTTAAATCCTCAATTTTAAGACATCCCGATGTTGTCGCAAATTCACCTGATTACTGATTATGATAGAGCATTCAAAGGCGAATAATTCGGTATAAGAATTATTTTGGAGCACGAACTATTTTGGGAGATATTACGTTTTTTCTGAATGTAAAAACCGTGGCTGGGTTAAATCCTCAATTTTGAGATATGCCGACGGTGTCGCAAATTCTTCGGATTACTGATTATGATGAAGCATTTAGAGACGAATAATTAAGTATAAGAATTATTTTGGGGCACGAACTATTTTGGGAGATACTACGTTTTTTCTGAATGTAAAAACAGTGGCTGGGTTGAATCCACAATTTTGAGATATCCCGACGGTGTCGCAAATTCATCGGATTACTGATTATGATAAAGCATTTAGAGACGAATAATTAAGTATAAGAATTATTTTGGGACACGAACTATTTTGGGAGATATTACGTTTTTTCTGAATGTAAAAACTGTGGCTGGGTTAAATCCACAATTTTGAGATCTCCCGACGGTGTCGCAAATTCATCTGATTATGATTATGATAGAGCATTCAAAGACGAATAATTCGGTATGAGAATTATTCTGGAGCTTGAACTATTTTGGGAGATATTACGTTTTTTCTTAATGTAAAAACCGTGGCTGGGTTAAATCCTCAATTTTGAGATATCCCGACGGTTTCGAAAATTCATCTGATTACTGATTATGATAGAGCACTTAAGGACGAATAATTCGGTATTAGAATTATTTTGGAGCACGAACTATTTTGGGAGATATTCAGGGCTATTCACTAACTCAAGTTGCTTTCGCCGTGGCTATCCAAAGCAACTCGTAGAACAACTTTCGATAGCCACTGCTACCCTTTTTTGGTATTCTCTAACTAACCATTAACAACTGTTGTTATCATAACAACTTTTTATGAAGAGAGTCATGGCAACACCGCAAAATAGTTCAAATGTCCGTTTTCTCGATTCAACCATAGACAAATGATATGGATTTGTCTGTGGAATAAACACATACATAACCTTCAAAATCACGAAAAATGACCGTTAAAGAAAGTTGGGAAAAGATTTCAATTATTTTCGAGGAATCTGTACTGTAACTATGGAAGAAGAGGTTATATAAAAGACAATTTTCGGTATTTTTAATTTAACATCACTTATTTTAGACATAACAGGTTTAAAAAGGCAAGCAATGAAGATATCAATTTATGATGAATTTCCTGAGCGAACATAAAGTGATTATGAAAGTAAAACTATCGCCAGCTGAATCAGTAAAAGTTGGAGAACTGTGAATGCAACTCACAAAAGAGTTGAATAATATGAAGACAGCGTTAAGCCTTTGCAGCAGTGGCGGATTCACCCTACAATACTCTATATTAATACCTTTGTAATTCCAAATTCATTAAAAAGTTCATTTGCACTAAAAATGTCATTCTTATTCGATTAAAACTTCTAATTGTTCACATGAATGAAAAAAAAAACAAAAAACAAACAGTAGCCGACAATAGTGGTTATCGATAGCTACACCTATAAAGCAGTTGCCAGTAAACTAGTAGGGATAGTCACTAGTCGTTATGCATAGTAACTTTCATAACCACTTTCTTGAATAGTGAATACCGATTTTGCGCTTAGCAACTGACCTTGAAGATGACCACGATTTTCAGTGGCTATTCATAGCAACTTGAGTTAGTGAATAGCCCTGATTACGTATTTTCTGAATGCAAAAACCATGGCTGGAATAAATCCTCAATTTTGAGATATCTTGACGGTGTCGCAAATTCATTTGATTACCGATTATGATAGAGCATTCAAAGACGAATAATTCGGTATAAGAATTATTCTAGAGCTCGAACTATTTTGGGAGATATTACGTTTTTTCTGAATGTAAAATCCGTGGCTGGGTTAAATCCTCAATTTTTTTGAATTTTCAGGTATCCCGACGGTGTCGTAAATTCATCTGATAACTGATTATGACAAAGAATTTAAAGACGAACAATTCGGTATGAGAATCATTTAGCAGCACGAACTATTTTGGGAGATATTACGTTTTATCTGAATGTAAAAACCGTGGCTGAGATAAATCCTAAATTATGAAATATGCCGACGGTGTCGCAAATTCATCTGATTACTGATTATGATAGAGCATTTAGTGACGAATAATTCGGTATAAGAATTATTCTGGAGCACGAACTATTTTGAGAAATATGACGTTTTTTCTGAATGTAAAAATCGTGGCTGAGCTGTATACTGAATTTTCAGGTATCCCGATGGTGTCGCAAATTCATTTGATCACTGATTATGATAGAGCATTCAAAGACAAATAATTCGGTATGAGAGTTATTTTGGAGCACGATTTATTTTGGGAGATATCACGTTTTTTCTGAATGTAAAAACCGTGGCTGGGATAAATCCTCAATTATGAGATATGCCGACGGTGTCGCAAATTCATCGGATTACTGATTATGATAGAGCATTCAAAGACGAATAATTCGGTGTAAGAATTATTCTGGAGCACGAATTATTTTGGGAGATATTACGTTTTATCTGAATGTAAAAACCGTGGTTGGGTTAAATCCTCAATTTCGAGATATCCCGACGGTGTCGCAAATTCATAGGATTACTGATTATGATAGAGCATTCAGTGACGAATAATTCGGTATAAGAATTATTCTGGAGCACGAACTATTTTGAGATATGACGTTTTTTCTGAATGAAAAACCGTGGCTGAGCTGTATACTGAATTTTCAGGTATTCCGATGGTGTCGCAAATTCATTTGATTACTGATTATGATAGAGCATTCAGAGACGAATAATTCGGTGTAAGAATTATTCTGGAGCATGAAGTATTTTGGGAGATATTACGTATTTTCTGAATGTAAAAACCATGGCTGGGATAAATACTCAATTTTGAGATATCCCGACGGTGTCGCAAATTCATCGGATTACTGATTATGATATAGCATTCAGAGGCAAATAATTCGGTATAAGAATTATTTTTGGAACACGAACTATCTTGGGAGATATTACGTTTTATCTGAATGTAAAAACCGTGGCTGAGCTGTATACTGAATTTTCAGGTATCCCGACGGTGTCACAAATCCATCTGATTAATGATCACGATAGAGCATTCAAAGACAAATAATTCGGTATAAGAATTATTTCGTAGCATGAACTATTTAGGGATATATTACGTATTTTCTGAATGTAAAAACCGTGGCTGGGTTAAATCCTCAATTTTGAGATATTCCGACGGTGTCGCAAATTCATCTGATTACTGACTATGGTAGAGCATTTAAAGGCGAATAAGTCCGTATAAGAATTATTTTGGAACACGAACTATTTTGGGAGATATTTCGTTTTTTCTGAATGTAAAAACCGTGGCTGGGATAAATCCTCAATTTTGAGATATCCCGACGGTGTCGAAAATTTATCTGATTACTGATTATGATATAGCATTCAAAGACGAATAATTAGGTTTAAGAATTATTTTGGAGCATGAAGTATTGTGGGAGATATTACGTATGTTCTGAATGTAAAAACCGTGGCTGGGATAAATCCGCAATTTTGAGATATCCCGACGGTGTCGTAAATTCATTTGATTACTGATTATGATATAGTATTTAGAGACGAATAATTCGATATAAGAATTAGTTTTGGAGCACGAACTATTTTGGGAGATATTACATTTTATCTGAATGTAAAAACCGTGTTTGGGTTAATCCTCAATTTTGAGATATCCCGACGGAGTCGCAAATTGATCTGATTACTGATTATGATAGAGCATTCAGTAACAAATAATTCGGTTTAAGAATTATTCTGGAGCACGAACTATTTTGAGAGATATGACGTTTTTTCTGAATGTAAAAACCGTGGCTGAGCTGTATACTGAATTTTCAGGTATCCCGATGGTGTCACAAATCCATCTGATTAATGATTACGATAGAGCATTCAAAGACAAATAATTCGGTATAAGAATTATTTCGTAGCACGAACTATTTTGGGAGATATCACGTTTTATCTGAATGTAAAAACCGTGGCTGAGTTAAATCCTCAATTATGAAATATGCCGACGGTGTCGCAAATTCATCTGATTACTGATTATGATATAGCATTCAGAGACGAATAATTCGATATAAGAATTAGTTTTGGAGCACGAACTATTTTGGGAGATATTACGTTTTATCTGAATGTAAAAACCGTGTTTGGGTTAATCCTCAATTTTGAGATATACCGACGGAGTCGCAAATTGATCTGATTACTGATTATGATAGAGCATTCAGTAACAAATAATTCGGTATAAGAATTATTCTGGAGCACGAACTATTTTGAGAGATATGACGTTTTTTCTGAATGTAAAAACCGTGGCTGAGCTGTATACTGAATTTTCAGGTATCCCGATGGTGTCACAAATCCATCTGATTAATGATTACGATAGAGCATTCAAAGACAAATAATTCGGTATAAGAATTATTTCGTAGCACGAACTATTTTGGGAGATATCACGTTTTATCTGAATGTAAAAACCGTGGCTGAGTTAAATCCTCAATTATGAAATATGCCGACGGTGTCGCAAATTCATCTGATTACTGATTATGATATAGCATTCAGAGACGAATAATTCGATATAAGAATTAGTTTTGGAGCACGAACTATTTTGGGAGATATTACGTTTTATCTGAATGTAAAAACCGTGTTTGGGTTAATCCTCAATTTTGAGATATCCCGACGGAGTCGCAAATTGATCTGATTACTGATTATGATAGAGCATTCAGTGGCAAATAATTCGGTATAAGAATTATTCTGGAGCACGAACTATTTTGAGAGATATGACGTTTTTTCTGAATGTAAAAACCGTGGCTGAGCTGTATACTGAATTTTCAGGTTTCCCGACGGTGTCGCAAATTCATCTGGTTACTGATTATGATAGAGCATTCAGTGACGAATAATTCGGTATAAGAATTATTCTGGAGCACGAACTATTTTGAGAGATATGACGTTTTTTCTGAATGTAAAAACCGTGGCTGAGCTGTATACTGAATTTTCAGGTATCCCGATGGTGTCGCAAATTCATTTGATTACTGATTATGATAGAGATGATTCAGATGATTCAGAGACGAATAATTCGGTGTAAGAATTATTCTGGAGCATGAAGTATTTTGGGAGATATTACGTATTTTCTGAATGTAAAAACCATGGCTGGGATAAATACTCAATTTTGAGATATCCCGACGGTGTCGCAAATTCATCGGATTACAGATTATGCATTCAGAGGCAAATATATAAGAATTATTTTTGGAACACCAACTATCTTGGGAGATATTACGTTTTATCTGAATGTAAAAACCATGGCTGAGCTGTATACTGAATTTTCAGGTATTCCGACGGTGTCCCAAATTCATCTGATAACTGATTATGACAAAGCATTCAAAACCGAATACTTCGGTTAAAAAATTATTCTGGAGCACGCATTATTTCGGAAGATATCACATTTTATCTGAATGTCAAAAGCATTGTAGAATAAAATTTTACTTGATAAAATTCACTTTTATATATTCCAACAATCGAATTTTATCTGATTCGAAAGAGTTGATAAATATTTCAACTTTTCTTTATTCATTTTTCCTCTCCCTATCGCCAGACATAAGAAAAGCGACATAATAAAAAACATTGCAATTATGAAATACAGCTCTTGAAAGAAGGAAATACTCAGGATCTAATATTATCTGCTGCTGAATAATGTTGTTGAAAATCATGTGGAAATTGTAAATTACAGATCAGTAATACAACGAGTCTGTTAACTGAAGGTGCGTTGAAATGAAACTTATAAATCCAATGATTTTCTTGAATTTTAACTTTGAAGACTGTAGGTATTTGATCACAATATAAATTCTAGGAAAACTCAAAAATAAAATGGGAAGCAGAAACTGTACATTCAATGGAGAAAAATTTCATTTCTTGAAATCACCTAGGTACAAAAAATGGTTAGCAGATTGCAAATTGGAAGTAGTGACTTGTACAGATTCCAAAGCTATACATCAGGGGGATGAAGTCTGGGTTCTATGCTCTACCAAACATGGCTATCGGAAGGAAATACGACTGAGTGAGACAGAGATATTTTCGTAAAGAACAAAGGAGATTTTTGGTAGGGTAGACGGAAGACACATGCCCCGACTGGGGCAAAAATAAAACCATTTTGCTGAAAAAAAAAAACAAAGACCCGTTAATAGTTAAATCATACAGACCTTTCACATTATCTTCAATGATAGAAAAGGTCTTTTGGGGTTTGATCGACCAACAGATGCGGAAGAAATTGAAGTTCTTTCATCGACAAAAGGGTTTTGTCAAAGAAAACGGCACCTTCGCTAACATTCATATCCTTAACGAATTAATACTCAAAACAAAGAGGAATGGAGATGACCTAGTGGCGGTCATGCTCGATCTATGCCAAGCTTTTGACAGGGAGATCCACTCTCTCCGCTCATATTCAACCTCATTTTGGAACCGCTTTTGGTCAACTTAGATCAAATGAGTGGATACCAGGTGGGAGAACAAGAGGTCTCCTACTTGGCCTTTGCTGACGACCTGACAGTGGTCGCCGACAAAGCCCAGAGGATGATCAAGATCATTGAGAAGTTTATTGGACGTCTAGGTATGGACATCTCATCCTCGAAGAGTATCTGCTTCCAGATAGTTGGTACTAGCGGATCCTTCCGCATGGATGACCCCGGCCTACGTTGCTACGTTGCAGTGTAGTACACTGGATGAACTCAAGGATTCTGACCTGGCAATGGTATTGATGCCAAAAGAAATAAGGATGGAAAAAGGTGCCCATAAACAGGTGGCCGAAAGATTTCCTGATATTCGAAATCTACATGAAGAAGAAAATATAAGTTGTATTATACAACAAACAACAATAAGGAATGGACGGGAAGAGAAAACTGATAAGAGATATATTTATCGTCTCACGGTAGAAACTGTTGATAACTGGATTGTCTACTTGGCGCTTAAAGAACTGAGCAACGAGTTGAATAAAGAAGCGAGACAGGAAATACTTATACACAGGATTACGGGTATCCGAGATGATCGTCTGAGAAAACTTGCTGAACTTGCGTTCAAGGATAGTACAGTAAGAGCGAAAATCTGTGTGAAAGAGAAGAACCAAAGAGAAAAAAGAACCAAAACCACAAATAAAAATAAGATTCATGCAACGGATGCTCTAATTGTGAAATGCGATGGCAAGACGTACGCGGAACAAGTTGCAGAGGTAAAAAGTAATTTAAAGGATTCGAATATGGGAGTGAATATAAAGCAAATAAGGAAGACTAGGGACGGTGAAGTACTCATAAAATTACAGAAGCACGAACCATTGGGCGTAAAGTTAAAGCTTGAATTATCTCAGAGACTAGGTAAACAAAAAGTGAGGATGCATGGACTAGTTGTAACAACAGCTAAACAAGAAGTAGAGCAGGTGTGTGAAGAATTATCTGGCATGCAAGATGAGGACGAGGGTTCCTGTGAGGTTTTTAGGTTGACTCCAAGCATAGGGGACTGTCAGGTGGCTATGGTCAGAGCTAGAGGGAAAATGAAGGAAAATCTGAGTAAAAAGAAATATGTCCTGATAGGAGTAGTATTATGCAGGATAAGCAGAAGATTCGTACAAAAGCGATGCCATAGATGTTGGGAACTGGACCACATAATGAAGAGTTGTGATGGAATCGATAGAAGGGATTTGTGTCTTAACTGCGCCAAACCAGATCATCAGGCAAGGGACTGTAAGAATAGGAGTCGGTGCATTCATTGTAATATGGATGGACACAGAAGCTGGGCTTGTCGGAGGCTTAAACCTGCCCTCAACGAATCTGGATAATGGCTAATTTGAACATACTCCAGATTAACGTGGGACGTGCCCGTGCCGCCCACGATTTAATCCAAGTCACGGAGAGGGAGAACTGTGTGGACGTGTCAACTGTGTCGGAGCCGAATCTGCGTGTGGTAAATGCTGGAGGCTGGATGGTTGACCTGAGGGGAGATGTGGCGGTGAAAGTAAGGTGTAGGGATCGCTATGTGGTACAAGCCAGTGGTAGAGGCAATGGCTTCGTCTGGATGAGTGATGGAAAAATAAGGATCATAGCGTGTTATATATCTCCTAATGTAGGTATTGAGATGTTTGGTCCGCTGCTGGATGATCTAACTGCTGTGGTACAAGGCTCAAATGAGGAAACAATAATAACGGGAGATTTTAATGCAAGTGGACTCTTGTGGTCCGAGCTAAGAGAGGATAGGAGGGAAATATTGGTGGCTCAATGGGTGGACCAAATGGACTTCAACATATTAAATAAGAGAGGAGAGCACACGTTCGAGAGAGAAAATACGGGATCGACGATAGACCTCACAATGGTATCTGGCATGTTGGGGAGAATTGAGAGCTGGAGAATATTGGAGGAGGAATCATTTAGCTACCACAAATATATTCTGCTGAGGTTGAGAGGAGCTCAACATGTCCCGCCCGTGAGGAGTAGCAGGATCAGTGATGGATGTATCGTGAAAGGTAACTATAAGGTTCGCTTTAAGGAGGTGCTAACTGCTTTGCTGCAGGAGGGAAGGGAAGTTTTTGAGAGTATAGAGGAGGCATGCAAGCAGACTTGTCCCAGTAAGCGGTCCTCCAGAACAGGAAGAAAGGGAGTTTACTGGTGGTCGGAGGAGATAGCAGGGAAGAGGAGGGAAACCAACAAGGTCCGGAGAATACTTACGCGGATGAGGGAGAGAGGCTCCGCGGAACAGGTGCAGGCATGCCTGGAGGAATATAAGAGTCAAAAAAAGATGCTGAATAAAACAATTGCTACGGCAAAGGAGCAAAAATGGAGGGAAGTATGTGAGGAATTGGAAGAGGACGTGTGGGGCCTAGGATATAAGATCGTATCTAAGAAGATCGTTAAACGAGACATTTTGCCTGCCGAGGACATAAAGAGGTAGTGAAGGAGCAATTTATTCTAGGAAACGAAGACAGGTTTGAGCGAGCGTGGAATGGGAATGACGAGGTAGTACCTTTTACGGAGGAAGAAACTAAGGCGGCGGTGCAGAGGCTGAAACGGCGTAAGGCGGTTGGGCCTGATGGAGTTCCAGCGGAAATTCTGAGATGGGCAGCTGATGTTGCGGTGAAAGAGATAACGGAAGAACTGAATACCCAATTGCTGCGAGGATGTTTCCCAAAAGAATGGAAGACTGCAAGAATAGTTTTCCTGAGGAAGAAAGTAAGGGAAAATGCCCCCATTTCTTATAGAACGGTGTGTATCCTGAACTCGATGAGCAAACTGTACGAGTATTTGATTTGGATAGGCTTCACGAAGAATTAGAAGAAAGGGAGGCACTGGCCCCGACACAGTTCGGGTTCCGCAAAGGCAGGTCAACAATGGACGCTGCAAACAAAATAGTAGATATTGCCAGAAACGAAATGAACAAGACCCTGAAGGCAAGAGGCATTGTATTGATGATAACCATAGATATTAAGAACGCGTTCAATACGGCGTCCTGGCGGGGTATTATGGATGCACTGGAGAAATTAGAGATCTCTCAGTACCTCAGAAAAGTAATTCATGACTATCTAAGTGAACGTAAGATCGTCACAGAGGAAGGAGAGGTATATAAAATAAGGGCAGGTGTACCTCAGGGTAGCATTCTGGGGCCTACTCTGTGGAATGTGCTCTTCGATGGGGTGCTGAGACTGACCTTTTGTGAGGGAGTGGAGGTCTTTGCATATGCTGATGACCTCGTGATAGTAGTCAAAGCTAAGACCGAAGAGGGATTGCAAAGGGCGGCTAATGACGCGCTAGAGGAGATAGTACAATGGATCGAAAGTGTAGGCTTACAGGTGGCAGCGGAAAAGACGGAAACGATGCTATTGACAGGCAGAAAAAAAGTGGCCGAGATAAATATTATATTGAGAGGAAGGAGACTAGAACTTGCTGATCACGTGAAATACTTGGGCGTGGTACTGAATATGGGGCTGACGTTCTCAGAACATGTGAAATATGCTATCGAAAAGGCAACTGTAACAGCAGCAGCACTCTCGAGAATTATGCCTAGGCAAGGAGGAATGTCTGAGGTAAAGAGGAGAACCATCAGCTTGGCCGTGGAGAGTACGGTGATGTACGCGGTACCTGTTTGGAAGGATGTTCTAAAGTATGGGAAGTACACTAATTTGATAGCTCGGGTACAGAGACTGACGACGATAAGAATACGTAGAGGCTACCGTACTATATCCACGGAGGCCAGTAGGGTGTTATCTAGAGTTCTACCTATGACATTACTAGCAGAAGAGAGGAGCATGGCAATCGGAAGATCAAAGACCGAAAAGAAACAACTGAGGAAGGAAATGGTGGATAGGTGGCAGATGAACTGGGAACGAAGTACTATGGATGTGTGGCTACACAAACTGTTGCCAGACATAAACCCATGGTATTACCGCAAACACGGGAATCTAACTCATCAGATGGCACAGGTATTCACTTCACATGGTTCCTTCGGTAGCTATTTGAGGAGAATAGGCAAGCGTGATTCAGACTTGTGTGAGTACTGCCATCAGGAATCTGATGATGCAGAGCACACAATGTTTAAGTGCACACAGTGGAGCGGTGATCGGCAGGCCCTTAATTCTATTGTTGGAGAAGAGGTAAAAATTGAGAATATGGTGGAGATAATGCTACGAGATGAGATGACGTGGAAAGCAGTGCAATCGTTCATTGACAGAATAATGAGGCAGAAGGAAAGAGATGAGCACAGGCAATCAAACGGAGAGTGATGAATACCAAAGGTTCGTGAAGTAATGCGAAAGCGGTGCCGCGAATCTGTAAAAAAAATGGTTACGAGGGGTTTTTAGTGGGTATTATATGACTTTGAGTCCCACACTTCCTTACCCGACCACCTGGTGAGGTGTGCGTAAAAGCATTTTCCCCTCCAAAAAAAAAAAGACACTTCAGTGATGTTCCTACAACACAATTTGTTCAAATCAGGAGCAGTAGAGAAGTAAGACAAAGGATGGTGGTTAAGAGTAGAGATATTTTATATGGAGGAAAGATTATGAATGTTGAAAGAAGCTCAGTGTTCTGTTGATTCATATGATTGGGTGAGCTGTAACACAATATTTTAACTCAGATTTATCCATCTCACGTTCTCTATTTTGCATTTAAAATGTCTGAAATTGCAGTAGTACCTTTGGTCATGTTGATAAAAACCTATAATTGCAAATTTCCTTCATGTACGAGTGCCTTTTATTCTCATGCTCCTTCTGGATTCAAGCAAAAAAAGTTTTTTTCATTTACCAGAACTCTTTCTAGGAGAGAAGCTTGGAAACAAGCTTGCTCTATTAGTCAAAACTCAAACACTTCTTATTATAGAGTTTGTGGTGATCACTTTTCTTTATCTGAAATAAAAAATACTACGGAAGTATTATTACTGTCCAAAGAAAATAACTTCTGTAACCCTGTCTCATCTTCGAGTGGTGTTGAATATTCTAAAAACGTTAATGCCAAAGATAAATATAATAAGTATAATAATTTCTTCGTAAGTTTTGATAATGCTTCTTTTTTCTAGGACACCTGGATGATACAAACAACTGAAGGGCAGAGACGAGTGCAATCAACAAATTAAAAGTGATAAGGGCTAATAATGACAATATGTGATATCCTGTGATATGTTGTAATGTTTTTTCTACAATATTTTATGTCCACTGTGATATTCAAAAAATTTCTTGTTTTTCATGTTAATTTAGCATGAATGTTTTTATTTAGAAAAAGTATTTTTTATGTAACATAAGTGTTTTTCACGTTACATGACAGTTTTTTATTTAGAATTAGTATTTTTTATGTAGCATTAAGTGTTTTTTACATAGCAAGATTGTTTTTTATGCACATAAGTGTTTTTTACGTAACATGACTGTTTTTTATTTATAATAAGTGTTTTTTATGTAGCATAAGTGTTATTTACATGGCATGACTGTTTTTTATTTCTAATAAGTATTTTTTAATTCAGCATAAATGTTATATACATAGCAAGACTGTTTTTCATGCAGCATAAGTGTTATTTACGAAAAATGACTGTTTTTTGTTTTTAATCAGTGTTTTTTATGTAGCATAAGTATTATTTAGGAAGCATGACTGTTTTTTTTATGTTCCTATAAATTTTGTTGAATTGTTGAAGTTTATTTTTATTCAATGTGATATTCGCTCTAGTGATTTTTTTTTGTGAAGTCTTGAAATGATATTTATATTAAACACTAGTCTGTTAGTTTTTGGAAATAAGTTCATATTATACAATAATACTCTGTATATTATATTCCTGAATGAACAATAAAATGATGAAAATTTATTACTGCTTGTTTTTTCATCTCAATCATTTAGTATATGCATCAAGGTGAACAGAATAGTAAGTGCATATTTACTATGCATATATGAGAAAATTTGAAATTCCCGCTGCTACAGTAATTCAAATTTCCCGCCGTTCTAGTAATTCAAATTTCCCGCCGATTTGATTCCACTCTACCAAACATGGCGGCCGATATATGTTGCCAAAATTTAGTTAGGAGTTTTCATTTCTTGTATATTAGTGTTCTGTGCTGTACATTGTCTCTCTAAAAAGGTAACCAACTGTCAATAAGTAGGAATCCCATGCTTAACACTATTTTCTAGCTCGAAGTCAGTACGTGTTTTAACATCTAATTTGTTCATAAGCATACTAAATAATAAGAAATCCCAATGAAAAAATGTAAATTTTGGCCAAATTAAATTATGAATGAATTTTTCTGTAGGAAACAACCCGGCAACGAAGGACCAATATCAACGTAGGAATTAATGCTGGTTAAAAATTAAGAGAAAGATTATGAAAGAATAAACAAGCAAGTACACCTCGAAAAGAAGAACAGGGCAACTGCTTACCTCGTCGTCCTTCTCTTGATTAAGGGATGTTTGGAGTCGTGTAGATGTGGATCACAGCACTGGATCGTAATTTTTCAGATTGTCGTAGTAATCACTAATGTGTCGAGCGAGAGTACTCTCTAGTGCGGCCGTCAGAACAATACTGACTTCATTCACATATGTCCGAAAAAACAGCAGCTGCAGATATTCTCCTGGTGTAACTTGCAATCACCGCGAAATTCGAAAATCATTGACAGAAAACAAATACTTTTCAAATTAATTAGGCCCATAAAAACAAAAAATAAAAAAATACGCATTGATAGTTTTATGAATTGGGAAATTTAGATTCCCAAACATCGCCCATTTTTTCAGTAGTTAATAGTTACCTTCAAATCACAGCTGTTAAAATTTTATGATATTCTATTCATTAGTGGTGAGTTATTACGCTAAGAGTGATGTTACATTTGTTATTTTCAAAACAATGGATCAAAAACCATTTTATGTGGTATTTTACACTGCTTCATGATGGGAAAAAATACCGTTCAAGCAAAGCAATGACTTGAAAAGTGTTATGAGGACTAAGCTCCATCAGCAACTACAATTAAACGTTGTTTTGCTGACTAAAACTGCTAAAACAGTTAACTACCTTGGTGTGAAAATCGACTGTCATCTCAGATGGAATGAACATGCGAGAAGTCTTAAGAATAAACTAAGAAGTTTAATATTCAAGTTCAGAGAGCTGAAGACATTGGGGATTAGTAGGAAACATCTTATGATGATTTATAATGGCCTTATTGAGTCCTAAGTCAGCTATGGGATAATAGGATGGGGTGGAATCTACGATCGCCACCTATCAGCCCTCCATAAAGTTCAAAAATGGTTGCTGAGAATAATATGCGGAAAGCAGATAACCTCTCCTAGCAGGCCATTGTTCAGGGAAGCAGGAATGCTCAGTATAAGGAAGTTGTTTGCTTATAAAATGGCAACAACTGTATTTAAAGGTAGAATATCATTGAAAAAAGTTGAATACACTTACGAAACGAGATATAGGGAAAGCACTTACCAGGTACAAAGATGTTTTAAAAGTATCGGCCAAAGATCGTGCCAGTTCCTTGCGCCCAGAATCTACGCTGCAATTCCGGTTGAACTGAGAACAACGCGAAACTATAAAAACTTCAGAAAGAAGGTTAAAAACTGGTTGGTTGAATTAGCAGAGGAGGATCTAAATGAATTAATAAATAAATTTATTTCTTAGAAATTAACACAGATAATTGCCTCTATAATACATAAAAATGTTAAATAATGTATAGTATACAGTGTTTACTTACCTGGAGTTGACAGATTGCATGGACATGACGGATCACGGAGAGATGGAAAATTACACGGCCACGACAAACTACACGGACATGACTTAACATTGATTGAAAGAAATATAAATAATATAACATTGATTAGCTTTAATTTGTTAGTATTGATCGGACAATACGCACAGAAGAAAAAATTTATTGTAGCAATTATGGATTTATTGTGTTCCTTTGGGGGTATTGATTTATATTGATAGATGCATCCTTTGTGAGTTTTTTTTTTGTGGTTTGGTTGATGATGCTCTCTATTTCTTTGCTTTTTGTTGTACTAGGGAGTAGTTTTTAGTATTAAAATTGTGTTTCAGCATAGTTACGAACAGCTTAATTTCAATAACCTCTGTAACTAAATCTGTTTATTTATGTAAATGAGAGTACTGAACATTATTATTATTATTATTATATAGGGCGGTAACACCAGAAACCAAAAATCCACAAAATCGTTTCGAATTATTGTAAAGTGAAGTGTGAGTTAGCTGACCCTGTAAAGATATCAAAAGAACGCGTTGGTTTTATATTGCATGAGCATTTGACTATAAGAAAGCTCTGTTCAAAGTGGGTGCCGCGCTTGCACACTGTTGACTCAGAACGAGAATTTTTTGATGATTCTAAGCAGTGTTTGGCCATGTTTAAACGAAACAAACCGGAATTTTTGCGTCGATATGTGACCATGGATGAAACATGGATCAATCACTTCACTCCGGAATAAAAACGATCGTCATCTGCGTAGACGGCAACTGGTGAACCTTGCCCAAAGCGCCCAAACGCACAACAATTAGATGGAAAGGTTATGGCCTCGGTATGTTGGGATGTAAAATGATGTAAAGTTCATCAAATATCTTCAGAAAGCCAATACCATTGGCAGAGAATATATTATAGCATTATTGGAGCGTTTGAAGGCAGAAATTGCTAAGAAATGACAGCTTATGGCAAAGAAAAAATGTTGTTTTATCAAGATAACGCACCGTGTCACAGGTCCATCAAAACGATGAAAATACCACATGAATTGAATTTCGAAGTGATTCCGCTATCCAGATTTGACTCTCAGTGACCACTGGCTGTTCGCAGACCTGAAAATAAAAAGAGTTTATCGCAAAAAAGTCAAGGATAAATCTTCTTCAAAAGTGGTATTGATATATTGTAAGAGCGGCGCTGGAAAGATTGTCTTGGTCGTGATGGGGGTTATTTTGATTTGTTTAATTTTGAATAAAAAAAATTTAGAAAGCACTGACGTGAGTTCAGATTGCTTTGGCGCTCTTGTTGAGCTACTTGCGAGTAAATATTCAAACCATAACAAATCTGTAAGCACTCTGATCGCGTGAATAATAGTCTTTTCCTGTACTATGGTACAATGAGATGCAAATATGAAAGCCTAATGAATGAAAAAATCTATATCTCAAATTAAAAATAACTACTCATAATTTTCCCCAAGTTTTGTTCGAAGCTATAATTCCCTTTTCCTAAACACTTATGTCGGTGATTTTCTGAATTTTGACAACGTATATTATTTCAGCCACCGAGATTGAATTCTATCTCTATGATTTCCCGTTAAGAAAAATTTTTATTAATATTACGCCAACTGACATTGATTAATGAGTCTGGCATTTGTCAATCGAATATCGATCTGCTATGGCCATCGTTCAAAGAAAATCATCGGGACGTATGTCATTTCTCTTTTCTCCTGAGTAAATTAAAAAAATGATCATATCTTTAGATGGAAAAGAGCTACGACAATGAAATTTGAGGATAAGTAAGATATCAATCACCTCAATATATTCACGAATTTTTATTGACATCAGAAAAATATCTTATGAGATAGTCAGAATTAAAAATTTTTTTTTGGGAATTTTTAAAAAATTTTCTAGTGCGACGATTTCTCCGAAATTTTGGTAGCTGTTTTGCTGCAGCCTCCCTCAACAATATTTCAAATATCAACTTGATCGGATGGATATTCTAGTAGTTATTGAGGAAAAAAATTCAGATGCTCATAACTACTGAACCATCCGACGGATTTGGCCCAATAACGAACTTGACCGAGATATTTGGACAATTAACCTATTCTGAAGATATGAAAACTCTAGCTGATTCCTTTTGGATGCTAGAGAGGATACGGCCGGCCTTCCGGACGGCCGGACAGACTCAACTTTCGCCACGAATTCTTCATCAGGGAGTCGAACCCAATCGATTGAGACCATTTTCGGCTCGATATTCCAAAATTACAGACATTCGGGCAAAATGATAGGCACTCTGTTCGGGTGAACAAGAGCGCCAAAAAACTGTTGATTTCTTTGTCGGTCCCGGGACTTTTCAGCCCACGAAATGCAAGTTGCCGATAAGTGAAAACGTTAACACGGCCTAAGGGATGATCTCTGGATGTATAGGATGATTCGTCTATTAGTAGTTTTGATCGGTTGTTCAATGGAGAATTAGGAGAAATCATTGGCTTAAGCCCGGATTAACTTAAGCTGGGGTAGCTCCACCGCTTAAGGATTATACAATAAATAACAATAAATGTTGTATGTTCCTAACAAGAGTTTTGGTTGAAACGCATATTCTCTAAAAATAATAACACAATGTCTTACGTGAATCTTTATATAGTAGAAAAATATTCATTTTCCTCGAATGTGAGATTTTCATGAATTCGAGTCGTACGAAAAGTCTAATTTTCTTCCATAAAATTATTTCAGCAGTGACAATTTTTCCTGGTATAATATATTCTTCAATATGAAAATAAGCGATAAAGAATTATGGAAGATTGAGTGGAACTCTTATGAAATGTTCAATAAAAATCTCATTTGTGATCCTTCTGAAAATATTCCGGGTTTTGATCTTCCAAGAAAAAATTGGACAGTTCTTAATTGTTTGAAAACAGGTTATGGTCGTACCAATAGCATGCTATTCAGATAGAATTCAGTTCCAAGCGCAAGTTGTGAATGTGGATATGCAGAAGAAATAAAACCGCATCTCATCAATAATTGTCCCAAATTTGATATGTATATTCTGTATTCAGTTCTTTTTTCTGCTTTTGCCTTTTTATTTTCAGATTCGATATGTGCAATTGGAAGAAGCCTCTGTGAATATTACTTGAAGACCACTCTTGAAGAAAGAAGTTCCTCTAATATTTTTAAGTTTATTTCTGTTCATAAAACAATACTTATGCGGGGAGTCGGGTTTTTTTTTACTGGGAATTTTTTCCCTAGGCTTTTATGTCATACACAGAATTGAATGGTACCCTGTCATCAACCCCAGCTAATATTTGTTTGTAAGCCAATAGTTCAAAATGAAAAAGAGTAACACAAAAATTCGATTATTAACAGACGACACTTTGGCCACAGCGGAATCAAAATCACCAAAACACGCTGACAAATACATTCAAGACCACATCAACGAACTCGAAACGTACTTCGAGAAATGGAAAATAAAAAAAACGCCAAGTCCACAATTCAAACTTTACCTTCAACGGTAAGAACATCAAAAAGGAAACCGCAGTTAAATACCTCGGTGTAACACTAGACAGAAAACTCAGCTACAATAACCATAAAATCTTTTTCCACTTATCAACAAAAACAGTAAAATGATAACCAAATCTAACCTAAGAATTTACAAACAGGTAATTCACCCAGTCCTCCTTTACGCAAATCCAATATAATAATAATAATAATAATTACGAGTTTATTTGTGGAAATAAGTACATTTTTCACCTCCATAATTTGTGCAAAACATCGCATAAACATTATTGGTTTCAAATAAAAATGACTATTATCCTAATACATAAAATGACTAACGTAAAGTATAAAATATAACAATAAAAAATTCCACTCAACCGAAACTCATATGCAACCCAGGGTGTGAAAAAATACAATATACCTAATATAAATACATATAAGATAAAAACACACAAAAATCTTAAACAGCAATGAGAGGAACGGAGAACTACCACATCATTAGTAGTAGGAACTGTTGATATAAACACACAGGTGCACCCAAAGTTTAGGTCTTTCAGTAAACCACCTCCACATCCTTGTCCTAAACAGTACAACCGAGTTGTATCTCTTATATTCCGGGCAATCTGCGAATAGAACCTTGGCGCTAAATATGTATGACACCGCTGTATAATAGATTTCTCAGGTCTAGGAGTAATCGCAGTGTTACCTTTATGTCTCGTGTCATATCTGTGTTCCATATAGACTAACTCGGATTTGTATTTATGTTGTCTACAAGTTGCCACGAGGAAAAACAGCTGTCTGCTGACAAATATCTCCGCTTCCAAGTAAAGTTGGTTGCTGGGATATCTTCGGGGTTTTTTATAGATGATCTTGAGGATATATTTCTGAGTCTTCTCCAATTTACTCACATATACTTTCAATGCGGAACCCCATGCTATAATTCCATATCTCAGATGGCTCTCCATCATAGTGTAGTTAGTATATCATTCTCAGCTGTTCCAGGGTGAGCACCTGAGTCAAACATTTGATCTTATACATAATACTTCGTAGCTTTCTAGTTAGTTGCTAGTTCACTGTTCACTGTTGTGAACTGACGTGTTGATCCGAGCACTCAACTTTCATTTAGTTATTAATTGTTATTTTCCGACCAGGTAATTCTTTATTTTTATTTCATCTGGAAGTTATTTTTTTCGGTATTAAGTAGTTAAAAGATTCATTTTCAAATTAATTTACGTTATTTACTTGTTGTGTTTATTCAATAAAAAAATATCATTTGATCAGAAAACTGTGACAATTTGCAGCAGATTAAAGAATTATGGTCATTTCAAATATATCTGCCTTTCAAATCAAAGAACATACTAATCTTTAGAGGATGAAAGGAAATAAACAAAAAGAAACTTTAGAAATATATATATAATGCAGTAAATTATCAATTTACAAAAATTTCAATATCGAGGGAAAGAATAAACGAACCAACAATAATTATGCAACAATTACTCATCAAGTTATGAAAATACATTGAAAGAATAAATTAGAATATTAGTGACAGATACATCAATTTAAGCATGAAATGCATTAGATTTATACTTTTATGACAGAAACAATTTCTAAAAGTCTATTTTCTTTTAGATACTTTTTCGGATGACATCTTCATTATTGGATCATAAGATCTTATTGTTTTTTTTTCCCGATAAAATTTTATAAATAGTTCTGTCATAAAAGTACAGAAATAATATCATGGCAAAATCAACAAACTTTCATTTAGTTATTAATTGTTATTTTCCGACCAGGTAATTCTTTATTTTTATTTCATCTGGAAGTTATTTTTTTCGGTATTAAGTAGTTAAAAGATTCATTTTCAAATTAATTTACGTTATTTACTTGTTGTGTTTACCTTTATCCATTGTGTAAGTCTTTCATACCTGCCCATGAAAGTGGAGAGTTTATAATTGTTTCCTATTCCACTATTAATTTTTTACCGGTGATTGTGGTGTTGATCTGTAGAATAGATGCCTAAAAATTGCCCTGGATGTGGCGCCGCCATCTCGGGTTCTGCTGGGTCGGTATCCTGTAATAAATACCGTAAATGTTTCCATTCTGGCTGCACTGATCTCGCTCATCGCGATTTGGAGTCCATCAGAGAGACTTGTTCCGGGGGCGACCGTCGGTTGCGTAGTAACTCTTCCAGTTCGCGTGTATTGCCAGGCTCGAACGTTAGGTTCGGTGGACCTAGAGATTAGGCTTTTGCGAACGAGCCTATCACTGTTCAACATTTCAACGCCCTCATGGAAATGATGAAATCTATGTCGTCTTCAATTGAGCGTATCGAGGTCGGACAGAGGGATCTGTTTGCGGAATTGGAGAGGTGCGGTGCTGTGCTTCAGAGACATGAGGAGATTTTGTCACAGCATGATTCTGCATTAAAATTTGATAGATCAGAGATTGATTCTATGCACCGCGATCATGAGGAGTTATCGAACCGAGTGTCTCACGTCTCGAGTGAGATTACCATGCTGCAAAGGAGATTGCTTCTGGTGCATCTGCGGCGACTTCGTCGTCTGCTGATCATTCGGAGATTATGGAGAGAGTGAGGTCTCATAACATCATAGCGCTGAACCTTCCGGAGGGGTTAGGATGAATCTTGTGATGAAGCTGTGGGGGCTGAACTGGCTGACTGTATTCTTGGCTCTGCTAGTCGATATCTGGTTGATATGGTAAGTTTACCCTCAAGAGACAAAACGCGCCCACGCTGGTTGAAGATGAGTTTTTCCAGTCCAGAAATCGTGAAGAACATCTTGAGAAATAAATCTCGGTTACATGCGAACACAAGATTTAGGAAGGTCATTATTCAGAATGATTAGACTAAAGCTCAATTGACTGAGATTAATGGTCTTCGAGGGGAGCTGAGGAGGAGGCAGTCGGGCGGTGATGATACCCTGACCATAAAGTATGTGCGAGGAGCCCCCAAAATTGTACCAAAATCAGCCTCTAGGTCGGGTACTAGTGGAAAAAACTAGATAAGTTCGTCAAATGGCCATTAGTCTATAGCAATGTTCAGTTACTTTCATCCAAGTTTTCGGAAATACTTACGTATGTTCAGGATCGCAACCTTATTTTCTTTTCTTCACTGAGACTTGGCTCAAGCCAGCTGTCGTCGATCACACCTTCTCCATACCAAATTACACCTTGTATAGAGATGATAGCAGTGTGACCGTGGGGTACGGTGATGTCTGCATTTATGTACATAACTCCATTATTCAATCGTTTCGAATAAAGGTGACTCACAACTCATGGCCTAACATTGGTAATCTTTTCATCAATATTTCCAATGCACAACTTTCCCTATGCCTTGGTTGTGTCTATCGCCCACGCCCCTGTCTGGACGACCTCGAGCTGGTTCGATTTTTATCAGATTTGATGACTGAAACCGGAAATGTTTTCATCACGGGGGACTTCAACTGCCCTGATTTAAAATGGCCTCTAACTAGTATGCCTTCTGTAGGTTCTCCTTCTTTTTCGTTTGCTGAGCTTTTTTCGAATTCTGCCTTCCAACATGTTATTGATCATCCCACAAGGTTTCGATCTGACCAGGTGCCGTCATTGCTTGACTTGTTTATTGTCTCCGACCGCAACCTTATCTCGGATGTCGAGTACCTGCCACCTTTCGGGCGTTCTGACCATCTCACTCTTGCCACAGAATTTCAGTTCAATCTTCCAACTAACACAAGTTCTACCAAGGTCATCAAGCGGGTAGATTACAGCAAAGTGTCTGATATGCTGTTGACTGCCGATTGGTCTGCTGTTTGCGGTGGCGATGATGTGGAGAGGAAGTGGAGGAGTTTCCTGGGCATACTTCACGGCATGGTTGCATCCTGCACTACATCATATACGTCCAAATATAATAAAGTGAGACCGAGGATTAACCGTTATATTCTGAGGATGGTAAAGAGGAAAAAAGCTTCATGGCAGAGATATCTACGCAGTAGATCTGATGAAGACTATAGAACGCACCGTACCTTTTCGAGTGAGGTTACACGTGATATAAGGCGCTCAAAGGACAATTATGAGAAGAGTATTGTAGCTTCGGGGAACAGAAAGAAGTTTTTCAAATACGTGAGATCTTTTATGACTGGATGTGTCTATGTACCCATGATTCGTAACAAGCTCCTGGAGAGCAGTTAATCAGTAGTCTTGTTCAATTTTTCATGGTTTCATATTTTTATTTAGTATGTGAACATTTTAATTTCCATTTTATAATTCTTTTGAGTTTATAGACTTATGACTCAACTCTTGTATTTGTATAAATAAATAAATAAATTAATAAATAATTGATTTGTTCACCCCATCGTAGGTGACTATCAAGGTACACCCCAAGGTACCTGATTCCGGACTTCATTGTGATCGCTATTGGGGATCCATTACAATTTATTTTCATAGCCTGGAACTGTGGTATATATGGCGCATAAGATGCAAACAGCATGAAGTATGTCTTTTCAAAAGTTATAGCCAACATACGGCTATCAAACCATTTAATTACCCCCAGAAAATCTACCTCTGCTTTTTGTTTCAGAGTTTTTCAGTCCTTCGCATTGTAAATCAGGGTAATATCGTCTGCAAACCCCAATATGTCTCCATAAATTTTGATTTGAAAGATCTCATTGATGTAGAGATCGAACAAAATGGGACCCAACACAGTTCCCTGTGGAATACCACACTCAATAAACGCACTATCGCTTTTTATATTTCCAATCTGTACTTGCTCTCCTCTTTTCCAAATAACTATGAAGCAGTTCAGCCGAAATCCCCCTCAACCCTACACTCTCCAAGACAAGAAGCAACAACTCATGGCTGACTGTGTCGAATGCCTTTATTAAATCCACAAATGTGCACAAAGTGGGGCTTTTCTCGTCGATTTTTTTTTACTTAGAATGGCTGTCAAGTGTGCTATTGTGTCCTCGGTAGATTTAAGACTCGTTTATATTGGCCGGTACCTTATGCCGTAAGCCGTTACCGTATTCCGTATTCCCTAAGAATTTCAGTAGGCGTTTATTCTGGCCGTTAACTTAAGCGTAAACAGAACATAGAGTTTATGGATTTTGCTCTATGTTTGTTAATAATTGTCATTTTGAATTTAAAATGGTCTCAAATCATTGGATTCGACTCCCCGATGAAGAATTCGTGGCGAAAAGTAAGTCTGTCCGGCCGGCCGGCCGTATCCTCTCTAGCGTCCAAAAGGAATCAGCTAGAGTTTTCATATTTTCAGAATAGGTTAATTGTCCAAATATCTCAGTAATACATCCAAATCCAACTATAACAAACTCCAAATTTTCTCCAAATTTTTGAGAATTATATAGTACTTAACAAAAATACGTCAACCCAAATTGATCCTTCATGTTTCTAACTGAATAAGTAATCCTATTATATGATTTGTAAGCCGAAAAATTTGGACCATTTTGTGTTTTAGATAACCACAGAACTCATTTCTGACATTCAGCCTTGCTCTTCTATAGTGATGGAGAATATCTGCATTGAGGGCATGTGTGCTTATCACGCACATATTTCAAGCATTCAAAAATGAAAATACTCGGGAGAGTAAGAATCCCAAACTTGTGGAAATTGCTTCTACAATGTGTTCTGTACTCCAGATTATCCATAATTCCGACTTCTTGTCTCTGAAGTGAGAAAATCTTTGCGTCGTGTGGAGTGTGACCCCACACTAAAATTCCATACTTTATAAGAGAAAGACACAGAGCATAGTAGGCTGTCAGCTATGTCTCCACTGAAACTTTAAATGATATAGTACGAGTTACAAAAATATTCTTACTTAATTATTTCGAAAGTTCTTCACAGTGAACATCCCATGTTAGTGTGCTATCCAAATGTATGCCCAAAAACTTAAAACTATATTTCAATTCAGCGTTCAGTGGTTTCAAGGTACACAGTACATTTGTTTTATTCGGATTAAGCATTAGACCGTTCCCATCGAACTCTCGACTGCGCTTCGTGCGAACCCTCCATAACCTCATCATAATCGCGACCCCTCAAAAGAAGTGAAGCATCATCTGCAAATAAAATAGACTCAATTGTGTCTGGGAGACTAGTTGGAACGTCATTTATGTAAATAAAAAATAAGATCGGTCCAAGAATAGAACTTTGAGGTACACCCAGTTTTATATTTTCCATATGTGATTCATTACCCTCTTGAACGACCTTTTGATACCTATCAGAGAGATAAGATTGGAGTAGTTCAATGCTGTTATCCGAAAATCCATAATTTCTGAATTTAGCCAAAGAATCCGAGGCGAGACGCAGTCGAAGGCCTTGCTTAAATCTAAGAATGATACCACTGTATAATCGCCCTCTTCAAATCCCTGCAATATATGAGTAACAAGTCTCAAAATAGCCGAAGCAGTGCTCCTATCCTTTCTATATAGTACAGGATATTTAGCACGAAAAAATAGGGTGTCTCCAAAAAATGACATACAGGAATTTGACTTGATAAATCGTTAGGGGGGCATAAAATAATGTTAATGCTAGATTTCCGAAGTGATCCAAATTGCTGATTTGGAGAAAATCCAAAAATATTTTGAAACGCGTTTTTCTCACAATCTATGGGTTTTAGAGAAAAATTTATTGAACAAAAAATGTAGAGGACATCGTAAACTACATTTCATCTCATGGAAGTGAAGTCGTCCGACTCAAATTACAAAAAGTAGGTGGCGCTAAAGTATCAAAAAATTGGTTTTTTGGCATTTTCGTTGTAAATAAATAATTTTTTTATGAAACCGATGAGTTTACCTTCAAGTACAATCGTGGTTGGATAATTATTATGAACCAATCATCTGGGGATGGAAAGAAACTTCTCGAGGATTGGATCCAATAAGGACGGTAAAAGAGCCAGCACCACAAGAACTCATGAAGCTGATATCCTGTGGTTGTGATACGAGCAATTGTGGATCAGCTTGTGGGTGTAGGAAGGCAGGTCTCCACTGCTCGATTGCTTGTAAACATTGCAGCGGAGAAAGTTGTAATAACACAGCACCCATTGAAGAAGATGCAATTTCCTTCGAAGATGATAACTTGGATTTCCCTTCTCAACTCGTTCACTGGCGACCGATGAACAGCAACATTGATGTCAATGGAGAAAAAACAGACGCAGAATCGATAAATATAACATCTACCGAAGAACGCAGAAGCTGTTATCCAGCAGAACCAAGGACAAAGAGGGCCCGGCGTACTACAAAGTGATTTGAAACCTTAATTGTAATTTAAAATAAAATATAATTGTTCAATAAAATATATACTCACTTTATTTGTTAACATAGCCCGTACTATTTATCTTACTTCAAAAAGAAATTAAATTGTATCAAATGTAATTCATTAAAATCGTGACTTCAAGTTATAAAAATTTAGTAAGCACTGACGTGAGGTCAGATTGCTTTGGCGCTCTTGTTGACCTACTTGCGAGTAAATATTCAAACCTTAACAAATCTATAAGCTCTCTGATCGGGTGAACAATAGTCTTTTTCCGTACTATGGGACAATGTGATGTAAATATGAAAGCCTAATGAATAAACAAACCTTTATCTCAATTTGAAAATAACTACTCATAATTTTCACCAAATTTTGTTCTATACTTCTCCTAAAAACTTACGTCATTGCTTTTCTGAGTTTTGACAACGCCATCAAATTCTTTCTCTATGATAAAAATATTTTTGATTAATATTACGTCTGTGCTTTTCTGAATTTTGACAACGTCATCGACATCGAATTCTACCTCTATGAATTCTATGAAAATTTTCTAATATATTAAAATGATAAGATCGGGAACCAGAGAAAATTTTGACAGGTGGTCCCGTTAGGGACCCGCGAGGCGTAGCCGAGCGTGAGAGACCCGCAGGGCCGAACCCGGGGCAATCTTAAAACAGATCGAAAAGGCGTATCCTCTTCTAGGAGAAGCGACCCCGAAAACCCCCCGGGCGCTCTTAAAGTGCCCGAAATTTTCGAAAGAAAATCGCGAAAATGACGTTTTTCGCGAAATCGCCCAAAGTGCCTCAGAAAAAAGGAAATAGGCTCCGAAGCCGAAACGCCCAGCGTCCCGGGCTCGCCACATATTCCGAGAGCGAGGACGTCCGGTTTCCTTAGAACCCATTAGAACTCCGGAGCCTCCCTATTTCTAGGCTAAAATCCCGTAAGTAAAACGGCAATTTTAGTTTCGCCAGCCCCGCGAAACGTCAAAATCACCCATGATGCTTTCGATTCGTGCGGGCGGTACGAGCCTCAAAACTTATTTTCGGCGGTAGAAAATGAAACTTGAGGAAATTCCCCATCTCTGGGTACCAATTTTCATATCCAAGTAGCGAGATAAGGCCGCGAATTCTTCATTCCAAATTCGGCAATTTACTCGATATTTCGATCAGAAGTGTCATAGTTTCTCATACGATTCCGATGATAGCCGAACGCGAGCTCCAAATTTGAAAATACGGCATCAATTTTTCGCTCGATATGGGCTGTCGAAGATTTTTCAGGCCTTCCAATTGCTCGATTAAGAATCTAAAGGAGATTCCGAATCTCTAGAGACCACTCACGTTTCACGAATCGCGAGAAAAACACCTCAAATATGCGTTTGAAAATCGTCATTTCAGGCTCTATTTTCGCGCTAATTCATTTTCGTCCTTGAAGAATGCACACAGATCGCGATGAATCGCTATACAGGCTGTGCTATCTCGTCTATTATATTAAAATGATAAGATCGGGGACCAGAGAAAATTTTGACAGGTGGTCCCGTCGGGGACCCGGAAAGCGCAGCTTTCGAGCAGCCCGCAGGGCCGCTCGAGAGGGAATCTTAAAAAAATCGAAAAAGCGAATCCTCCTCTAGGAGAAGCGATCCTGAAACCCCCCGGGCGCTCTTAAAATGCCCGAAATTTTCAAACGAAAATCGCGAAATCGGCCATTTTCGCGAAATCGCCGAAAGTGTCCCCAAGGGGAAGATCTCACGGACGAACGGGGACATTTCTCCGGCCGAGATCGGTCGCTTTTTCAAGAAAAAGACATTCCTCATAATGTGGTACCGGTACGGACCGCGGAGCCCTCGAAATCTATACGAAAATTATGCATATAAAACGGCAATTTTAGACTCGCGACTTCCTGAAACGTCAAAAACCACACCTACGTTTTCCCTCCGTGCCGGTCGAAAACGATATAAATCGCCCCGCGATCGGTAGAAAACGAATCTACGTGAAATTCCCCATCTCTGGGTACCAATTTTCATATCCAAATAGCGATATAAGGCCGCGAATTCTTCATTCGAAATTCGGCAATTTCTACGGTGAAATGAGGCAAAATGTCAGAATTTCTCATACGATTCCGATGATAGCCGAACGCGAGCTCCAAATTTGAAAATACGGCATCAATTTTTCGCTCGATATGGCCGGTGGAAGATCTTTTGCGCCTTTCAAGCACTCGAATAAGAATCTACAGGAGATTCCGAATCTCTAGATACCTACCACTTTTCGTGAATCGCAAGAAAAACACCTCAAATATGCGTTTGAAAATCGTCATTTCAGGCTCTATTTTCGCGCTAATTCATTTTCGTCCTTGAAGAATGCACACAGATCGCGATGAATCGCTATACAGGCTGTGCTATCTCGAAAAAATCGCTATACAGGCTGTGCTTATGGAAAGCACTGATTTTCACCAGATTCTTTCTTCGAGAGATTTCGTGTTACTTAGGGTTCTATCATGTTTTCCGCGTTTTTTCGTATTTGGTCGGTTTCTTTCTTGGTGGAATGCACTAAACTCGAAACGATAGAGTTATAAACGATATTCTTTCGGTTTGTTTTTTATGAAGAAAGCACCCACTGCGAATCAATTATATACAGGGTGTCCCATATGCATTTTTCTTCAAGTTCTCTCGCGAATGGGAGCTGATTTCGGTATAATGTCATACAGGGTGTGCGATTCACAATGAATTTGCGATCGGGTGATATACGGGGTGTGCAATTTACAAGTTAATTTGATTTTTGCGCAAATTCGAGTTTTTGTGTTGTTTCGGGCAGTTTTGGATCTTAATTCGATAAAATATATTCGAGTCATATACAGGGTGTCAGATCTGAGTAGCGCTGACATTCACCAGAGTTTTTCTCCAGCTTTCGTGCTTTTCCGCGTAAGGGAGCTTAATTCAATGAAATCCCATACAGGGTGTACCATTAACAATGATTTCGCGATCGATTGATATACAGGGTGTGCAATTTAAAAGTTCTTTCATTATTTTTGCACGTTTTCGGTTTTTTGTGCTCCTCGTGGTTTTAAGCTTTCCTTCGAGTTTTTGCGCGCTTTCGGTGATTTTGTGCTCCTTCGGGGTTTTTTCGGTTCCTTTGGATATTTTTCGTTCATTCGTGGTACTTCGGGTTCTTTCAAGTTTTTCCGTGTTTCGTCGGGTTCTTTCTTCGTGGAATGCACCGAACTTGAAACGATAGAGTTAAAACGATATTCTTTCGGTTTGTTTCTTATGATGAAAGCACCCACTGCAAATCAATTATATACTGGGTGTCCCATATGCATTTTTCATCATGTTTTTCACGTGTGAAAGCTAATTTCGGTAAAATGTCATACAGGGTGTGCGATTTACAATGAATTTGCGATCGGGTGATATACGGGGTGAGCACTTTACAAGTCCTTCTGTTTTTTTGCGCGCTCTCAAGTTTTTTCAAGTTTTTGTGTTCCTTCGGTTTTTTTACGGAAAAATTATCTTCGAAACATATACGGGGTGTTACATAGGAGCTCCATAGAATAATTTTGATACTTCCTTCGTGGTAATTACTGAACTCGAATAGATGGAGTTACAACGATATTCTTTTGGTTTTTTTTTTTTTTCACTGCTAATCAATTGTATACTGAGTGTCTCATATGCATTCTCCTTCAAGTTTTCTCGCGAATGGGAGCGGATTTCGATAAAATGTCATACAGGGTGTGCAATTTACAATAAGTTTACGGTCGGGTGATATACGGGGTGTGCAATTTACAAGTACTTTTGTGTTTCGGGTTTTTTCAGGTTCCTTTAGATTTTTGTGTTACTTGGTGTTCTTTCGTGTTTTCTCGCGTTGTTTCGTGTAATTTCGGTTTCTTTCGTATAACTTCGGTTTCTTTCGTGTTTCTTCGGATTCCTTCGTGTTTTTTCGCGTTTCTCCGTGTTTTTTCCAGTTCTTTCTAGCTTTTTCGCTTTCAACGGGTAATTTGACGTGTTTCGTGTTTCTGCGCGCTTCATTGATGTATGGGCCCTATTGATCTGCGGTCTATATTGATCTATGGTCTATATTGATCCATGGGCCAATTGAACTACTGGCCTATTGAACTACTGGCCTATGGATCTACGGGCCTATGGATCTACGGGCCTATTGATCTACCCGCTTACTAGTCTAATATATTAAAACGATAAGATCGGGAACCAGAGAAAATTTTGACAGGTGGTCCCGTCAGGGACCCGGAAAGCGCAGCTTTCCGAGCGGCCCGCAGGGCCGCTCGAGAGGGAATCTTAAAAAAAATCGAAAAAGCGAATCCTCCTCTAGGAGAAGCGACCAAGAAAAACCCCCCGGGCGCTCTTAAAGTGCCCGAAATTTTCAAACGAAAATCGCGAAATCGGCCATTTTCGCGAAATCGCCAAAACTGTCCCCAAGGGGAAGATCTCACTGACGAACGGGGCCATTTCTCCGGCCGAGATCGGTCGCTTTTTCAAGAAAAAGACATTCCTCATAATGTGGTACCGGTACGGACCGCGGAGCCCCTCGAAATCTATACGAAAATTATGCATGTAAAACGGCAATTTTTCGACCCGCGAGTACCGAGAAACGTCAAAAACCGCACCTACGTTTTGCCTCCGTGCCGGTCGAAAACGATATAAATCGCCCCGCGATGGGTAGAAAACGAATCAACGTGAAATTTCCCATCTCTGGGTACCAATTTCCACATCCAAGTAGCGAGTCAAGGCCGGGGATATTCATTACAAATTCGGCAATTTTCTCGATAATTCGAGGACAAGTGTCATATTTTATCATACGATTCCGATGATAGCCGAACGCGAGCTCCAAATTTGAAAATACGGCATCAATTTTTCGCTCGATATGGGCGGTTGAAGATTGTTTGCGTTTTCCAAGCACTCGGATAAGAATCTACAGGAGATTACGAATCTATAGACAGCACCCGCAGTTCACGAATCGCAAGAAAAACACCTCAAATATGCGTTTGAAAATCGTCATTTCAGGCTCTATTTTCGCGCTAATTCATTTTCGTCCTTGAAGAATGCACACAGATCGCGATGAATCGCTATACAGGCTGTGCTATCTCGAAAAAATCGCTATACAGGCTGTGCTTATGGAAAGCACTGATTTTCACCAGATTCTTTCTTCGAGAGATTTCGTGTTACTTAGGGTTCTATCATGTTTTCCGCGTTTTTTCGTATTTGGTCGGTTTCTTTCTTGGTGGAATGCACTGAACTCGAAACGATAGAGTTATAAACGATATTCTTTCGGTTTGTTTTTTATGAAGAAAGCACCCACTGCGAATCAATTATATACGGGGTGTCCCATATGCATTTTTCTTCAAGTTCTCTCGCGAATGGGAGCTGATTTCGGTATAATGTCATACAGGGTGTGCGATTCACAATGAATTTGCGATCGGGTGATATACAGGGTGTGCAATTTACAAGTTAATTTGATTTTTTCGCGCAAATTCGAGTTTTTGTGTTGTTTCGGGGAGTTTTGGATCTTAATTCGATAAAATATATTCGATTCATATACAGGGTGTCAGATCTGAGTAGCGCTGACATTCACCAGAGTTTTTCTCCAGCTTTCGTGCTTTTCCGCGTAAGGGAGCTAAATTCAATGAAATCTCATACAGGGTGTGCCATTAACAATGATTTCGCGATCGATTGATATACAGGGTGTGCAATTTAAAAGTTCTTTCGTTATTTTTGCACGCTTTCGGTTTTTTGTGCTCCCTCGGGGTTTTAAGCTTTCCTTCGAGTTTTTGCGCGCTTTCGATGATTTTGTGCTCCTTCGGGGGTTTTTCGGTTCCTTTGGATATTTTTCGTTCTTTCGTGGTACTTCGGGTTCTTTCAAGTTTTTCCGTGTTTCGTCGGGTTCTTTCTTCGTGGAATGCACCGAATTTGAAACGATAGAGTTGGAACGATATTCTTTCGGTTTGTTTCTTATGATGAAAGCACCCACTGCAAATCAATTATATACTGGGTGTTCCATATGCATTTTTCATCATGTTTTTCACGTGTGAAAGCCAATTTCGGTGAAATGTCAAACAGGGTGTGCGATTTACAATGAATTTGCGATCGGGTGATATACGGGGTGAGCACTTTACAAGTTCTTCTGTTTTTTTGCGCGCTCTCAAGATTTTTGTGTTCCTTCGGGTTGTTTTACGGAAAAATTATTTTCGAAACATATACGGGGTGTTACATAGGAGCTCCATAGAATAATTTTGATACTTCCTTCGTGGTAATTACTGAACTCGAATAGATGGAGTTACAACGATATCCTTTTTGTTTTTTTTTTTTTCACTGCTAATCAATGGTATACTGAGTGTCTCATATGCATTCTCCTTCAAGTTTTCTCGCGAATGGGAGCGGATTTCTATAAAATGTCATACAGGGTGTGCAATTTAGAATAAGTTTACGATCGGGTGATATACAGGGTGTGCAATTTACAAGTACTTTTGTGTTTCGGGTTTTTTCAGGTTCCTTTAGATTTTTGTGTTACTTGGTGTTCTTTCGTTTTTTCTCGCGTTGTTTCGTGTAATTTCGGTTTCTTTCGTATAACTTCGGTTTCTTTCGTGTTTCTTCGGATTCCTTCGTGTTTTTCGCGTTTCTCCGTGTTTTTTCCAGTTCTTTCTAGCTTTTTCGCTTTCAACGGGTAATTTGACGTGTTTCGTGTTTCTGCGCGCTTCATTGATGTATGGGCCCTATTGATCTGCGGTCTATATTGATCTATGGTCTATATTGATCCATGGGCCAATTGAACTACTGGCCTATTGAACTACTGGCCTATGGATCTACGGGCCTATGGATCTACGGGCCTATTGATCTACCCGCTTACTAGTCTATATAATAAAGTAATAAGATCGGGGACCAGAGAAAATTTTGACAGGTGGTCCCGTCAGGGACCCGGAAAGCGTAGCTTTCGAGCGGCCCGCGCAGGCCGCTCGAGAGGGAATCTTAAAACAGATCGAAAAGGCGTATCCTCTTCTAGGAGAAGCGACCCCGAAACCACCCCGGGCGCTCTTAAAGTGCCCGAAATTTTCGAAAGAAAATCGCGAAAATGACGTTTTTCGAAAAATCGCCAAAAGTGCCCCGGAAAAAGGAAATAGGCTCGAAGCCGAAACGCCCAGCGTCCCGGACTCGCCACATATTCCGAGAGCGAGGACGTCCGGTTTCCTTAGAACCCATTAGAACTCCGGAGCCCCCTATTTCTAGGCTAAAATCCCGTAAGTAAAACGGCAATTTTTAGTTTCGCCAGCCCCGCGAAACGTCAAAATCAACCATGATGCTTTCGCTCAGCGGGGCCCCTCGAGCCTCTAAACACATTTTCGGCGGTAGAAAATGAAACTTGAGGAAATTCCCCATCTCTGGGTACCAATTTTCATATCCAAGTAGCGAGATAAGGCCGCGAATTCTTCATTCCAAATTCGGCAATTTTACGGTGAAATGAGGCAAAATGTCATATTTTATCTTACGATTCCGATGATAGCCGAACGCGAGCTCCAAATTTGAAAATACGGCATCAATTTTTCGCTCGATATGGGCGGTGGAAGATTATTTGCGTTTTCCAATCACTCGGATAAGAATCTACAGGAGATTACGAATCTCTAGATACCACTCATAATTCACGACTCTCAAGAAAAACATCTCAAATATGCATTTGAAAATCGTCATTTCAGGCTCTATTTTCGCGCTAATTCATTTTCGTCCTTGAAGAATGCACACAGATCGCGATGAATCGCTATACAGGCTGTGCTATCTCGAAAAAATCGCTATACAGGCTGTGCTTATGGAAAGCACTGATTTTCACCAGATTCTTTCTTCGAGAGATTTTCCGTCTGAATTTTTTATGGAAAAAGCACCCACTGCGAACCAATTAGAGAGTGGGATCTAATTTCGATAAAATGTCATACAGGGTGTGCGATTTACAATGAATTTACGATCATGTGATATTACGGGGTGCTCAATTTATAAGTAAATTTGATTTTTTTCGCGCAAATTCGAGTTTTTCGTGTTTCTTCGGTGTGTTTCAGTTCTGAATTCGATAAAATATATTCGATTCATATACAGGGTGTCAGATCTGAGTAGCGAGGACATTCACCAGAGTTTTTGTCTAGCTTTCGTGCTTTTCCGCGTAAGGGAGCTGATTACGATAAAATGTCATACAGGGTGTGCAATTTACAATGAGTTTACGATCGGGTGATATACAGGGTGTGCAATTTAAAAGTTCTTTCATTATTTTTTGCACGCTTTCGGTTTTTTGTGCTCCCTCGGGTTTTTAAGCTTTCCTTCGAGTTTTTTGCGCGCTTTCGTTGATTTTGTGCTCCTTCGAGGTTTTTGGGTTCCTTTGGATTTTTTCGTTCTTCCGTGTTACTTTGGGTTCTTTCATGTTTTTCCGCGTTTTTCGTATTTGGTCGGGTACTTTCTTGGTGGAATGCACTGAACTTGAAACGATAGAGTTATAAACGATATTCTTTCGGTTTGTTTTTTATGATGAAAGCACCTACTGCGAATCAATTAGATACGGGGTGTCGCATATGCATTTTTCTTCAGGTTTTCTCGCGAATGAGAGCTGATTTCGGTATAATGTCATACAGGGTGTGCGATTTACAATGAATTTGCGATCGGGTGATATACGGGGTGAGCACTTTACAAGTTCTTCTGTTTTTTTGCGCGCTCTCAAGTTTTTTCAAGTTTTTTGTGTTCCTTCGGGTTGTTTTACGGAAAAATTATTTTCGAAACATATACGGGGTGTTACATAGGAGCTCCATAGAATAATTTTGATACTTCCCTCGTGGTAATTACTGAACTCGAATAGATGGAGTAACAACGATATTCTCTTGGTTTTTTTTTTAAAGCTAATCAATTGTATACTGAGTGTCTCATATGCATTTCTCTTCAAGTTTTCTCGCGAATAGGAGCTGATTTCGATAAAATGTCATACAAGGTGTGCAATTTACAATGAGTTTACGATCGGGTGATATACGGGGTGTGCAATTTACAAGTACTTTTGTGTTTCGGGTTTTTTTCAGGTTCCATTAGATTTTTGTGTTACTTGGGGTTCTTTCGTGTTTTCTCGCGTTGTTTCGTGTAATTTCGGTTTCTTTCGTGTAACTTCGGTTTCTTTCGTCTTTCTTCGGATTCTTCCGTGTTTTTTCGCGTTTCTTCGTGTTTTTTCCAATACTTTTATGATTTTTCGCTTTCATCAGGTTTTTGACGTGTTTAGTGTTTCTGCGCGCTTCATTGATGTATGGGCCCTATTGATCTATGGTCTATATTGATCTATGGTCTATATTGATCCATGGGCCAATTGAACTACTGGCCTATGGATCTACGGGCCTATTGATCTACCCGCTTACTAGTCTATATAATAAAGTAATAAGATCGGGGACCAGAGAAAATTTTGACAGGTGGTCCCGTTAGGGACCCGGAAAGCGTAGCTTTCCGAGCGGCCCGCAGGGCCGCTCGAGAGGGAATCTTAAAACAGATCGAAAAGGCGTATCCTCTTCTAGGAGAAGCGACCCCGAAACCCGCCCCGGGCGCTCTTAAAGTGCCCGAAATTTTCGAAAGAAAATCGCGAAAATGACGTTTTTCGCGAAATCGCCCAAAGTGCCTCAGAAAAAAGGAAATAGGCTCCGAAGCCGAAACGCCCAGCGTCCCGGACTCACCACATATTCCGAGAGCGAGGACGTCCGGTTTCCTTAGAACCCATTAGAACTCCGGAGCCCCCCTATTTCTAGGCTAAAATCCCGTAAGTAAAACGACAATTTTTAGTTTCGCCAGCCCAGCGAAACGTCAAAATCACCCATGATACTTTCGCTCAGTGCGGGCCCCTCGAGCCTCTAAACGCATTTTCGGCGGTAGAAAATGAAACTTGAGGAAATTCCCCATCTCTGGGTACCAATTTTCATATCCAAGTAGCGAGATAAGGCCGCGAATTCTTCATTCCAAATTCGGCAATTTACTCGATATTTCGATCAGAAGTGTCATAGTTTCTCATACGATTCCGATGATAGCCGAACGCGAGCTCCAAATTTGAAAATAAGGCATCAATTTTTCGCTCGATATATGCGGTAGAAGATTTTTCAGGCCTTCCAAGCACTCCAATAAGAATCTACAGGAGATTCCGAATCTCTAGATACCTACCACTTTTCGTGAATCGCAAGAAAAACACCTCAAATATGCGTTTGAAAATCGTCATTTCAGGCTCTATTTTCGCGCTAATTCATTTTCGTCCTTGAAGAATGCACACAGATCGCGATGAATCGCTATACAGGCTGTGCTATCTCGAAAAAATCGCTATACAGGCTGTGCTTATGGAAAGCACTGATTTTCACCAGATTCTTTCTTCGAGAGATTTTCCCTCTGAATTTTTTATGGAAAAAGCACCCACTGCGAACCAATTAGAGAGTGGGATCTGATTTCGATAAAATGTCATACAGGGTGTGCGATTTACAATGAATTTGCGATCATGTGATATACGAGGTGCTCAATTCACAAGTTAATTTGATTTTTTCGCGCAAATTCGAGTTTTTGTGTTCCTTCGGTGTGTTTTGGTTCTGAATTCGATAAAATATATTCGATTCATATACAGTGTGTCAGATCTGAGTAGCGCTGACATTCACCAGAGTTTTTCTCTAGCTTTCGTGCTTTTCCGCGTAAGGGAGCTGATTACGATAAAATGTCATACAGGGTGTGCAATTTACAATGAGTTTACGATCGGGTGATATACAGGGTGTGCAATTTAAAAGTTCTTTCATTATTTTTTGCACGCTTTCGGTTTTTTGTGCTCTCTCGGGTTTTTAAGCTTTCCTTCGAGTTTTTTTGCGCGCTTTCGTTGATTTTGTGCTCCTTCGGGGTTTTTTTAGTTCCTTTGGATTTTTTTCGTTCTTTCGTGTTACTTTGGGTTCTATCATGTTTTTTCGCGTTTTTTCGTATTTGGTCGGGTTCTTTCTTGGTGGAATGCACTGAACTTGAAACGATACAGTTATAAACGATATTCTTTCGGTTTGTTTTTTATGATGAAAGCACCCACTGCGAATCAATTATATACAGGGTGTCCCATATGCATTTTTCTTCAGGTTTTCTCGCGAATGAGAGCTGATTTCGGTATAATGTCATACAGGGTGTGCGATTTACAATGAATTTGCGATCGGGTGATATACGGGGTGAGCACTTTACAAGTTCTTCTGTTTTTTTGCGCGCTCTCAAGTTTTTTCAAGTTTTTTGTGTTCCTCCGGGTTTTTTTACGGAAAAATTATTTTCGAAACATATACGGGGTGTTACATAGGAGCTCCATAGAATAATTTTGATACTTCCTTCGTGGTAATAACTGAACTCGAATAGATGGAGTTACAGCGATATTCTTTTTTTTTTTCACTGCTTGTATACTGAGTGTCTCATATGCATTTTTCTTCAAGTTATCTCGCGAATGGGAGCTGATTTCGATAAAATGTCATACAGGGTGTGCAATTTACAATGAGTTTACGATCGGGTGATATACGGGGTGTGCAATTTACAAGTACTTTTGTGTTTCGGGTTTTTTTCAGGTTCCATTAGATTTTTCGTGTTACTTGGTGTGCTTTCGTGTTTTCTCGCGTTGTTTCGTGTAATTTCGGTTTCTTTCGTGTAACTTCGGTTTCTTTCGTCTTTCTTCGGATTCTTCCGTGTTTTTCGCGTTTCTTCGTGTTTTTTCCAATACTTTTATGTTTTTTCGCTTTCATCGGGTTTTTGACGTGTTTAGTGTTTCTGCGCGCTTCATTGATGTATGGGCCCTATTGATCTATGGTCTATATTGATTTATGGTCTATATTGATCCATGGGCCAATTGAACTACTGGCCTATTGAATTACTGGCCTATGGATCTACGGGCCTATTGATCTACCCGCTTACTAGTGATTGATATTACGCCAACTGACACTGATATCTAGGTCCGCAAGTTGTCAAACGAATATCGATCTGTGATGGCAAATCTTTCAATGACAAAGCTCGGACTTCATGACATTTCTATTTTTCTCTTGAGTAAATGAAAAAATGATCATATCTTCAGAAGGGGAAAGCTACGACAATGAAATTTGAGAAGGAGTAAGATATCGGTAACCTCAATATATATACGGATTTTTATTTAAATCTTAATGAAGTCTTAGGAGATATTGAGTATGAAAATTTTTTTTTGGGAATTTTTAAAAATTTTCTAGCGTGACAATTTCTGCGAAATTTTGCAAGCCGTTTCGCTTCAGCCTCCTCAATAACATTCCAAGTATCAACTTGATCGGATGGATATTCTAGTAGTTATTGAGGAAACAAAATTTCAGATGCTCATAACTACTGAACCATCCGACGGATTTGGCCCAATAACGAACTTGACCGAGATATTTGGACAATTAACCTATTCTGAAAATATGAAAACTCTAGCTGATTCCTTTTGGATGCTAGAGAGGATACGGCCGGACGGCCGGCCGGACAGACTCAACTTTCGCCACGAATTCTTCATCAGGGAGTCGAACCCAATCGATTGAGACCATTTTCGGCTCGATGTTCCAAAATTACAGACATTCGGGCAAAATGATAGGCACTCTGTTCGGGTGAACAAGAGCGCCAAAAATAACCAATAATGTTGCAAAAGTGTTGACCAAAGAGTTAAATTATGTTTGCAATAATCTAATTTTGCATTGAAATTACATTGTACTTGATGTAATTAATTACAATCATAACTTTATAGAAGTTATACAAAGAACCCATAAGCTAGCAAAAATGTTGACCAAAAAGTTAAATTAAGTTTGCAATGATCTAATCACAAAATGTATACTTTTATTTTTGAAATTAATAAATTAATAGGTAAAATTTTTGATTAAAAAAAAATTAATCTACACATTTTGTGTCAATCTTTCACTACTATCTTCTGTTACATTTGTTGCAACTCAATGTTGACCGTTTACAAGCTGCAATAAAAGGGTACTATTAATAATTGTTTATCTGAACTATGATTCAAAATATTAATATCAAGTAAATATTATGGTCTATTAATCTAAAAATAAAAAATAAAATGTAGTTTACGGATTACGCGCATTGGCGCGGCACATAATGTACCATTTTTACACTTCGGCACGCTCTAGCACGAGAACGGTAAGGTTTACAAAAAAATTGGTTGAATATAAAATGTGGCAAATTTTGAGACAAACAACTTTCTCATTTAGAGTGTTATGAAAAAATTATTTATTTACAACGAAAATGCCAAAAAACCAATTTTTTGATACTTTAGCGCCACCTACTTTTTGTAATTTAAGTCGGACGACTTCACTTCCATGAGATGAAATGTAGTTTACGATTCGGAAATCTAGCATTAACATTATTTTATGACCCCCTAACGATTTATCAAGTCAAATTCCGGTATGTCATTTTTCGGTGGGTCATTTCCAAATAGACTGAACTAATAGCCAAATTGATTATCGCAAAATAATTTATTCGTTCGAAGTAATTCACTATTTGTATGTTCAAAACTTTCTCTAATACCAATACTAGGATATGTTCAGTATCTGCCTATTTTATGGTTAGTTTTGGCAAGTTGGTGATGTTATTAACTCGAAGACCTAAGAGAATAGTTCAGGTGTTCGCAATCTGAAATGCGTGTCCCATTTGTTCGAAACCTACAAAATTATATTCAATTCGGATTATCCAATAAAAAGATATAAGCAAAAATCTATTTCTTTTATTGAAATTTCTACTCGTTGTATCTTTTGGAGGGAGCGGAATTTCAAAAAATTGTTTCTCTTCGTCTCAAGAAATTTAGGTTAAAATTAATGTAGTAGTCAATGATTCACCCTGTATCGATACACTTAAACCGAATTCGACTTCCTTAAACATATTTGCTTCCTGAGAAAATACATACTCTGTTGGCTCGGTGTCTGACACAATTTCTATATTGAAAACATTACATACATTTCAATTAAGGAAATTGAACGAAACTGAAAAACTAACTGGACATCCCTGGCGCGCAGGAATAGAGATTATAATAACTCCGTAGGGTATAATTTTGAGATGCCCCAAAATGATGTAACCCTTGTTTCTTTCTGAAACATATAACGGAATAGTTAACTTCAGTAAACGCCACATCCATTGATACATTCATTTCGAAGATTAATCCATACAAAATGATACGCTCTCAATACATATTCTTCAACCTGTGGAATAAGGTTCTTTTCTTTCCTACCATGACTTACAATAATCGAAAGAAAACATTTTATATCAGTACCAATTCAGCTACAAAAATATTTTGCATAATATTTTTTATTTCTGGAAATATTGCCATGGCATTTGTATATGGAAGCGATCAAGATTTGGATTCTTTAGTGGTGACTATAGAAACATTTTATAATATTTGGGTAACAATGTGTTGCATGCTGATATTTTACACATATGAAAATGAACTGGGAATCAATTTAACTGATTTCTGTATTCTCTCTGAGGACCTTTTCGGATCTGTTACTTTCAATGACGTCTTATGGTTAACATTAAAGAAAATCTGTTTCTTGATTTTCATAACTGCTATCGCTGCAATATCCGAAATAATGGTATTTACAACAGATGACGAATTTGAGGGTTATGATTTTCCATTAGTTTACATATGTAGATTATATTTTAACCCAATATTCAACATGTTCTACTTATTTCTGAATTCGAATCGCTTGATATTAATTGAGAATTTCTGTCAACAAAAATCAAAATTTCCGATGGAGATGAAAAAACGATGCAAGTTTCTTCGGAGATTTAATAAGAATCTTCGTGAATTTTTAGATATTTTTTCAATGCCCATACTCTCAATGTGCTATTGTGCAACATATTCCATTTTGGTGAATATTTATACAGCGGTTTTCTTCACTTTTATCTACAAAAATTTTTATGGAAAGCTGGCTATATGTCTTCTGTTTTCAAGTGATTTATTGATTCAGCTATTAGTAATTTGGATACTTCTTAGGGTAGCTGTGAGTTTACGAACCGAAGTGAGTATGCTTTTTGTATTGACCAATTTGTTATTCGAATTACTCAAAATAACTATTTGTTTTTCTCATTAGTTGAAGTGTGCTTCGATATTGAATATGTTGAATATATATTTTGATGGGTACTTCTATAAAAAGCTATTACAATAGGAGCACCAACTAGCTAAACTGGGAAGGATATAGGTATTTCATTTGGAACAGTCCAAGACTATAATCAGACATAATTTTAGCGCGATTGTTATGGTATAACAAGGTGATATCGTTTTGCTCAAATGTTTGTTTCTTTTGAATATCGAAGAGAAAAGGGTCTTAATCGATAAGGGATGACTCCCTGATGAAGAATACAGGGTCAAACTAGAGGGTGGTGTCCGTCCGACCGAATACTTTCTACATCCAAAGGAGATGAGGTACAGTTTCCATATTCCCAGAATAGGTTAACTGTCCAAATATCTCGGTCAAGATAGTTATTAAGTCAAATCACTTCAATAGTTCAACAATAATGAGCATCTGAAATATAGTTCCCTTTAAAACTCTTAGAAAATCCATCGGATCGAGTTGTAACTTCGAAGATATTTGAAGTAGGTTGAAGCAAATGGGCAGAAATCGACACACTAGAAAATTATCAAATATCCTTTATACCTCATTATATCGGACGTATTGTAACAAAAAATTGTGCAGGTTATTGGCATCTCACATATTCTCAGATTTCATTGTCGTAACTTTCTTCCAGCAGAAGATATAACCAATTTTTCATTTAGTTAAATGAAAACAGAAATTTCAAAAAGACCCTCAGAAATGTCAATGCTCCAAGTTTTCATAGATATGTATTCAATTGATATCAGTCAGTCAGTTGGGAGAAGGTTATTACGATTAAATAATGTACGTTGTCACATTTTAGAAAAGCATTGACGTGGGTTTTGAGAGGACGGTAAATTGAGTTTGGAAAAAAACTTAAAGAAAACTACGCGCTGTTATTCTCAATTTGAGATATAATTTTTCAATACTTTATACCCCATAAGATATCGTAGGTATTCGAACAAAAATTTGAGAATATATGGATACTATCGGTATATATATATATATATATATATATATTATTTAGAAGTAATCTTTTTGGGATTAGAGCACGGAATCAAAAATTAGGACTTCATCTATTTTTCTATATTAATTAACTACATATGTTTCGGCGTATACTAAGCCTTTTTCAAGTTTACGTGCTACAAACATAGTGACAATCACATCTAAAATGTACAATCAGATTATTAGGGTTTCTTAACATTTCCATATTTTATGCTAGCCTACCTGTCCAACAATTCATCTTAAAATCAGAAAATTAAAATCATGTTCATTGTGTTGTGAACGCTGTCAACTAGAATCATTCTTCAAATTATCTCTTTGTATATGCAGGTTTTCAATTTATCACCTGGAATGCCATCTGTGCATATGTGTGAAAATTGTTGAATAGAATATTTTATTTTTACTAGTTCATTTTGGTGATGTTTTTCGAATACACTCACAGATGCCACCTCGACGCAATTTTGATACCATTACAGAATGTTATAATAAATTTTGGATAGGTTTTTCAGGTCTGTTCTATCATTTATTGAGTGTTTTTCTCTTTGAATGTATATCATTTCTTGGAATGTCCTTATTTTGCTGTTGGTTTCTTTATGCAGAATTTTAAAGTTGTCAAAGTCAAATCTATGGTCATTCTCTCGTTCGTGCTTTTTAAGGGCTGTGGAATTTTTTGAATATTTATGGCCGTTGATCCTTTCTTTGATGTATTGTGTTGTTTGGCCTATGTAGATTCCTGGACATTCTTTGCATTTCAGTTGGTAAACACAATTTGATATTTTTTCTCTCGGAGTTTTGGCTTTTAGCCTCGTGTAGAGTGGTCTCAGATTGTTTGTGGACTTATGTGCAATATTGATGTCCGTGTCTTTGAAAATATGGTTGATTTTTTCGGACAAGTTTTTCACGTATGGAATTGCTATGTATATTTTATCTTTTTTGAGCTTTCATTTTTATCGGAATTGTAAGCTGCATGAATTATGTTTTTAAATATTTTCTCTATTAGTTTTTATGGATAATTATTTTGTTTCAAGATTTCTTTGGCTTTTTTATTGTTTCGATGCGATGTTTTGGTGATGTAAGTTTTATTGATCTATCTGCAATTCCTGATATAACACTTTTTTTATATTGAATTGGTGCTGTTGATTCATAGTTTAGGTATCTTCCTGACCATGTTTCCTTTGTGTGCCATATTGTTTCTATATTTGAGCAGTTTCTGTTCTGTATGAGCGTCATGTCTAAAAAGTTTATTTTATTGTTAGTTTCTATTTCTGTTGTGAATTTAATTTTAGGATGGTAGTTGTTCAGTTCATTTAGCATTGACGTTATATATGTTTCAGGAAGTGCAGCTATGCAGTCGTCCACATATCTTTTGAAAAATACTATTTTATACTCTTTTTCTTTTTTTTTCATTATAGTCTTTTCAAGGTCTTCCATTACAAGTTGGGCTAGTAGGGCCGATAGAGGGCTCCCATGCTGCATCCATCGATTTGACTATAAAAAGAATTTTCAAACTGAAAGTAGGAGTTGGATATGCAGAAATCAATGGCTTTTAGGAATTCTACTTTTGGAAGATCTGTGTGGTTTTTATTTCATTCCATCGTTCCGAAATTATGTTTATCGCTTTATCCATTGGTGTGTTGGTATATAGACTTACTACATCGAATGACACTAATTTTTCGTTATTATTGAGGCTTACTGTGTTTATGAATTGTTTGAATGTCCAAGAGTCTTTTATGTGGTATGCATTTTGACCTATAATGGGTGAAATACATTTGGCTAAATATTTTGATAACTTGTAGGTGGGACTTTGAATACAGCTGACAATTGGTCTTAGTGGGATATTGTTTTTGTGTAGTTTAGGTAACCCATAAATTTGAGGAGGTAGAGCATTGTGGATTTTGAGTTGATTACAGAGTTTTTTAGGTAAAAGGTTCTTGGTTTCCTAATTTTTTATCATTTCATTGTTCTTTTTTGAATTATTTGTGTCTGATCTCTGTTTAATTTTTGTAGGTTTGTTCGTCGTTCAGATGTTCTAGTATTTTGTTTCTGTATTCATCGTGGTTCATTATGACTGTTTTATTGGATTTATCTGACTTCAGAATAGTCAGGTTGGGATTATTTTGGAGGAATGTTTTTGTTTCTTTAATTTTCTTATTTAATATATCTTTTTCCCTATTCTTTTTTATTTGTTTATTTTTGAAATTTGTGATAGTATTTGTTATATCTGTTCTAATTTTTGATTGTCTCTCTTGTTCTAAATTTATAATTCCGGTCTCTAAACTGGAAATGATGTCTATTATAGGAAGGTTTTTCTTTTCATATTCTATGCTGTAATTTGGTCCCAAACTTAGAATTTCCATGACTGTTCCAGGTATATTAGTGTTAGTGAGATTATTGACCCATTCTGTATGTGTAGTTCTGGAGTTATTATTTATGTTTTGTAATCTTTCTATCTTTTTTATTTGTTTGCTTCGAATTTTCTTAAATGTTTCTTCTATTTTGTTGTTCTGGATGTTTAGATATTGTTTAATATAAACAGATGGCTGTGTTTTATTTAGTTCTGATTCGGTGAGTTTTATTTCCTTTTCTAGTTGTCTTAGTTGTTTTGTTGTATCTGTTAGGAGTAAATTAATTGTTTTCAATTGGAAACTGTCTATTGCAATAGATTTTAGACATTTGCAATAGACATTTAAGAAAATTCGAAGCAAACAAATAAAAAATTTAGTAAGCACTGACGTGAGGTCAGATTGCTTTGGCGCTCTTGTTGACCTACTTGCGAGTAAATATTCAAACCTTAACAAATCTATAAGCTCTCTGACCGGGTGAACAATAGTCTTTTTCCGTACTATGGGACAATGTGATGTAAATATGAAAGCCTAATGAATAAACAAACCTTTATCTCAATTTGAAAATAACTACTCATAATTTTCACCAAATTTTGTTCTATGCTTCTCCTAAAAACATACGTCATTGCTTTTCTGAGTTTTGACAACGCCATCAAATTCTTTCTCTATGATAAAAATATTTTTGATTAATATTACGTCTGTGCTTTTCTGAATTTTGACAACGTCATCGACATCGAATTCTACCTCTATGAATTCTATGAAAATTTTGATTGATATTACGCCAACTGACACTGATATCTAGGTCCGCAAGTTGTCAAACGAATATCGATCTGTGATGGCAAATCTTTCAATGACAAAGCTCGGACTTCATGACATTTCTATTTTTCTCTTGAGTAAATGAAAAAAATGATCATATCTTCAGAAGGGGAAAGCTACGACAATGAAATTTGAGAAGGAGTAAGATATCGGTAACCTCAATATATATACGGATTTTTATTTAAATCTTAATGAAGTCTTAGGAGATATTGAGTATTGAAAATTTTTTTTGGGAATTTTTTAAAAATTTTCTAGCGTGACAATTTCTGCGAAATTTTGCAAGCCGTTTCGCTTCAGCCTCCCTCAATAACATTCCAAGTATCAACTTGATCGGATGGATATTCTAGTAGTTATTGAGGAAACAAAATTTCAGATGCTCATAACTACTGAACCATCCGACGGATTTGGCCCAATAACGAACTTGACCGAGATATTTGGACAATTAACCTATTCTGAAAATATGAAAACTCTAGCTGAATTCTTTTGGATGCTAGAGAGGATACGGCCGGCCGGACGGCCGGCCGGACAGACTCAACTTTCGCCACGAATTCTTCATCAGGGAGTCGAACCCAATCGATTGAGACCATTTTCGGCTCGATATTCCAAAATTACAGACATTCGGGCAAAATGATAGGCACTCTGTTCGGGTGAACAAGAGCGCCAAAAAGATAGAAAGATTACAAAACATAAATAATAACTCCAGAACTACACATACAGAATGGGTCAATAATCTCACTAACACTAATATACCTGGAACAGTCATGGAAATTCTAAGTTTGGGACCAAATTACAGCATAGAATATGAAAAGAAAAACCTTCCTATAATAGACATCATTTCCAGTTTAGAGACCGGAATTATAAATTTAGAACAAGAGAGACAATCAAAAATTAGAACAGATATAACAAATACCATCACAAATTTCAAAAATAAACAAATAAAAAAGAATAGGGAAAAAGATATATTAAATAAGAAAATTAAAGAAACAAAAACATTCCTCCAAAATAATCCCAACCTGACTATTCTGAAGTCAGATAAATCCAATAAAACAGTCATAATGAACCACGATGAATACAGAAACAAAATACTAGAACATCTGAACGACGAACAAACCTACAAAAAATTAAACAGAGATCAGACACAAATAATTCAAAAAAAGAACAATGAAATGATAAAAAATTGGGAAACCAAGAACCTTTTACCTAAAAAACTCTGTAATCAACTCAAAATCCACAATGCTCTACCTCCTCAAATTTATGGGTTACCTAAACTACACAAAAACAATATCCCACTAAGACCAATTGTCAGCTGTATTCAAAGTCCCACCTACAAGTTATCAAAATATTTAGCCAAATGTATTTCACCCATTATAGGTCAAAATGCATACCACATAAAAGACTCTTGGACATTCAAACAATTCATAAACACAGTAAGCCTCAATAATAACGAAAAATTAGTGTCATTCGATGTAGTAAGTCTATATACCAACACACCAATGGATAAAGCGATAAACATAATTTCGGAACGATGGAATGAAATAAAAAATTTAGAAAGCACTGACGTGAGGTCAGATTGCTTTGGCGCTCTTGTTGACCTAATTGGGAGTAAATATTCAAACCTTAACAAATCTATAAGCTCTCTGATCGGGTGAACAATAGTCTTTTTCCGTACTATGGGACAATGTGATGTATATATGACAGCCTAATGAATAAACAAACCTTTATCTCAATTTGAAAATAACTACTCATAATTTTCACCAAATTTTGTTCTATGCTTCTCCTAAAAACTTACGTCATTGTTTTTCTGAGTTTTGACAACTCCATCAAATTCTTTCTCTATGATAAAAAAATTTTTGATTAATATTACGTCTGTGCTTTTCTGAATTTTGACAACGTCATCGACATCGAATTCTACCTCTATGAATTCTATGAAAATTTTGATTGATATTACGCCAACTGACACTGATATCTAGGTCCGCAAGTTGTCAAACGAATATCGATCTGTGATGGCAAATCTTTCAATGACAAAACTCGGACTTCATGACATTTCTATTTTTCTCTTGAGTAAATGAAAAAAATGATCATATCTTCAGAAGGGGGAAAGCTACGACAATGAAATTTTAGGATGAGTAAGATATCGGTAACCTCAATATATATACGGATTTTTATTTAAATCTAAATGAAGTCTTAGGAGATATTGAGTATTGAAAATTTTTTTTTTGGGGAATTTTTTAAAAATTTTCTAGCGCGACGATTTCTGCGAAATTTTGCAAGCCGTTTCGTTTCAGCCTTCCTCAATAACATTACAAGTATTAACTTGATCGGATGGATATTCTAGTAGTTATTGAGGAAACAAAATTTCAGATGCTCATAACTACTGAACCATCCGACGGATTTGGCCCAATAACGAACTTGACCGAGATATTTGGACAATTAACCTATTCTAAAAATATGAAAACTCTAGCTGATTCCTTTTGGGTGCTAGAGAGGATACGGCCGGCCAGACTCAACTTTCGCCACGAATTCTTCATCAGGGAGTCGAACCCAATCGATTGAGACCATTTTCGGCTCGATATTCCAAAATTACAGACATTCGGGCAAAATGATAGGCACTCTGTTCGGGTGAACAAGAGCGCCAAAAACCACACAGATCTTCCAAAAGTAGAATTCCTAAAAGCCATTGATTTCTGCATATCCAACTCCTACTTTCAGTTTGAAAATTCTTTTTATAGTCAAATCGATGGATGCAGCATGGGAGCCCCTCTATCGGCCCTACTAGCCCAACTTGTAATGGAAGACCTTGAAAAGACTATAATGAAAAAAAAAAGAAAAAGAGTATAAAATAGTATTTTTCAAAAGATATGTGGACGACTGCATAGCTGCACTTCCTGAAACATATATAACGTCAATGCTAAATGAACTGAACAACTACCATCCTAAAATTAAATTCACAACAGAAATAGAAACTAACAATAAAATAAACTTTTTAGACATGACGCTCATACAGAACAGAAACTGCTCAAATATAGAAACAATATGGCACACAAAGGAAACATGGTCAGGAAGATACCTAAACTATGAATCAACAGCACCAATTCAATATAAAAAAAGTGTTATATCAGGAATTGCAGATAGATCAATAAAACTTACATCACCAAAACATCGCATCGAAACAATAAAAAAGCCAAAGAAATCTTGAAACAAAATAATTATCCAGAAAAACTAATAGAGAAAATATTTAAAAACAGAATTCATGCAGCTTACAATTCCGATAAAAATGAAAGCTCAAAAAAAGATAAAATATACATAGCAATTCCATACGTGAAAAACTTGTCCGAAAAAATCAACCATATTATCAAAGACACGGACATCAAAATTGCACATAAGTCCACAAACAATCTGAGACCACTCTACACGAGGCTAAAAGCCAAAACTCCGAAAGAAAAAATATCAAATTGTGTTTACCAACTGAAATGCAAAGAATGTCCAGGAATCTACATAGGCCAAACAACACAATACATCAAAGAAAGGATCAACGGCCATAAATATTCAAAAAATTCCACAGCCCTTAAAAAGCACGAACGAGAGAATGACCATAGATTTGACTTTGACAACTTTAAAATTCTGCATAAAGAAACCAACAGCAAAATAAGGACATTCCAAGAAATGATATACATTCAAAGAGAAAAACACTCAATAAATGATAGAACAGACCTGAAAAACCTATCCAAAATTTATTATAACATTCTGTAATGGTATCAAAATTGCGTCGAGGTGGCATCTGTGAGTGTATTCGAAAAACATCACCAAAATGAACTAGTAAAAATAAAATATTCTATTCAACAATTTTCACACATATGCACAGATGGCATTCCAGGTGATAAATTGAAAACCTGCATATACAAAGAGATAATTTGAAGAATGATTCTAGTTGACAGCGTTCACAACACAATGAACATGATTTTAATTTTCTGATTTTAAGATGAATTGTTGGACAGGTAGGCTAGCATAAAATATGGAAATGTTAAGAAACCCCTAATAATCTGATTGTACATTTTAGATGTGATTGTCACTATGTTTGTAGCACGTAAACTTGAAAAAGGCTTAGTATACGCCGAAACATATGTAGTTAATTAATATAGAAAAAATAGATGAAGTCCTAATTTTTGATTCCGTGCTCTAATCCCAAAAAGATTACTTCTAAATAATATATAATATAGCACAAGAAAAATACATATTTATATATATATATAGTGAAAATTTTGGTTTTTACCTAGCATATAATATGTTGAGTTTGAATTGATTGGGCATCTAGGTCTTTAAAAAAGTTCTAAACAATTTTATTTTGTATAAACGTTTCAGCGCATCCGCCTTCTTCAGTATACATAAATCATAAATGGACATCTAAAAAGTAACATATATAATATAAAAGTAGAATAATAAAATCACTAAAATATCTCACTGTTCATTTTTGCTCTTTTCTGGTCGGTATTGTCGTGTTGTTCGTGTCAATGTCATATATGTCAATGTCAGGGGTCAATGGAATGTTGGTTGTTTTGTCTTCTTCTTTCTATCGGTGATCTTCTCAGTATTGGCATGTATATTTGGCTGAGATTTTTCGTGTCTTGTTTGTTTTTCACTACATTTTCATTGTTTACCTGTATGTGAATCATTTCCAATATTTCCCTTCGTCGTTGTTGGGGTTCTATTCCTAAAATTTTTGTGTTATCGTAATTAAAATCATGTTTTTGATCTTTTTTATGTTTATTAAGTGCTGTAGTTGCGTTTTTTCCATATTTATGTGCGTTTAGTCTGTCTTTTAGTCTTTGTGAAGTCTGTTCTATGTATTGTTTGTCACAGTCCCTGCAGGGTATACTATATATGACCTGTGATTTTTTTGTCTTGGGTGTTGGTGCTTTCAATTTACTGAAGATGTTTCCCACCTGATTGTATGGTCTGTGTACTATCTCTCGGTTGTAGGGTTTTAATATATTACTTATTTTCTGTGACAGTCCTTGTATGTATGGTAATTGTATTCGTTTTGTGGTATTTGTTGGTATTTTCGTCTGTTGTGTGTTGTATAGTCGGTGCGTCCTTTGTTTTGTTAGTTTATTGATAAGGGTTTCAGGGTAGTGATTCTTCGTCAAAAGTTCTTTCACCTCTTTTAAAGTTTTCTCTCGGAGTATTGGGGATGTTAATTTTAACGCCCTGTCTATGTATCCTATGGCCGTACTTTTTTTATGTGAGTGGTGGTGTTGGGAGTTATAATCTAATATATGTGTGGTGTTCTGCTCCTTTCTGTGCCATTTTGTCAATAAATTTCCGTTTTTTCTCATTAGTGTCATGTCCAAGAAGTTCAGGCAGTTGTTTTCTTCTTCCTCAAGTGTGAATTGTAGAAATTCGTGTGTGTTGTTGAATTCGTTCAAAATCGACTGTATTTTGGTTGGTGTTGTTATAACTAAAATGTCGCCTACATATCGTTTGAAGAACGTAGTTTTGTGTTTTTCCATGATTTTCTTTTCTATCAACTCCATTACTAACTGTGCTATCGTGCTTGATATCGGGTTTCCCATGGCTACACCCTTAATTTGTTTATAGAAATTTTTCTCATATTGGAAGAAGCTATTGTTCGTGATATATTGTATCGTTTGGATGAAATCTTCTTTTGGTATTAATGTGTGTTGTTTGATTATTTCCCAATTATTTTCGATTGCCTCCTTTGTTAGTTCTGTGGGAATGTTGGTATACAGAGATTTTACATCTAATGAATATAATAGATGGTTTGCTTGAATAATAACATTTCTCAGTGATTCTTTCAAATCGAATGAGTTTTTTATATAATATTCATTATTATTTATTGCGTTGGTTAGAATACTCGCCATATATTTTGATAAATTATACAGAGGAGATTGAATGCACGAAACTATCGGTCTTAGTGGTATATTTTGTTTATGGACTTTTGGTAATCCATATATTTTTGGTATCTTACTGTTATGGGTCAATATCGTTTTCTCATCTTGTTTAGTTATGTATTTATTTTGTTCCCAATCTTTGATGATTCTATTGTTTTCTTTCTCCAGTATGACTGTCATGTCTCGTTTAACCTGTTTATAGGTTGTATCATCATCTAAAATTTCGTGCATTTTTTCGTTGTATTGGGTTTTTGTTATTATCACTATTTTACTTCCCTTGTCCGCTCTTATGACTTGCAAACGGACAAGGGAAATAAAATAGTGATACTAACAAAAACCTGGAAATGAAAAGACAAAAGCAGAAAAAAAAAACTCAATAACAAAAATAGAAAATTTTACAATTTTATAATTTCACAATACAAAGACCCTGTAGAAATTATCATTAAATATGCAATTATAGGATATAATATCTCAATACACGAAATTAACACCTTTCGATCTCACATTTAGTCACACAAAATTTAAAGATTCACTAGATATTATTTATGATAGTAATAAATACAAAATAGTCCAAAAAGTTAATGAAACAGCAGATAATCCATTCAAAGTAGGTCATAAAGTGTACAGAGCAAGTCATAAATATGTGCGAAATAATAGCAGCCCAAAGTTAAGCGGGCCATTCAAAATTACAAAACTAATTTACAGCACTAATTCAAAAAGTAAAGGGAAACAAATCGAAGCAAAACATTGGTCCTACAGTTCATTTTGAAAATTCAAGAAGACCTATTCAGGGCTATTCACTAACTCAAGTTGCTATCGCCGTGGCTATCCATAGCAACTCGTATAACAACTTTCGATAGCCACTGCTACCCTTTCTTGGTATTCTTTAACTAACCGTTAACAACTGTTGTTATCATAACAACTTTTTATGAAGATAGTCATGGCAACACCGCAAAATAGTTCAAATATCCGTTTTCTTGATTCAACCATAGACAAATGATATAGATCTGTCTGTGGAATAAGCAAATACATAACCGTCAAACTCACGAGAAATGACCGTTGTAGAAAGTAGTGAAACAATTTCATTTATTTTCGGTGGAGCACATATAAGAGATAGGTTTAAGCATTTTATTTTCGGTGGAGCTGTACTATAACTAAATAAACTGGCTATAACTAAATAAATAGGCTGGCTCGCTGGCGCATTTACTCTACAATCCTCTATATTACTACCTTTGTACTTCCTGATTCATTAAAAAGTTCATTTTTACTAAAAATGCCATTCTTATTCGAATTAAATTTCTAATTTTTTACATAAATGAAAAAACCATAAACAAACAGTAGTCGACAAGAGTGGTTATCGATAGCAACACCTATGAAACAGTTACCAGTAAAATACTAGGGATAGCCACTAGTTGTTATGCATAGCAACTTTCATAATCACTTTCATGAATAGTGAATACCGATTTCGCCATTAGCAACTGACCTTGAAGATAACCACGATTTTCGGTGGCTATTCATAGCAACTTGAGTTAGTGAATAGCCCTGATTGTTTCAGGTTCAACCATCCTCGGAGTTGTAGTAAATTGTGAAGTGAAATTTACACAAGTTATAGACAACCCAAGACTTACATTATTAAATAAACGAAAATCACATAACATAATAATTATACAAATATTAATATTATACAAATATTTGACTTATCAAATATAACCAACGAATTTGACAAACCAATAACTAGTTACCAATCGATTTATACATCATTTCATAATTCCCAGCATGGAAAAAGTTATTTGCGTGAAATCGAAAATCATAAATACATATTGGAATATAAAATCGAAGCAACGAATAAAAAACGTAAACAATTGTTATCGATAACTGAAAAAAGACACAGAAGAGGTTTGTTTAACGGATAAGGAACAGTTTGGAAGTCAATTACAGGCAATATTGATCAAAACGACGCTGATAAATATGACGAGGCAATTCAAAATTTAAAGAATTTTTAACAAAAATTTAGCAATATGGCCACCTTACGAATAAGTTTAACAGAAAAATTATTAAACTCTTTTAACAATTCAATGAGTAAATTACGTCATACCAAATACTCCTGGAAAGCAAAATAAATCTACTAAGTTTCTGGATGAATTCATCCGCAATGGATTCCTGGGATGATTTCAATTTCATTGTACTAAATTTAGTTTACAAACACATTGCCCTAGCTGTAGATATAATTAATGGAATCTTCAATGATATAGAAATAACTGTCTCATTTTTTTATACAGGAACATTGCACACGTCCATAATTTCTCACGATGAATTAAAAAAGAAAAATTAAATAATGCCGACTTCCATTTTTGATAAAAGATGAGAATATTTTCCAATACTATTATTACATGAAAGTCAGGGATTATTAGTTAAAATCAAGTCAACTTCATTCTAGACGTTCCCTTGTCTAAATTATAAATATTACGAATTATTTCAACTTCCCATTCTTAAAAACAATTTTTATCGAGTAATCATTCCCAAAACGAAATTTCTCCCCTCAAGTGAAACAAAATACGCTCTATTCAATGGACTATGCCAGGAAATATCTCCTACAAATTTTCTATGTGAAGAAAATATCATGAAAATATCACACAACAATACTCTGAAAAATTGGAAAACCAGTGCTTCCAAAATAAAAATTATGCATTTACCTAGTGTGGACAGTCAGAATTCACCCATCTCAACATGAATTGATCTAGTTTCCCTAGAACAGTATTGATCTCGATAATTTATAAAGGATAGATGCAAATTGAACATAGCCCGATATTCTTTATAACCGTGTTTTTTTAGTTTTTTTAAACTATATTTATTTTTTACTCTTTAGTGACTGTCATGAAAATATTAATGGTAATCATTAAGTTATGATTGCACGTCGGAAAGTAGGCCAATATTTCACTCATGCACGTCCAATCCCGAAATATAAAAGACTGATTTCATTCTATAACATTCGAAATTTCTGAAAAACATTTTACAAAAGATGATTTAATCAATTCCATTTACTACCCTTCTTAAATGAGAGATAGGCTCATATCGAGAACTTATTTCAACAAACAATCGCTTTTTTTATGTGAGTATACCATACTTTATATACATGGTTCTCACTCATTAATAAAAATAAATGCAGTTTTGATCCTTTCATCCAGGGTCCCTGTTTCGGAGTTAATGACAATCTATGTGTCGTATTGCCGTTCATTTTTGAAAATATATCTTGAATACCAAATGAACACGTGGCGATCACGGTCCGTGAATTTGGAAAACAACGAAATCACAATTTTAACTTGAAGATCATTCGTCAATTATCGTATTGCAAAATACAGAAGCCTTATTAGATTTGTAAGTATCTACCCGTTTATATAAAAATGTGAGTTCCCCTAATGTGGTTATTTCGTGCTTTTTTTTAAATAATTATTTCGTTTGTTTACAAAGCCATTATTATATTTCAGGTTTGTTTTTATTACCAAAGATTTCACTACTGGAATTTATTCTCATTAGCGAAGATTTTTTTTCCGAAGCTGAATTGAACTACATGAATAAGACTTCACAAATTGTATAGGCAGCTGTACATACTAACCATACTAACCATACTAACATAGTACCTCGGCTTATAGAGAGAGGTTCCATTCGGCCGTTCAACACAAAGGCCTATATAAATATTCACTACCCCAGTCCTAAAATTATTGAGTAAAAAGAAAAAGTTTGGACAAATTGTAGATTTAACTATCAGTCCTCTATCATTAATGTTTGCAGAATATTTTTAGAATAGAAGTTGGTACTAACCCATTTGATTGAGAATGATCATAAAATTGCTGAACATTCATCGTTAAGATGGCGACCGGTTAACAATTGGTTGTGGAACGCTCTGAGAGGATGCTAAGATCAAATAGCAAAGTGGATAAAGTTTGCAGTTACTGCAACAAAAAAGTAACCGAAAGTGTCCAATGCATTAAATGATGGAGGGTAGAAAAGGAGAAATCACTCTTATGGAACAGCTGGTCAAAAAGTGTCCATCAAAATGAAGATGTCGCTTGTGTAGTTTATTTGATCATTGATAAATCAAATATGAATGAATGGTCAATGACAGTTGTCCATAGACATATAAAGAGATATATATGTCTATGAACTGAACACTCTGCATTTGTTACAGTTACAATTTTGATTCTTCACTGACAATAGTGATAGTAGTAATAGTGACAACTGTCATTGACCATTCATTCATATTTGATTTATCAATGATAAACTAAACGACGCAAGCGACATCTTCATGTTAGCCATATTGATGGACACTTTTTACTTACTGAGTGATTTCTCATTTTCCACCCGCCATACACCAAATACAATGAAATATTTCACAATTCTTGCATGATAGATAGAAAAAATGCATTGTGTATACATGAGGCTATGAATGGAGAATTGGAAGAAAACCGAGAGCAAGCAGGTTTCACTGACATGCAGGTGAAATAACCTATCTCAAGATGAGACTACATTATGCCAAAGAACTTCTAACAAGGAAAAATAATACAGTCTTGATTGAAGCAATCACCGAATTTGACTTCGGTGACAGGCGAAAATTCAAAACATTAGGTTAACCTCAATGTTTATCCTAAAGAGGCCATGAATAGGAACAAACTGGATTACAGGGAAGAAGCAAAAATTTCACTCAAGCTACCTGAAAATGAATAGAAAACAGTAACAAGGAAACAAAAACCGACAAAGAAAATAAAAGGTAATACTATATGTTCAGGTTCTAAAGTTGACACAGTTGTAGGTGGCATAAAAGGGGCTGGCAATAAGAGATGGGTATACGTAGGAAGAATAGCTGGAAAAACTGTCTCAGAGTAAGATGTTAAGGTTTATATAAAAAAAGACAACTACAAGGATGACGTAGAAGTACGTAAGTTGAAAACTAAAGGACAGAATTAAACTTTTAGCGTCGCTCTGACTATTCAACAAGATCTGTTTCTCGAAGTCGTAGCCCTCTTTACCTCCTGGTTATGTAATAAACACCCCACCTAAAAAATGAGCCTCTACTGCGAATCTGAGGAAACTTTGTGCACACCTATAGGCTGACCAATCCGAGCTTGTATCCCTGCCTCAATGGATAGAGCTAGGATATTTAATCTGAATAGTGTGTCCAATTTGTTTAGTAGCTTCTGCAGAATTTGAATTAATTCGGATTATTTATTACGAAGATAGGAGAAAAAATAATTTCCGCAATGAAATTTTAATACCCTGTATTTTTTGAAGGGAACCGAATTTACTGAAATAGTATAGAAAAAATTTAGAAAGCATTGACGTGAGGTCAGATTGCTTTGGCGCTCTTGTTGAGCTACTTGCGAGTAAATATTCAAACCATAACAAATCTATAAGCACTCTGATCAGGTGAACAATAGTCTTTTCTAGTACTATGAGACAATGTGATGCAAATATGAACGCCTAATGAATGAACAAACCTATATCTCAAATTAAAAATAACTACTCATAATTTTCCCCAAGTTTTGTTTGAGGCTATAATTCCCTTCCCTTAAAAACTTACCTCAGTGCTTTTCTGCATTTTGACAACGTATATTTTTTCAGCCACTGAGATTGAATTCTATCTTCCCGTTATGAAACATTTTAATTAATATTAGGCCAACTGACACTGATTAATGAGCCCGGCATTTGTCAATCGAATATCGATCTGTGATGGCCATCGTTCAGAGAAAATCACCGGTACTTCATGTCATTTCTCTTTTCTCTTGAGTAAATGAAAAAAATGGTCATATCTTTAGATGGAAAAGAGATACTACAATGAAATTTGAGGATAAGTAAGATATCGATAAGCTCAATATATTCACGAATTTGTATTGATATCCGAAAAATATCTTACGATATCCAACATTCAAGCCGAATATATTTTCTCTCATTAAGAATGAATAAACACCCTGTAAAGTTTTCATCGCCTCCTGTTAACATATGAACCCGTGATCGGGAATTTCCATCTGAGAAATCGAGAGCTCTTATATTGGTTCCACCTCCGTGTGTCGACGTATATCTCTCGAAATCACTATACAGGGTCTTTCACGAGGAACCTCACCCATATTTATACGGGAAACTACAGAACGTATTTTCATGAAATTCAGCACTTATAAGTATTTCACGATGCTGATGAAATCTAAAATATTTTCAAGGCATGAGCACCTCCGGTTTTTCCGGAAATGTCGTCAACTTCCGTTTTTCAAATAAGTACACCATTTTTTTATCGCAGAAATAGATTCCTTAGAAAATTTCGAGTTATTCTGATGTAATATTTTTCAGTTTTGGTTGGAAAATTCTCTCTGAGCAGGAAAATTCGAAAAAAAAAATCGAAAATAGAGCTCCGCTGAAACAAGAATAACTTCGAGGTCTTTGGATGGAAAATTTTCATTTTTGGGATTTTCAAGATGTAAGGTTGATGTATCTACTTTAAAAATCGAAATCGAAAAATCAATTTTTTCAAATGAGAACCCCATTTTTTTATAGCAGATATTGAATCTACGTTAAAAAATAATGTGAGCGTATCACACCCTTGCCCTAAAGTGGATATTTTCTGAGTTATTCACAAAAAACTGTTTTTCGTCTTGAATTTTCAGCTATTTCTTTTCCCTTCATGCCAAAAAGATGAAATTTTCAGGAACTGTTATTTGAACCATGCTGTAGATTTTTCACCCCTTCTTGAAACCGACTTCAAGTTACTATTAGGAGAACCATGGCAAACTCTCGCAGTTATAACTAGAGAAGATGCTCAAAGTTTTGACCGTTAATTTTTAGACATTTATTTATACGTCTCAGGAATGCTTCGTGCGTTGCTCTTCTTATTTCATCGGGAGGAAGAGATCTGCAAAAGTGTTTAAAAACCAAATTGAGTTTCAAAACTATGAATCTAAAAATCTAAACAAACCTGAACGCATTTCTGACTCGTTCTATGCAGTCCTCTTTATCAGTCAGGGGAGTTGAGTAGGCCATATTTTTTTATCCTAACCCAAACATAATAGTCTAAAGGAGTTAAATCGGGAGAACGTGGTGGCCAAAGATGTGGACCATTGTTCGCCAACCATCGATCTTCAAATAGCCTGTATAGGATATTTGACACATTGAGTGAATTGTGTGGAGGCGCGCCATCTTGTTGATACCATAAGTCATTATGGTTTTGTACTAGCGGCTCAATTATTTGAGTCAATATGTCAGAATATCTATCTCCTAAGGGAGAACATTCTTTAAATAATGCAAACATGTGTAGCGTTCTATCTTACCAGTTAAAGTCCCATCATAATGTGAACATCGAGAATAGCATTATTTTTGATGGCGCAAAAAGCATTGAAACTCCAGGTCTCTTGAAAGTTCCATTTTCTGAAGTGGTGGTTGTTCTCTTCATCCCAATAATGACTGTTATGCCTATTGAAAGAACCATTCTTAATGAATTTAGATTCATCTGTCCAAATTATACAGTCCAAAAAGTTTTCATTCACTTGAAATCGAATCATCATAGCTGCGCAAAACTGTGTTCTCCTGACGAAATCAGTTTCCTTCAAATGTTGTACCCTATTTAATTTATATGGGTGCATTTTATGTTTTTTCAATATTCTCCAAACACTCGATTGAAATAATCCCAGAGCAATCTCGGCATCTTTGAGAGAATTTTGAGGATTCACACGAAAATATGCAAGAACTGTAATTTCGTTGTTCTCATCTTCTACTACCCTTTTTTCTCTGTGTATATTTTTCTTAATGGAAGATCCGACATTTCTCAAGTTTGTCATGGTTCTGTTAATGATATCTCTTGTTGGTCTGAGTCGGTCAGGAAACCTCTCAATGAACAGTCGAATCGTTCTATCTACAACTTTATTATATTCTCCATGAAGTAGAATGAGATTTAAATAATCTTCATTGGTAAAATTAGGCATAGTGATCGATTTTATAACTTAATACGAATTATCAGCAAATTAATAGTAAACACAAAATGCTACTGAATAAAGAGGAATTTGGTAGATGTAATGAAAGATATGTATCATTAAAAAAAATAATGTAAAATATGGTAAGTTTTTGCAAATGATTTATAAGGAATTATTTATTTATCACTGGAGAGAAAACCGATGGCCGATTAGTTGAAATAAAGAGGTTTCCGATACAAATTCGAATCCAAATTCGCCATCTATTTCGGAACAACCTGTAACTTTTTCCTCTTGCATATTAGGGTAGTAAAATCTTAAACATGGTTTAAGTAATAGTTTCATCTTTTTGGCATGAAGGTAAAAGAAATAGCTGAAAATTCAAGACGAAAAACAGTTTTTTGTGAATAACTCAGAAAATATCCACTTTAGGGCAAGGGTGTGATACGCTTACATTATTTTTTAATGTAGATTCAATATCTGCTATAAAAATGGGGTTTTCATTTGTAAAAATAGATTTTTCACGATTTTGTCATTCCTAAATTTGAAAGCGATTTTTTCATCCCCTGTATCATGAATCGCGATTTCGATTTTCAAAGTGGATACATCAATCTTACATCTTGAAAAATCCCAAAAATAAAAATTTTCCATCCAAAAACCTCGAAGTTATTCTTGTTTCAGCGGAGCTCTATTTTCGATTTTTTTTTCGACTTTTCCCGCTCAGAGAGAATTTTCCAACCAAAACTGAGAAATGTTACATCAAAATAACTTGAAATTTTCTAAGGAATCTATTTCTGCAATAAAAAATGGTGTTGTAATATGTAAAACGGAAGTTGACGTCATTTCCGGAAAAACCGGAGGTGCTCATGCCTTGAAAATATTTTAGATTTCATCAGCATCGTGAAATACTTATATAAGTGTAGAATTTCATGAAAATACGTTCAGTAGTTTCCCGTATAAATATGGGTGAGGTTCCTCGTGAAGGACCCTGTATGTAATGACTATGCACTACGCTACACCGCCTCGTCTATACCAGTACAAATTTTATCCCGACATTGTATCGCATCATGAACGGCCTGCCCCCTTCGCCTCATTTGAAGTGGTACAATGTACCGCTTCAGTACAAAAATGAGGCACCTCTTACAAATCAATTTCAAGACGTGTACTACCCAACACTACATTCAGACACAATACAGTGTAAAGTACAAGTCAATACTAACATAACATAGAGAGGGATTGAAATTACAATGTGTACTATTTCTTTAAAGATTAATAAAGATTAGATTACTCACCTCACAATTCTCGATTCTGACAATATACGAGTAATAATCGCTTCCTGGCTAATTAACCTACATTACCTAGAATTCATTTCAAGGAATTTCATTAAATAATTCTCCGTAAAATTCAGCTATCTAATAAAATATGACCCATTCACATCTATTGATATTAAAGTCGAAAGCATATAATTTTGGATTCTTTGAAACGACGTACCAATAACTAATCAGAAACGAAATTGTGATGTGAATAAATATGGAATGTCAATTTCAATGAAGAGTCCGGGAAAAATGGTTCGATCTCTATTAGAGTTCTTCAATATATGGAATAAGTGTTTTCTGTTTCCAAAGATCACATACAATGTCAGAGAAAAACTTATCATTTGCAGGACAAATTCAGCAACTAAATTTTTGGGAAGGTTATTTTTTGGCTTGGCATTCAGTGCTACAGTAATTATGTATTGGAAAAATCAAGACATAGATTCTCTGATTGTGAAGGTAGCTACCTTTTACAACCTTTTGATAGCATTTTTTGGCATAAATACATTTTACGGAAATGAGAATGAACTGGAAATGAACCTTACTGATTTATTTATTCTTTTTCAAGAATATTATGGATCCTCAAATTCTAATGACGCTTTATGGTCGACGATGTGGAATATTACATCATTGATGTTTCTTAATGTGATTGTTGCAATTTCTGAGATTTCAGTAGTCGTATTGAATTCTAACATATTTGCAGTTTACGATTATCCATTGGTTCACATATGTAGATTATATGTTGACCCAGTATTTCAAATGTTTTACCTATGTTTATGCTTCAATCGTCTGACATTAATCAAAAGTCTCTCACAGAAAGAGACTCGATTGACGATGAAATTGGAAAAACTTTGCAAATTTCCTTTTAGTTTTAACAGGAACGTTCGAGACTTTTTGAATATTTTTACCAGACCAATAGTCTTAATATGTTATTTCGCAACATGTTCTTTTCTGGTGGATATTTATACAGCCGTTTTTATGGATTTTCTAATGGGCAGTTTTTATGGTAGACTATCTCTATGGTTTTTGCTTTCAACCGATTCTGTGATACAGATTTCAGTGGTTTGCACGCTTCTTCGAATTTCAGCCAAGTTGCAATCAGAGGTGAGTAAAATTTCTGTTTTAATATACATTAGTAAGCGCCCCGATCCACCTATATGCACTGTTCCGCCTATGCACAGATCCCAAGTAACATTTTTGGTAACCTGAAGATTTATAAATTTGAAATTGATGTTATTAGTGATTCATAATAGGGGTGCTAAGTACCTGAGGTGTTTTAGTTCATATAGGAGTTGCAAAAATTATTGATTCCCAAAAGTTTCTATAAACTATAAGTTTTCAACTGTTCATAAAAACTACAGGTTATAGTACCAAAAGGTTCATAATATGGGTTTATGAAGGTGACAGGAACCAGCCTATGAAACATCAGGAGCAAGGTGATACAACAGTTATTCAAGCTCATATATCTTCCAGAAAAAGTAGGTTTCTGATACCAACTTTAAATTTTGATGACAAAGTCATATTCCACAAATTTTTTCCAACGATTGCTTCCATTCTTTTGCGTCCTTGAAATGCCATATGACAGTTAATATAGTCGCTACCAATAACACCTGTAGAAAGAGATATCAGACATCTCTTTTCTCAAAAGGATTATGGCATTTTAGCCAGAATACAATTTTTTCTATGTCTTCTTCATCTCTTTTCATACGACTTTCAGACAAATCCACGTGCTGTTCACTATTCGCTGTTCTCAAATCAGCCCATTCCTCCAAACATTCCATGACGTCAAATGCCGATTTCATCCCCAGAAGGTAACGCGCAATAACACTGTGTGTGACTCCTCTACCATGCCTTAAATCGGTACCGAAAAATCTATTTAGTGTTTGTTCTATACACATATCACTCCAGACACCACTCCAGTGAAATATCCTTCTTTTGTGAACCTGTCGAATTCTAATGTATCCATCGTTGTTTCCAAATGCACCATATCCTGTAAGTACCATTGAGCACTTTTGTGCCAACATTTTCATGACACTGCTTAGGTGCAAATCTCAATCTCCAATACGTTCTGCTTTGACAAACTGGAGTAAAATAATCACGATCTTCAAATATTGAAGTGTTTCCTCGAATTTCCGAGTTGAACATACTATCATTGGGTCAATATTACAGTCGCCCAAAGTAGGAGAATTTTCCTTTCATTTTTCGAACATCATTTTCACTTGTTTCTCAATTTCATCAGTAGCAGTTGTATTGCTTGTTTTCAAAATATGAATTCCTATAGCAGTGAAAGTTAATATGTGAGCAAGTAAAGCTCTGCTGAAAGCCCTTCAGACATTTGCTTCACTGATTGTGCAGCGTATGAAGTAGCCCAAAGATCTTTCAAACCACTCCCATCCATGATAAAGCCAATGGCGCCCATATATGACATCAATAAATGGAACCCTCCTAATCTCACAGCAATATTCCTAAATTCAGGATTGTCCGACTGCACAATGATAGAGTTAGTTTTGAAATAAGGATGCTGATCGAATATTACAAAAGTTGTTCTACTTTTATTTATCTTCGTTTCTTCAACTCCATAGAGCATAGCTGTGTGTAATGTGGTTAAACTGGATGGTGGTGCATTAATGAATGGGAGACAATTAACATGCGACATTATGTATGTAACGTCTCGTGATAAAATTTCATGAAAACTCTTCCATGTTGGAATATTTTCTATTTCGAGAGATTTCGCACATAAATACGCAACATATGATTTTGGAACTTCAGGTTGTACTTTTTATATGAAGTTTTGATTTATCAACGAACTCTACACTCTTCAATTCATCAGGATTCGTGTAACTGAATGGTATCAATTATATCTTCTTTTGTGAAGCTAAAATAGAAGCAGGTGGCATTTCCATCAGCCTTTTGGAACCTCCTTCATATTCAACATCATATTCTTCTATAATGACTTTAATACCCCCCAAACAGTGAAATGTTACATGACCATCCGACGTACTTACATTGTGATCTGTTTTATCAAAAACGAATTGAATGAAAGAGTTTGGATGCATCAATTTTGCAGGTTGCCTAATAACGGAAGCTTCATATAATTGAATATTGTGGTATGAAGCCGATACTTGTAGTTTACTCATCATGTCAATTATCAAACGAGAACCTGTTTTTTTGTAGACATGAGTTCCTACAGCTAACTGAAATTTGGAAATGAATATTCTTGAACGAACAAAGGAAATCATGGAATGGAATGTTTGACATCCTTCCCTGCACTACATTTTGAATCTAGTAAATGGAATAGGGGAGTTTTCAAACTTTCCGGAATTTCAGATATAGTGCCATCCAAGAATTTACTTCAGAGGGGATAAATTTCATAGTTATAATCATGTTTTTTTTATATCAGCTACAACGATTTGACCAGCTATCCGTAAAATCAAATATTTTTGATAATTACTGAGAGAATCGGGATTAAAAGCCAATCTTTACTAAGTTCCATTATATTGGGAGATTTGTAAAAGAAAACCGGTTGCTTCCCACGATGTTGTTCGATGATAATGACATTACTATATTTGTTTTGAATGATTGTTTGGGCTATTACCTTCATCTATTGTGGATGTAATGATTTCCGACGTTTCGATAGACATCTTCTATCTTTATCAAGGAGAAAAGTAAGAAACCTTTTGGGAATTATCAATTTTCAAAAAGTCAATATGACAGAAGTCATGAAAGAAAAATGAACGATGTTATATACTCATCTGTGATATGATGATCTTTTTAAGTTGGATCGAACTATCGGCGTCCAAACTTCTGGCAGATCTATAGATGGAGCACTTATGGAATCAGGTGTTATTTTCATAAATGCTGCTTCTTTGATTTTTCTTCTTGCAAGTTTTTCTTCTTTGGATATTATTGATGCTTCATCCCATTTTATACGATGATTCTCATCTACAGCATGTTGGACCAACCTGGATTTGTCGCTGTCTAGTACTCGTAGAAGCTTCTGATGTTCTTTTATTCGTACATTCAGAGGGCGTTTAGTTTCTCCGATGTAAGATCTTCCGCACTCGCAAGGTAATTCATATATGCAGTTCTTTGTCCTTTGCGTCTCATTACTTCAAATTGGAAATATGTTGTTTCAATACAAATAGAAAGCATTTCCATAATTGCATTCACGCTTAGTGTAGTTCTTTCACTAAGGTTTTGATGAGTATATAACATCGTTCATTTTTCTTTCATGACTTCTGTCATATTGACTTTTTGAAAATTGATAATTCTCAAAAGGTTTCTTCTTCTTCTTCTTACTTTTCTCTTTGATAAAGATAGAAGATGTCTATCGAAACGTCGGAAATCATTACATCCACAATAGATGATGGTAATAGCCCAAACAATCATTCAACACGAGCTCCATCATCAACAATATCTCGTCATCAATTACTATATTTCTCTTTAAATTTTTTTATGAAAGTATTATTGTTGAGAAACTTTTCCCCCCATAACTAACTATATAATAATCTGTTCTTGTAAGTATTCAAAATCCCGTTAACGAGTTATTTGAGAAAATGAAATTTTGGTGGGGCAATTATTCATTTCAATGCGTCACTGAAATATCGATTTCAAACTAATGAGTTTAAACCCAATGATTACATGTTATTGATATCCCAAGCGAGCTGTTATTCATTCTAATAGACCAAGAATTTCAAATCACACTCTCCAGACAACTTGTGCTGAATCCTACCCTGTTCTAGAACTTCAGATGTCTAGGACCGCTCGCTCGGTTTTTATTTGCACTATTCGAATTCACTGTTATCCCAGCATTAGAGAAATACCTTAATAATCAATATACAAAATCACTTTCGAGAACGGTAAAGTACATAATTTGGACTAGAATTTTCCGCTCTACAACTTTTGTTTAAAACTTTTTCTTACTAAACCTTCTAATTCGCGAAAATATCAGAAAAACCGTATTTTTCTCTATGTTTTCAAGAATTTTTCAATGTTCCTGAAAATTGTAACACATGCATTTTTGACCATATGTTTCTCTCATTATAACAATCAACATATCAAAAATGCAGCCCTTCCTTTACTGGACTAAGTAGATGTCTATGAAACGTAGGAAAAAAAATCAATAAGAGATCATGGTTTTTACTCGAATAATAATTTTACAGCTAATGTCTTAGTGGCTATTAAGTTGGGACAGATGGGGATTCTCATACAGAAGATCTTACAGGATTGAGAACGAAAATATATCAGTCTGTATCTAGCACCAAAAGATGGTTAGACAATCGAGACAGGTCGTGTCGTAATGTTAATAAAATGGAATTTCAAGTGAATATCAATGCGAAAGGTAGTCGCGTTCAATAAAATAGTACAAATCATAATATCCTAAGCTTGAGCAACTGATTAGAAGAGACAATCAAAAGGCAGAAGAAATTGAGAATATAAACAAAAATTCCAAAATTGAAAACTTCAATTGTATTTTTTTTTTCAGAGTCGAAATGCAGTTGAAATCATTTATGAAACTCAGATGAAGATTGGAAGAAGAGGTTTGTCATACAAAAATGTGAGTATCGATGGGGAACCTCATCTTAGATTAATAAAAATATTTTTTTCTATGACTGGAAAAAGATTTGACATTTCATCTCTGTTGACAGGTAACAAAATATAACTTCTCACGAAATAACTTTTTTTCCCCAGGAAAACAGTGAATACTTTTTCCCGGATATGTATACATATAGATATTCGAAGATATTTGAATTTAGAATATTTTATTGAATATAAGTTACATTTTATTTATATCAAAAGTTCCATTATTAAATGTGCATTGCGTGAATGACATATTCCTTGACTATTCGGTCCAACAGACGAATTTTCTTGTGTTGAAATAATATTCTCGGACATGGACACTACTGCTGTTGAATGTACCTGGTCGCAAATCGGGTGTTTTTTCAGAACTGCCACACGTTCTGAATACTTTATTAGCAATTTCTGTTCTGTGTGCCACCGGTGGATGACGTACAATCGCCATGTTTCTTTAGTTTCATCAAGTCTCCCCCAGATTCAACTAAAAGTGTAGCAGACTATCTTCGAAATGACCTGTATATGAGTTAGCATTTTCAAGTTGAAGATTTTACCCACAACCTGATTGACACATTTTCCATTGCGATATGCATAAAACAGGCGGCGATCTTTTGCTGTAGCTGGACGAAGGGCTATGTACATTCGGTAAAATTTAATATAATCTTCAGTAACTACTAATCTCCTGTTTACATCATTCTTTGTTTGCTTCAGTTTCACAATTATTAATAACTTTACCGAATCTTCAATATCATCTAATGTTACCTGACTGATTTCACAAATTCGACAATCTCCTGCAATCCCAAATACGAAAACAACCTTGGCCATTAAATAAACTTCATCGGGTGCATTATTTAAAAAAATCACCAATTTTTGTACTCGTGAAAATCGCAGCTTTCTTGGGCGTGTAACCTTTCCCATTTTGTTTCAGAAATGTAATTAGTTTAAAATATTTTGAAATATCTACATTATTATTGGATCGTAACATACTTTTAATCATTGAATAATTCGACCACACTGTTGATGGCCTTTCTTGTTGTGCCAGCTCCGAAAAATAATCCAATAACACTGTCTCCGAGAAAAAACTTGTCTTTTTCTTTTTCCATTCCATAAACATAAACATAAATCTTGAATACGCGGTTTCGTAAATTTTCCGCGATTTAGCTGGCAATAATTTTCGTGACGCTACTTGTGCTGCTTCTATCAACTCCGGTGGAGTCAGAGAAAACTCAGAATCAAGCATTTTTAACTTTATAGTATTCGAAATAACTACTAAACAATTACTGAGTTCGCAATTTTTGAATCCAATAACAAAATGGAATTGACAGATATATTTTATTACACTAGAGCTTTTCTTAGCAACGCAGGTTCAATAGCTTAGTAGTTTAAAAATTCAAATTTAATATAGAGGGTGTCTATAAAAGAACTGCGGGGTTTAAAAAATTAATATTTTTCAAACTGTAAAACATAGCAAAATTTGATCAATTCCTTTGAAACAAGCAGCTCAAAGAGTTTTACTCATACCAATTGGGAATGTTTCTCTCAACAGTTGGTAGCGCTGCGGAGCGTTGATCTTGAATTGACGTAGCGGCTGCGGCTGGCAGTCAGTGTCGTCTGGACTGCCGCGCTATGGCGACGCCTCAACAAAAGGCTCAATGTGTTATTTGGCTCATAGAAACTAATTCTATTGTTACTGTACAAAGAAACTTTCGACGTAGCTATGGTGTTGACCCGCCTACAGACAAAACAATTCGTCAGTGGTTACGTGCGTTCAAGGAAACAGGAAATGTTTTGAAGCAAAATTCGCCGGGTAGGCCGCGTGTGTCTCAAGAGAATGTGGCAGAATCCGAGCTTCATGCAGTCGATGCCCTAAGAAATCGATAACAAGACGCAGTCTGGAGTTGGGGTTACCAAGATCATCAGTCCATAAGGTAATTCGTGAAAGACTTCGTTTAACTACCTACAAGATTCAACTGTTACACCATATCAAACCGGCAGACAAGGTTAAGAGATTCGACTTTTTTGTTTCCATGCTGGATAAAATTGATGAAGATTTTTTAAAAAGTGTGGTTTTTAGTGATGAAGCTACTTTTCATGTGAACGGAACTGGAAATAGGCATAATTGCAGAGTTTGGGGTTCAGAGCCGCCCCGTGAGCTTATTGAGTACGAACGTGACACGCCCAAAGTGAATGTTTGGTGTGCTCTTATGCATGACAGATTAATAGGTCCCTTCATTTTTGCCGAAAGGAATATCAATGGTGATGTCTATTGGGACATGTTAGAGGAGTATGTTTATCCTCAGTTGGATGACATTAAGGCGGAGAAAGGTTTAGTTTACTTCCAACAAGATGGGGCACCGCCACACTTCAGTTTGCGTGTGCGTGAGTAACTGGACGCTCGTTTCGGCAACAGGTGGATTGAAAGAGAAGGAACTATTCCATGTGGTGGCCATGGAATAGCCCTGATATGACTCCGTTGGACTTTTTCTTCTGGGAGCATATCAAGAATCCTGTGTATGCGGAGAAAATTCGAAATGTTCGCCATCTCAGGGAACGAATAGTGTGTTGCGTGGCGTCCGTTCCCCCAGACATGCTCGCCAGGATATGGGAAGGTGTAGAATTCCGTTTCGACGTATGCCGTGCCATTCACGGAGCTCACATTGAACTTTACTAAGTTGTTAAAAAATCTTGAAAATGTAAACTTTCTAATCATGTATAAAATATGTATGTACGTTTTTTACTTTATTAAAATATTTTTTCTTAAAACCCCGGAGTTCTTTTATAAACACCCTGTATTGTAATAATATGTTCTTTCACTATTAAATCGTCGTTTTTCCTGTTACAGAAAAAATATTGTATTATACACGGGAAAAATAATAGATTTCAGCTCTAAAATTTATGACTTTTTTCCCTTGAATAATAAATAACTATTTTTTGCACAGTATTTATTGAGATTCACAAACTACTTTCAAAAATATTTAGTAAATGTGTTGCATGAATTGACTAAGAGAAAGTATTCAACATTGATGGATACTTATACTCTATTCAAAGTTTATTTGTAACTCGGTTGGCCATGGAAGTTTGACACATTTCACTCTGTCTATTAAAAAGTTAGGTTGGGTACGCTATTTTCCTGTCAGATTATTACGCACTGTTGTCTATATCACATAAAGGTCCTAGTAAACTTGGATTCACTCAAAATGCCAATTTACTTCTGAACCTTGGAAGAGTTTCGAAAGGTTTGAAATTATTATGGCAGAAATTTCTAAAGGAGCTGCTCTTATTTTGATTGGGATGTTGTATGATAACCTCAAAAACATTAATTATAATATTTAAGTTACCGTTCATCAGGGATGAACATATTTTAAGTGATTTTCGGGAATCTGAAGAAGTTTGAACATTAATCTGTTCATCATGATACATGAAACTTCCGATTGGAATTTGTTTGATATTTGAAAGGACATTGCTTTAATCGTTTGGAAGCTGGTTCAACATTTCAAAAGAATTAAGGAAGGTATCACAAAGAAGTAATGTTGAATCTGAAGATGTAGAAATAAGATTCAATACAAGCTTTTATTCTGAACATGTTCTAGTTGATCAATGCATAAAAGTGATGGTAGGCACTTTTAGTTTTTCAAATCTCTTATTTTTCCTCATAAAAATATCTTCATTGTGATCTTCTCGATGAGAGAGCTATACATGCTTCGTTCAGTAGGTATTCTCTGCAAATCTCTTGGTGATTATGTGAAATGAAGGGTTCATTTTGAGTCACTGACGAAAAGAGTTAATTCTTCCATTCAATATATATTTTTTATCGTGATTGTTTCATAGTTTTGTTGGTCTGGGATATACTCAGCTCTAATCACATCCTCAATATTCAAAATTGAAATAATAGCTTTTAACATAAAGAATCGAATAAATGTTGATTACTCCTAAAGTTCTTTCAATCCGACTAATATCTCTTACAGGTATGTTATGTATACAGCAGAATATTTTGAAAAATTCATAAACACATTCAGGAGCATGCACAATACTGAACGCCATGGAAAGTGATGTATGTGTTCATAGCTTCGTTTGCCTTTTTTTTCAAATAAGAACTGAGAGATGAATGAATTTCATTTACTCAACCCTTGATCACTGAGTTAGTCAACAATTCAGTAGAGATTGTGAATTGATCATACTTGACTGAAGTGGAAGCATAAAGCACAATTACGAAAAATTATACAATACTAACTTAAATGAAATATCATATGATTGAAATTTGTCAAATTATTATAAGGGTTTTACAAATTACACAATAAGTATTTTTAGAAAAGTGGAAAAAATATTTGTGAAAGAAAGAGGAGAGAGAAATTAACTTTATTGATAATAAAAAATCATCAAATGGCTATCGACCGAAGTCTTCCTGCCAATTTTACATTTATAATTTATTAATTGTATTTATTGTATAAAAAAAAGTTATTCCAATGATATTAGATGTTCATAAATTCGTAGTGCTGGTAGTATGGCCTTTGGTGGGCTCTCTGTGTTATATTGGTGCACTAGTGGAGAAGCTCAGTATGGGGAAAGGGCCTATTAGTCCAGGTTCAGCTATACGATTGATGATTCTTAACAAACTTATCCACCTGTAGGAGAAAAATCTTCTTTTAATGCCAACAGATTGTGCTCCTTTTACTAAATGAAAATGAGTAGCATATCCTCCTAATAATAACTGTATATTAGCATGTAACAATAATTTACTTACATATATTTCAAATTATATCCTTAAAAGAAGTGACAACTTGAGTTCTTCTCGACATTATTCCACATCCATTACTTCAGTGAACGAATCAGACTCATCATCAGATAATTCTGGATCTGAATCACTTTCCTCCAATGAAATAATAAATGGAGGAATATTATCTATAGGTAGGTTACCCATATGTTTCGTCCAGTCGTCTTCAATAAGTCGTTCGCAATGTAAATAAAAATTTTGCCACATTTCAGGTGAACATTTTGAAAGAGCCAGAGTCCATAAATTGAACACTCTATGCCTTGTGTAAGGATGAGAATTTATGTTCTTGTTATAGAAGTTTTTACAAAACGCCCATGACATTTCAATAGGATTATATTGGCAATGGTATGGGGGTAATCTAAGAACTTCATGTCCATGCTCTTTCAAAAGTTCATCAATAACGTATTGTCTCTGTCGGTCAGTTCTAAATGGTAATATTAAATTCCAAAGTTGTTTTTTATTTAAATTCCGATCGAAATCAATTTTGTTATTCACCAACCAATTCTGCATATCAATTTTCTTGCTTGAACTAGTTGGTGGCTTATCCAACTGCACTGAATGATATGGTGCATTGTCCATTATGATCACAAATTTACCAGCAAGCTTTGATAAAGCTGGAATTAGTTGATTAATAACCCAATTTTGAAAAATTTCACTGGTCATAGTCTTGTGATAGTCACGGTCATTATTCTTGGAATCTAAAATGAAATCACAACCCTCCAAAAATCCAAAATTACTTCCTGCATGCAAAACAGTGAATCTTTTACCTTCAGATTTAATTTTTGATGGATTTCCTCTCATATCAGATTCGTGTGACCATCGACGAACAGATGAACCATTTTGGTAAATCCAAGTTTCATCAAGAAACACGAATCTTATATTTTCATCCATCGACTTAAATTGCAAAAATTTTCTCAGGAAAGTAATTTTGGCTGCAACGACATGTTTTTGTTCACATAAAATTTTGCGTCCATTTACCTTTTTATATTTATAACCCATTGATTTAATAATATTGAATAATAAAGTACGTTCTCCCTTATAATCCAAATGTTCCTTAGCGTAAGTCTGTAGTGTGTCGATAGAAAAGTGTTCATTTTTTAAATTGTAATTCCAAATTTGTCGTTGCAGCTCTTTCCTAAAAATGAAATCGTCTACTTCTTGTGTTTTTTTGGGCCTACCAATGGAAGGAAACTCTTTATCGTCGTCTTCATTAAGAATTCCTCTGGTTGAATTAATATGAACCTGTAATGAAATTTCGATTAGGATAAAACATAATATTTACATCTCACTTACGTTGAAAATGTTTGATACACTTTGCTGTATCGTTGAGTCCATAACTTCCTGACCACTGTGCGCAGATTTGAGTGCAAGATAGCATTTTTTGATGCTAAGTCTTTGTTCTTTTGATATTACTTTAGGCATTTTGAAAAAAATTCTGAAATATTTTGATTCTCTTCAAAATCAAATGTGACAGATGACAAGTGAAAATTGGCTTAACTGCTTGACATCGGCAACGTCGAAATCCGAAAAAACACTGATGCCAACCCAAGAAACTTAAATCATGGCCACCCGCGATACAAATAAACTTTGAATGGAGTATAGATATGATCAGTCAGTTAGTAGATGATTTTCTATTTCTGTGGCGAAGTAAGGGACTCATAAATCCTAATGAATGGTGTGGTTGGAAACATACCAAGGGGCATTAACCAATGAACGTAGTATTTTCGCGCGCTTGTTCCTAGTGGAACAGCGGTCTATCGTTTTGCCCTAATGGCTGTAATTTTCGAATATCGAGCCGAAAATGGTCTCAATCGATGTGGTCCGTCTTCCTGATCTAAACTCCTTGGTCAAATGTGAGTATGTCCGACCATATACTCTATATGTTCCGAAGAAAGAAACCTACAGTTTTCATTTTTTCAGATTGATTTTTCAAATATCTCAGTCAAGTTGGTTATTGAGCCAAATTTATCGAATATTTCAGCAGTTATTACCATCTTAAATTTGGGTTATCTCGATAATTTCTAGAATATTCATCGGATCAATTTCAAACTCAGAAAAGGTTTGGATAACTTTGAAAGAAAGGAGTGTACCAAGTTTCGAGCAAATCGTCACTACAGAAAATTTTATAAAATTCCCATTTTTTTTTCAATGCTCGATATCTCGTAAGATATTTGTCGGAATTCAACAAAAATTTGGGCATTTAGGAAGGATATAGATATCAAGAAGACTTCAAAATAAGCGCGTAAAAGCTCCTGACATTCACATTAGTATTCTTTGGATAAATTGAATATCTGATGGCTTAGTGCAACTCCAGAATTGGATGCCGTACTTGCATATTGGTTTGGTGATTGCTTTGTAAATAAGCAATTTAATTTGGAGGTTCAATTTGGACTTCTTAACCAATAAACGTATTATTTAAGAAGTTGTTACTAACCCATTTGCTCGAGAACTATTATAAAATTTCTGAACATTACAACTTCTCAGATGCTATTGTCTTTTAATATGAAACACCCTAATAACAGGGACTTTCTGTCTGTTTCTTAATTTTCAGACAGTTAAATAATTCACATTGAACTTCAAATAAATCAATTGACTCCTTGTTTGAAATTTTTTATTGAGAAATTATATTTTAGAGATTTTTCTTGAATCCATGACCTAAATATTCTCCTGCCTTCAATAATGGTGATAACAAACAACAATTTCGATGTATTTTCGCCTGGTTCACCGTCCTACTGGCCAACAGACAGAAACAAGATTCCTGATGTCTTTTTCGTCACGAATGGAATAAACAATAGCCACATAGAAGCGGAATTTTATCCTCTAGACCTTTCATCTGACCTTTAACCAGTCCTGCTAACCCTCCACACAAAACCCACATAATATGTGGGTTCACTAACGACATAGAAAACCAATTGCGCTAAGCTCCCGCAAATACTCGATAAAGAAGCTTTTATGAATATAATTTTAGAACTGCCTGATGATAGAAATACCTACTAACAACATAACAAAAATGATGCAAAAGGTAGCATGGGAAAGTACTCCAACACACTCAAGGACAGGAGAAATTCAAATGAAATGTTATGTCATTTGAAAAGATATTTTTCATGGGATACTTATGCCTCCGATTAATCGTCTGCATATTTCTTACAAAACATTAGCATTTTTAAAAAGAGTTTCGTTGAGTACCAACATGAAACGTCTGAGGTATCGAGTATTGAGAAAAATGTAGGCATTTTTTTTAACACGCTTATAAAGGCTTCACTTGTATGTATGTACGTATATCATTTTGTAACTCTCCTTTTTTAAGCGTGAGTAGTTCATTATTGTGAAATGATCCCACTTCTCTCAATGGGTTCGTTGGCCGAGCGGTCCAAGGCTCGCGTCTTCTATGTCCACGCCAAAAAAAAAACCGTTACCATTTATATTTTTATAACAGTCACTAAAAAGTAAAAATAAATATAATTTAAAAAACTAAAAAAACACGCTTATAAAGATTATCGGAATAAAAAATTAGAAATAATTTTGAAAATGAGTTTATGACAATAGTCATAAATTGATTTTTAAAATTATTTCTAACTTTTATTGGCCGATATTCTTTGTAAGCGTGTTTTATTAGTTCTTTCAAGCCATATTCATTAATATTCTAGCCTGTCAATTTCCACGAAATATTCCACTCTCTTTTGTTTTGACATTATTCAACTGTTTATCAAATTTTAAATAGATCTGAAAGTTATTCTTTGAATTATTTAGAAGAAGAAAATCAAGATGCTCATAACAGCCGAACCATTAGACGGATTCGACTCAATAAGGAGCTTTCAGACAAATAGCCTATTCTGAAAAACTGTAGATCGTTTTGTTATTTCGAAAGATAGGAGGGTACAGCTAGCCAGCCGAATATACTGAAATTTGACTTCAGATTCTTCTTCAGGAAATCAAATGCAATGGTTTAAGACCACTCACGGCTCGACATTCAAAAATTACATACATTCGGTCAGAAAAATAGCTTGCTGAACCACTAGGAACAAGCGCGCAAGACCCGTCCTAGGAGCTAAATGAACCTAACTTTCTGTTGTTCGATTTTCAGGCCAACTTCCAGTGAACGGCAAACGAAAGTGAAACAATAATTTATGTTCCTCTCATTTGTATTGATTCTTCAAACAAAACTTCATTGTGGCATTCGTAAAAGGACCAATTCGGATTTACCGTTGAACAGGTGGTTATAATAAAATCATCACACTGACTGGATACTTGTATTACGGATTATAATTGAAAAAGAAACAGACGAATTTGGGATTTCGCATTTAGATAAAAAAAATTTAGAAAGCACTTTCGTGAGGTTCGATTGCTTTGGCGTTATTGTTGAGCTACTTGCGAGTAAATATTCAAACTATAACAAATCTATAAGCACTCTGATCAGGTGAACAATAGTCTTTTCTCGTACTATGCTGGTCCCACCGAATACACAGCATCAACTTCGAGCCATAAATGTTTGGTTTCGCTGTCGAAGTTAATGCATGGCCAGGGAGGCCCCAAGATTTTTTCCGCTTCTGGTTGTCATAGTGTATCGACGATACGATGAAGAAAACCCTTCCTGTTTTGCCCAGAGATATAGAGTGGGGAGAATACGATTCGACCACTGCGCATCCAAAATTGGTAAAAAAAATTCTTATGTCAAATTTCGACCATTTTTTGCTTTCGTAGTCAGCTGTTCTAGGTTGACATACTTGTCAGATGACTTAGAAATTGCTCGAATTTTACATTGTGCTGATAGATATTTCGATACTTTGAACATGTCTTGTATATTGTTAAAACGTACAAAAACTATAAAACAAAGAAGGTCGAGAAAATATCATTTTATACGCAAGTTTTTATTGAAATTATCCGACTGATCATACCGCATGGCATTGTTTATCTGCTCAGTGGCGTGTTGTTTACTTTCCAAAGTAATATGATTCTCTTCAGTTTCCCAAAATCAGTTGATATGAGGACAGTTTGGACTGATATTCTGAGTGTATATTCTGAAGCTATAGATTTATCTAAGAAATTTATATGCTCTGTAAATTTAATTTTCATTTTCATATTATACAAACAATCCTTCAGATACACTGTTTTCTACGCCCATGAACCGAAAGTATAAAAATGGCGGACGAAAAATTAGCCACTTCGCGCATCTCGAAGATCATTCTCCCCACTCTATATCTCTGGTTTTGCCGTTGGAGGTTCGATGTCCCTCGGCTACAACTCGTACGGCACCCAAAGTTTTAGGTTCTGGATCATTCCTAGCATTTTAAGCGATGAGAAACCACTTGCCGAGTCACGCCTAATAAATTTGCCAGATCCTGTTGCGTTCTACAAGAATCCTCATCATGCGAAGTATTCAAATCTGCATTCTCGAACTTTTTCACGGGTCCAGGACGTTCCTTGTCTTCCACGTCATATTCGCCATTTTTGAACTTATTAAATCATTCGCGACACATTATTTCACTAAAACAACATTCACCATAAGTTCCTACAGTCATTTGACCCGCCTGAGCTTTTTTTAAATGAAATGCAAATAGCAACACTTCCCGCAAATGACGCTTGCTACTAAAGTACCTATCTGTGGAATCGATCAAATAAAAACCACGATCTCGGAACAAACTTACATTTGTCTTTCGTCGAAACAAGTGTAATTCAAAACTAAAATTAAATGTCTTGTTATCGAGCAAATAACCGATTCCTCCCTACATGAAAGTTTTGAAATCTCCTCCATAAATATTCCTGAGTTACCTCTAGCTGATCCAGAATTCAATTTGACTAGAAGGATTGATATTTTGATCGGTTGTTCCCATTTCTTTGATCTGTTATTGTCGGGTCATATCAAATTAGGAGATGGGTTACCGACACTTCAAAACAGTAAGTTAGGTTGGATAGTAGCTGGAAATGTGACAAAAGTGCAACGAAAGAGTCACAATTTCTTTCTTCTCTCGGAAGAAGACTCCTTAAAGGCTCTCATAGAAAAGTTTTGGCGAATTGAGGAAATCTCAAAGGAGAAGGATTGTCTGTTGACTTCAGAAGAAAAGGAATGCGAAGCTCATTTCCAAAAAACGTTAAACAGACATTCGGAAGGTCGTTTCATTGTGAAACTTTCTTTAAGGGAAAATTTGTGGGAATTGGGCGATTCTGAACATCTGGCCCTTAAACGGTTGTATTCATTAGAGCAGAAGCTCTCGAAAAATAGGTGTCTAAAAGAGGAATACACGAAATTTCTAAAGGAATATGAAAGTTTGAATCACATGAAGGAAATTTCACGAAACGAAACTTGTATCACGCCCATTTATTATCCGCCCCATCACTGTGTCATCAAACCAGAAAGCTCGACCACCAAGCTACGAGTAGTCTTCAACGCGTCCGCGAAAACTACCTCGAATATTTCAACAGAATGATCTGTTTTCAATTCTTATTCGCTTCTGGAAGCACGAAGTAGTGTTGATTGGGGATTTGACCAAAATGTACCGTCAGATTTCAATTCATCCGGATCATGTCAATCTACAGAGGATCGTTTGGCGCGAAAATGCCAATCAGAAAGTGAAACATTTCGCTCTATCGATACTCACATATGGCACGAAGCCGGCATCATACCTTGCAACTCGTTGCTTAAAGCAAATTTTATCAGAGAGGCGCAATGAATACCCCCAAGAATGCGACATTATAGATAAAGATATGTACATGGACGATGTTCTCACCGGAGCAGCTAGCCTGGAGGAAACGACAAGCATCCTGCAAAACATGCCAAGGTTATTATCGGAATATAAGTTTGAAATTAGAATATTTCAGTCCAGCCAATCAGAGGTTTTACAGAACCTAAGGCCTACGAGCGAAGACAAGTACGTCATTTCTGACGACACCTCCGCTAAACCATTAGGAGTATCTTGGCTGCCCTCCTCGGATGTTTTCCAAAACAAGGAGGAAGTCTTTAAGGGCAGTGAACCGACGGTAATCACAAAAAGAAATATGTTGTCTTTCATAGCTATTCATAAATCCTTTAATATCTGCGCATGTTATAGAATTAAGGTGCTTTCATTACCTGAGAACATAGACAACTCTTCCTTTGTTTATCTGATCTATGCTCATAACCTTGATTCAAAACATAAACCAAAATAGACATTCTTGTTTTTGTTTATTTACATTTCATTGTTTTCAACTCGATTTTCAATTCAATAGATTCAATCTTAATTATTTACTTTATTAATTAATTTAGTTCTTTTTCAATCGGTTAGTCTATTTACTCTTTTTCGAAATTACTCAAAACAAAATTCATATTGTTTTCTGCAGAATACCTTGAATAATAATAATAATGGCGACAAAATTGAAACAACTCAAAGCTCGTCGTCAAATTGTTATTGATGATCTCGAGGAAATTCTCAATTTAGCACAGTTCGCTGTCACTGATGAAAGTCTCCACGTAAGATTCAAATTAAGATGTGAAATACTTGACGATATTCTCGTGGACTTTCAAAATTTACATACGTCAATTGTTTCTATGATTGTATGTTCCGAAGAACCGGAATTGAACACTGAAAAGGTTATTCGAACAGCCTTTATGGATAATTATTACACCATCAGAACAACTTATGTTAATTTATTTCCTGTAGTAAACATTCCAGTAAAAAAGCAAGACAGTTGCTCTATCAGTTCGCCAAATGTTAAACTTCCAAAGATAGTATTGCCCATTTTTAATGGGAATTATAAAGAGTGGCCTACTTTTTTCGATATGTTCCAAAGTTTGGTACATGAAAATTCTAACTTGAGTCAAATAGAAAAGTTTCAATACCTTAAATTTAGTTAAAGGGTTTCCATTGACTGCTGAAAATTATGAAAGCGCTTTTCAGACATTGGCGGAAAGATATCAAAATGAAAGACTTCTCGCTGATACATGATGGAAGGAAATCTGTAATGTTCCAAAGCTACAGGGTGATTCAGCTAAAGACCTTAGGCGAATTCTAGAGGTTTTTCGGAGAACTTATCGGTATTAAGGAATTTAGGTTTACTCGTTGACCAGTGGGACTTTGTTTTATTTCACATTCTCATTCAGAAATTAGATTCAGCAACGATCAAACGTTTTGAATTACAAGAATGTTCAACCGATATTCCGTCGTTTGTCAATTTACGAAATTTCCTGACAAATCAGTGTATAGCCTTGAGGCAGTAGCTCTTTTCTCTTCCGTCGAAAACTCATTCAGTTTCGAATTCTCAAGTTTTGAAATCTAGTTCTCTCTCAATGAATAAAAGAAATTCGACTCTTCTCGTTCAAACGGAAACTGAATCATTCAAGAAATGTATAACCTGTAATTATTGCAAGTTAGCTCATAATATTTACAAATGTCCATCATTTTTAGAACAAACTGTTCAAGATCGGTTCAAGACTGTGAAGAACAAAAATTGGTGTATCAATTGCCTCCATTCTGGACATAAGATTAACAATTGTTCTTCAAGGTCAAATTGTCGTGTTTGCAACGGAAAGCATCATACCCTGTTGCACATGCGCAATAATGCGGATAATAATTCTTCAATAGAGACGTTTCATTTCAATGCTGCAAATTCATCGGAATCAGCTCAGGTTTTAACCAATGTTTCTTCAAATTCTACCGTTCTCTTAGCAACCGCTGAGGTCGAAATTCGTGATGCTTGGGGTAGATATCAGAAGGTCCGAGTTCTGTTAGATGGAGGCTCTCAAATAAATATTATAACTCAATCGTGTGTAAATAGATTAGGCTTGAAAATTTGTGATGCTTCATTTTCGATAAATGGAATTTGTGAAAGCTCATCTTCTGCTAATTGCAGCACTGAATGTACTATTCGCCCATCAGGTCAAATAAATCCATCTTTTACATTCGATGCCGTCGTGATTCCGAGGATTTGTGCGGAAATGCCGAGTTCTTTCGTAAATTATTCGTTTTGGAATTGTGTCCATAACAAGAAGTTAGCAGATCCGAACTTTTCCATTCCGAAATCAATAGACCTTCTCCTCGGAGCGGATATATTCTCTTTAATAATTCGACCGGGTCGTATCGAGGGTAACGGTTTAGAACCAACAGCACTTGAGACAGCATTTGGTTGGGTTTTCATGGGAAAGATTCAATCACCTAACATATCAGTTAACAATTTTCATTTGTCATTGTCTGAATCAGGTTTAAACTCCTCGTTGAAAAGATTTTGGGAACTTGAAGAAGTTTCAGAGAATGTCATTGTATCACCAGAAGATCAATTTTGTGAGAACTTATACGCTCAGAACTATTCTAGAAATATATCTGGACGGTACACTGTGGCATTACCATTTAAACCTGATCAGTCAACTCTTTCATTCGGTGACACATATTCTCTCGCACTACGTCGTTTTTTATCCCTTGAACGTAAACTTATTAAAAACCAGAATATATACAGGGAATACTCTACTTTCATGAAGGAATATTTAGAAAAGGATCATATGTCATTAATTTCTACGAGTTCGGATTATGAAAATACTTTTTATATCCCTCACCATTGTATAATCAAACCAAACAGTCCATCTACAAAGTTGAGGGTTGTTTTCGATGCGCCAGCTCATGTACCAGGTCATTTATCTTTAAAAGATGCTCTATTGATAGGTCCTAAATTACAAAAGGATATTATTGCCATTTTGATGAACTTTCGTGTTCATCGGTTCGTTTTCACAGCTGATATCAAACAAATGTATCGTCAAATATTAGTTCAAAATTCACATCGAAACTTTCAAAGAATATTGTGGCGGTTTCTCCATCGGAACCCATAAAAACTTATCAGCTGAATACCGTTACGTACGGAGTTGCACCAGCACCTTTTCTTGCCCTTCGAACTTTGGCACAGTTGGCCAAGGATGAGGAAGCTCGTTTTCCGAAAGCATCCAAAATTTTGCTCACAGACATTTATGTCGATGATGTCGTTACAGGTTGTGATGATTTGGAAGACGCAAAAACGTTACAAAAGGAACTGATTTCCTTATTAAATTGTGGTGGTTTTGAGCTCCGAAAATGGAGTAGTAACAGTTCTCAATTACTCTCAACCATACCTCTAGATCATCAATATCACCATTCTTTGGATTTTGATATAGATCCGATAGTCAAAATTCTCGGTTTGAGGTGGTTTCCTTCGTCGGACGAATTTTCTTATTTTGCGGAAACTGCTGTGCAGGTATGTACCAAACGTACCATACTTTCAGAACTTTCTCGAATTTTCGACCCTTTGGGGTTCCTTTCTCCATTTACTTTTCTTGCTAAACATTTGATCCAGCATCTTTGGACATTAGGTTTGCAGTGGGATGATACACTTCCAGACGATGCCAGCCGTCGCTGGAATCAGTGTAAATCGAATTAACCGAATTGGGTAAATTAAAGATACCTCGGAAACTTGCATCGAAACCATTTTATCGTTGCGAACTTCATGGTTTCGGAGATAGTAGTGAGCGTGGTTACGCAGCCGTGGTATATTTCAGGTTTTTCTATTTTGACGGCTCCATTGACATCTCTTTCGTAAGTGGTAAATCAAAGGTCTCCCCATTGAAGAGAATTTCACTTCCACGACTGGAATTGTGTGCTTGTCTCTTACTATCAAAACTCATTAATGTGGTTTCCTCTGTTTACCAATCAGCCTTTACAATAGATGACATTTTTGCTTGGTCTGATTCAATGGTAGCTCTAACATGGATTAAGTCTTCTCCTCATCGATGGAAGACATTTGTAAGCAATCGTACTACTCAAATTCAGGACTTAGTTTCAACAGAAAATTGGTATCATGTTCAATCGAAAGACAATCCAGCTGATTGTGCTTCACGCGGCTTAACGCCAACCGAACTGTTGAACTGCTCTTTGTGGTGGACAGGCCCTGACTGGCTTCGTTCCAAACAACTCACCTTCGCAAATGATGAAATGGAGAATTCTCTTCATCTTGTACAAACAGAAGAGCGTCACCTCTCTTTGTCAACTTTCATTTCTCCGTCGTTTGTTGATGATTTGCTCTCCAGGTATTCATCTCTGTCCAAGGTGCAAAGGGTGGTAGCTTACATTTTCAGATTTGTTCACTTCATGAAAAACTCCAAAGCTCCTAGGATATATAGATTTTCCGCAGTTCATCTCAAAGATGCACTTTTCTTCATTATAAAGCAGGTTCAACGGGTTGTGTTCAAGGAACAGATCGATAATCTCATCTCGGGAAATCCCATATCTAAATCACTTGAAAATTGAATCCATTTATTGGAGAAGACGGTGTTCTCAGGGTGGGCGGTCGTCTGCCTTTTTCTGGTCTGGCCTATGATCACAAACACCCAGCTTTGCTTCCTCCATCTCATCGTCTTACTGAGCTCCTTATTCAGCATTTCCATAAAATATATCTGCATCCAGGTGCTCAGACTTTACAGTTCCTTCTATCTCAACAGGTCTGGATATTATCAGCCAGACGAGCTATAAACAAAGTTATTTCTCGCTGTAACACGTGTTTCAAGGTCAATCCCAAAATGTCTCAACCTCTCATGGGTAATTTGCCACCCTTGAGAATCAATCAGCTCAAACCCTTCCAGTGCGTCGGAGTAGATTATGGTGGCCCATACTTTATAACTATGTCTAGGTCTCGTGGCTCCAAATCGTTAAAGGCGTATATATGTCTCTATGTATGTTTCACAACTAAGGCATTGCATTTGGAGTTAGTGTCAGATTTAACTTCCGATGCTTTTCTTGCTGCATTGCGTCGTTTTATTGCTCGAAGGGTAGATGTAACCACATCTTTAGTGATGGTGGAACAAATTTCAGGGAGCTTATCGGGAGCTTTCGAGATATATGCAGGGCGCTGTGTTGGAAGAGAAAATAGAGTGGAGTTTCAATCCGCCTTCTAGTCCTCATTTTCGGGGTCTTTGGGAGTCTGGTATAAAATCTGTCAAATCCCATTTGTTGAGAGTGATCGGTCATCAGATCCTGACATATGAGGAGTTTTATACAGTCCTCACATAGATTGAATCTGTGCTCGGGTCATTTTTAAAATAGAATTTCATTGTTAATTTTCTAAAATAGGCCCTTGCCGTTGCAAAATATTTGATTCAATGGGCTTGCTTGGCCCAATTGTTATCCGGTTTAAAATATTGATGCAGTTACTGTGGGAGCGTAAACTAGAATGGGACGAGGAAATTCCTCTGGATATCCACACCATCTGGATCGAGTTGAGAGCTGAGCTAGCTGAAATTCACGAGATAATTATACCACGTCACGTACTGATCAATTATCCGACCAATATCCAAATTCATGCCTTTAGTGATTCTAGTGAAAAGGCTTATGGTTGCGCCATATATTTAAGATCGGTAAATAAAAATCGTGAAATTATTACTCGTCTTCTCTGCGCAAAATCCAAAGTCGCTCCGTTAAAAACGATCTGTCTGCCACGGTTAGAGCTGTGCGGTGCGCTTCTTTTGGCTCGATTGGTAAAAAAGTGCCTCCAAGTAATCGAACTCAGTGTAAACGAATTGTATCTCTACACTGATTCCACAATTGTTTTATCTTGGTTAGCTTTCGAACCGCGCACGTGGAAAATTTTCGTCGCCAATCGAGTTTCTGAGATCCAACAGCTGATGAGCGCTGACAAGTGGCATTACATTTCGTCCGATCAAAATCCCGCGGACATTTTATCTCGTGGATCTCTGTTCAAAGATCTAGGTTCCTCGTCATTATGGTGGAGCGGACCACCATTTTTATCTCGTCCTGAATCTGAATGGCCAGCACTTACGCACATCTCACACTATTCTCGAAACTCCGCTTCTATATCAGAATACAAAGTCACACACCCAACCTGCCTGATTAACACTGATTGGCAGGACTTCGATATTTTCGGAAGATACTCTAGCTATTCAAAGCTCATCCGAGTTGTGGCTTACTGTACAAGATTAATTAAAAATTCTAGAGCCAGTAGAATGTCTGCCCAAAAAATAGTCAGCGGTTTAACTAGCAAAGAACTTGATAAAGTTTGATTTTGCTTGTCAAATTAGTTCAATCTGATGCCTTACCTTTGGATTTAAATCGTCTCAAGAAAGATCAAGCAGTGCGAACAACGAGTAATTTAAATTCGTCATCTCCAATTTTAACTAAGGTCTGATTAGAGTTGGAGGACGTCTCGAAAATAGTCGAATCAGTTTCGACCAAAGGCATCCCATTATTCTGCCAAACAAGCATAATTTCAAGAAGCTTTTGATAAGGCACGAACACTGTCGCAGTTTGCATGGTGGAGTAAACACCATACTGTCGCATATAAAGCAGAAATTTTGGCCCGTTCACGGCAAATCAGCGGTTAAAAATTGTGTAAGAAATTGTATAAAATGTTTTCGAGCTAATCCATCCAGCTTAGCAACGAAAATGGGCCAGTTACCAACGTCTCGCGTCAATCCATCTCCTCCATTTTTGCACTCTGCGGTCGACTTTGCTGGACCATTTGACTTAAAGGATAGTAAACTTAGGAATCGCAAAACTATCAAGGGTTATTTGTGTATCTTTGTTTGTCTGAGCACAAAGGCCATTCATATCGAACTGATTTCGGATTTCTCTAGCGAAGGATTCCTGAGTATGTTGAAACGGTTCGTTTCTAGGCGAGGTCTTTGCTCCGATTTATATTCCGATAATGCGACTAACTTTGTCGGAGCTAATAACGAGTTGAAAGCCATTCAAAATATTACTCGAAGCGATGAATTTTCAGCTTATTTAATTGGTAACAAAATTGACTTTCATTTCATACCAGCTCGGTCCCATCTTTTTGGCGGTTTGTGGGAAGCCGCCTTAAAATCGTGTAAACACCACTTGAAAAGAGTTGTTGGAGGTCAATTGTTGACCTATGAGGAACTTTATTCAGTTTTGACGCAAGTGGAGGCTGTTCTGAATTCTCGACCTATAGTAGCCCTCTCGACTACACCCGAAGAGTTAGAAGTGCTGACTCCGGCTCATTTTTTAATTGGTCGACCACTGACTGCTGTGTCGCAAGCAAAATTGTACGACGTCAAGGTGAATCATCTGAAGCGCTATCGTCTGATGCAGCAGATATTTTAAAGTTTTTGGTCCCGTTGGGCCCAGGAGTATCTCCACACATTGCAGCAGCGCACAAAATGACAGTTCCAGAAAGATCCTGAAGTCACGGTTGGTGCTTTGGTCCTCGTGAAAGAAGATAACATTCCTCCCCTGTGTTGGCTCATGGGTAGAATTGTCGAAGTCTATCCTGGTCGAGACAATATTGTGCGTGTGGTGAAAGTAAAAACAATGTGCTCTGTCTTCAAACGCTCTGTAGCCAAGCTATGTTTACTGCTACAGCAGGAATAATTAGTAGACAATAATGTCTTCATACGGGCAATAATATATATCGTACTGATTACTATTCATGCTTGTTACATGTAGTTCAATAAGTTAAATAGTTCGATAAGTTTAAGTAGCTTTGGTTTATTGAAATGTCCGACCTTTCAAGGGGGGGCGACATGTTAAACGTAATTAGTTGTTGCATTTTTGTAAGATTTATATCCCAACGTGACAACATCTCATACCCCCGTAATGGTTATCCCTACCATCTAAGCTACTTTAGGGTGGTACAAGCCCAAAAATATATTCAACTCTCTCTCGACTTTCAGTTCTCGTGGAGAAAGGTCGTTCTCGAAACAAAAGTTAAGAAATAAACCAGCTGTAAGTTGCCCTGTGTTTTTTTTTACTCGTCACGAAAATCGAATTAGGTGCTCTGTTTCTGAAGTAAGTTTGCTGACGACACTCGATACCAGGAGACTTCAGCATGTTCGTAAAATTTTCACAAGCAGGCATGATGTTCACCTCATCTAGGCACCCAAATCGAATAAGCCAAAGTACAATACCTAAAATGGTATGTTTACTAGTTATTTTTAATTTGAGATATAAGTTTGTTAATTCATTGCAGCGTTTTCATTTTTATATTGTTTCAGAGTCCGGAAAAAGACGTTAGAAGATGCGCGCAAAATCTCCTGACTTTACGTCAGTGATTTTCTGAATGTTTTTCACAATGCTGATCTATACAAGATAATACCTTCTTTTTTCATCCAGCTGATAAAAATGAAGTAATCTCTACAATTATATCACTGAAAAATTTAAAAAAGGGTTGATGTTTATTATATCTCGGTCAAGATCTTGAACTTCATATCAGAATTTATTGCCGAACCATTCGCTCACTCAGTAAATATTTCAATTTCTTCTGGCAGCTTTACGGAGATGCTGAAACTTGCGTCCATAAGAGAAATGATCTGAAGGATGTCTCTAATTATCGACCTATCTCTATCCTCAGTATTTTCTCCAAAATTATAGAGAGAATAGTCCTAAATCGTATTACCATACATCTAGATAAGTTCAATCTGTTGAGTAGCTGTCAACATGATCTCAGATCGAAAAGATCGACCCAGACTGCTGCCCTTGTTTTCTTTGAATACGTCTATGAGTCCTTAGATAAGGGTCTTTATGTGACGGGTTTGTTTTTCGATCTCTCGTGCTTTCGACTGCATTTTTTTCGAGTTTATAACAGACAAACTTTATCATCACGGTTTCCGTGGAGTCTTCTAGGACTTTTTGTCCAGTTTTATGACTGATCGCGTTATGTCAGTGAAGATGGGGGATTGTTGGTCCTCGAAACGCACAAATAAGTTAGGGGTTCTTCAGGACTCAATCTTGGGGTTCTCTGCCTTTTGTCATCTTCATTAATGATCTGCCCAACCATCTGGTCTTAACTCTAGCTCATTTGATAATATACGTAGACGATCTGTTAATCGACTTGCACCATGGGAGCGAGTCCCTGAGACCTACGGAATATGTTTAGTTCCAGGGAGTCTTTGTGGATGATAAGTTGAGATGGTGTAATCACGTGAACCATGTTTGTAAGAAGATGAGCTCAGCTTTTTATGCTATTACCCGTATAAAGAATACTCTTCCTCAACGAATAGTAATTAATGTATATTATAGTTTAGTTTACAGTCATATGTTCTAATGTATACTTCTTTGGGGTAACTTAATTGACTTTGATATACTTTTAATATCTCAAAAACGTATAATAAGAATAATTTTGGCCTTTATCCACGTACCTCTTGTCGGCCTGTGTTTGTGGCATATAATATACTTACTGCACCTTGTATATATGCCTTATGGCCGGTTTTTAAACTCGACAGATAAACGTCAGATAGTTATCCAGCCGTTAACTGTGGTTAATATTTATCGGCTCGATAAACGCCGCACGGGTTGCTGATGTCAAATTTATGCTTCGGTTAGCTATCGATTGGATAACTCCACGGTATCGACAGTATAGTTAGTTCATGAAAATGATAATAGAGGTCACTGTAATAAAACCTTACATATTTCTTAACATTCAATATAATTTCAAAGAGAGACTAATTCACAACTATAAAATAATCATTCTTTTATAATCCTATATGGAAAAATCCGTATTTACAAATCGTATCGAATGCAGAACACAGAATCAAGAGATGGATTCGTCATTCTGTGATGTTCTTTTGGCGTCGAAGATTGTGAATTCAAATTCAAAAACAAACGAAAAAAACAATTACTCAACAAAATGAGTCGACAAAGGGCTAGAAATTTCACTGAGCGTGAAAAAATATTGTTATTGGACATTGCTAAAGATTTTATTGGTACTATCGACAAGAAAAAGACGGATGCCAGTAATTTGAATTTGAAAAAACAAGCCTCGCAGAAGATTCAACGCCGTTGGAGACACTGGTCCTCGGAGCGAGAAACAGCTGCGTGCTTTATATGATAATATAAAGAAAAAAGCGAAAAAAATTTCGCCGACGACAAAGTAGGTATAATCAAATTTCAAATACATAGGTAAACACAAGCAAGAGGATTTTATTGTTTTCATCATTTCTGTCGATTAGCAGTGTGAAAGGTACAAAACTGGTGGAGGGATCTTTACACCAAAGGCAACGAAAGTTGATGAGAAAGTAATGGGTTTGTTGCAGCATCACTTCACACCACTAACAAACTCTTACGACTCGTCAGCTGGGTATTATGAACTTAGTGAGTATGATAAGGAATCTCGATAACACTATAATTATCGCCCCTACTGCATATGATAAACTATGTAATTTCGAATGAACTAAAAAATAACATATTTCAGATTAAGAAGATAGGGAATCAGCAGGCTCTGCCATTGTGCTACCTCCTGCAAGCCCTGAGATTTGTATCAACATGACTTCAACCAGCCAGCAGGGTATGGTTCAGTACTTGCAGGAAGAATCATCCTGTAGTGCTACTGAGCAAAGTGGGTAATTCTTATATATGTGAGATTCGTAACAATTGAGATATTCCAATCAAACTGCTAACCATAATACAAAAGATATTTATTCAACTAAAATACATTGCAGATATGGAACTGAATTTCCCTGAGGAGGTAATTCTCTCACAGGAAGAATCCCTCTTCACATAATAGTCCTCTGGAGACTCCTAAATCTCCTAGAAGGCGACCAGGTGAAAAGAGACCAGCATCTAGTCGATTAGGGTTGACTCAAATAACGTTATAAATTTGGAAAGATCTGACCTTATAATTTTGATCTCGGAATCCTGGATAATCGGAACTGGTAGCAGTTTGGTCGGTTCTTGTAGGGTCGTCTGAACAAATCTGGCAGCTGGATACTCCAGAATTAGTTCTTGATCTTCATAAACTCATAAAGCACGAATAAAAATCGGTCGACGAAGAATTCAAGTTGCTTTAAACGTATCAAAGAAGACGACGAAGAAGAAAAGGAAAGAATAAGGAGAAGGCCTTATGATGGAGTGCAGGCCTCTAGTAAAGTTTCCCAAAAGTGGCAATTATCCGACAAATCAGTCGTGAGAAATCACAGGAAGGTACAGCAAAACGATTATGTGATTTCAGAACCAAAATTCAGGTAACTTCAAATACCTCTGGATCGTAATCCGTTTTAAAACGATTTCATACGAAATAACAACAAAGTGACCTCAGAAGTAATTTCAGGCAGAGTGAAAGAATATTTGAAAAATCTCACACATGTGTTCCTTATCGCAGGCGTTAAAAGAGAATCGAATCAATGCACTACACACGAGAATCGCGAAAGACACAGTGGCGGCGTCTTCGAACGCAAAAATGGTTATTAAAATTTATAACCGTGACACTCCTCCTCTCCTTCCGAAGGAGGTTAACTTGAAGAAAAGTTACCGACGATCGTACAATTGAGAAAATCGGAGAATACAAGAAAACACAAAAAAAAATTTTTGAATATCTATCATAACCTCATTGAGCTCGCCCTAAAAAAAAAAGAAATCAAATGAAGGTAGATCAGCAATATTCATCACCAACACCCACAGGCTTCATGTCCTTGACATGCCAAATTCCCACTGACTTACCAGTATCGTCAACAAGCTCATACGTATACGCACCAAGCTTTCTTTTAACTGTAAAATTACCGCAATATTTGGGTGCTAATTTCGCATTATAAAACTGAGAAGCGTCAGATTTAGACTTGTTACTCAACAGAACTTTGTCACCAATATTCAACTGTACCGAACGACGACGTAAGTTGTACCTATGACGGTTTTGTTCTTGCGCTTTACGTAAACGTTCATGAACCTGTTTGAACATCATTTCAAAACCTGACCTACGTAGTTCCGTATCCTCAACATTTTGAGGGATGGGATGTTCGAATGTTTTCCCAGATAATCGATATTCGCGTCCAAAATTTATGAAATATGGACTATAACCAGTTACTTCTGCTCCTTGCTGTACGAATAGCACAGCCAAAAGCAGCCAAATTATCAGCCCATCTCTTATGATTATCCTTAAGATAACAACGAATCATGGTTTTCACAGTTTGGTTCATGCGTTCCACTGGGTCAGCACAGGGATGATAATACGGAGTGAATGAAATTCGACAACCGTATCTCATACACATCTTATTGAATTCTGAACTACGCATTTGAGGACCATTATCACAAATGAGCATTTGCGGTGCACCGTATACCAAAAATACACCTTTCTCGACATATTCAGTTAGGGCTCTGGAGGTAGCTGTTCTCAAAGGATGAAGCAAAACGTATTTACTAAAATAATCAGAGATCACAAGTAGAAATTTATAACCTCTCGAAGAAGTAGGTAACGGACCGATAAAATCTAAGCTTATAATCTGCCAAGGTTGTTTCGGGAGAACTCTGGTACCCATCAAACCAGCAGGAGCATTTAAATCGGGTTTACAAGCCAAACAAACCTTACAATTCTTCACATAACGTATAGTATCGGCTTTCATTTTCGGCCAAAAATAACGAGATTTTAGACGCCAATATGTCTTGAAAATACCAAGATGTCCGGAGGTGACATCTTCATGATTTTGACGCAAGAGTTCTCGGCGCTGTTCCTTTGGTACAACAATTTTCCAACACTCAGATTCGTTAGACAAACCAGGTATAGTTGGCGGGACGTATTTAAGAAGCGTATGATCTTCTACTCTCCAATTAGAATACCTATCGGGATGCAATTCCAAGTTTTTGAACATTTTGGAGTACCAACCATCCAAAATTTTCGGTGAATCAATAGAAACATATGGTTTAGAAGAAACTGAGTCGATCAAAGCAGGCCCACTCCTCGAAAGCATGTCGGGGACGATATGATCTTTACCCTTACGGTGAACTATTTCAAAATTGTAGGGCATCAACCTTAAGCTCCATCTAGCGAGTCGACCCTGAGGATCTTTCAAATTGTGCAACCATAATAAACTGAAATGATCAGTTATGACACGGAAAAATGTTCCTTCTAGGTAGTGTCGCAGTTTTTCCACGGACCATATAACGGCAAGACATTCCTTTTCGGTCGTAGAATAATTTCGTTCTGGTTTCGTGAGAGAACGGGAAAGATAAGCAGTCACCTTTTTCTTCATTGTCAATTTCTTGAGACAAAACTGCCGCAATACCAAATGCAGATGCATCTGTTTGCAAGGTGAATGGTTTACTGAAATCTGGGCAATTCAATACGGGAGCTGTAGCCAAACATTCCTTTAGAGCTTGAAAGGATCGTTCGCAATCAGACGTCCAAGACCATTTAACTTTCTTTTTTGTCAAGTTCGATAAAGGAGCTAGAAGTGATGAAAAATTAGGCACAAATTTCCTGTACCATGATGCGGTCCCTATAAAGCGTCTGATCTCAGTCACACTCTTTGGGCGAGGAATATTTAAAATTGCCTCAACCTTTTCAGGATCAGGGCGAATACCATCCGCATCAACAACATATCCCAAATATTTAAGGCGAGACATACAAAATTTGCACTTTTCTCTACTTACAACCAAACCGGCAGCCATTAATCTATCAAAAACCAAATTAAGGGTACGCAAATGTGATTCGAAGTCAGGAGAAACAACAATAATATCATCCAAGTAAACCATAACGAAAGGCTGTAAGTCAGGTCCCAATACACTATCTATAATTCGCTGCCATGTCGCAGGTGAATTGGTCAAACCGAAGGGTAATCGACAAAACTGATACAAACCGCGGACTGGAATAGTAAAAGCTGTGAATTCTCTAGACCTCTGACTTACTGGTACCTGGAAGAAGGCGGACTTAATATCTAAGGCAGACAAAAATTTCGCATTCTAAGTTTATCCAATATTGCCGACACATATGGTTTGGATAAGCGTCCTTTTAGTAACCGCATTAAGTTTACGATAATCTACGCAAAATCTGAACGTACCATCTTTCTTTTCAACAAGGCAAACGGGAGATGACCAAGGGCTTTTTGAAGGCTCCATCACACCATCTTTCAACATTGAGTCCACATGTTCATTGATTATCTCCTGCCTATGAGGTGAGACGGGATACCATCTTTGTTTAATAGGCTTTGTACCTGGAAGTACTTCAATTTCATGCTCGGCCAACGTTGTTTTGCCAAGTCGTGTTCCCATAAGATCAAACTTCGACTCCACCAACTCTTCAAGACGCTCTCTTTGATCAGGATTCAATGTTGACTTAGACTCTATCAAGTTTATTGACGGACTATCTTCTCTATCACCGAAATACCACACATCTTCGTTCAAACGAGGAACTAAGTTCATTTTGTGCCAAAAATCAATACCCAAAATCAAGGTATGCTTGAGCTGAGGTACCACGAGAATGTCTATCCACTTCATTTTAAGTTGTAAGGTAACAGGAGCTTTGATATAGCCAATGCTCACACAATGATCACCATTAGCCACAGTACAGTGTGTTTCATCACATTGTAATTTGAAACCAAGTTTAAGCAGAATATCGAACCCATGCTGACCGACAATCGTTCTATTAGCACCAGAATCTAGAAGACCGGTAAGAGGAAAACCTAAAATTGACACTCGCAAATATGGTCTCGAGTCTCCATTTGCATGAGAAATTATGAAGTCAAGTAAAATTTGATTCTTTTCTGGCAAAATTATCTTGGTCGCTATATCATCAATATCGGAGTTCCTTGCACGACCCCTTAGGACCTCCGAGTCAAGTTTCCCGACACAGAACAGTTTGGACAAGTTCTAACTGTAAAATCAGCTTTTCCACAGCGGTAACACATTAATTTTTGAGGCTCAGAGCACTGTCTTCGCGAATGACCAGTCTTCTGGCAGTTCCAACACACAATACTGCGTGATAAACCCGACGTAGATGGATAACCGAAGTCAGATCCCTCAAATGACACTTCATTCAGTCTATTACCCGAGACACCATGTGTTGAAGATAGAAATGCAAGGTCGGGATCCACATACTTCTGCGTTTTTCTAGAAGGAGGTACATAGCTGTCAGCGCGAAATTTTTAGTTTCCAATTTTAAACAAGCGTCTTCCAGTTCTTGGATGGAATCAACAGTAGGCAACTGTGTAGAATAAAAAGGACTAAGATTTCTCACCAAAATTCCTAGTTTAATGCTCTCATCGACATCGCCATATCGTCGAAACATTGAGTTCATGCATGTTAAGTAGTCTACAATTGATTCCGAAGGGTCTTGAGTCCGATTCATAATGTCCTTCAATAGACGAGGACGGTAATCTGGAGGTTCGTAGTGCCTCAGCAACAAAGTAGTTAAACCTTTCCAGTCATTAAAACGTCCTCTATTTGAACGATACCACATAAGGGCTTTACCCGTGAACAAATCAACGGCTGATTAAAAATCTGAGACTCAGATACACTACGGGCCATTCCAGTTTCCTCGACCTGTTCCAAAAGCTATGCACCGACATACTCTTGGCCTCACCCGAAAATTTTAAATTCCACTTTTGTAAATTGATAGAACGAATTGGAAATGAAATTTTAGAACCAGTTCTAAACATTGGCGGACATTCTCTATCAGCGTCGTCACTCTCAGAATTAGATGAATCTGTCTGTTCGGTAACCCCAACATTAACCATCGAAATCGGATCAATGCTCTTGTAACTTTTCCGGAGAATTTCAAATGTATCTTTCATATCATCTACCAATTTTTTATACCTCGAAAATTCCGCGCTCTCACTCTCTATAGGAAGGTGTCGAAGTCGAGTACCGATATGTGTTAAGCGAGTAAAAAGAGTTTCTGCACCTCGATCAGGTCCACTGATACCGGTCAAAACTATTTTCAGTTTGTCCGAAATAATCCTAAGTTCCTGCTCAATATCTAACTTAACATCAGGGTAAGAAAATGATCGCTCCCTAGACTCTAACTTTATCAATGGCCTAAGACAAGATCTCATGTCATGGACGGTCTGAACTGAAGCTTTAATACCTCTTATAGACAATTCGTATTCCAATTCATCCTTCTTAAGTCTATTTAAATTGAAACGTAAAGACATATTGCAGAAAAATAATAAAAAAATCAAATATCGACAAAATACGCGATAACAAAATTTTAGAGAAATCGAATCAAAACAATTATCGCCCTGTATAGTGCGTAGATGATAACCGCAAATATTTCAGTCCCAACGAGGAAATGAAAATCGATCGACAATAATTTGTGAAGCCAAATCAGCACGCCGCTGGATGGTTCTTCCGAAATGCGAGATCTCGTGATATAATATAAAGAAATGATAAATCGTTATTCGTAAATAATTTCAACAAAAAAATCTGTAACGAATAATTAATTCAGGCCAACTCCATATTCCAGGTTCATGTGTTATAAATGCAATCACAAAAAAAAAAAACAGATAAACAATCAAAAAAGATAATCAGATCAGTACATGTAAAATTCCGAACTACAAAACTCAATTCAAAATCAAACCCTTCAAAATATATTCAATAAATATAGTATTCAAAATGAAAAATTATGGTTTCATCGGGCCCCACGTTGGGCGCCAATTTAACTGCCACGGAGCTCGGATCTTAATTGTTTAAAACTAGGAATCTTGTTTCTAGGAGACGGCTGTTCTCGGAGAGAGGGTCGGGGTTAATTTGAAATAAGTGAAAATTAAAATATATTTATTAAAGGGCGCCACGTGATTTGAACTCTTCTATATCCTAGATGATATTTGAAACATTAAGTGAAAGAAAGAAAATCACGAAATCTTTATGAATTCCTATATTCAACAATTTTTCCCAAATAAAATCTCGATTTCCTCTATGAAATGATTTTTCATAAGTGAAAGGTACCTTTATGACGTCATAATCAGTTTACACCTCTTGGTACATATAAATCTCAAATGAATTTAATAAGTTGTCAATTAATCATATAAATTAATAATGTACATAAAAAAAATATAATGATGTTATTAATATTCGATCTAACGAATGGATATGTCCGGTTGTAGTTCGGCAATGGCTGGATAATTTCATCAAATAACGTTATAAATTTGGAAAGATCTGACCTTATAATTTTGATCTCGGAATCCTGGATAATCGGAACTGGTAGCAATTTGGTCGGTTCTTGTAGGGTCGTCTGAACAAATCTGGCAGCTGGATACTCCAGAATTAGTTCTTGATCTTCATAAACTCACAAAGCACGAATAAAAATCGGTCGACGAAGAATTCAAGTTGCTTTAAACGTATCAAAGAAGACGACGAAGAAGAAAAGGAAAAGAATAAGGAGAAGGCCTTATGATGGAGTGCAGGCCTCTAGTAAAGTTTCCCAAAAGTGGCAATTATCCGACAAATCAGTCGTGAGAAATCACAGGAAGGTACAGCAAAACGATTATGTGATTTCAGAACCAAAATTCAGGTAACTTCAAATACCTCTGGATCGTAATCCGTTTTAAAACGATTTCATACGAAATATCAACAAAGTGACCTCAGAAGTAATTTCAGGCAGAGTGAAAGAATATTTGAAAAATCTCACACATGTGTTCCTTATCGCGGGCGTTAAAAGAGAATCGAATCAATGCACTACACAAGAGAATCGCGAATGACACAGTGGCGCGGCGTCTTCGAAAGCAAAAATGGTTATTAAAATTTATAACCGTGACAACTGCAACAAAAAAAGCCCTTATTACAACAACAAACACAATTATGAAAAGAAAAATGCAAAGCAGGCCAATGAGGAATTATCAACAGAAAAAAAAGTGGAGTTAATTCAAAAACAGATTGATTTCGAGAATCTGAAGGCCAAGAAAGAGGAATTCTATTTGATAAAGAGGAAACAGTTGGTGGAGGCAGAACTTACGTTGAAGTTAAAAGAAATAGAAGAGGCGAAATTGCATTTAGAAGGGATGAAAAAAAAAGTTATGAGAAAATAAATAACTTAAATTAAAAGTTTTCTCATTTACCCCTTGATTATATTACATATTCTCTTACATATTGCAGAGAGATAGAAAGTTCTGACGTCTCTTCCACACAAAGTGACGTTATCTGAGTTGCAAAAACAAGCTTTCAGTTAAGAATTCCCTCGGCTACCACACACATTTTGCTATAAAATATGCATATATTTTTCATACTAATTATGGCAGTTCTCCTCATTAATAAAGGTAATAATTTCATACCATTGTACCAATTTGAATATTTGTGTCTCAGATGACTTCACAAAATGAGAAGCTTAAATACGAACAAAATTAAGGAATATTAAGAGAATACCTCTTTTTATACCCTGCCTTTCACCTAAAATATTGAATTGCTATTGATCTTCTGAATGCATTTCCTTCGACAGTAGCATGTATTGACTCAATCAATGCAACCAAGTACATTTGGAAAGCCTGCTATGTTATAGAAGCCCGTCTCAGTTTCTAGAATTTCGGTATCATTTTTTGGCAGACATATAAATCTTTCAGATAGTATGGCTATTTCCTTGCTCACATTGAAAATAAGTCTAGATACCCATGGTTTGAGAACATTGATATCATCAACCATAACAATTTGAAAAGTGCCTGTGGCATAGTATCGTTGAACAATGCATCCTTGTTCTAAAACAGAAAATGCCATTTTTCTCTGAGATGTCGAGGATAAAACTGAGTTCAGTTCATCACATAAATATCCCACTGTGCTTTTGTTCAGTCGGTATCTTTGCCTAAAAAAATTTCAACAATCAATATCTTATTACGTGAATATTTCTAATAGAAAACTTCCAAGATACACTTTCGTAAACAAATAAGAAATGTTTAATGTTAGATTTTTGTAAAACTATATTACTGTGTATTTTTAATAGGCTAAAAGACCTCAGGTCGATGGCCAATTGCTTGCAATAAAATCCAGTTATTACTACTTACCTAAACTCTTCATTCAATCCTTATCTGTCGAGGTATTGCTATATTATTGATGAATTCCAGAATTTCTTCATCTTCATGAGGAACTTGAAAATATTTCTTTTGTCAATTCCATGCTTGAGTTGTATATGAACTTGAATTTTCGAATTTTCGGAGATATAATTTTGAGGTTATTTTGGAATTGTCATGTAAATATTGAATAGTTAACGTCGAGATAACCCGTCATCGGGACGAGTTAAGATAAATGGAGTTTATGTGTAGTTTATCTGTCGGCGCGGTAGTCAGAAACCCAATTCGACAGTTATCTCTCGTTTAAATTTATCTAATAGATAAACTGAGTTTATTTTGAGTTCAGAAACCGGCCACGGGACGAGTTAAGATAAATGGAGTTTATGTGTAGTTTATCTGTCGGCGCGGTAGTCAGAAACCCAATTCGACAGTTATCTCTCGTTTAAGTTTATCGAATAGATTAACTGAGTTTATTTTGACTTCAGAAACCGGCCATTAATGTACTTGAAGATTAACCATAACAGATTTGACTCACTTTCTAGTTTTCATAATTATTTCACCAGATATACTGGTACCTTGTCTATTCCATTACACAGAACCACAAAATTCTAATCATCCATGTCATATAGCAGAATCAAGCTATTCAAACATTTGCTATCCAAGGTGAGGGCTATGAATGGACGAGCTTTCAGAACGACGGTCAAGAATTTCTTAAAGAAAAAGGCTTATTATTGAGTACCTAAATGATATCAATATTAGTGTGTAATTTTTCTTTTCTTTTTTGATGTAACGCTAACCTGTCCTATACATTATCATGTCGAACTGGATCAATAAATTGTTATTATTATACGAAAAGTTATATTCAGCATATATTCATGAAAATATTTTTAATTGAGTAATCTCATAAATTAACTCGGAAAATTGCAGGCTGAGCTGTTTTTACTCAATTCCAAACTAAACGAGCTGGATGTATCGATCGATGGAATTTTATCGTTGGATTGGACATTTCTCTATTCTGTAAGTTTCGGTTTTGTTTTAATACGTCATTGGTCATAATTCTGTTTCAGATGTTGGCTTCTATATCAACATATCTGGTGTATCTGATACAATTTCGTGAAGTGGAAATGCAAAAAAATGGGGTCTAATTAAGAAATTGAAGAAGAAAATTGCAGTCACATATATTAGTTTAGACGGCAATTCATGATTTTGCTATGCCCCCTTATGTTCTGCTTTTTCTGAAGATGAGTGTCATCATGAGATTTTCAATAAAATTATTCCCATTCTCTCATATGTTATCAATAATGAGGAATTTAGAGTTGGATTCCAAATAAATGAAAAAGTATAATACACTATTTTGTAAAGAGTTTTTTAATTTTGAGATTCGTATACAGTGAAATCTCCCATGGGCGGACACTCACGGGACCGCTTGATGGTGTCCGTTTAAGAGGGATGTCCGCTTAAAAGAAATGCATATGTTCAAAAAAAATTCCATAGAAATAATAATTGGAGAATATTGAACATAAATAAAGGTATAAGAAAGTGAACATTTTTCAAATTCAACTATAACTGAAAAATCAATGTGATGAATCATTAGGATAAACAAAAATTTTGATAAAAAGAGACACTTTAATTACGAAAAAATTCCTGAATTTTTGTTTGTCTCATTTTTTTCCTGAATAGACAATCAAGAAATCTCAATTCTAATTTGGACAGAATATCTAAACTCTCTGAATCTCCGTGATTCTGGGCAAAACTTTTTAGCTGCTTGGTTAAAGTCATAGCTTCCCCATAATTTTGGACAGCATCTGTTTGTCCTGGTACTTCATCGATATCAGAATTTCCGGAAAGTTCTTGAGTGTCATGTGAGTTCCCAATTTCATGCCCTTAATCAGGATCTTCAAAAAAATAAATCTTAATCAAGGTTCAAAAAAATCGTTGAGGCTTTCATTGAAACTCATATCCAAGAAATTCTTATTTTTGAGAATCTCTGCAATAACACTGAGTGGAAAGTCATCTTCAGGATCATATGTAACAGTCTAAGCCTGACTCAATAGGTCAGCACCTTGCATATTTTCATGTTTAAAACCGGCTTTGCGATCAATGTTTGATGGTTTCCTTTGCTTGTTCCCAAGAGGTTTTGGTAAAGTAAATTGCGTCCAATGGCTAGATTTTTTTGTCAATTCGAATGCTGTACAAGCAGTCTCAATGTTTACTAGCAGGTGTTTCAGTATGAGACTTCGGTAGTGGGTTTTGAAATGTTTTATGATTCCCTGGTCAAGTGGTTGACAAGCTGATGTACAATTAGGGGTAGAAACAAAGTTTAATATTTTTCAGGTGAATATCTTTTGGATGAGATCCAACATTGTCCAAAAACAACAAAATCTTCCTATTATGTTTTGCCATTTCCCAATCTAGTTCAAGCAACCACTCTGTCATAATTTGTCTGGTCATCCAAACTTTCTTATTCCACTTCCAAGTTACAGGCAAATTGTTTATGTTTATATTTTTGAATGCTCTTGGTTCAGCTGCTTTACCGATGACTAAAAGTTTTTCTTCTTCCCTACCATATTTGCACAATGCAAAATTGTAAATCTATCTTTGGGATCTGGCACGACAAGGGCCTTTGAAAATTAAATGAAAACGAAAGGAAAATTAACAATGAAATTCTGATAATAAAAATGACCCGAAAAGAAAATCGAATGCTGGAGCACTGCCTACCTGGTTTCAGTACGGCTGAGTTCCCTGTCCATGCACTCGCGAGCTATAATAGTCACCTTTTTTCACCAGAGTTCCAATTTGTAGAAATCAACGAGAAATTTATTGCGAATAAAGTGTGGCACTGCACCGAACGACGTGTGTGTTCTAACGACGACTTCGTACCATTGTCTTTGCTCGACATAGGTCATATGCTCCAACATATGTTACGCGTCCATAGGGAAAGAAATGAACATACGTGGGCCGCACGAAACGAGCAAGCAACTTGGAATAGAAAATAAATGAATGCAACTAATAACATTGAGTTGCAGTAACATAACCGCCCACCTAAAATAGAATATTTTATGAAACAAAGCAAATATAAAATTGAAAAGATATCGAACATAAAGCAAAGAAAAAAATATATACATATATACATCAACATACGAACCACTTTTTCGTTGTTGCAGTGTGTTCAGATATTCTAAATTCCATCTTTTCCAAAATCCTGATGGATACGAGTTAAAAGCTGCCAACGCGATAATCGACCGATAGATAGGTGAGATAAATCTGGTTCAGGAATAGCCGTTAATGGAGCCAAAGTAAGAAAATGTCCTGGTGTCAGTGCAGATATGTCATTCGGATCATTACTAAGCGGACATAGAGGGCGAGAATTGAGCACAGATTCAATCTGTGTGAGGACTGTATAAAACTCCTCATATGTCAGGATCTGATGACCGATCACTCTCAACAAATGGGATTTGACAGATTTTATACCAGACTCCCAAAGACCCCCAAAATGAGGACTAGAAGGCGGATTGAAACTCCACTCTATTTTCTCTTCCAACACAGCGCCCTGCATATATCTCGAAAGCTCCCGATAAGCTCCCCTGAAATTTGTTCCACCATCACTAAAGATGTGGTTACATCTACCCCCTTCGAGCAATTAAACGACGCAATGCAGCAAGAAAAGCATCGGAAGTTAAATCTGACACTAACTCCAAATGCAATGCCTTAGTTGTGAAACATACAAAGAGACATATATACGCCTTTAACGATTTGGAGCCACGAGACCTAGACATAGTTATAAAGTATGGGCCACCATAATCTACTCCGACGCACTGGAAGGGTTTGAGCTGATTGATTCTCAAGGGTGGCAAATTACCCATGAGAGGTTGAGACATTTTGGGATTGACCTTGAAACACGTGTTACAGCGAGAAATAACTTTGTTTATAGCTCGTCTGGCTGATAATATCCAGACCTGTTGAGATAGAAGGAACTGTAAAGTCTGAGCACCTGGATGCAGATATATTTTATGGAAATGCTGAATAAGGAGTTCAGTAAGACGATGAGATGAAGGAAGCAAAGCTGGGTGTTTGTAATCATAGGCCAGACCAGAAAAAGACAGACGACCGCCCACCCTGAGAACACCGTCTTCTCCAATGAATGGATTCAATTTAAGTGATTTAGATATGGGATTTCCCGAGATGAGATTATCGATCTGTTCCTTGAACACAACCCGTTGAACCTGCTTTATAATGAAGAAAAGTGCATCTTTGAGATGAACTGCGGAAAATCTATATATCCTAGGAGCTTTAGAGTTTTTCATGAAGTGAACAAATCTGAAAATGTAAGCTACCATAGAATCAGACCAAGCAAAAATGTCATCTATTGTAAAGGCTGATTGGTAAACAGAGGAAACCACATTAATGAGTTTTGATAATAAGAGACAAGCACACAATTCCAGTCGTGGAAGTGAAATTCTCTTCAATGGGGAGACCTTTGATTTACCACCTACGAAAGAGATGTCAATGGAGCCGTCAAAATTGAAAAACCTGAAATATACCACGGCTGCGTAACCACGCTCACTACTATCTCCGAAACAATGAAGTTCGCAACGATAAAATGGTTTCGATGCAAGTTTCCGAGGTATCTTTAATTTACCCAATTCGGTTAATTCGGATTTACACTGATTCCAGCGACGGCTGACATCGTCTGGAAGTGTATCATCCCACTGCAAACCTAATGTCCAAAGACGCTGGATCAAATGTTTAGCAAGAAAAGTAAATGGAGAAAGGAACCCCAAAGGGTCGAAAATTCGAGAAAGTTCTGAAAGTATGGTACGTTTGGTACATACCTGCACAGTAGTTTCCGCAATAAGAAAATTCGTCCGACGAAGGAAACCACCTCAAACCGAGAATTTTGACTATCGGATCCATATCAAAATCCAAAGAATGGTGATATTGATGATCCAGAGGTATGGATGGAGAAAACCGCCACAATATTCTTTGAAAGTTTCAACGCGAATCTTGAACTAATATTTGACGACACATTTGTTTGATATCAACTGCGAAAACGAACCGATGAACACGAAAGTCCATCAAAATGGCAACAATATCTTTTGGTAATTTAGGACCTATCAATAGAGCATCATTTAAAGATAAATGACCGGGTACATGAGCTGACGCATCGAAAACAACCCTCAACTTTGTGGATGGACTGTTTGGTTTGATTATACAATGGCGAGGGATATAGAAAGTATTTTCATAATCCGAACTAGTAGAAATCAACGACATATGATCTTTTTCTAAATATTCCTTCATGAAAGTAGAGTATTCCTTGTATATATTCTGGCTTTTAATAAGTTTACGTTCAAGGGATAAAAAACGACGTAGTGCGAGAGAATATGTGTCACCGAATGAAAGTGTTGACTGATCAGGTTTAAATGGTAATGCCACAGTGTACCGTCCAGATGTATTTCTAGAATAGTTCTGAGTGTATAAGTTCTCACAAAATTGATCTTCTGGTGATACAATGACATTCTCTGAAACTTCTTCAAGTTCCCAGAATCTTTTCAACGAGGAGTTTAAACCTGATTCAGACAATGACAAATGAAAATTGTTAACTGATATGTTAGGTGATTGAATCTTTCCCATGAAAACCCAACCAAATACTGTCTCAAGTACTGTTGGTTCTAAACCGTCACCCTCGACACGACCCGGTCGAACTACTAAAGAGAATATATCCGCTCCCAAAAGAAGGTCTATTGACCTCGGAATGGAGAAGTTCGGATCCGCCAACTTCCCGTTATGGACACAATTCCAAAACGAATAATTTACGAAAGAACTCGGCATTTCCGCACAAATCTTCGGAATCACGACGGCATCGAATGTAAACGATGGATTTATTCGACCTGACGGGCGAATAGTACATTCAGTGCTGCAATTAGCAGAAGATGAGCTTTCACAAATTCCATTTATCGAAAATGAAGCATCACAAATTTTCAAGCCTAATCTATTTACACACGATTGAGTTATAATATTTATTTGAGAGCCTCCATCTAACAGAACTCGGACCTTCTGATATCTACCCCAAGCATCACGAAGTTCGACCTCAGCGGTTGCTAAGAGAACGGTAGAATTTGAAGAAACATTGGTTAAAACCTGAGCTGAGCCTGAATCCGATGATTTTGCAGCATTGAAATGAAACGTCTCTGTTGAACCTTGAAGAACAATTGTTAATCTTATGTCCAGAATGGAGGCAATTGATACACCAATTTTGTTCTTCACAGTCTTGAACCGATCTTGAACAGTCTGTTCCAAAAATGATGGACATTTGTAAATATTATGAGCTAAGTTTCAATAATTACAGGTTATACATTTCTTGAATGATTCAGTTTCCGTTTGAACGAGAGGAGTCGAATTTCTTTTATTCATTGAGAGAGAACTAGATTTCAAAACTTGAGAATTCGAAACTGAATGAGTTTTCGACGGAAGAGAAAGAGCTACTGCCTCCAAGGCTATACACTGATTTGTCAGGAAATTTCGTAAATTGACAAACGACGGAATATCGGTTGAACATTCTTGTAATTCAAAACGTTTGATCGTTGCTGAATCTAATTTCTGAATGAGAATGTGAAATAAAACAAAGTCCCACTGGTCAACGAGTAAACCTAAATTCCTTAATACCGATAAGTTCTCCGAAAAGACCTCTAGAATTCGCCTAAGGTCTTTAGCTGAATCACCCTGTAGCTTTGGAACATTACAGATTTCCTTCCAACATGTATTAGCGAGAAGTCTTTTATTTTGATATCTTTCCGCCAATGTCTGAAAAGCGCTTTCATAATTTTCAGCAGTCAATGGAAACCCTTTAACTAAATTTAAGGCATGAGAAGAAAGTGAACTAAGGAGGTATTGAAACTTTTCTATTTGACTCAAGTTAGAATTTTCATGTACCAAACTTTGGAACATATCGAAAAAAAGTAGGCCACTCTTTATAATTCCCATTAAAAATGGGCAATACTATCTTTGGAAGTTTAACATTTGGCGAACTGATAGAGCAACTGTCTTGCTTTTTTACTGGAATGTTTACTACAGGAAATAAATTAACATAAGTTGTTCTGATGGTGTAATAATTATCCATAAAGGCTGTTCGAATAACCTTTTCAGTGTTCAATTCCGGTTCTTCGGAACATACAATCATAGAAACAATTGACGTATGTAAATTTTGAAAGTCCACGAGAATATCGTCAAGTATTTCACATCTTAATTTGAATCTTACGTGGAGACTTTCATCAGTGACAGCGAACTGTGCTAAATTGAGAATTTCCTCGAGATCATCAATAACAATTTGACGACGAGCTTTGAGTTGTTTCAATTTTGTCGCCATTATTATTATTATTCAAGGTATTCTGCAGAAAACAATATGAATTTTGTTTTGAGTAATTTTGAAAAAGAGTAAATAGACTAACCGATTGAAAAGAACTAAATTAACCAACAAAGCAAACAATTTAGATTGAATCTACAGAATTGAAAATCGAGTTGAAAACAAACAAATGAAAATAATGAAATGTAAATAAACAAAAACAAGAATGTCTATCTTTGTTTATGTATTGAATCAAGGTTATGAGCATAGATGAGAAAAACAAATGAAGAGCTGTGTTCTCAGGTAATGAAAGCTAAATTCTTTTAACATGCGCAGATATTAAAGGATTTATGAATGTGTTCGATATCTTATCAAGTTTTTGAGGTTACGTGAATAATTGACAGATTGAAATAAATGCAAATGAAAAAACTAAATGAAAAAATTCCAAAATGCTTGATCGCAATAATTTTGAAAACGCGGTTCGAAAATATGCGGCTCAAGAAGGACCAAAATGGCACGACAAGGGCCTTTGAAAATTAAATGAAAACGAAAGGAAAATTAACAATGAAATTCTGATAATAAAAAATGACCCAAAAAGAAAATCGAATGCTGGAGCACTGCCTACCTGGTTTCAGTACGGCTGAGTTCCCTGTCCATGCACTCGCGAGCTATAATAGTCACCTTTTTTCACCAGAGTTCCAATTTGTAGAAATCAACGAGAAATTTATTGCGAATAAAGTGTGGCACTGCACCGAACGACGTGTGTGTTCTAACGACGACTTCGTACCATTGTCTTTGCTCGACATAGGTCATATGCTCCAACATATGTTACGCGTCCATAGGGAAAGAAATGAACATACGTGGGCCGCACGAAACGAGCAAGCAACTTGGAATAGAAAATAAATGAATGCAACTAATAACATTGAGTTGCAGTAACAGGATATTTACCACCAACACATTTTTTCTTTTTGAATGTTAGCGTTTCATTAGGCAGAGCTCTGAAATAGAGACCTGTTTCATCAGCATTAAAGATATCCCTCGGTGAATATTCTTTGATAAGAGAAGGATATTTCTTTCTCTGAGACAACGTCAGAATTCAAACTAACACTAGTTAAATTCTCAGGAGTTTCGTGCAGCAGTTGGGATCGATAAATCCCCGGTTCAACCGGGGAAGTCCGAACTGAAGGCTGGTACTAATGTTGGCGCGCGACACAGAAACCTCCTCTTCTTTTCCATTGCGCCCCATTTGATGCAATGAACTAACAGCGATACTTTCCACAGATAATTGAAACAGAACCGATATTTTTTGTTTCGGTTTTGTCCGGTTAATAGAACATACCTTAGTGTCCGCGTCCGTTCAAAGGAATGTCCGTTCAACAGACAACTTACACAATGTAAATTATATGGGAGTCAATTGGGACCACGTAAAACTGTCCGTTCAAGGGAGGTGTCCGTCTAAAGGGGGGTGTCCGTGAGGGGAATTTCACTGTACTACTGAATGCAATGTCAAACTGATGATTTCTAAGTTTATGAATCCCAACTGACAAAATTTGTTTTTCAGTAGTTCTAAAAATATCTAAAAGTTTATTGACTAGGTTGTTTCATTATTATTATTTCTCTCGAATGATCTAAAAAATAGTCATCCTGATATGAATCCAGGCGCCTGTGAAAACAGTCATTATAAGAAATTTCAAGACACGCATTCAGTGGAAACTCTTAATTAATAAATTGAATATATCGCTTCTGTGTACACGAATTAATATTTTAAGTTGTGTCAGTCATGATGTCGAGATTTTCAAAAGACAAGTTGGTCGAAATGTGGATTTCTTTGTACACAAATTTGTAAACACACATGAATAAAAAAAAACTTAAACTAAACTAAACAATAAATGAACTTGGACGTACTAAGAGTTACGAACTAGGCATAAATTGATGAAGCATACTATTTCACTAAATTCGAATATTTTGATGATGAGCGTGAAGTCAGCACCTAGGTAAATGTTCAGTGATATTTTGGTAATGGTATACGTTTTTTACCGTTGGTTTTACAGGAACTAAATAGTCACATAATATTGATATTTTTTAATTCTAGGTCATTTGAAAATGTGTGTGCTCAGCGTAACCTGAGGATATTATTATGTTTTATGAAATTTGAGAATTAGCTAGGGGAGTTCGACATATGATATATTTATTACCTTAAGGGCTTATGGTTTCGAATTAACGATGAGAAAAAGGTGAATCTTTAGTAAAAATTGAAATTAAATCAGTAGACCAATCAGAGTTTGGTATCGAGAGACTCAATTGACTAAAGCCAATGAAACTTAGATTTCGAAGTAGTTGGGGTAAATTTCGAACTATCGAAATGAAGGGCACCAATTAGGAGAAATTAGGAATGTAAAGTCAGTTCAACGTGATCCGTAACCATGAAAACACTTAAAAAGAAAGTATAGAAGAAATCAGTTTTTTAAATTCTAGAAAAATAGTAACTGTGTTGTAATTGAGTGAGTTCGAAATTTCGCTATTGAAGTTCCGTGTTAGAAGTCCAAGAAAAAAGGTCAGTTTTAAAATTTATAAACAGTCAAAAGTCCATAGTCCGAAACCTCCAAAAATATTTTGTCAGAGATTGTTTTAATTATTTGGTCCAATCATCAATGCAGTTGAATGAGTTTGTGATCGTGGACCTAACTGGAAGAAACCCATATTGTACCTTGGGAATTATATTATTTTGAAGGGCAAAGTCTATCAATCTATCACTAATAATTTATCAATACGTTTATCAATATAATGAAAGGTTTCTCTACTTGAACCACGGACAAAAATTCAGAATGATTGGATGAAAATGATTGTATGTTGGTGTATGGCAGCGGCCAAATCAAAAAATCATTCAGGTTTTTTATAAAGCAGCAACACGTCGCGGATTATATGGTTGGGGTACCTTGCATATATTTTATAGTTAGATCAGATTTGTGAGCCTGCTGACGGCGCCTTAATTCATCTCGAAGAGAATTAAGGGCAGATACTTACTTTTTCTTATCGTCATGAATTGATATATGACAGAAAATTTGGTGACCCCCCCCAGTTTTGATTTATTTCATGAAATAGCTGTTACATACTCCGGGGATGAGGAAGTAGCTCGAATTGATGATCGATGATCGATGGTAGAAGAGCTGAATTAATGAGAGTGTCGTTAGCACTATGCTGAATGTGTTCTATACTCCATTCAAAGTTTATTTGTATCGCGGGTGGCTATGATTTAAGTTTCTTGGGTAGGCATCAGTGTTTCTTCGGATTTCGACGTTGCCGATGTCAAGCAGTTAAGCCAATTTTCACTTGTCATCTGTCACATTTGATTTTGAAGAGAATCAAAATATTTCAAAATTTTTTCAAAATGCCTGAAGTAATAACTAAAGAACAAAGACTTAGCATAAAAATGCTATCTTGCACTCAAATCTGCGCATAGTGGTCAGGAAGTTATGGATTCAACGATACAGCAAAGTGTATCAAACATTTTCAACGTAAGTGAGATGTAAATATTATGTTTTATCCTAATCGAAATTTCATTACAGGTTCAACGAGAAATATATATTGAACAGAGCTGTGCCAAAGCATTGTGCTTAGTGCTCGTGAAAGCACTCTAAGCACTTTAGTGCTTCCGAGCACTGTGCTCGCGAGCACTTTTCAAAGGCTAGTGCTTAGTGCTTGTTTTTCGGAGCACTCTCGCGAAAATCTTAGTGCTTAGTAATCCGCTAAGCACTAAGCCTTTCCGAATTCTTGAAGTAGGGTCAATATAAGCAGGTACGGTATTTGATTTTTTTATGTGCGCAAAGATAATATGATCGTTTTGAATTAATATTCAGTATTTCTTCAGTCACCATTGATTTAACTTTATGGTTATGAAGGACAGAAAATTTTTTGCTTTTGCGCGCTTGTTACTAGTGGAACAGGCGGGCTATCGTTCTGTCCAAATGTCTGAAAATTCCGAATATCGAGCCGAAAATGGTTTCAATCCATTGGGTTCGACTTCTTGATGGAGAAACCTTGGTCAAATTTAAGTAGGTCAGGCTGGCCGTCCCTCCGATCGTATACTCTCTATCTTCCGAAGGAGATGACCTAGAGTTTTCATTTTTCAGAATAGGTTGATCGTTCAAATATCTCGGTCAAGTTCGTTATTGGGCCAAATCCATCGTTAGTTATTAGCATTCAAAATTTGATTTTCGCCTAGAATATTCATCTGATCAATTTATTATTTAGAAGGTGTTTTAATGATGTTAAATTAAATGGTTTTCCAAATTTCGAGATAATCGCCACTCTAGAAAATTTATTAAAAATTCCCAAAAAAATCTTTTATTAGAACCGATTCTTTATAAGATATTCGTCAGATATCTATGATGATTCTATGGACGTTATTGATTTCCTGAATATAATTAAATTTCATCAATCCTGAAAATATATTATAATTTTATGGAACCGAAAGCGAATAGATTGGAAATTTTGAATTCTCATTCCTTGTTACTATGAGCCTTCGTGTCTCATCACAAAAAAGGGATCCAAAATAGGAACATTTCTATAAACAATCTGATTATCAGCTACATTTGATTTCATAACGATTTCTGGATGAAATTATATGGTATTCATCAAAATGTGTTTTGTGCATTGTAGGTCAAATGCTTATTTTTCAATAATTTATGTTTCCATTGATGACACTTCATGAGTCTGAAGTTGTTTAAGGGCTAAATTGTGTTCGTATAAATGCATGTTTATATCGTATCACTTATAGAACAAACGCGTTGAGACTGCTTTGCAGCATTTTCAGATTTTTCACTTATATGCTCTATCCACACTAAAGCGAACAATGCATCACATCAGTAGTCTCGAACGTCAGAGAGCGAAAACGGTAGAAATACTTTGAGCAAATCTGTAGATTCCAACTGAAAAATGGTAAACGAGGAAAACCATATTCTTTAATAAACTTCATTCATTACTGGTTCAAATGGTGGGAATTCGAATAGATGTGAAATAAAACGAAAATTCGAACTAGACTAGAATGATTTATTGCACAAAATTTTCTGTACTCTTTTTCACAACATCATATCACTGATTAAAATGGATATTACACCATAATAAAAGAAGATTGATAAGCTCTTTTAAAATATTGTAAACAAACGAATATTTTCACAAAAACGTTAGACCAAACTGCCGTTCCCAATTGGGAATTTTTAGGCCAGATGTTCTTGTGCATATTTTTTATGACCCATCCATTTTAGCACTCTTCGGAATTTCCGTCGGCAAATTTGTTGATTATTTGGAAAGTAAATACACAAAACCAGGGTTCAATAACTACCTTATCAGTGGCACTCGGTGGGTAACCGGTAGTTGTAAAATTCGAAAGTTATGGCAATCCTTGAAACACAGCCCTCATTTTTGCGCGCTTGTTTCTAGGGGAACAGCGAGCTATCGTTTTACCCAAATGTCTCAATCGATTGGGTTCGACTTCCTGATGAAGAACATTTGAGTATGTCCGGACGCGGGCCCTCCGGCTGTTTACTCTCTATCTTCCGAAGTAGATGACCTAGAGTCCTAGAGTTTTCATAATTTCAAAATAGGTTGATTGTCCAAATATTTCGGTCAAGTTTGTTATTGGGCCAAATCCATCGAATAGTTTAGCATTTGAAAGTTGATTTTCGCAATAATTCCTAAAATATTTATCCGATCAATTCGTACCTTGGACGATTTTGAAATAAAAGGGTTGGCCAAAATTCGAAGGAATCGACACGGTAGAAAATTCTTAAAACATTCCTGAAAACATTTTTCTCAATACTCGATCTTATCAGATATTCCTTCGAAATCAACAAGAATTCGTACATAAATCGAGATTACTGATAATTTGTATGCCCCAGAATTTTACCGTCGTAGCTGAGTTTTTGAATAAAACAAATCAGTTCTAGTGTGAGATTCAAACCCGGGAGGGTGGAAAAACATTAATATTAGGTAGTAATGAAAATGTCAAAAATGAATCTACTTCAATAAACAATTCGAAGTGACATTTTTCAACTACATTGGAATGCGAAAAGCACTAACGTATTGTCACTCTAATCCCAATCAGAATATCTAAAGCATTAAAAAGCATTGGCGTGTCAAGATTTTTTTACTAATAAGGAATAATGCATAATTTTGGTGCTCCAGAAAAACTGAAAACTTCATATTTCTTGGGCACTGAAAGCACTTCTAGAGAAGTAAAATTCATTTGCCAGGACATTTTGACATTTTCAAGCAAAAAGCTCACCCAAATTATCTTCTGAGAAACCATACTTCTGGGTAATATTCCACTGGACTAATAAATAATATTGAACAAGCACTCAAGGAAAAGATCATAATTGAATGCAATTTGAACACTCTGTGATAAACCTCTATGTTTAAATGTTTTGCAATCAATTTTGTTCAGTACCAAAGAATACCGAATGCTGAAAATAAAGTTTCAATATTTCAGTTTGTGATTAAAGACCTCAAAATAAGTAAGACATTTCAGAAAGTGGTTTTGAAGATGAAGCGATATTCTGTAGTCTAATTAACTACTAGCGTAACCAAATACAAAATTCGATTTGATTTAATTTGCCAGATGTCCTATCAACATACAATTCAAATATTCCTCAATCAGTTCACTGGAAGAAATCTCAGCTGGTCACAGACAACATATCTCTTGTTTATTATGAGGGACCTAGAGTTTTCATTTTTTCAGAATAGGTCGAATGTCCAAATATCTCGGTCAAGTTCGTTATTGGGCCAAATCCATCGAATAGTTTAGCAGTTAATAACATTAATTTCTTGAATATTCATCCTATCAATTCGTAACTTAGAGAATGTCTAGATAGCGTTAAAAGGAAGGAGTGTGCCAAATTTCGAGAAAATCGTCACGAGAGAAAATTTTTTAAAAATTCCCAAAATGTTTTTTTTCAATACACGATATCTCATAAGTTATTCGTCAGATCACATCAATTTAGGGCATTTATGCAGGGTATAGGTACCTAAAATATTTTAAAATTTCATCATCATAGCGTACAATCTCCAGAAGATATAAGAGTTTTTCTGAAAATGAAGTCACAGATTATTATCCATGAATTCACATCACATCAACTATGAATCTCTATGAGGGTGGTTTTAATTTTATGACAAGTTGTCATAATGAGTGAATATTGAGCCGAAAATGAAACTAATTCTGTGGGTTCATTTTTATGACAAACATGTCTAAACTACTGGTGTGTGCAGTTGTCATATTTTGAATGGAAATGTCATTATGAATTTTGCGACAAGAGGACTATTTTTTTCCCAAATGTCTGTAATTTCTGAATATCGAGCTGAAAATGATCGCCATCGGTTGGATTTGACTCGTGATGAAGAAACGGTGGTCCAATTTGAAAATGTTTGGCTGAATATTCTCTATCTTCCGAAAGAGATGAGATAGAGATTCCATATTAATAGAATTAGTTTATTATCCACATATAAGTCGAGTTAGTTATTGGGCCAGACCTTTCCGATAGCTCAGCAATTATGAATCTGAAATTCGGTTATAATTGATGACACTCAACTACAACAATTTATATATGGTATAGAAATGTGGAAAGAATGCCAGATCGAAGAATTTGCTGAACTGTAAGTTCACTCAACTTCCATTTAAGATATATGTTTATTGATTCTTTCACACCAATTGTGCTGGCTGATTTTGAATCGCATTCTTTTTAAGTCTGAGAAAAGACTTTAGAACAAGCGCGTAAAAGCTCCTGATCTCACGTCAGTGCTTTCCACATTTTTTCAGTAATGTGTTCTCGCTTATAAAATAATTGGTCCTCGATTATTAATTCAATTTTATGCATTGATTAGGAACAGCCATTCAGATTCAGATCGACGAATAAGATTAACTAGTACCAGGATGTAAATTGAATGCATGCGTTTCACAAAACAAATAAAATGGCTTTTGAGTTTTTCCCAGTCTCGAAATCATAATTTTAGATATGTCGATGAAGCTAAAGAGTTCTCATTTCAATCAAACAACATTACATAAAATAGTTCCCACTAAAGTGCTTAGTGCTTAGTGCTCGAAATATTCAATTACTTTTGCAAAAGTGCTCGGTAATCCGGAGCCTTCTGTCGAAAGCGGTGCTTAGAACTCGAGACTCGAAGCCTTTTTTCGAGTGCTTAGGGCTTAGTGCTCGAAGCACTACCATTTTTTCGGTGCTTAGCACAGCTCTGACGGCCGCCATCTTACCGCACGATGTTGAGCTTTTATAAAACCCACCTTACGACCATTTTCGGCTGGATATACAAAAATTAGACACATTTGGGCAAAAATATAGCACGCCGTTCTACTAGTTTTTCAAACTAAAACATGCATGCAAAAAGATTCTTCAAATATCCTTCTTGGTAATCTTAAGCTTCTTTGTCGTTAGGAAGATAGTATATAACAATAATAGCAAAGTAAGAGGATTTTTATTATTATATTTATATACTATTATATTTATATAATACTATACTATATAATAATATACTTTATATTATTATTATATACTGGCGAATGGAGGATATAACTGACGAGCCGAGGACGAGTCAGTTACCTCCTTGAGCCAGTAAAAGCCGTTACTTTGCGTGTATTGTTTTATATTTTATTTGTTTCTCATTTGTAAAATGGTTAGAAAAATTCCAAAAAAATCTGAATTATTTGTCGCAAATATCGTAATCTCTGGAAGCGTTGCCATGAACATGTCTGTTTATTTTTCTATACATTTGTTTTGGTGAAAGCAAAAACGAATGTATCAAAAGAAATTATTGAGAGAGCCAGCAGTGTAGCTTCAAGTTTATTACCTGCAAAATCAGCTTCAAGGTACGAGCGAGAATACGAAGACTTCAAATAGTGGCAAAACGAAAATAGTGTGATTGGGGTAACTGAAGATGTATTGTTGGTCTACTTGACTCAACTATGAGCTAGATTCAGACCTAATACTTTATGGCAATTTGTCTATGCTGAAAAGCTGCTTGGAAATGAAAGAAAATGCCCCTGTTCGCAGGTTTGATTTCCTTAAAATTTTTATTGAAAAATAAGTTTATGATATGAAATCGAAAAACTATTCAGATATTCAGTACTTTGCGATTTTAATTTTCAACTCAACATGTTTCGAAAGCTAATTCAGCTCATCTTCAGAGTACAAAAATCACACAAGTGAAGCTGAAAAACAACAAAAACTCATGAGAAAACGCAAAAAATTCTCTACAGCAAAATACAGGGACAAAGCATAGAAAAATTCAAGTATAAAAAACAAAAAACGATACAAATAACAAGCTGAATCGAACTAATGAAACTTTACAAAAGTCAAAGACTATCAAAAAACAACAGTCAAGTTATGAAGGTCAATTATATAAAATAAAACAAAGTCAACAATATGAAAACAGTTTGAAAAATATAATGTCATAACTAAAAATGGCGGGTGTAAAAAACCGCTATGAACAAAAGCTGTATGGAAAAAGGTAGAATGTCATAAATAAAAAAACTTACATAAAAATCTTCAGGAACAATTCAACGAAAAATTATCTGAAGTCATGCTAATGGTCTAAAAAATGTTCTTTCAAATTATTTCAAGAGAGCAGTGGCCTTTAAACACAAAATATCCCGTTCTTCTAAAGAATGAGAAATGTCGTAGATCGATCAGAAGAAAAATTTTTTTTAGAATAGTTATAATAACAAATGAAGATACATAATCATATCATGCGTGCTCCCATTCTATACTACTACCGCCATCCAGCTAAAAAGAACAAAAACGAAAGTTATATAAAACAAAGTTATCTATAATGAAATAACCGACAATAACAACACTGCCATCCAACGTACAGAAGACGAAAAAGAGCACTCCAAGATGAAGTAATCCGCAACAAACAAATCGAAAAAAAGCCTCAAACGAGATCAAACATCATTGACTCAACTGTCTGCTCCATACCAGTCCTGTTCAACAAGTTAACATCGGAACTTCTCGAATATTTACTAATGAACATACCCTCTAATATCATTTGTCTCATGCCAAAGTCACAACGCTGTAAGATTTTCAGAATTTACCGATTTATCAAATTGGTGACCCGTGTCTCTCAGATGCACTCCAAATGCCGAGCTATCATTAGAGAAATTAGATCTACTCCGCAAATGCTCACTTATTCTAGTGGCGAGAGCTCTACCTGTTCTACCCACATAAACAGAGTTGCAATCATCCGAACCACACTCCAACATATACACACCAGAACAATCAGCGAATTTATTTTATCTTTGTTTCTCACTAAATGGTATTTCAAGGTGTTGACGCTTTTGAAAAAATCACGTTATCTCTCTTTAGTATATTAATGATGGAGTGGGTAATATTGCCACAGTAGGTAAATGGAATAAAGAGAGTGGTGTTAGTTCTATCTGGCGTATAAGCATGTTCAATGGGAACTATAGGTGACACAAAAGTTCTGGCAATGGAAGCATCAGCTGTCAGTTGCTGAATCAACCATTTCTGAAAACCTATTGAAAAATCTGTCTATAAAACTAACTGTATAGCCGTTGTTCACTGCTATCTGTTTAATAGTGAGTAACTCTCTAGTGAAATTCAGTGGAGACAAAGGTATGCTAAACAACCGGTGGAAAAGGAAATTAAAGAAGCTAATTTATGTGAAAAATGATGAAAAAGAATCCTGCGGAATTACGTGATCGGTTTGAGTGGGCTTTCTGAAAATATCAAATTCCAACCTGTCACCTGATCTTGTCAATTTCAGATCTAAAAAATTCAATACTGAATCATCCTCAACCTCAATAGTGAACTTTATCCTGTCATGCAGGCAATTGAGCCACGTTAAAAAAGAACACAATTCGTCATCATCACCAGTCCAAACCAAGATTATATCGTCAACATATCTTGCGTAAAATTTTATTTTACTCAAATATAAATTATCATTTGATCCAAACAATAAAGTTGACTCAAAAAACTTCATAAAATTTCGGCCAAAAAGTGGTGAGAGGGTTTCCCATTGGAAGGCCTTCATTTTGTATATATATTTTATTCTCGAAAGAAAAATAGTTCTGTTCAACACATAAGTTAATAAGTGAAAACAGTGACTCACATATTTTATCATTAAGTGACGAAGATGAAGCAAATCCTTTAGTATGTCAAGCGTCTGCAAAACTGGGATATTAGTGAACAAATTCTGAACATCAAACGAAATCAACCTGCAATTCTCGTCAGTGAAATTCTACTGATCCTATCGACCAATTCTTTACTATTTTTGACTGAATAGGAGACAAATAATCAACATTCTTCACTAAAAGTCTGAGAGAAACTTAGCCAATTTATGAGAAATACTCCCAATATACGAAACGACTGGCCTGATAGGAACACCAGTTTTATGTAACTTAGGCAAACCATAAAGTCTCAGGACGTGGTAATTCATTGGCAATAGAATTTTATAATTTTCTTTCAAAATTGGGGCAAAATTCTCGAAAACTATCTTGAACGAACTATAACGCTGTTTTAACGATCCTGTGAATTCAGTGATACCATTTCCCTTAGGAAAACGAGTACTTTATCCACGTAAACGGAACGATCAATAGCAACTAGACAGTGACCCTTATCCGCCTTCGTCAAAGAAAATGCCACTATCCTTAATCTTTTCTTTAAATTACCAATAACGTTAATGAGGGGTGAGTATAATGTTCTTTTCTCTTAAATTTCTCGATTAAGCGGTAAACTAGACTTTTAATAACAGTGGAATTTTCGTATCTAATTTTCCTAAGTGCAAGTTCCACATCACAAACAAGAGACCATACTATGGATAGTTTACCAGGTGAAAATGAGAACTTTAGTCCCCTCTTTAGTATGTTCTTCTCTTCTGTTGAAAAATCATGAGATGAAAGGTTGATGAATCTATCATGAAAATTATGATCACTGAAATTTTGGCCAAGGTTATTCTTAAAACTCTTTTTGCGCGTATGCCTGATTTCAAGCAACTTACTTAGTAACTTCGCTCTTCTGAACTCTTCAAAACGTTTGGATCTATTATTTGAAGTCTCAATAAAATCACTAAAATCTCTGGATGACATTCTACCTTCCATAACATTTCAAAACCATTTTAACTTTAACTTAACATGAAATAATTTGGAATTTGGCTTATTCCAAATTATTTCATGTTAAGTTAAAGTTAAAATTGGTTTTGAATGTTATGGAAGGTAGAATGTCGCCCAGAGATTTTAGTGATTTTATTGAGACTTCAAATAATAGATCCAAACGTTTTGAAGAGTTCAGAAGAGCGAAGTTACTAAGTAAGTTGCTTGAAATCAGGCATACGCGCAAAAAGAGTTTTTAAGAATAACCTTGGCCAAAATTTCAGTGATCATAATTTTCATGATAGATTCATCAACCTTTCATCTCATGATTTTTCAACAGAAGAGAAGAACATACTAAAGAGGGGACTAAAGTTCTTATTTTCACCTGTAAACTATCCATAGTATGGTCTCTTGTTTGTGATGTGGAACTTGCACTTAGGAAAATTAGATACGAAAATTCCACTGTTATTAAAAGTCTAGTTTACCGCTTAATCGAGAAATTTAAGAGAAAAGAACATTATACTCACCCCTCATTAACGTTATTGGTAATTTAAAGAAAAGATTAAGGATAGTGGCATTTTCTTGACGAAGGCGGATAAGGGTCACTGTCTAGTTGCTATTGATCGTTCCGTTTACGTGGATAAAGTACTCGTTTTCCTAAGGGAAAATGGTATCACTGAATTCACAGGATCGTTAAAACAGCGTTATAGTTCGTTCAAGATAGTTTTCGAGAATTTTGCCCCAATTTGAAAGAAAATTATAAAATTCTATTGCCAATGAATTAATCACGTCCCGAGACTTTATGGTTTGCCTAAGTTGCATAAAACTGGTGTTCCTATCAGGGTCGTTTCGGTATATTGGGAGTATTTCTCATAAATTGGCTAAGTTTCTCTCAGACTTTTAGTGAAGAATGTTGATTATTTGTCTCCTATTCAGTCAAAAAATAGTAAAGAATTGGTCGATAGGATCAGTAGAATTTCACTCGACGAGAATTGCAGGTTGATTTCGTTTGATGTTCAGAATTTGTTCACTAATATCCCAGTTTTGCAGACGCTTGACATACTAAAGGATTTGCTTCTATCTTCGTCACTTAATGATGAAATATGTGAGTCACTGTTTTCACTTATTAACTTATGTGTTGAACAGAACTATTTTTCTTTCGAGAATAAAATATATATACAAATGAAGGCCTTCCAATGGGAAACCCTCTCACCACTTTTTGGCCGAAATTTTATGAAGTTTTTGAGTCAACTTTATTGTTTGGATCAAATGATAATTTATATTTGAGTAAAATAAAATTTTACGCAAGATATGTTGACGATATAATCTTGGTTTGGACTGGTGATGATGACGAATTGTGTTCTTTTTAACGTGGCTCAATTGCCTGCATGACAGGATAAAGTTCACTATTGAGGTTGAGGATGATTCAGTATTGAATTTTTTTAGATCTGAAATTGACAAGATCAGGTGACAGGTTGAATTTGATATTTTCAGAAAGCCCACTCAAACCGATCACGTAATTCCGCAGGATTCTTTTCATCATTTTTCACATAAATTAGCTTCTTTTTAATTTCCTTTTCCACCGGTTGTTTAGCATACCTTTGTCTCCACTGAATTTCACTAGAGAGTTACTCACTATTAAACAGATAGCAGTGAACAACGGCTATACAGTTAGTTTTATAGACAGATTTTTCAATAGGTTTTCTCAGAAATGGTTGATTCAGCAACTGACAGCTGATGCTTCCCATTGCCAGAGATTTTGTGTCACCTATAGTTCCCATTGAACATGCTTATACGCCAGATAGAACTAACACCACTCTCTTTATTCCATTTACCTACTGTGGCAATATTACCCACTCCATCATTAATATACTAAAGAGAGATAACGTGACTTTTTCTTTTCAAAAGCGTCAACACCTTGAAATACCATTTAGTGAGAAACAAAGATAAAATAAATTCGCTTGATTGTTCTGGTGTGTATATGTTGGAGTGTGGTTCGGATGATTGCAACTCTGTTTATGTGGGTAGAACAGGTAGAGCTTCGCCACTAGAATAAGTGAGCATTTGCGGAGTAGATCTAATTTTCTAATGATAGCTCGGCATTTGGAGGCATCTGAGAGACACGGGTCACCAATTTGATAAATCGGTAAATTGAAAATCTTACAGCGTTGTGACTTTGGCATGAGACAAATGATATTAGAGGGTATGTTCATTAGTAAATATTCGAGAAGTTCCGATGTTAACTTGTTGAACAGGACTGGTATGGAGCAGACAGTTGAGTCAATGATGTTTGATCTCGTTTGAGGCTTTTTCGATTTGTTTGTTGCGGATTACTTCATCTTGGAGTGCTCTTTTTCTCTTCTGTATGTTGGATGGCAGTGTTGTTATTGTTTGTTATTTCATTATAGATAACTTTGTTTTATATAACTTTCGTTTTTGTTCTTTTAGCTGGATGGCGGTAGTAGTATAGAATGGGAGCACGCATGATATGATTATGTATCTTCATTTGTTATTATAACTATTCTAAAAATTTTTTCTTCGATCGATCTACGACATTTCTCATTCTTTAGAAGAACGGGATATTTTGTGTTTAAAGGCCACTGCTCCCCTTTGAAATAATTTGAAAGAACATTTTAGACCATTAGCATGACTTCAGATAATTTTTTTCGTTGAATTGTTCCTGAAGATTTTTATGTAAGTTTTTATTTATGACATTCTACCTTTTCCATACAGCTTTGTTCATAGCGGTTTTACACCCGCTATTTTTAGTTATGACATTATATTTTTTCAAACCGTTTTCTATATTGTTGACTTTGTTTTATTTTATATAATTGACCTTCATAACTTGACTGTTGTTTTTTGATAGTCTTTGACTTTTGTAAAGTTTCATTAGTTCGATTCAGCTTGTTATTTGTATCGTTTTTTTGTTTTATACTTGAATTTTTCTATGCTTTGTCCCTGTATTTTGCTGTAGAGAATTTTTGCGTTTTCTCCATGAGTTTTTGTTGTTTTTCAGCTTCACTTGTGTGATTTTTGTACTCTGAAGATGAGCCGAATTAGCTCGAAACATGTTGAGTTGAAAATTAAAATCGCAAAGTACTGAATATCTGAATAGTTTTTCGATTTCATATCATGGATCTCCAGATATTAGGACATTCAATTTAAAAATAAGTTTAGTTGTCATTTGCAGATTTCACAAGGTAATAGCGTTTCTGAAATGAAAACATGAGCGTTATACGCCAAAAAAGTCCAAGGTACTAGGTTGCTACGGTTATTTTTTTTCAATGTTTTAACCTGTCGTTAAAAATGAAATCAATAATTTGTCCACGACAATATTGAATTTTGTTAACAAGCATTAAGACTTAATCTAGGGCTGGGTTACATATGCCTTGAAGAAAATCAGAAATTGATTACCAAATATAACAAATCTATTATCAAAATATAAATATACAATATACAAGTGCTTAATTGAACATATCATATCTACAGCTACTAGCTATGAACTATGCAAGAATCAATTTACTGAGAAAACCGTGCATTTAAGGACAATGGTCACTTTGATCTATCAAAGGATGAATTATATTAAAAACTAGCAGTCTTCGAGTACTTACTCACTATTGCAGATGTTAATCAATTCAATAAAATATAATAAGTGAAATTAATATTAGTTGACTGGGCAGTCAGAAATTTATAGGGATTATCTCCAATCATTCAATTATAAACTGATATGAAGAAATCAAATATGGTAAGGGACTTATCTTAAAAGTCAAGATGAATTCTTCTCCCAACGATTAGCATCAGAAATGAACCAAGTATGGAAAGGTACAGTCAAAATATCTCCAGATACAGCAATCCAATTTCTAAACCAATTGATCCCAGAAGGTTTGTATCGTTCACCCAAAATTTCCGTGTAATATGTAGAGTGAGAATTACCGTAGGAAATACAAAAAAATCCTCTTTATCAATAGATTTTCACTTAATTGCAGCCTTGAAATATGGAATAAAATCTGACCAGGCTATCCAAATTCAATTGATTAATGCCTCAACAGCAAAATTAATTCAGCTCCCAAAAATTACAAATTCGAAAATAATTGCTGGTTTTAAACTCTACTGTTCATCAGAATTTCAATTCACAACTCTTCAATGTCGGCGATGGATAAAGAATAAAAACCGATATTAATTTCCTGAAGACCACGAAGTGAGATATACTATAAGAAAGATAAAAATGAGAAAAAAAACTCTTCGTGTTTATATCAGCTACGATGGTTTGAATGCAAAATTTATGTATCGAATCTCGCAATAAGACATCTAACGGCGATGCAACAAAACAAACCCTCCGTTACAGAAATCATTTATGAATCTAAAATATATGATGAGAAAACTGTAATCAATGGAATAATCAATGGAATGATGAAATAAATAATCAAAATGAATTCAAACTGTATCAAGGTAAAGAAGAGGCTGAACAATTTCTTTAACATGCTTCTGATGAGCAGTGGTTGCTGGCGAAAATTGTTACAATATTTGGGATTTTTGGATGTTGTTGATGTGACTAAATTCTCTCCTTCAACATGAACGATGTAGAAGATATGGGAAATAGTATATTATATACCGCGGGACTGAAGAAGTACATTTAATCCTGAAGGTAAAGTTTATGGCCCGACCGCAGGGAGGGCCATAATTTACCTGAAGGATTAAATGTACTTCAGTCGCAAGGTATATACGATGCTTTTCGTACTTCCGGTATGATTTTATTAATTATTTCAATAATTTCAATCAGCTTTTTTCTCTCTTCAACTCATTTAATAAACTGTCTTCAGAATAAGTTACCATAGTAACATTGCGTTGTGACAATTATAATTTAGAAACATTGTCATTACTAGTGTCATTGTAAAGAAACATTGTTATTGATAATTATTGGTATCATGAGTGGAGAAGGTGTTTCTGATATTGATAAAAGAGTAGCCGAAGTAGGTGAAGAATTGTTACCACCGAAATGTAGAAAACTATACGAGCATCAGTACGATGCTTTTAAAAAGTGGTGCCGCTTAAAAAATGTGAGACAACCTACTGAAAATGCCCTGTTAGACTACTTCAATGATAAATCAAAAGCGGTTTGTGCCTCAACTCTCTGGGCACATTACTCAATGCTGAATTCGGTTATCAAAGCAAATTTCAACAAACCGCAACCTCTAAAGGAACCAGTACAACTTGCTCTACAGCTCGACTTATATATAATTCTTATGGCCTTTTTTTGAGTTCTGAAAATATCATCTGAAGCTTTGACATTTCCATAAAAAACAACTCCAACTGAGAAGTGATTCGAAACATGATGAATATATCATCTTCAAACCACATTCGCCCAAATACTGTGACATCACTCTAAAAGTGTAGCATACTGAATACAATTTCTTGTTGAGTTCATCAATGTGAACCTCCCATGATAAGGTTTCATCAATTACACGACTCTACAAAAAAATTTTCGTTCTTTGTCCTAAAGTTTATACTATTATTTTCCAGTTAGTTATGCACAAAAACGAAATATACCTACCTTTTTTCGGTATAAAGTTTGCTTTTGTGATAGTTTTTAATAATACTCATTTTTCAATTTTTTCATAAATTTTAATTGATTTTAATATTTTTAAAAAGACCGCGTGGTGAGAGTGGGGTATTAACGTTAACACTGTGCCGCTAGATGGCACCCGAGTGATAAACAACCATCAGGTGTTGGTTACAAGCCCAGAATAACTCAAAATGTCGTCACGAAATTGCAAATACGATGCTGATGCATTTTGTTTTATATGTGGTCAATTTATTAAAGTTCGAGATGTGAAATATGAACTAAAGACATCTCACGTTCTCTGTGAAGCCTATGAAGCATATTTTGACTGTCCTGTACGGAATCAAGATAAGCCATGGGCTCCACATGTTGCTTGTAATTATTGTAAAAGGAATGAAAGGTAAGCAATTTTTATTTAATCAAGCGATGAATCCAAAATAATAGACATATTAATTTTTATTTTCATATTTTTAGGTTGGTATCGAGGTGAGAAAAGGTATATGAAATTTGCAATAACAAGGATTTGGCGAGAACCAAAAGACCATATTACTGACTGCTACTTTTGTATGGTGAATCCGATTAAAAGATGTAGAGGTAAAAATGCAAAACCTATTGAATATCCTGACCTCGAATCTTCTTCTGCTCCAATTGCTCACGACCTGACACGACCAGTACCTGAGCCACCAAGAAAATTATCGCAGAAAAGTAGCTCATCTTTTAGTTCTTATAAAAGTAATTCCGATAAGGAGTTTTTGCCTACACCTGAACAACCAAAACACCATCTCATTACTTCAGAAGATTTTAACGATCTAATTAGAGATTTAAATTTGCCAAAAATAAAGCAGAGCTTCTAGGCTCTCGGTTAAAACAGTGGAATTTGATTGATGATGTTGAGATCACGGATCAGCGGACTTGGCATGAAATGTTTGCAACGTTTTTCACGAAGGAGGATGGACTTTGTTTTTGTAATGACATTAAAGGTATGTTTGAAGCAATTGGCATACCCTGTGTCCCTAGCGAATGGCGTTTATTCATTGACAGCTCTACAAAAAGTTTAAAAGCAGTTCTATTGCACAACGGAAATAAATTTCCGTCTCTTCCAATTGCTCACTCAGTACATCTTAAAGAAAATTATGAAAGTGTCAAAATTTTGCTTGAATCTGTAAAGTATCGTGAGTATAACTGGGAGCTGATTGGAGATTTTAAAATGGTGGGATTTTTAATGGGGCTACAGGGTGGATATACAAAGTATCCGTGTTATTTGTGCTTGTGGGATAGCAGAGCGGATTCTAAACACTATATTCAACGGTCATGGCCTGTAAAAACAGAATTGTGTGTCGGAAAACAGAACGTCAAATTTGAGCCGATTGTTGAAGCGAAAAAAGTGTTAATGCCGCCTTTGCACATTAAGTTAGGGTTGATGAAACAATTTGTTAAAAAACTGGATGAAACTTCAGAAGCTTTTGGATACTTAAAAAAATTTTTTCCGAAGTTGGAAGAAAGGTTAAAGCTGGGGTTTTTGTTGGTCCGCAAATAAATGCCGATGAAAAATTTCCAACGTTGCTGAATCGTACTCAAAAAGCAAGTTGGAACAGTTTTAAAGCAGTAGTTTCTGGATTTTTAGGAAATAATAAAGCTGAAAACTACGGAGAGTTGGTTGAGGATATGCTTACAAATTTTAAGGCCATGGGCTGCAGGATGTCATTAAAAGTACATATGCTGCATGCTCATTTGGATAAATTTAAAAACAATATGGGAGCCTATTCCGAAGAGCAACGGAGGACATCATGAATTTTGAACAACGCTATCAAGGTCAATACAATGAAAACATGATGGGCGACTATATTTGGGGTTTATTGAGAGAAAGTAGCTATGAACATAAAAGAAAAAGTAAAAGTATGCACTTTTAAGTTATTTTCCACTTTTCTGTAAGCATATTTGATAGTAAAACTTAATAAAAATAATAAACAATTTTATTTCAATAGTTTTATTTTCAATCAAAATTAAAATCCGAGATTCTTAAAAATTTCGTTCAATTAGACTTCTGAGCACAAAAGCAAAGTTTTTCGTGCCATATATTTTTTTTCCGTCTTATTACGATCTAAACTACCGAAATTTAATGCTTTGCAATCAAAGTCAAATTTCATGTGCTCACACCAACATCTACCCCATTCAGGCTTATCTTGTCGAGATAGTCAACGTTGCTTCTCTTAGTTTTGAAAAAAACACAATCAGTTTTTCTGTGGTTCAGTAGGAGCCCCTCATTTGAAATCCAGGCTGATAAAGCTTCATAAATTTCGTTTAATTTTACAAGTAAGGTATTAAGGTCTTTCGCTGCTACTAAAATATTCTTATCATCTGCATAATCACAAAAAATAAACAATTTACACTGGCGACGGATATAGGAGCATCATTTATATATGTTATCAACAATATAGGTTCCATTATGCTACCCTGTTGAATACCTATTTCCACAGGCTCTTGATTTGATCTATAGGAGATTCCTTCCCTTGTAGTAATCGTCTGCTGAAACCTCCCCGAAAAGTATGACTCCAACCATGCAAGCAAAACACCATCTATACCATACCTCTTCAGTTTTTTCAACAATATCTTATGATTTACACAATCATACGCCTTTGTAAGATCCAGAAAAAGTCTCACCATATGATCTTTTTCCTCCAAAACTTGCAAAATTTTCTCTGTAAATTAAAAAATGGCAGTGTGAGTTCCTCTTCCTTTCAAATATGCATGCTGGCTCTTATAAAGCAAACCATTTGTTACAAAGTATTCCATTAAACTGCTACTCACACATTTCTAAAAACTTTTGAGAAACTAGGTAATAAACTTATTGACCTATAGTTTTCAATCTCTGTAACATTCCCTTTCTTGTGCAGTGGTTTAACGCCAGCTATTCTTTGCTTATCAGGGAGAATAGCAAACCTACCTAGGTAGCATCTAGTCGAAGACAGAGTTCGGTTTTATCTAAGCTATTAGCGATAATTTGAGCAATCAAATAGGCAAAAATTTGATATAATCTATTCGGAATATAGGAACAGAAAATTCCCTCGGTATGTTGAATAAAAATAACGTAAGTAATCAGCTATATTTCAACAAAATAATAGATTTAAACTGACAGTATGAAATGTGAAAATATATTAATTCGGTATACAGGTACAGAAAATCACCTCAGTATGTTGAATACAAATAACTTGAGGAATCAACTATATTTCAGCAAAATAACAGATTTAAACTGACAGTATGAAATGTGAAAATAAATTAATTCGTTATATAGGTACAGAAAATCACCTCGGTATGTTGAATACAAATAAGGTAAGGAATCAACTATATTTCAGCAAAATAACAAATTTAAACTGACAGTATGGAAGGTGAAAATAAATTAATTCGGTAATCAACTGTAAAAATTTAAACAGAACGCAAGAATTCAGTTATACTTGTGAAAATAACACTTTCTAAGGACATTAACAATTACAAGTGAAATGCATAAAAATGAATTAATTCTAAATCAAAATCAATCTGGCTGCGAACGCTACTTTCTCGCAAATAGGACGCAACAAATTGTGATTGACGGTAATCTGAATAAAAATTTTACTTGCTCGCGAGAAGAGCTAAGAATAATTATTATCTACAGACGGAGGGTTGCTAACTGTCCACGTGGACTGGAAGTCTACAGAATTCCTGTAAAAGGAATGAAATCGAACTCGGAAAAAATAGGCGATTTTGATGAAATTGAAATAAAGGGGTTTCGGCAATGGGGTTATCGTTTACTCACTTTTTCTTTTCTTTCGTCGCTCGGGATACTGACGTCCGGCAAAACCACACTCTGTGCACTGATACTGAATAATAAAAATAAAATAAACTACTGTGAATACTGACTCTAAACTAAAAAAAAAAACTGAAATCTGAATAAAATTATCTATCTACAATCTACCACAAATCTTAATCGAATTCGGAACTATAATCACTAAATCTTCCACGCTCTTTAATAATAATCTCATACCGGGGGCAACACGGCCTTTTATACTCTCCCGGGGGGGAGATGAAACGGACACACACAGATGTGGTATTTGCCGCCTAAAATCATCTTTGATTTCGGTTTATCGCGTGAAAACAGATTTATCGGATTCTAGCGAAGAGAAATTTATGTTTTCATGCTTTTTTTTCTCACCGAAAAACTCTGAAACAACGACTTCGAATCTTAAGGCGTATACAGGGGAACGGAAAATATATAAAATAATCGAAATACTTAAAATGAAGAATGATTTTCCTATACAAGAAAAATCAAGCTTCATTACAGGGGGTAACTCACACTTTGGGCTGTGTGGTCAGAAATCTGATTTTGATGAACTTCTACTACATATTCTTTTTCTCCATTCACAAAGATATTATCGATAAGCGACCTTGAGGTATTCGTGACTCTAGTGTGAGCATTTACAAGTGGATACAAATTGTATGAGCTTAACAGGGAAAATAAAGGTCTTTTTCTCTATTTTTATCATTTTTGTGCATATGAATATTGAAATCACCCAACAGGACAACATGACCAATGGAGTAAACTAGACTTACCAGAATCCTCTCCAGACAACTTAAAAAATCCTCTACAACCCCACCAGGAGTGTACAGACATAGGATGACGGTATTTTCCCCATTGATATTGAGCTGACATGCACTACACTCGCAAATTCCCAATTTTGATAATTCTACTATCTTTGAAAGTCTCTTGAAATTCACACCATGTCTCACAAAAATGGCAGTTCTCCCATGTTGGTTTTCACTTTTACGACAAACAGCCTCAGCCAGACAGAAATCAGCAATGCCGTAATTTTTTAACTGGATTTCAGTCTTCCAGTGTTCTGTAACGTACAAAATTCTACAGTCGGGAAAATCCTGTAGAAATTTTTCAAGTCTATTTACACAATTTCCAATTGATTGCACATTCTGGTGAATTGTTGTTGTTTTATCAACCATAATTTTTTTTTTATCTTGTTGGGTATCTGCCTGGGAGTGAGGGTTCTTCATCAAAAATCTGCACCTTCCTGCAGTAAATCTTTATGTCTTGTGAAGTTAGAACTTTTTATGCCAACTCCGGAAGGCTAAAATTCAGGATTAGACAGGTCCTCTTTCTTTTCATATGGGGCAGACAAAACGAATCTTTTGAGTCGATTCTCTTCCGAGGGAATTTCCTTGACCATCATTTCCAATCCTTGAAATCCTTCCTTGATTGACAAATATTCTTCAATAATTTTCGTTGTTGTACTTCTTTTCACTATGTAAATGTATAACCATACTTTTCTCTCTTGACCTGAAAACCTTTACTCTGCTTTCCTGTTTCAATATTTTTTCTTATATTTTTCGTCTTTTTGTACGCAACTTTTGTAAAAACATCCCCGTTAGTTGTTTGTTGACTGTTTTCTGTGGCCTTTCATTCATTCCTGTACTGATGTTTGTTTTCATCGCCACATATTGCGCGTAATTGGAAGCGACTCCGGCGTAAGTGCTGTTTGTATTCAACGCCACCTTTTGTGCGTGATTGGAAGCGACTTCGGCGTAAGTAGCGGAATCTACTTCACTTGTATTTATTTCTTATTCTGTTGGGATTATTGTATTCCTTTATTCTGATGTGTTTACCTCTGGTTTTTTAACTTCATATTTTTCCTCCAACAATTGAATTCTCTCCATAAGCAGGCCTTTATTTTGTTTTAAAATGTTATTTTTGTCCCTTGATTCATCCAATAATTCCTGAATATATTTTACCTGAAGAATAAGAGCCTCTGTTGAATTACCATCTGATTTAATGTAAACTTGTGAACCTTCACAACACAGGATTTTGTTGCCACTTAAAAACTTTATTTTCGCATTTCTTCTTGCACAGACTTTTGGAAAACTGAGAAGAACCGAATACACACTTTCAATTTGCAGTTTTTCGTTGAACAACACTTCATGAATAGTTCATCACAATCATTTCTATCGGACACATCTGACAGCACGTCTTCTTCGTCCGCCATATTCAATGTCCAAGTCAATAAAATTTTCTAATGTAAATAATACTACTAACTTATAAAAATATTGCGTTATAAGTTAACCGTCAGTTTTACAGGTTGGTGACTTGATGCAATAAACTTTCTTGATTAATATTGTGTTTCTGGAAAACACGTTTACATATGAGACAAAATAAAATTGTTTTTATGATCAAAAACAACTTTCAGTTGAATAATCAGCGTGGTTACCAAAAATGTTTGTTGTATTTCAATACATATATGCAATGATCATGTTTGACATGAATGGTATCAGTTCAATGATATATAGAGTATTCTGATTTGTTTCCGACAAACTGAAGTGGGTGATAGATCACATCATTTCCTATGATCATGGATCCGGAAATGCTTCGTTTCAGAGTGTTGAAGTCGAAAAAATAATTCGCATTATTTTTAATATCTTTTGACTGCTTCGAAACCCTTTCATGAAATTTCGTATACAGGGGTTTTTGTGTAAACCGTTGAAACTTCTTTGTGCTACTCTGTACATTTTTTTGGCGTGAAACATCGATTCTTTCATTCTTTTTATTTCAAAAAGGTATCAAAGTCGCTAGGAGCAACCGTTTCAGAGAAAAATGTATTTAAAGCCAAAGGGTCCCAAAACTTCTCCGAAAATTATTCCCATTCAAATATTTAATTTAAATTCGTTTTGAAATTTTCTAAAGTGAAATTCATGGAGAATTTCTATCCCACTAATAAGAAGGAACTTCTAGTGACTACGATGAGGTAAACCTCTTTCAACTAGAAAAGTCAGGGGAATCGATTTTGAAGCTATTATAGGGATTTGAAAAATAGATTTTTTTTTAATAACACTTCTAAGTTTAAAAACTATTAATATATTATACGAAACAGTAGGTAATGTATGAGAAAATTGAAGAATAAAATCGCAAATGAAATTTTTGAAAAATTTGAAAATTCACTGTGAATATTGGTATAAATAATAAGCTTTAAATGCGTTTTTTACGGAAACCGTTGGTCCTAGCAACTTGAATGTGATCTATTATTTTCAACTAGAAAAGTCAGGGAATCAATTTTTCCAATCTAAAATGAAGTACAGGATAGCACAAAAAAGTTGCAACAGTTTGAATTGGACGAAATGATTGGCAGTAGCGCCCTCTAGAAAATACAACCAAATCCACCACAAATTTGAATTTCTCACCTCAAAAAACCTCTATGTATCAATTTTCATGCAATTATTTGAAATAAGTCGAAAGATATTAAAGAAATCGCGAACTATTTATTCAACTTTAACACCCTGTATCTCGAAAACGAATCATTTCCGGACCCATGTTCATATGAACTTTTTTGCTCAAAATTGTGTGATGATATTTTACTTTGTTACAATATGAGCTCTAGTTCTGCTGGGCTCCTTTCATTAAGTAATGATACGAACAAGCACTTGACTTCAGGTCACTACTTTCAATATATCTTTTTGTTATTTGGGGAAAGGAATATGAGAAATTAATGAGTGACACTCTTGATCATGTAATTATTTTTCTCTTTGATTGATAGTAGAGAGGAGCATTATGAAAATGAAGTGCTAGGCCTTATCAGTTCAAATAATCAATAAACGTAAAATTTTCTCTGTCAAATGATATGATGAACAATATTTCTATTCTTTCCAAGCACGTCAGTATTTCAGTTTGATAATTCGTGATGTATGAAGGAACTAGTGGCCATTCTGAATGATTGGAAGTTGACATTCTTATACCCAAAATATGTGTGGGATTCACAAGGAAATTTGAATATTTCTAAGAGAAACTTTTTCGTTAAAGCTTTTGCCTATTTTATTATATGTCTAGGATGTTCTGCTCTTCTTTATTTATTTTTATATGACGAATTCTCAATAGATTATTTCAGTTTGAATATGGAAGATATGATTCTCTATTTAGCCCTCATTGCAATTCATTTTGAAACTAATAATGGTTCCCAAAATTTCATTCATATCGTTCGAGAACTTCAATATGTTCACAGAAAAATTAATGAATATCGTTGGAACATTTCTGGATATTTATGCGAAACAAAACCTCCTTTATTCAATTTTTTCCTCCTTTCATATATTTTGATGGCATTTTGTGATGCCTATACATTTTGTGAAACTGGTTGGATATATTGCTACAGTGCTATTTCTTATCATATATCGGTTTTTTTGCTTTCAAATTTCCAATTATTTCTCACCCTTTCGCATTATATTCTCAATTCATTTCTTCAGTCTTCAATGAGCATTATGTATTCCACCACATTGCGGGAACTCAGATGCGTGAAAGATGTTTTTGATAATATACAAATTATCGGTAATAATTTTCATGATATTTTTCCTCTCAGCGTATTTTTCTGTATATCGTTCGAATTCACTGTCCTTATCTTTAATTTTTATTGGTGGATTGTATTCACCAATGGATTCAAAGAAGGTGAAATTTTTTTTATTATAATCTTTATTTCGATGTCTGCAGCGATTTATAGAATAGTCAATATCGTTGTGCCACCTGCTGATATGCAAAGTAAGGTAAGTGAAGAAAAAATGTTATGTTATGTTATATATTTATTTTCAGCCTGTTACATAGAAATTATTGTTATAGGATTCTAATAGGATGGTAAAATGCAGAAATCAGGGGGTGTTCTGCATATCAATATAAATAAGGAATTATTGATGATGGAATTCATATCGAATTACTGTTTAGGCATTAACCCTCATCTATTATTGTTTTTTTAAGCAAGGTTTCAAACGTATTCTGTCGTTTACAAGGTAAAATAAGCTTATACAAAAGCTTTGATTTCACAAAAGTTTTCGACTTTCATAAATGATTGAAGATTTCTTCAAGTTCATCAAACAATCGGCCTCCAAACTATCGGCAATTTAATTGATGGTGCACTTATGAGATTGAAAGCTATGTTCATGAATGCTGCCTCCTTGAGTTTTGTTTTGTAGGTTTCTTTCTTGGATATTATAGATGTGTCGTTGCATTTTATCAGGTATATATATATTCTTTTGAACTTCTGGCTTACAATATTCAGTTAGCAAACAATAAAGCATATAGATCAGGGGGCTCCCCGCCTAAGTGTGAAAGTACAAAAATAAGCTGTAATATATTTTAGGGACTTCTTTCTTCAAGAGTGATCTTATATTGATGGAGACTTCTTCAAATTGCCCACATCGAATCTGGAAATTAAAACGCAAAAGCAGAAAAAAGAACTGAACAAAAATACAAAACACCCTCAAATCCGCCTTTTTGGATTAACTCGATATTATGAAACAAGGATTTTTTAACATAACAAGCTAAACCGTAAATTTTGATAAGGATATAATCAATGAATACATAACCTTTTATGGTTCCTCTTTCACGAAGATTTTTTTTAGTATCCGTATGTGTCTCTTGAAGGAGAATAATCTCAGCACCATAGTCCTTTGCTCGTTTAGAAATATAATCACTTTTGTCGTTAGAAATACCCTCCATATTCAAATCTAATACACAAAATTTGTTGCCAGTTATCAGGTGATTTTCATCCACAGCATATTGCACCAATTTGGATTTATCGGTATCTAACACTTGGGAAAGTTTTTGATATTCATATTGAGACGTGTTTTCCGGCTATGAAACTGAAAAGATATCAGTAATTTAAAACGCTATGTTGAAAACATAGAAATATTCTTTAAAATTCAGGTTACTTATTTTCCCTCTCTAGTGAACCTAGGAATAGTACATTGTTTACCGGGTAGGAAAAGCTTAACATTCCAGGACGACTGTGAAGATTGCTAAATCGAGGCGCAAGCCGAGCAACACAGAGTCCAGGAATATGGCTTTTCCTACGAGGTAAACATACTATTTTTCCGCAAATCGTTTAAAATTCGACAGATATTGATTGATTTAAAAAAAAACGCGATAATTTTATTCCCAAATAAATGGTGCTTTGAAATTCCTAATAAAATTACTTGGGTTACTATGGAAACGTATTGAGGTTGAATTGTCAAACTTGACGGGTATAAATTTAATTGCTGGGTTCTCGAAAAAAAAATGATAAGTGATGATGAAATTTCCATTCCTGGGACTCCTCCAGAGCTGGTTGAGGCAGTGAATACTGCTTCATTAGAATTATTGCCGAAGAAATCAAGAGAAAAGTACGAAAATGCATTCAGACGTTTTATGGATTATCGCATGAGTAAAAATACGAGTTCTTTCTCAGAAAATGTTGTAATGGCATACTTCCTAGACCTTTGTTTAAAGATGAAATCTTCAACATTATGGGGCCAATTATTCAATGCTGAAGTCAACCCTTGCACTTAAACACAATGTAGATATATCTACATACTCAAAACTTCGGTCTTTATTGAAACGGCAAGCTCAAGGTTATAGGGCAAAGAAATCTAAGATTTTAACGAAGAAAAAATTTGAAAAATTTATCCAGGAAGCTCCAGATAAAGAAAATTCAATGATTAAGGTAATTTACAAGTTTTTAATTTCTATTTACATTATAGCTTTAGTTATTTTTTAGGTGGCTGTAATATTTGGTATTTCTGGGGCCTGTAGAACGGATGAGTTAGTCCGAATGACTGTACACGATATAGAAGACTTAGAATCTAAGCTTTTAATCAGCATACCTGATTCGAGAACCAACAAACCAAGATCATTTGTAATTAATCAGATCTACTTGAATGTTTATCGAAAGTATATTTCGTCAAGACCAGAAAATATGAACAGTGACCGATTTTTCTTTAAATATCAAAGCGGAAAGGGTTGTAGACAAGTGGTAGGAATTCATCAATTTAGAAAAATGCCCAAAATGCTACTTATTTGAACTTGGTAAATCCGACAGAATATACTGGTCACTGCTTTCGTCTGTCTTCTGCAACAATATTGGTTGACTCTGGTGCCGACATAACTAGTTTAAAGGGGCATGGCGGATGGAAGTCATCAAACGTTGCTGAAGGATATATCGAAGAATCGCTTAACAATAAGGTTGAGGTGGCAAATAAAATTTTCACAGTACAAAATATTCAACAAAATGACCCTTCCACCCTGCATGTTGTCCAAAATGTTTCTCATAGTTCTAAGAGTGTTCCTCCAATGTTCAATAATTGTACTAACTGTCAAATAACTGTAAATATAACAAATTGATCTTAAAAATGTATTCAGCAATGACTTGATGTTTTCAAAATATAAATTAATTCCTTATAAGCAATGTGTTTCCTATCATTTATGTAGAACACTAACAACTGTACGGAAATATCATTTCCTTACAGTAAGGAAGTCCTGACTTTTTCTTCAAGAAATTTTGACAGGAATGTCAAAATTTCCTGGCGATTTGCGGAAAAAGCCTAAACTCAAGTGTCTTATACACTATTTATTCACAAAATCAATGTTTTACTTACAACAGAACCAGGTTATTAAGATTCTGACAATAAAAAATGTTGAACCTGAAATTGGAATGCTCATTTTTAACTTACTTCTACTGACAATAGGTGAGCTTCCACATCAATAATTCTACAGTTTAAACACTTCAGAAAAAATTTAAACCAATTACTATGAAAAATTTGTTTCATAAATACAATGAACTGAAAGTTTTATAAGCAATAATTAATTTAATCTTAAAAAAGCAAGAAAAGGACGAGATTTCCAACTTGACTTCTAGCAGAGAACGAAGCTGCAACAATTTATCTTCTCCACCGAAAAAAACGTGATGAGGTGTTGATTGCGTGATGACAAATGAAAGAAAATACTTGATAACATCCAAAATACTCCAAATGATTTTCAAGGTGAACAATGCTCAGTTCAGAATTTTTCCCAGTCAAATTTATTCTTATCGACTTCAAAAGATATACGGAAAAGAAATCTAAAAGATTGAATATGAAAATCACTAGCAATCCGAATTTAATCGATATATTTAACTATCTACGCCTTCCAAGAGAAATATAATTTCAGTAATTTCACCAAAGAATATATCATAAATTATTTTCAATTACTTCTTTTGAATTCACCACTTCTACGTCTGTATTCTTTGAAATTCTAAATAAGAAAGAAAGATACTCGAACATCTGAATTACTGGACACATGAAAAAAAACTTTTAACTTTAGACAAAAAATCTGGAACATATTGATATCGCGATGAAGAATCAGTTTATTGAATAGAATAATAATTTAAAATTAAGGGTGGCTCGATATTAAAAATAATTTAGGCTTTTGGGCAGAACAATTGCATGTAGTTCTACTAGAGTAAGCACGCAATTACAGATATTTAGCCGAAAAGATAGCACGCTGTTCTACATGTTCTTAAACTTTATCAAGAACCTGGAGTTCAAGGTAAAACATCATTCGCAGGAGTGACATTATTGAGAATACTGGAACAATTCAAGTTTTTGTAGGTATCTTTATGATACACATTTTCACTACTCGTTTCACTGTGTGTTTCATGTTCAAGTACATATTGGTCATTAATGAAGAACTGGGGGTATTTGGAATCTGAAGATTGAGATAATGATATTGTAATGTTCTTCGGTTAATAACACATATCAAGTCTTATTTCAATAACCAATTTATATACACTACTAAAAGTAACAATTTTTCGATTTCTACGAATATTTGTAAGCCTATTTCTTCCAGTCTCATTTGAAAAAATTTTAAATTTAAACTCGATTCAATATATATTCCCAGAGCTATACAGGCTGTCCCAAGTTCGAGTGCCTATTAGACGTTTCGGGAGAACTAGACATATTTGAAATCTGAAAATTGGGATTATGAAGTTCTCTACAGAGCTAAAATATTTTCTAAGCTCAAAAACTTCCGGTTATACTGGGAGTGAAAATAAATTCGACGACAAATTTTTTCAAGTTTTCCATTCCTGGTATGATCGAGTATTCAATAGTGAATACATTTCTGTTAAAACCATTGTATTAAATCGAATAGTTTTCAAAATATCCAAAAAAAAAAACTGGAAAAAAAGTCAAATATGTTCATTATTCTTATTTTAAATATCCAGAGCGTAAACCGTTTTTACAACATCGAACAGGAAGGATGTGAAAAGGTCATGCATCTTTTGGATTTCAAAAATATCATCACAGGGTGTTTCAAATTTTGTGTTGATAATTGTGATCCTAAATTGGCCATAACTTCTGTTTTTCAAATTAGAACCCTTTTTTTTATAATTGTGTTGGATTCTGCGGTCAAAAATAATGATAGTTTTTTCACATGATTATGCTCCTTAATTCAATAATTTCTGAGTTATTTGATTTTTTCTGGATTTAGATAGTATGTAGAGTCAAATTCTTCGAATCTGATTCATAAGGATATTCTGTGAGCATAGAAGATAAATCATCCAATTTATAATTCACAAGTGTCAGACAGGTCTTATTGTTAGTGGTTATGAAATTTTTTGATTTCACAAAATGAATCGTTGCTATTCTAATAATAAGATTTTGGATTTATTTCTTATTATTATATTTTTTCAATTGTATACGCAATACACATTCAAATGCACTCGATAATATTGTTTATTTCAAATCCATAGTGGATGACACAAAATGTTGAGTATCCAATGAAAAGCATCCCCATTTTTTTTTACAATTTCTGAAAAGATGTTTCAAACTTTCCAAATTTTGGAATGTAAGAGCCCCTAAAGAATACAAAAAAGGGCAGTTGATGAAATTAGTATTTCGACTTATTTCGAAGCGAATGAGAATTCATCTCTTCAATAGGAAACACATTAAAAAGATTTGCTACTTCAGTACACCGAATTATAATTATAAATAAATTATGATAATAAAAATAAAAATACGTTTCAAAACTCAAATTAACAAAATAAATGATCAGGTAAGAGTTCTAATATGATAACCATTTTGATCCACACACTTTCGAATACGTCTTGGAACATCTCGGTTAGTCGCTCGCTCAATTTCCTCCCCCTTTAGTGAGTGGAAAGCATCCTCCACACGCCGTTTCAAATCTTCTTTGCTTTCAATAGGAGATTCATAGACTATGTTCTTTATTCTACCCCATAAATTAAAATCTAATGGAGTGAAATCGGGAGATCGTGGGGGCCAAAACAGTGAAGAACGGAGTCCGATCCACCTATTACCAAACATTGCATTCGGTTCTTCAGACACCTCGTGCGAACTATGTGCCGGAGCCTCATCCAATTGATAATATGCGGTAGTCGACATACTGAACGGCAGTTCATCCAAAAACTCAGAAACAACATTTCTCAGGATTTCCAAAAATTTTACTGTATTTAAATTTTCTTCATAAATGTACTACCGCACTTTATTGTTCATCAAAAGAGCAAACACATTAAAGCTAAATTTGTTCTGGGGGTTTCTTTTTTTTTCTATGGGGATTTTCGCTTCTCCAAATATTTTGCTGGATTATTTATTCCAATTTGAACAACAGCGCACTTCTGGAGGTTCAGAGGTAGACACCAGTTTGTAGACCAGTCATAAGGGCATCAAGGTCCTGCTGGATAACACCAGGATCGGTGAGGGGACTGCCAAATATTTTCGAATCATCGGCAAAAGTGAACAATGAGATCGAATAGTTCTCGGTATATCCGAAGTGTATAAAAAAAGAATTGGACCCAGCACCGAACCCTGGGGACCCCACCAAGAACCGGTCTGCTGGTCGATAGAGAATCACCTACACGCACGCGAAAGCTACGATCCGAGAGAAATGAACTGATCCACCGAAGAAGGGAACCCCGAATACCCAAATTCTCGAGCTTCAGAAGTAGGCGCCTATGTGGAACACGATCGAAAGCACGAGAAAATCGAGGTAGACCACGTCAACAGGAATACGCTTGTTCAGCATACGCGACCACTCATCCACACACAACAAAAAGGTTGGTCAACACAGAACGGCCAGGCAAGAAACCATGCTGTTCCCTTGGGATTAAGTTGTTCTGAAGAGCAAATTGAGTGACTTTTTCCAAGATTATTCTCTCGCATATTTTTGCTGCAATCGGTACCAGGCTGATAGGACGGTAATTTCTGGCGTCCAACTTGTCCCCGATTTAAATATGGGAGTTATAAGCGCCATTTTCCAACAGTTGGGTAGTGTATGTGAAGAGAAAGATTTCTCATATAAGATAAATAAGGGTTTAGCCAGGAAAGATGCACAGCATCTGAGAACCTCGCAGAAATCCCATCGGCCCCCGGAGATGAAGAAACGTCCAACCGTTGGAGATGCTCCAAAACAAGAGCAGGAGCAAATTCAACGTCGCTCAAAGTTACACCTGGACAACCTGTCGGCAGATTCGGCAAATGAGGAGGCTCCAGAGAGAACGCAGCCTCAAAGACATCAGCAAGCTCCTCCGCAGACGCCGAAGGATAGTATGGTCGATCCAAGGTTTGGCAGGAACACAAACAACGGACTTTGTCTCGGAGCAATTATCAATCAAAGCTTTGACTGTGTCTAGAAAGATGTTCCACATTTCGTCAACGTCGGCCGCAGGCGAGAGAACCCTATCCCAATCCAACTCCAGGGCCTCCAGGAGGAGGTTGAAATTTATTGACTTGATCTTTTTGGCATGTTTGGAACCTGGTGAACTCAGTGATAGGTGTATCTTGGATGAGAGGGTGACGTGGTCTGACTTACCGAACGGAGGCAAATAGTGAAGCTGCGATACAAGGTCCTGATTGTTGACAAGAATTAGACCAAGAAGCGATGGGGTTTGGTTAATTCGAAATCTGGTGGATTGAGTAACCAACTGAAAGAAGTTGGTATCGCGGAACATATCGACGTATGGCCCAGAGGATATATATATATATTCTTTTGAACTTTTGGCTGACAATATTTAATTAGCAAACAATAAAGCATATAGATCAGGGGTTAGTGACGGGGTGTCATACAATTCGGCGTATGACATAAAAGCCTAGGAAAAAACCCTGTGAAAAAAACCCTGGCTCCCCGTCTAAGTGTGAAAATACAAAAATAAGCTGAAATATATTTCAGGGACTTCTTTCTTCAAGAGTGATCTTCTATTGGTGGAGACAGAGACTTCTTCAAGGTGTTCACATTGAATCTGGAAATAAAAAGACAAAAGCAGAAAAAGAACTGAATAACAAAAATACCTATCATATTCGTTTGAAATTTATAACCCATTCCAAGAAAGAGTTGGAAACATCATGAATAGCCCTAAAACCATCTTGAAATTTATATATGGGACAACTATCGATGAGATGAGGTATTGTTTCTTCTGCTTCTCCACATTCACAACTTGCACTAGGAACTGAGTTCCATTTAAATAGCATGCCATTGGTACGACCATGACCTGTTCTCAAACGATTAAGAACTGTCCAAATTTTTCTTGGAAGATGAAAACCAGGAACTTTTTCAGAAGGATCAGAAACGAGATATTTATTGAACATTTCGTAAGAGTTCCACTCAGTCTTCCATAATTCTTTATCACTTATGTTCATATTGAAGAACCACACCGATATACCCCGACAATGGCCACCGTACGTCCGGTAAGTTGAAGTCTCCACACAAAAAGACATTATCGCTCGAAGAGGAGAGCTCGGCCAGAGATTCACAGAAGTGAAAGTCGTGCACACATTCACGGGGTCTGTAAATGCAACCAATTGTCAACACAGTGGAATTTTTACTCGAAACTTTGATAAATATATTGTCAATACCTGGGTAATCAAAAGAGAATGAATCCAAATTGAAATCTCTGCTTAGTCTCGCTGCAGTAGACACAAACCCCCGCATAACCAATGGTAGTTGTGCTGTCACTGCGAAAAATAGTATAACCAGGTATTGTGACGGTTACGTCGTCAACACTAGGCTGTAGCCATGACTCCGAGATCAGTATAAATTTAGGATGGTAGTCTTTAACAAACGATTGAGTTCGAGTAGTTTGGAGTGCAGTGATTGTATGTTGGTGTATACAATGGTCCATTCAGTGAGTGCAGAATTCAGTTTTTTTTTGGGATTTTCCATCGGGTTTTACTTATAGTGGGAACACCCCTTACAAACTTTATGTCTATGTTAGTCTCTCCAGCATCTCTCCTACGCTTGAGTTGGTCCCTTAGCAAGTTGAGTTCAGACAATTGTTTAGGCGTCTTATCGTCAGATATAGAGATTTTGCTGTAGGATGGGTTGCTGAGCACCACCCTAGTTGCGCAGAATTTTTTGGACCACTATCGGGTTGGAAAAGGTAACTTTGATTGGTCGGGGTTTGACCCACCAACTTTGCCAAGACGTCCATAATCTAAGCGGCACTCAATAGCACTTGGAACAACGAGATTAATAATATTAGAAATCGCAGCGCCGTCATTAACAGACCCTCCTCGGGTATACCTCTCAGGATATTATTGTGGGATCTCCGAACACGATCAAGTAATTCAGACTGATTATCAGGGATAACAGTAGTCGCGGCACTCCGGCTAATCTGATCAACCTTTTCGACAGCAGCAGAAAGACTCATCCCGAGGCGTTTGGAGTCATCGATAATGGAAAACAACTGGGACTGGCATACAGCGATATCATTGTCGTGCCTGTTTATCGACGCTGAGTGATCTCCAAGGGTGAGCTGGTGCTCCCGCAACATCTCCGAGTGGCTAGAGAGAATTGATTTACACTCGATCAGTTCGGATTTCAGAGCTTGCTGAGTTGATTTTATGTCGGCGATGTCCCCCGCAATTACGTCAAGTTTGGTCATAAGAATATTAAATTGATCCGTCGACAGAGACAGCAAGGAGGAATTAGGAATCGCGCCGACTGAGCTGCCCTCATCAATCGAGGGTGCCGATCTGCTACGAAGAGTTCGGCTGTCCTTCTTACAATAGCTACATACCCAGTCGTCACAAAGGGCATCAGAGGTTGCCTCAGTTGGTTGTAACTTCAAGCAATCGAGGTGATATTGAGGATGCTGGAAAAAAGTTCTTTCGCCAATACTTGGACAGAAAACGGCAGGGTATTCGTTAGATCTAACACAGATAGCATTAATATTGTATCAATTGAACATTTGAATAAGTTGTGATTGCATATTTGAGTGGTTGATTCTATTGCAGGCCGTTTTTTCGTTTTTGTGATTGATTGTATATTTCGTTTATGGTGTGCACATATGAGTATCAGTTAAATAATAAAAAGGGTGATTTGATTTGTTTCCGAAAAACTGAAATAGGTGATAGATCACATCATTTTAAGGAAAAAAGTTCCTATGAACTTGGATCCGGAAATGCTTCGTTTCCGAGATACAGGGTGTTAAAGTTGAAAAAATTATTGTTTTTTTCTTTAATAATATCTTTCGACTGCTTCGAAATCCTTTCATGAAATTTTGTATACAGATGTATACGTCACCGGCAACCATTTTAACCCATGTAAACCGTTGCAACTATTTTGTGCTATCCTGTACACCGTTTTGGACTTGAAAAATCGATTCCCTAATCCGTATACGTCATCGAAGAAGATAGGAGCAACCATTCCAGAGAAAAATGCATTTAAAGCCAAAGGGTCCTAAGACTTCTCCGAAAATTATTCCCATTCAAATATTATTTTAAATTCATTTTGAAAATTGTTAAGAAGATATGTATGTAAATTTTCTATTGCCCACTAATAAGTAGAAGCGGTATGCTATGTTATTGTTGTTTTAAGTGTTTTGAATATTCTGTTTCTTGCAATATTGAGTTGTTGGGATACTTTACGAATACTGAGTAATAAACGATTACACCAACATCACGATACCTGAAGAAGTTAAGCTAATTTTGGGACTCGGACCGAAACATGGGATTCTACAAGATAACATTCCACACCTACAACTAATCAAAGATATTGAAAATTTTACGCAGGCAACCATTCAAAATGAGGAGGACAGGAATCAGATAAGAGGAAGATGCGTTGGAATCATCAACAACTTTAGTAGAATGAATCAAAACCCCAAAGACCCATTCAAACAGCAAAATAAACTAACTAAAAAATTCAAATAATCATAGGAAACTCGGATAAAGGTAATCCTACTGTTGTTATGTATAAGGACCAATATGTTGTAACATCCTAGGTTTTCTTTCGTACAAAAAATCGTAGTCCCATTTCACCCTATGTTGAGACGCCACTGGCCTCAAGTACCTCGAAAGAGAGTTGATTGTCAAAATACATTCTATGGTTAGAAGCGTGAAGTTAGCACGTTACGTGACTGCGTGGAGCAACCAGAGGAAGGAGGGAATCGAAGATGGTGTTGATTAATATGAGTTGACCTCTGAGTGAATTAAGTTACCTTTTCGAAAGTTTTCTGTGAGTGCTTGTGAGTGCAAAAACCGAAGCCATTGCTACCTTGAGTGCCGCTCGAATCTATTTTACAGGTAGAATTCAGATCAGTTTAATTATTAAGAACGACCCATCCAGTTTACTAACCTTTTTGTTGGTAAACAACATTGGAATTCCCATTGTTTCAGGAAATTTAGTGTTTTCGTATCTATGCCATTATTATAGATTGTTTCCTTAATTATTGTTTAATTTAATGATATATTCTTAGGTTGTGTTTGGGCATTTGACATTAATACTGTTGTCTTGTGAATGTAATTCCTTTGTTCACATCACACTTTGTTTGATTTCATATAACTATTTCCTTTGTTCACATAATGCTTTGTTTAACTTCATATAACTATTTCCTTTGTTCACATAATGCTTCGTTTAACTTCATACAACTATTTCCTTTGTTCACATAATGCTTTGTCTAATTTCATATAACTTTATTTCCTTTGTTCATACAATGTTTTGTTTGATTCATATAACTCTATTTCCTTTGTGCACTTAATACTTTGTTTGATTCATGTAACTCATTATAGCATGTGATTCCATCATTTTCGATATTATTGCCTTTGCAGTACAGGTGTCTACCATAACAATGAATGCCTTATTTTCAGCTTTCTACAATGTGTTACTGGAGTGTAACCGATCAACTTTATTTACTGTACCCTATGGTGCAATAGGAATTGCCCATCGCTCTGTAGTTCTGAGCCTGTGATTAAGCAGGAACGTATGGAGACCTCCACTAGTGGTAGTACTAGTATGGTCGATATGGAATAATGGATGTAACCAGTGTACGTAGCACTCTGGTGTTATATCGAAGGTTAACGTTGTTAAGTTACCCCTATCTCATGTTATCATTATGTATGTCTTGTACTGTTGTTCTTGGTCATTTTACTGTGTAATGTGCTTGCCTTACTAGTCATGGTTATTGTTGTTTATATTTCGTACTGGGTTAACTTATTCTTCTTACTGTCGTGATGTATCTTCTTGTTGTCGTTATGTATATTTCTTTCGGTTGATTATGTAGATTCTCTTCTTTCATTATTTCTATTGCTTATTATCGTTTACCTATATCTGTCTCTGTTATTTATGTCCATAAAGCATTCTGGTTCTTATTATTTACTTGTGATTGATATTCTATGAAGATTTGTTGTTTATTTATGCCATGATCTAGTACTGCTATCTATTTATCTAAATGCTCGTATTACATGATATTTCATTTAGGGGTCTCGAGATTGTGGACCATTCCTATACTGTAGTATGAGATTTCTTAGGTTCCTGGATCGAAGGCCTTGAAAGGGAGGTTCCAAGGCCATAAAGCAGGGACCGTTACTGACATGTGCTATAAGGCATGAGAGAATATACCTTTTTTATATCAACCGCGAAACTTTCTGTCATTTTTTCAGAGCCGCCGCTGGAACTCCATGACCTTCCCCGTGTTCCCAATTCCTTAGCTCATACAATATTATAGTTATGGCTCACATACCCTGGGGCCGTGACCATGACGATGGTCATAACTAGTCGTTTACTTATTTGCCATGATTATTATCCTGTTGCATTATTGAAGTATATATTTGCCATGATTATTAATTCTTGTTGTACCATTGAAGTTGCCATATTAACCATGTTACTATACTCATGTATTATGGAAGTTGCTCTGATTATCTTTATTATCGTCTGTGCTGTATTGTTATAGTTTCTCTTCCTGGATTGTTATACTCACCTTTGCTGTTAATATCTCATCATTTAGTTTTAAACAAGTGCCCTAACACCACCTAAACAAGGGGTTTTATGCCTGAGGCTTTCCCCTATATTTTTTTAGATCCTTAATAAATAGCTGATTGTCTGGGTCTAACCGTTGTGTTTTATTTACCATCTTGGTTTCCCAATTATTTTCACTAACCTCAATTATCACGAACTTGAATTATTACGTAAACATAACGTAGAGTCCTACCCTTGCTCACATTAAATGGCCAAGTCTTTGTATCTGGAGTCATTCAGACTCCAGTGCCGTAGTTAGTTTTGAAAATGATATTTGTCATTCTTTTCGAAAGAAAAAGGTGTTAAATGTTACAATGTTACAGAAGCTAAAAATATGTTAAATGATGAGGCAACGTACAAAACATTGACACATGACCCTACCAAAAAAATTCAGAACAAAATAAATAATTAGCTTAAACAACTCAAGAAAGATTCTATCATAAATGAATCACAATATAAGATGCTTATATCGCATAATAGTGTAACACCGAAAATATACTTTCTCAGAAAAACCCATAAAAAAGACGTCATATTAAAACCTGTAGTAAGTAGCATAAAATCACCCAGCTACAAAATTGCGAAGTTCTTACATGAAAAACTCAATGATGTAATATCGACCTCAGCATTTAATGTAAAAAACTCATTCATTTTGGTCGAAGAATTGAAATCAACCATAGTACCACAAGGTTATGAATTGGTTTCATTAGATGTAACTTCTTTATTCACAAATATTCCGAAAGAATTGGTTATCAGGACAATAAAAAATCAATGGCACTTTATTCGTAATTTCACGGATTTGGGAAAGAAAGAATTCATTCATCTCGTAGATTTATGTTTTGAAGGAGGATATTTCGTTTTTGAAGGAGTTTTCTATGCTCAAACAGAAGGTACAGCAACGGGTTCTCCCGCTAGCCCGACATTTGCTAACCTAGTTATGCTAACACTGTTTGAATATGCGATTTCGAAGTTGAATTTCTATATTCCTCTAATGAAACTTTATGTCGATGATACATTACTCTTAATACCTAAAGATAAAATTGAGAGACATATTAGTCATCAGAGACAAAATAAATTAAAAACAAATTGGTACACGAAACCGATTAACACAGGTAGATGTGTCAATTTCTATTCCAATCACAGTGTCTCACAAAAAAAGAATGTAGCTACCAATTTGATAGAGCGATCACTCTGAGTGATGAGGAGTATTGAACAGAAAATTTGAATAAAGTACCTGAAATCCTAATGCATAACAATTATCCAACATACTACATAAAAACCTGTATCAATATCTACAGTAAAGCTAAACGTACAGATATAGAGAATAGACCACAAGACACATCAATACCACAAAACATAACACCTAAAAAATATTTCAAACTAGCATTTTACCATCCATTATCATATAAAATAGATAAAATTTTCCGAGAATACAATTATGTTGCAGCTTTCTATAATGTTCTGAATAACAAAAAGAAATTTTACACCAATCTAAAAGAAAAAACACCAATTTTACAACGATCCGAAATATTTTCTGAAATAGAATGCAACAACTGCACAAAATGCTACATAGGCCAAACAAAACAGTTACTTGAAGAAAGGATTAAACAGCATAAAAATGATACGAGAAAATGTAACACGACACAAAAAACAGCTCTCACTGCATACGTCCATGCTGAAGGACATGGATTTAACTTCGACAATGTCAAAATTTTGCATTACGAACCTGTTTACAATAGACGCTTAATCAGTGAAATGATTCATATAAGATCCAATAACACAGTTAACTTCAGAGAAGATATCCAACATCTTAGTTTAATTTATGATAGTTTAATTCTATGCAATAGAACTTCTTCAGGAGCACAAAATGGTCTAAATTCTGTACGGGAAAATTGAATAATATCATGTTGCATTGTATAATTTATGGAACATGCCAGTAAACGATTTTGTGTTCCTCACTGTCGTGACAACACATTTCATATCAAAACATCTAAATTGAATTTAAACCATAATTTAAGATTTTGATTCCCTTTTACATAAATGATACAAAATTCTATTAGCTTGAAGAAACGCTATAAAAAAGAAATACGAGGTGGGTGTTGAATTGACTTTGCTGGTGTTCCATTTATACTTAAGTATTTGTTTGATATTTTAGCCTTGAGATAGAATCACATAAGATTCGAAACGTTAGCGATGTGTTAAATTTTTGATTACATTAAATTTGTCTAAAATCCTGCAATCCTTACTTAATTAAGTTTTTTATTTTCTTGAAAGGTCTGTGAAATCCTATTTATCTGTAGATGGCCATTTCTTTGTATGCTTCGTTTGGGCCTTTGGTATCCAATACCATTTTCCTGTATTTGTTGAATGCCAGGTGAATCAATTTTACTAGTCCAAAATGACGTACAGGGTAGCACAAAAAAGTTGCGACGGTTTAAAGGGGACGAAATGATTGCCAGTGGCGCCCTCTACAAAATACAACCAAAACGACCACAAATTTGAATTTCACACCTGAAAGAACCCCTATGTACCAACTTTCATGCAATTATTTGGAACCAGTCGGAAGATAATAGGTTGCCAACTATGTCCCTTCCGCCTTTTTGTCTTTTGAATTTCGCGGCTATGTACAAAGCGCTACAGAGCTCGTAACTAACAATACTATACATAATTTGAAAGGTCTTTATATAACCTACAAAACGACGCTATACATGATTAGTTGGGATTTTGCGTTCAACAGTTATAAACTTGTAAACATGGAGTTCACTTACGCCGAAATTTGAGCTATTTTAACCCTTTCAAGCCCAAATTTTCAAAACTCGAGAAAAAAATTATTTTTCCATTCAACCCTCTATTAATACGAATTCATCAATTATTCACCACTATTTTTTTCATTAAAATTTTGAGTGAAAGTGGGCACAAATAGGTAATTTTCAAAGAAAAATAGAGTTTTTCTGGGATATCTTTATTTATCAAAGTGACAGTGAGTTGAAAATGGTGTCTTTTCTTCATTCATCGCGTATGATATGAAATAAAACAATTTCTGTGTTTTGTGAGACTGTAACATGACAAAGTGCCACTTTAAATAATGAGCATGAGACTCTACTCTTAATTCTCTCAGGGTGGGCTCAATTATCCCAGCAACAAAACTCCTCTCGGGTTTTGATAAATATATTGAGGTGTATAAATACAATTCACAAATAACAATTTTAAGGAATGTCCAATCTCCCAAGTAAGACAGAACACTAGGGACTTATCTTAAGGTTATTTGAGTCGATAGCTTCCTCCCAGCTCCCAGATACAAAATAAAAGTCCCAGAGGGTATTGCCTGCCAGTTGATCAGAAACAGGTTGTATAGTTTCCACACAGATGTTCCAGACAACGACTAGATGATTCCAATTTTAATCCCAGTTGAAGAACGTGCTCCATGGCAAGATGGTTATGCCACAAGCTCCAATTATGTACTGCTCGAACTAGGGACTGGAAATGATTTAATCTCTCTCATCGTGGAAAATATGTTCATCGAAATAGAGATAAATTTTCAACTAATTGTCACTTTCACGACTATAATACTCGTGGTAAACATAATTTCGCTCTTCCACATGCTAGAATCAAGAAAACCCAGCAAGATCCGAATTACGTGTACCTTAAATTTGTATAATAAATTGCTTGATACCATCAAAATGTTGAATGAACTCTTGCTGCAGAACACCATTTATAGTTTGAATGAATTTTAAAATGATTTGTTTATTGTGTGAGAAATTTTCTTTTTATGTAAAACTGGTACTTAATTGTGAAGTTTTTATTGACGAATCGTGGATTTTATTGACGGTGGACATTTATGATGTACAATCAACAGAAGTGTATATTCATGAATATATATTTTAATTGTTAAATGAACATATTTAAAAAAAAATTTAAACTTACTGCAGGATAATGTCCGAGAAATGATTGTTTTCTCCGTTGCGATATATGTATCCACAAATATCTAAATACAATACCGATATTTTGACACTAATCTTTAAAACATTTTATAATATCTCTATTAAGTTCCAAACTGACTAATAGGCTTGTAACATTTGCCACTTTTTCTTTCGAAAGAAATGACAAATATCATTTTCAAAACTAACTACGGCACTGGAGTCTGAATGACTCCAGATACAAAGACTTGGCCATTTAATGTGATCGTCTAGCAAGGGTAGAACTCAACGTTATGTTTGAGTAATAATTCAAGTTCGGGATAATTGAGATTACTGAAAATAATTGGGAAACAAAGATCGTGAAATAAAACACAACACTTGCCTCAGGCAGAAAACCTCTCATGTTAGGTGATGTTAGGGCACTTGTTTAAAACCAAATAGTCAATCATTAACGACTAGCAAAGGCAAGTATAACATTTCTGAGAAAACTATAACAATACAAAATAGATAGTAATCATAATAATCAGAGCAACATCCATAATACAAAGAGAATAATGAACATGGTAAATATGGCACTTCAATGGTACAACAAATATTAATAATCATTAGTGATGACGTAGCAGGCAAATATGTAAACTTCAATACATAGGATAATAATCATGGCAAATGTATATTTTAAGCTTCAATAATGCAACAGGATAATAATCATAGCAAATAAGTAAACGACTAATTACAAGCAAGTATGAAGAACCATCGTCATGGTCACGGCCCCAGGGTATGTGAGCCATAACCATAATATTGTATGAGCTAAGGAGAAATTGAAGTTGTTGCTATAGAAAAATGTAACGAATGGTGTGAAAATGTAATTTTATTGAAAAATTTCTTCATTGATAAGTTTATACCCTATTTATGTTCGTAAAATTCTTTAAATACATACTTGTTTTCATTTTCTTTGTATCATTTATTGTTTTTGCGTGCTTGTCGTAGTTGAATTAATTAGTAGAACTAATATTTTTTCCTTCATGGTTAATTCAGTTAAAAATGAATAATTTGTTGAATGACTCAATTAAACAATTCACTAAATCATAAGCTGCAATTCTGAATAATTTCAGATTATTAGTGAAAATATTGAATCATATACCAATGAGCATTTTATTTTTCTTTACACAGACTTAACAAACTGAAATTTTCCACAGTAAACACTAACATATTCTTTATTGTTGTGTTTAAGTAGATAAAATATCAGGTATCTGATTCCATGATTCTTTTACTTAAAGAAATTATTTTTAAGATAAAAATAGAGGTAAATTGATTCTTGATAATTTTATTTACTTTCACTATAATTGTTTTATCGAAATAATATGACAAATGAAATTGAGGAAAACTTTATTCACTATCGGATGACAAAGAATTTTTAATTTCATCTATCAAGGGATTCTGCAAATTCGTTAAAGCTCCTATAACCTGGAAAATCTCTTTGGCTATTGGAAAAAGCGAATGAGGTATCAAATTCAATATTTTGAATCCCTTCATCCTTTGAATAGCTCTCTCCACGTGAATTCTTGCTCTGGCTATGGTTTCCGTTTGTTTAACCTGTGCCGGAGTAAATTGAGTGGTCTGCAGGAAAGGGGGAATATTTAAAGAGACTCCATTAGGCAGCAAGTCTCTGATTAAGAACCCTTTGTCTGCCAAAATCAAATCGCCTGGTTCAAAATAATTCAAGATATCACAATTAAGCACAATTTTTTTATCCGAAGTTGCACCTGGATATAGGGAGCTCACATATGTAATAACTCCATTAGGTGCAACTCCAACTAGCGCCTTCCAAGTATTCTTATGCTTATAACTGCTATATGTTTTTTTGTGTGCTTATTGATGCTCTTGGGACTGTCATCGCCATTTCAGTGCAATCAAGAACAACACGACAGTTAGTAAATTTCGCATATGCATTTGGAAGGCACGTTTGATTTTTTTCTTCTTGAAGGCATTTTGTGCTTAATTTTTCGTACAGTATTTCATGTAATACGAAAACCCATGTAAAAATTACATTACTCACTGTACCTTGTGATACCTTAAACCTTTGGGCCAAGTCTTCATGGGGAAAATTTTGTCTTAACTTCATTAAGCACATGAATAATTGATCAATTTTTGGAATTTTTTGAACCTTCCAGTCCAAATAATATTCGATTGGAATATTTTCTACCAATTTATATAATGACATAAAGGTTTTACATCTTGGCAGACCAGTATATAACCTACAGAGTTCATCATTTTTTTCTATCTCCTTGAAACTAAACGCTCCTCTTGCTTCATTCTTCAGTTCTTCTACTTCTTGTTTCAAAAAATAATTCTCTGTTTCTAAGAGAGCACTTGAGGTACTTGGCATAGAAGATGTAGAAGGCCCTGGTTCAGAGGTGATCTCTGTTTCAAAAGAAGCAGTAGAAGTACTCGCTATAGAAGGTTTTTGTTCAGGCCTGATTCTGTAAAAGATAAATCGATATACATATAATGAAAACAATAGAAAAATTTTCAGTAAGGAATAATAAATTCAGGTAATCCTGAAGTGTCATCATGTGAGATCAAACTCGAGCAGTGACAGCAATGCTCAGGGCATTTTCTCCATTTGAAAAGAAAAAAATAATTCAACATGGTTCATTACACTTGCTCAGTTCAAAATGTTGAGTAAAGAATTACCTCTTTTACTTATTGTTCTTCATATACTTGAATGAGCCTTCAACAATACTGCTAATTCTGGGAATGCTCTGAACTACATTATGAAAACTAAGGATTACCATAATTTTATATTAAGAACTTTATGTTTTACCTTACTATCTTATTAGGAAGTGGCCATTTGAAGGATTCCAAGTCATCATATCTGAGTAGATCTAGTGATGCTGGATGAAATTAGAAGTTTCCTTTTTGTTTTCAAGAGATACATCTACAATGTGTTAAATAATAGATACAAGTAGCTACAATGTTAAAAATAATTACGTTATTACTATTTTTATTAATAATAAACTATGCTGAACATACTCTAAAAACATTCCATCTTCATTAGATTCCGATACCACGGTGGTGGTACAAACCGATGATCTCTTTTTTCTCCTCTCAGGTGATGGAAACTGAAACCTTTTTTCAATATTGTGAGCAAAGATAACAGGATTGTTTTCCTTATTTCCGTCTATGAAATGGCATGAGCATATACGTGCACCTGGTCCTGGTTTGTCATCTCGTCTGAAATGTGTAGGCATATTGTTGATGGTTAAATATTGAAACACTATAAGTTCAAATGTTATTACCTCACAAGTTTAATCCATTTATTTCGCAGCTTTCTATCAGTTGGAAAAGAGAAAAACTTACAGGTGTCTATGGCATTATAGTGCTTACAGCCAGGAGCCCAACACATCACCATCTGAAACAATTGCAACTTAAAAACTATCTATGATCGTGGTATCCAACCCAATTTATCAAAGGAACCTCCTTTACCTCAATTTTTTTACGTAATTAATATAGAAATAATATAGAAAGGAGAGTTAAACAAACTTAGAGGTTACGATCAGATTAATGAATACCAAATTTCTTTAACAATATAGAACTCAGCAGGAGAAAAACTACATAATTGCTTTACTTATTCAAAAAACTATGTATATACTTACTTTTCAACCGTTATTTGTTCAAATTTGATATACAAAATGAGATTTATTCGAATCGCCCTAAGTAAAATTGGTTTGTTTAGATCTGGAACACTGACCTATGTCAACGTGACGTCACACTAATGCCCCGTATTGGGAACACGAGGAAGGTTATGGAGTTCCAGCGGCGGCTCTGAAAAAATACAGAAAATTTCGCGGTTGATTAAAAAAGGTATATTCTCTCATGCCTTATAGCACATGATAGTAACGGTCCCTGCCTTAAGGCGTTTGAAACCGGCCCTTCAAGGCCTTCGATCCAGGAACCTAAGAAATCTCATACAACAGTATAGGAATGGTTCACAATTTCGAGACCCCTAAATGAAATATCATGTAATACGAGCATATAGATAAATAGATAGCAGTACGAGATCATAGCATAATTGAACAACAAATCTTCATAGAATATTTTAATTTTAATTTACACTTCTGTAGATGAATTTTGTTTTTTCTAATCTGTGAACACATTTTTTTTGGGTATTTGATTACCTGTATGTGATCCATATGTATAATAAATGTATAATAAATGTATAATATCCATCACAAGTAAATAATAAGAACCAGAATGCATTATGGACATAAATAACAGAGACAGGTATAGGTAAACGATAATAAGCAATATAAATAATGAAAACAGACAATCTACATAATCAACTGAAGGAAATATACATAACGACAACAAGAAGATACATCACGACAGTAAGAAGAATAAGTTAACACAGTACGAAATATACACAATAATAACCATGAATAGTAAGGCAAGTACATTACACCGTAAAATGACCAATTACAACAGCACGAGACATACATAATGATTACATGAGACAGGGGTAACTTAAGAACGTTAACCTTCGATATAACACCAGGGTGCTACGTACACTGGTTACATCCATTATTCCATATCAACCATACTAGTACTACCACTTGTGGAGGTCTCCATATGTTCCTGCTTAATCACAGGCTCAGACCCCCATAGCGATTGGCAATTCCTATTGTACCATAGGATACACTAAATAAAGTTGATCGGTTACACTCCAGTAACACATTGTAGAAAGCTGAAAATAAGGCATTCATTTTTATGGTAGACACCTGAACTTCAAGGGTAATAATATTGAGAATGACGGAATTACATGCTATAAAGAGTTAAATGAATCAAACAAAGCATTAAGTGCACAAAGGAAATAGAGTTATATGAATTAAACAAAGCATTATGTGAACAAAGGAAATAGAGTTATATGAATCAAACGAATCATTAAGTGAACAAAGGAAATAGAGTTATATGAATCAAACGAAGCATTATGTGAACAAAGGAAATAGAGTTAAATGAAATTAGACAAAGCATTATGTGAACAAAGGAATTACATTCACAAGACAACAGTATTAATGACAAATGCCCAAACACCACCTAATACACCATGAAACCAAATAATATTGCATAATAACAGTATTAATTTACAAACATAATAAATTCACTCAACCAATCCAGTTCTCAATGCTATTTATCAACAAAGGTTAATAAAATGGACAAGCAACTAATAACATTTAAAATAGTCTCAATTATACTTGCGAGATATATTCTAGGGTCACTCAACATAAGATGGCTTTATTCTCGAACACACACAAAGGCACTAAACACTTCTTTTAAGAATCTGTTACTTCTCTCACCACTCCACTGTTAATGACGCCGCCATCTTGTATTCTTTCTTTCTTGATCTCTCACCGCTTGCGCAGGTCCGCCTTGGCAGTGACAGCCGTGTTCTTTTATTCTGACCATGGAATTTTATTTCTACGGTTTGGTAACTGCCAGGGGCGTATCAGCATAGGGTGCAATGAGACTACGATTATAATATTGAAAAAATCTGGGATGTTACAGGCTTTCGAACTCCATTAACAGATACAATATATTATTATCGATTCCACAATTAATGATAAGCTAAAAAAGCTATAAACAATTAAATTTTTGGAAATCGCAATAAAGGATATTGTTAACTATTTTTTAAAGTGACAAAAAAAATAAATTCATACTTATTTTTTTTTATAATTTTCATGGGTCAAAAGTACCCAAATTTGAGATTCATTCAACCTTCAGAAATTCATACCTCGAAAAATAATAAACTTATGGTAAAAAGTCATAGAACTTTTAAAAATTGTATTTCAACAATGAATACAAATAAATTTGTCCGGTTGAAAAAATACATTCCTTGTAATTGTTCAAACAATTTCGGTTCAAACAATATGGCACCGGGTTGCCCCTTGGCACCATGCATTTATAGGGTAATTTGAAGAGAATCGCATAAAGAAATTTTGATGAAATAGTTGTCGGTACTCATGCGCTGAATCCTCGTGTACTAATCCAAATTCCTATTCAGTGTTCACTTTACTCGCTATTGGCAAGAATATAGATAAAGACAGGGTGGACGTGAGAGGCACCGAAACAATGCTTTTTTTATCACTCTTCGTAAACCTTATATACTCAAAAAGTATTTTCCTAGACCTGTTGTCTGGATTCAATGGCCCTCGTGGTAATAGAATTGTCGATTTTATAGATAAGATATGCTCGAATGAATTAATTACACTTAATGAAGTTTTAATCATACCATTCGAATATTTTCTGTTTGTTATTGGATGTACTTGTTCATTACGACTAAGTGCATAATAGGAAATTGATGACGATGATAATTCAATTCATATAATAGAGTAACTATATTACTTATATCTAATCTTCTTGACTTCGCAAAAGCATTGATGTTTGAGGTATTGAATGTTTCTTCAAATCATCAATAATATCATCAATATATTCATAATATCGAATAAATGGAATATCGTAATAACATCAGACAATTTCTCCTAATTTTAAAAATTTGGAAGTGGACTTTGATTTATCCTGAATATCGTTGGGACTCACATGGAAAATTTTCCGTATTTAACAAAAATTATTTATTTACTGCTTTCTCTTGCATCTTGATCTGTCTGCGGTTCTTATTTTTTCTAAGTCCGTATTTGGAAGATGAATTGTCAATAGATGGGATCACTCTGCAGATTGAAAACACTATTATCAATGTTAGTCTCATTGCAGTAATTTTAGAAACGAAAAATGGCTCCCACAAGTTGATTCCAATTTTCCAAGATATTCTGACGATTCCAAAAATGATAGAAGAGTTTCATATCGTTTTACCCGAATTCTCAGATGGAAAAAAACTCTTCGTCTTCGTATTTTATTTATTTATTTATTCTCTGATTGTAATTGCACAAATCTATTTAGTTTGTAATGAAGATTCTCTGAGATGTCTTTACGTTATTTCTTATTATTTAAGTTTTTTCTTGATAATAAACTGTCATTTGCTCCTCATTACTTTGCAATATGTTGCTACTTCTTTTCTCCGGTCTTTGAATGAGCTCACTAATTCCACTACTTTATTGAAATCAGAAAAAATTATTGCCACTCTTGATATTGTCCTTATCACATTATACAATTTCTACAAAATTTTTCCTGTAACTATTTTGTTATCTGTCTCTTTTGAATTCATCACTTTATTAACTGCTCCGTATTGGTATACTGTTTTTAGTCAAGGATACTTTTCACGAGACCAGAAGTTTGTGTTTTTATGTTTGTTATGGTTCCTTTCGTCGGCTTTCAGGATTGTGAATACTTTGATGCCAGCCGCTCATGCGCAAAATACAGTGAGTATAAATTTGCATGTCCCTTATTTGTTGAAATAATTTTTTGGAAAAGTCCAAAGCAAAATGATAAATTGTACAACCACAACCACAAATGTTGTGGTTGTTTTGTTTCTTCTTGTTCTCTTCTTGAACTTCCGATCCGATAAAAAAAAATACATCTCATAATTATTTCAATTACTAAGAGAAAAAGAAAACTTGATAATGCAGAACATTGTAACGGAGGAGGTCACACTTAGAAGACTCTTAGAGGAAATCCGTGAGGTGAAAATTGCATTTCCGCGTCGGAAAATAGGTTACTTTCGGAGATACAATCATTAATAAATAGAAACAAATTACTGGAAGAGGAAAATGCGCAGTTGAAGAGCAGATTAGAGGAAGCGGACCGCTTGAACAGAAAAAGAATCTGCTGATTTTCGGTCTTCCAGTTGGGTCTGAGTTAAATATTGAGATTATCCGTAAGGAAATAAACCGCCTGTTGGGTATACGAATCGAATCAACAGAGGTTAGTGACTGTTACGGTCTTGGCAATAAGGAAAATAGCCCTATTAAAATAGAATTTGTTCCATATCAAACCAAAAAACTCATTTTTGCACACGTGAAGAAGCTCAAGGGTACGGCAATATCTATAGCGAATGATTTAACACCTCAACAACGTATAGAAAATAAGAAACTAAGGTCATTATTGAAGAAAGCCAGAACAGACTCGACTGAAAGGTCATTCATAAAAGGAAACACACTTGTAATTGGAAGTAGTATATACGGGTTAGAGGACTTGGACTGTTCAAAAGAGGAGAGTGGAGGAACACCGCTCCAAATACGCCAACAACTGAGCGTTCTGTGGGCTCACTGGAATTTTGTGTTGGACCATCGACCTCTAAAGAGGTCACACATAAAATAAAATTACCAACTCTTCACACTGGAACACATAAAAAAAAGATTACAAATAAAAAGAAGTCTCCATATAAGAACATAGGTAGTATGAAACTAAGGCTCAAGTCTGCGGCAGATAGAAAAGACCAACTATAGTGGTGAAATGAAGCATTAAAGAAAGGGAAGGAGGAGAAGAGGACAAAGCAAAAAAAAAGGGGGAAGAGGGATAAATCAGCAATTTCATTTTTTTTTATATGGGTGGGAATATAAACGTGTGTGTATGTGTAAATTATGTACAGGAAATTAAAATGGATTGCTTCATAAGAAGTTTCATAATGAAGATTATGATACAATTGTCATCGAAGACATGAGTGACCTTGATTCCATGAGTATACATAAAGAATTTGAAATTATACAGATGAATATTCGTAGCATGCAGAAGAACTTCAGCGAGCTCGAAATATTTTTGTAGAATGCGTCAGCTAATTTCGACATTATGTGTTGACTGAAACTTTTCAATTGAGGATCCGAGACTATTCTTGTTAGCTGGATACCAACAAATATATAACGAGGGAAAATACAATAAAAATGATGGAACTCTTATGTACGTGAAAAATAATATCAATTTTGATCATTCCACTATTAATCTAGAAAACATAAAAGCACTGGAAATAGATATTCAATATCAAAGAAAGTCACTCAAAATTACAGCTTTATACAGATAACCGCAATGTAACATTACGGATTTCAACGAGGAATTGCAGGGTTATCTCGACAGGGAAAAGAAATGTGAGAAACATATTATCACAGGTGACATGAATATTAATTTGTTGTCAAATGACTACAATACCGAATAATACAAGAATATTTTCTGCTCGTTTGGTTTTACTTCTCTAATTAATAAGTACACACGTCCTGAGAGCCGAACATGCCTAGATCATTTTTTGTTAAGGGTATGCTTCCAGAGAATTCAACTGTGAATGGGATTATTCTGCAGAACTTGATAACGGATCACTATCCAACATTGCTGTACACTAATCTGCAAATAAAGGAAACAACTAATAAAAAAACCATACAAAAAAATACATCGATTATAATAAGTTGAAAATTCACTGAAACATGAATCTTGGCAGGATATCTATGATTATCATAACATAAATGAAAAACAGAAAAATTCATCGAAACTTTGAAATGGTATATAGAAGATAATACAACCACAGTTAAAATTAAAAAAGAGGAACGTATCAGAAAGGAGTGGATAACTCCTTCAATTTTGAAAGAAATAAATAAAAACAAAAATTTACAGTAGATTGAAAAGGGAGCCAGAAAATATAAAACTGAAAACTGAATACACGGAAAATAAGAAACACTTAAGAAATCTTATAAATACGGCTAAACAGAATTATTTTCAGAACTGTATAAAAAGAAATCAGAGTGAATCGAAAGCTTTATGGGATTGTGTCAAAACCTCACTAATAACATAAAAATAGAAACAAATATAGAATACATTCGTGACAAAGATAACATGATGATTGATGATGATCAGGAAAATGCGAACTTTTCAATGAATACTTCATTGAAGTGGGTGAAACTTATGCAAGTAAACTGTCCGAACCGGAAGATTTCAGAGAAGTTAATTGTTACTGCAACTCGTTATTGTTAGTTAAGTTCATTTATTTTCTGTTCCAAAATGCTTGTTCGTTTCGTGCGGCCCACGTATGTTCATTTCTTTCTCTATGGACGTATATTTACGTATGGACATATGTTGGAGCATATGACAGTGCGAGACGAAAGAAGTAGTAATTCGAATACACACGTCGACGCTCGTTCGATGCAGTGCAAGACTTTTCTTCGTTTCTTCGCAATTTTTCTCGTTAATTTCTACAATTTAAAACTCTGGTGAAAAAGTGACTGTTCTGGCTCGTGAGTGACACGTTCAGCCGTGCTGTAAAACCAACAGGTACGCAAAAGTCGATACTCCAACATTTCGTATTTTCTTTTCGAGTCATTTTTTCTCACCGGAATTTCATTATTAATTTCTCTTTCCTTTTCATTTGATTTCAAAGGCCGTGTCGTGCCATTTTGGTCCTTCTTGAGCCGCATATTTTCGAACCGCGTTTTCAAAATTATTGCGATCAAGCATTTTGGAATTTTTTCATTTAGTTTTTTCATTTGCATTTATTTCAATCTGTCATTATTCACGTGACCTCGAAAACTTGATAAGATATCGAACACATTCATAAATCCTTTAATATCTGCGCATGTTAAAAGAATTTAGCTTTCATTACCTTTCATTTGTTTTTCTCATCTATGCTCATAACCTTGATTCGAAACATAAACAAAGATTGACATTCTTGTTTTTGTTTATTTACATTTCATTATTTTCATTTGTTTATTTTCAACTCGATTTTCAATTTAATAGATTCAATCTTAATTATTTGCTTTATTAATTAATTTAGTTCTTTTCAATCGGTTAGTCTATTTACTCTTTTTCGAAATTACTCAAAACAAAATTCATATTGTTTTCTGCAGTATACCTTGAATAATAATAATGGCGACAAAATTGAAACAACTCAAAGCTCGTCGTCAAATTGTTATTGATGATCTCGAGGAAATTCTCAATTTAGCACAATTCGCTGTCACTGATCAAAGTCTCCATGTAAGATTCAAATTAAGATGTGAAATACTTGACGATATTCTCGTGGACTTTCAAAATTTACATACGTCTATTGTCTCTATGATAGTATCTTCCGAAGAACCCGAATTGAACACTGAGAAGGTTATTCGAACAGCCTTTATGGATAATTATTACACCATCAGAACAACTTATGTTAATTTATTTCCTGTAGTAAACATTCCAGTAAAAACCAAGACAGTTGCTCTATTAGTTCGCCAAATGTTAAACTTCCAAAGATAGTATTGCCCATTTTCAATGGGAATTATAAAGAGTGGCCTACTTTTTTTCGATATGTTCCAAAGTTTGGTACATGAAAATTCTAACTTGAGTCAAATAGAAAAGTTTCAATACCTCCTTAGTTCACTTTCTTCTCATGCTTTAAATTTAGTTAAAGGATTTCCATTGACTGCTGAAAATTATGAAAGCGCTTTTCAGACATTGGCGGAAAGATATCAAAATAAAAGACTTCTCGCTAATACGTGTTGGAAGGAAATCTGTAATGTTCCAAAGCTACAGGGTGATTCAGCTAAAGACCTTAGGCGAATTCTAGAAGTTTTGCGGAAAACTTATCGGTATTAAGGAATTTAGGTTTACTCGTTGACCAGTGGGACTTTGTTTTATTTCACATTCTCATTCAGAAATTAGATTCAGCAACGATCGAACGTTTTGAATTACAAGAATGTTCAACAGATATTCCGTCGTTTGTCAATTTGCGAAATTTCCTGACAAATCAGTGTATAGCCTTGGAGGCAGTAGCTCTTTCTCTTCCGTCGAAAACTCGTTCAGTTTCGAATTCTCAAGTTTTGAAATCTAGTTCGCTCTCAGCGAATGGGGAAGTTCGACTCTTCTCGTTCGGGCGGAAACTGAATCATTCAGGAGGCGTATAACCTGTAATTATTGCAAGTTAGCTCATAATATTTACAAATGTCCATCATTTTTGGAACAAACTGTTCAAGATCGGTTCAAGATTGTGAAGAACAAAAATTGGTGTATCAATTGCCTCCATTCTGGACATAAGATTAACAATTGTTCTTCAAGGTCAAATTGTCGTACTTGTCACGCAAAGCATCATACCCTGTTGCACATGCGCAATAATGCGGATAATGATGCTTCAACAGAGACATTTCATTTCAATGCTGCAAATTCATCGGATTCAGGCTCAGTTCAAGTTTTAACCAATGTTTCTTCAAATTCTACCGTTCTCTTGGCAACCGCTGAGGTCGAAATTCGTGATGCTTGGGGTAGATATCAGAAGGTCCGAGTTATGTTAGATGGAGGCTCTCAAATAAATATTATAACTCAATCGTATGTAAATAGATTAGGCTTGAAAATTTGTGAAGCTTCATTTTCGATAAATGGAATTTGTGAAAGCTCATCTTCTGCTAATTGCAGCACTGAATGTACTATTCGTCCATCAGGTCAAATAAATCCATCATTTACATTCGATGCCGTCGTGATTCCGAAGATTTGTGCGAAAATGCCGAGTTCTTTCGTAAATTATTCGTTTTGGAATTGTGTCCATGACAAGAAGTTAGCAGATCCGAACTTTTCCATTCCGAAATCAATAGACCTTCTCCTCGGAGCGGATATATTCTCTTTAATAATTCGACCGGGTCGTATCGAGGGTAACGGTTTAGAACCAACAGCACTTGAGACAGTGTTTGGTTGGGTTTTCATGGGAAAGATTCAATCACCTAACATATCAGTTAACAATTTTCATTTGTCATTGTCTGAATCAGGTTTAAACTCCTCGTTGAAAAGATTTTGGGAACTTGAAGAAGTTTCAGAGAATGTCATTGTATCACCAGAAGATCAATTTTGTGAGAAATTATACACTCAGAACTATTCTAGAAATACATCTGGACGGTACACTGTGGCATTACCCTTTAAACCTGATCAGTCAACACTTTCATTCGGTGACACATATTCTCTCGCACTAGACACATATTCTCTCGCACTACGTCGTTTTTATCCCTTGAACGTAAACTTATTAAAAATCAGAATATATACAGGGAATACTCTACTTTCATGCAGGAATATTTAGAAAAAGATCATATGTCATTGATTTCTACTAGTTCGGATTATGAAAATACTTTTTATATCCCTCACCATTGTATAATCAGACCAAACAGTCCATCTGCAAAGTTGAGGGTTGTTTTCGATGCGTCGGTTCATGTACCTGGTCATTTATCTTTAAATGATGCGCTATTGATAGGTCCTAAATTACAAAAGGATATTATTGCCATTTTAATGAACTTTCGTGTTCATCGGTTCGTTTTCACAGTTGATATCAAACAACTGTATCGTCAAATATTAGTCAAAATTCTCGGTTTGAGGTGGTTTCCTTCGTCGGACGAATTTTTCTTATTTTGCGGAAACTACTGTGCAGGTATGTACCAAACGTACCATACTTTCAGAACTTTCTCGAATTTTCGACCCTTTGGGGTTCCTTTCTCCATTTGCTTTTCTTGCTAAACATTTGATCCAGCATCTTTGGACATTAGGTTTGCAGTGGGATGATACACTTCCAGACGATGTCAGCCGTCGCTGGAATCAGTGTAAATCCGAATTAACCGAATTGGGTAAATTAAAGATACTTCGGAAACTTGCATCGAAACCATTTTATCGTTGCGAACTTCACGGTTTCGGAGATAGTAGTGAGCGTGGTTACGCAGCCGTGGTATATTTCAGGTTTTTCAATTTTGACGGCTCTATTGACATCTCTTTCGTAGGTGGTAAATCAAAGGTCTCCCCATTGAAGAGAATTTCACTTCCACGACTGGAATTGTGTGCTTGTCTCTTATTATCAAAGCTCATTAATATGGTTTTCTCTGTTTACCAATCAGCCTTTACAATAGATGACATTTTTGCTTGGTCTGATTCAATGGTAGCTCTAACATGGATTAAGTCTTCTCCTCATCGATGGAAGACATTTGTAAGCAATCGTACTACTCAAATTCAGGACTTAGTTTCAACAGAAAATTGGTATCATGTTCAATCGAAAGACAATCCAGCTGATTGTGCTTCACGCGGCTTAACGCCAACCGAACTGTTGAACTGCTCTTTGTGGTGGACAGGCCCTGACTGGCTTCGTTCCAAACATCTCACCTTCGCAAATGATGAAGTAGAGAATTCTCTTCATCTTGTACAAACAGAAGAGCGTCACCTCTCTTTGTCAACTTTCATTTCTCTATCGTTTGTTGATGATTTGCTCTCCAGGTATTCATCCCTGTCCAAGGTTCAAAGGGTGGTAGCTTACCTTTTCAGATTCGTTAACTTCATAAAAAACTCTAAAGCTCCTAGGATATATAGATTTTCCGCAGTTCATCTCAAAGATGCACTTTTTTTCATCATAAAACAGGTTCAACGGGTTGTGTTCAAGGAACAGATCGATAATCTCATCTCGGGAAATCCCATATCTAGATTACTTCGAAAATTGAATCCATTTATTGGAGAAGATGGTGTTCTCAGGGTGGGCGGTCGTCTGTCTTTTTCTGGTCTGGCTCTTGATCACAAACACCCAGCTTTGCTTCCTTCATTTCATCGTCTTACTGAGCTCCTTATTCAGCATTTCCACAAGATATATCTGCATCCAGGTGCCCAGACTCAACAGGTCATACAGGAGTTTTATACAGTCCACTTACAGATTGAATCTGTGCTCAATTCTCGCCCTCTATGTCCGCTTGGTAATGGTCCGAATGACATATCTGCACTGACACCAGGACATTTTCTTACTCTGGCTCCATTAACTGCTATTCCTGAACCAGATTTATCACACCTATCTATCGGTCGATTATCGCGTTGGCAGCTTTTAACTCGTATCCATCAGGATTTTTGGAAAAGATGGAATTTAGAATACCTGAACACACTGCAACAACGAAAAAGTGGTTCAATAGTAACTCGCCTCCTTATTCAATAGGTGCACTCGTCTTGATAAAAGATGATCAACTCCTCCATTGCGCTGGCGACTTGGACGCATTGAGAAATTGCATCCTGGCGCTGATAAAATAGCTAGAGTAGCTACTGTTCGAACTACTCAAGGTGTACTGCAGAGATCAGTGGTTAAATTATGTCCATTACCTCTTCAATAGTTATGACATATGTTGATGTATATATATATATTTTTTTTCGCTTTATGTTCGATATCTTCTCAATTTTTTATTTGCTTTGTTTCATAAAATATTCTATTTTAGGTGGGCGGTTATGTTACTGCAACTCGTTATTGTTAGTTAAGTTCATTTATTTTCTGTTCCAAAATGCTTGTTCGTTTCGTGCGGCCCACGTATGTTCATTTCTTTCTCTATGGACGTATATTTACGTATGGACATATGTTGGAGCATATGACAGTGCGAGACGAAAGAAGTAGTAATTCGAATACACACGTCGACGCTCGTTCGATGCAGTGCAAGACTTTTCTTCGTTTCTTCGCAATTTTTCTCGTTAATTTCTACAATTTAAAACTCTGGTGAAAAAGTGACTGTTCTGGCTCGTGAGTGACACGTTCAGCCGTGCTGTAAAACCAACAGGTACGCAAAAGTCGATACTCCAACATTTCGTATTTTCTTTTCGAGTCATTTTTTCTCACCGGAATTTCATTATTAATTTCTCTTTCCTTTTCATTTGATTTCAAAGGCCGTGTCGTGCCATTAATATTCAAAGAGACAGCACCTTCTTCCTATTTCCAACTGATGCAGTCGAAATAGAGAGGACCATAAACACTCTAAAAACGCGAAAATCAGCTGGTTATGATGGAATACGAGCAGAAACATTGAAGATAATAAAAGAGGAAATATCAGCCGCTCTTGCTTACATAATAAACAACTGTTTCGACAAAGCATGTTTCCCAGATGTACTTAAAAAGGGACTAGTGAAGCCAGTGTTCAAGGGAGGTGATAAAACTCGGATGAATAATTACAGACCGATTACCCTAATTTCAAATATCGCAAAGATCATAGAAAAACTGATCCAAGTCCGCATGGATACATTTATCAACAGACAAAAATTATTATCAAAAAATCAATTCGGATTTCGCAAAGGAATGTCAACGGAAGACGCGATAAAAAAGTAACAGATATCATTTATAGAAATATCGATAAGAATATTCCATCCTTGGCAGTGGTATTAGATTTAGCGAAAGCCTTCGACACAGTGAGCCATGAAAAGTTACTTGAGAAGCTTGCCAATTATGGATTCCGCGGAAAGATATTCGACCTCATTCAGAGTTACCTATCTGATCGAACTCAGATAGTATCTTTGAACGAAAAAATTCAGTAAACATAAAAACTTACTTTGCTGTTCCACAGGGTACGATATTGGGACCTCTTTTGTTCAATCTGTATATAAATGGCTTGTTCGAATTGAGCAGCACAGGTGAGGTTATTGGCTTCGCAGACGATACAATAGCTCTGTATGATGGTGAAACATGGGAGGAACTGAAGCGGAGGGCAACAGATGATTTGAGTACATTGTCGAAGTGGCTCCAATTGAATAAACTCACCGTTAACTCTGAGAAAACCAAGTACATAACATTTTCCTCAAATGAAACAGGGCAGCCAAAATTGGGAGATCTACAGATAAATGATAGATTGCACATTCCAGCCACGCAATCTACAAAATATCTAGGTATCATTATCGATCAACATCTTAAATGGGATAAACACATGACTTACCTCACAAGAAAACTGAGAGGAATCCTATATAGATTCAGATATATTAGAAAATCGATAAGTTCTGTAAAACACATGCGTATTCTTTACGCTGCATTAGTCCAATCACAGCTATCATAATAATATGGAATAATAGGATGGGGAGGTGTTTTTGATGTGCACAAGAAGTGTGTGGACATCGTTCAGAAGTGTATCTTGAAAATAATGTATGGAAAAAAATTACTTTCCCAAGTTCTGAAATCTACGAGATTTCTAAATCATTAGATATCAGACAGATATATGCCCAACAAATTATCCTGAGGGTTCACCAGAATAAAATATCAGTGAGGTTGAAGGAACACAAATACACTTTTAGAGAAAAACAACAAACATATGAAAGAACAAGAGCAATGAAGACAATTGGCCAGAGATGTTGTTAGGACATTATATTGCCGATTTAGACATTGTATTACCGATGAAGACGATATAGCACCGATGAAGGTGAAAGACACTACAGGTTTATTTATATTATATGGGTATTCACTGAATAACTGGAAAATCAGAATGTTTCAGAGTTTATAATACAACTTATTATTATTATTATTATTATTATTATTATTACCCCAGTTAATGCCTCTTTTGTTCTTTTTCATTTTGACTAAAACTTACTTAATCTTGTTTATTTGATCAGTAGAACATCTATCATTCTGCTTAAATGTCTGTTATTTCCGAATATTTCCGCAAATAGACTCAATCACTTGGTTCGAGTCTCTAATAAAAAATCCGGGGTCACACTTGATTATGTCCAGCCATCGAGCCCTATACTCACTATTTTCAAAAAGAGATTAGCCAGAATATTCATATTTTCAGAAAATAGATTTTATGGCCAAATTCTCGGTCCGGTTTGTTATGGGGCCAAATCTTCTGAATAGTGAAGCAGTAAAGAACAACAGAAATTTGGTTATCTCGAGTAGTCTTTATAATCCACTAGCTGACCCGACAGACTTCGTCCTGTCGAAAAGATTTGTAATGTGGCAGTTTTTGTGCCTACGTATTTTAAAAAATTCTCCTGAACAGAACCGTCACCCTGGTGATAGGGCGTTGTGAATAAAAAATAATTAAATAAAACATATATAAGGATTTAGGAGTAAGAATTCGCTTTATTGCTAATCATGTGAATCATAATTATTATTATTATCATTGTAGTGCTTTGTGGTATACGATGTTTTTTGTTTGATGACCTGGCTCATAGATAAACAAATCTGATGGTTTTCTAACACGGGAACAGGCAACATACAATTGACCATGTGAGAAACATGGGTTTTCTAGATTAATACCACAAACACTTAATGATTGCCCCTGGGACTTGTTTATAGTCATAGCAAACGCAAGCCGCACTGGAAACTGTAGTCGTTTGAACTCAAATGGCACATCAGTCGAAATCATTGGGATGCGCGGTATGAGAACATCTTCTCCTTTATACTTTCCTTTGAGTATAGTTGCTTCTATCACATTGTTTAGTAATTTTTTTATCGCTAACCGTGTACCGTTGCAAGGACGCGGTTGGTTGATATTTCGCAACATTATAACCACCGATCCAACCTTTAATTGAAGATTATGAGGTGGCAATCCTGGCAAATCCAGCGAGTTTAAAAATTCCGGTGGATAGTTGACTACATCATCTTGATTAGTAGCCGAATCAACTGATTTATATATCCTCAATTCGCCTGTAATTTGTTCTAGAATTTTGAAATTTAATTCATTTACATCTATGTTTTTTGCAGCCAGTATAGCTCGTTCGCTCAACCAATCATGGTTTCTGTAATTTTGAGAAACAGCTGGAAACGCCTTCTGAATAAGTTCATCTTTTGATCGAGTTAACCGACAAAAACTTTGAGGAAAGTTAATGCAGCCAGTCAACATGTCTATAGAAAATTTGCCTATATCAATGTCAATGAGTTGTTTAGAGAATATGTTTCAAGATTGGTCATTTTGCAACTCGACAGGCATATTCTTGCTTAAATGAGGTACTTTGACATGTTTCCACAAATTGAAGGACTTTAGACATGAATTGAGTTCATCAGCTGGCGTTGATCGTGGAATCACTGGCAATGTTTGACGAAAATCTGCTGCTAATAAAATCATTGCACCACCAAATCGGTTATTATTGCTCCGTACATCTTTTAAGGCTCTGTCTAAAGCCTCCAAAGATTTTTTATGTGCCATCGTGCATTCATCCCAAACAATCAATTTACATTGCTGCAAAACCTTTGCCATTGCAGAGTTCTTCGAAACGTTGCAGGTTGGAGTTTCATTGCTTTGCATATTTAATGGCAATTTTAGTGCTGAATGGGCTGTTCGACCACCTTCAAGCAAAGTTGCTGCGATTCCCGACGAAGCGAGTGCAAGTGCAATATTATTTTGTGAGCGAATTGTTGCTAATATTAATGAAATCAAAAAAGTTTTTCCTGTACCACCAGGTGCATCTAAGAAGTAAATCCCTCTAGTTTCATCATTTGTTACTTTCATAAGAGTTTCAAAGCTCAAATTGACTACGTTTTAGTTACAAATCATTTGTATGGGAAAAGGAAAAGGGCTATTTTTAGGGTTTTTCCAGCAATAATTCAAATTTTTCTCGCCGTAAAAACCATCCTTGAACTTCAACGAACATTTAAAAAAAATATTTGGCCAAATTGGTCCAGGCGTTGTTGAGTTATGCGCTTACCAACACATTTTGCGATTCCTTTTTATATTATAGATTTGATCGATTTGAAACTTATGAATAATATTCAAAAAAGGAGTCCGCCAAATATGAAAATCCTCAGGCGAGAAAATGTTATATAATTTCGATATTTGTTTTGGAAACATTTGATTAGGTACTCTGAAAATAATTCGAAAAAAAAACAGATCTAAACAAAAATCGCGTATTCACAAAGATCTTTGCTATTTTGTATATACTGAAATTTCAACATCTATTATACACTAGCTGACCAGGCGAACTTCGTACCGCCTCATCGTTGCACTTTTTCAATTCTGTATAGCTGACCTATCTTATGTAATTTGAACTGGAATCTATAATATGCTTCATATAAAAATGAATTCCCATTTCCCTGGTCTCGCCTTACCTGAGAAGGACTTTACTTATTTTGTTAAATGAAAACAAAATATATATTTTCATAATAGGGCTGATAGCCTCTATACCCTTCACTGCTTCTCTCTATTCTAATGCTTTTTGATAAACTATATTTTTAGTTTTACGTTCTCGCGCATAAATAAATAATGTTGATGGTTTTTCGACACGGGAACAGGCGACATATAATTGGCCATGAAAAAAACATGGATTTTCTAGGTTGATGCCACATACACTCAGCGACTGCTGATTTATTTATTGACATTGCAAATGCAATCAGCACTGGAAACTGTAAACGTTTGAAGCTGAATGGCATATCGTTCGGTATCATAGGGATGCGTGGGATTAAAACATCTTCGCCTTTGTACTTTCAAAATTGTTGCTTCGATGACGTTGTTCAATAATTTCTTCACCGCAAGCCATTGCAGATTATGAGGTGGTAAGCCGGGCAATTCCAGCGAATTTAAAAATTCTGTTGGATAATTGACAACTTTATCTTCATTAGTAATGGAATCAACTGATTTGTAATTCTTCAATTCGCCAGCTATTTTTTCTTAAATCTGAAAATTCATTTCATTCACACTTTTTGCGGCCAATATAACACGTTCGCTTAGCCAAACGTGATTTACTTAATTTTCAGCAATGTTTGGAAATACCATCTTAATGAGTTTGGTCTTTGATTCACAAAAGTTACAAAAATTGGCAGGGAATGTAATGCATCCAGATGATGTATCAACAGCAATAATACCATTACCAATATCGAGCAGTTGTTCGGAAAACACTCCTCCAGACTGGTCTTCCTGTAATTCGACTATTGAAAATAAAAAATCTGGTATATTTTCTGTATAACTATGTATACCAAATTGTAAAATTGAGTGAACTTTTGGTGACAAAAGTTATCAAGAATATGAAGTGAACTCAGCGTGATTAACAAATACTTTTCAGCATTCATCAAACACATAAAACAATCAAAACACTTCTTTGTCTTTAAAATTAAACGAACTAATATCAAAAACTAAAATTATCGTTAGCGCGGCATATATTAAAGATAACCTCTAATATCGTACGGTCGTTTAGTCACAGAGAGCGGTACATTTAATAGAATTCATTAACCTAGCCGAGTTTTCTGTGAGTAATTCATACCTGGGAAACTAGACCTAGGATTGAGGTCAAATTTCACAATATCACCCAGAAGCATCAACTCATAATTTCTGCATATGCCACATTCACTTGCACTTCCCACGGGGGTCAGTAGGTACTAGGCCTGATTTTTAAAAATTCATAAAAAATCAACCATACATGAGAATGCCATCAAACTCCTGCAGAATTATCTACATGTCGACAAAAAAATAATTCAGTAGTTATCTCTGACTTGCAACCCCATGGGGGGCTAAAATATTGGCTTAATTATTATTATACAGATACGAATATCTCGAGAACTAGACATAGAATCGACACGAAATTCGGTATTAATTCTTCACTCTATATACACAAAATAACTCTGTGAATCACTTCCACTTGTACCCCCTGGGGGGGGGGTCTAGCCGAGTTTTCTGTGTGTAATTCATACCTGGGAAACTAGACATAGGATTGAGGTCAAATTTCACAATAATAACCAGAAGCATCAACTTATAATTTTTGCATTTGCCACATTCACTTGCACCCCCAGGGGGTGCAAGTAGAAGTGAGTCATAGAGTTATTCTTTGTATTTAGAGAGAAGAATAAATACCAAATTTCGTGTCGATTCTATGTCTAGTTCTCGAGATATTCGTATCTGCTTGAATAATCATTAAGCCGTTATTTTAGCCCCCCAAGGGGTTGCAAGTCAGAGATAACTACTGAATTATTTTTTTGTCGACATGTAGATAATTCTGCTGGAGTTTGATGGCATTCTCATGTATGGTTGATTTTTTATGAATTTTTTTAGAAATCAGGCCGACAACCTACTGAACCCCCTGGTGGGTGCAAGTGAATGTGACATATGTAGAAATTATGAGTTGATGCTTCTGGATGTTATTGTGAAATTTGACCTCAATCCTATGTCTATGAATTACTCGACAGAAAACTCGGGTGGAACTCGGCTTGAATAATCATTAAGCCGATAATTTAGCCCCCATGTGGTTGCAAGTGAGAGATAACTACTGAATTATTTTTTTGTCAATATATAGATAACACTGCGAAAGTATAATAGCATTCTCAGGTATGGTTGATTTTTTATGAATTTTTAAAAATCAGGCCGAGTACCTACTGACCCCCCTGGGGGTGCAAGTCAAAGTGGCATATGAAGTAATTATCTGTTTATCTTCCTGGACGCTATTACCGAATTTGTTATCAAACCTATGTCTTGTTTGCCAGATAAGAATTTTTTTATTGAAAACTCGTTCGTCATTCGGCATATTCGACATGGGGGTGCTGTGGAATGAGTTCTGTTGATAGATTTATCATGGGACATCGTAGTAGAGAACGTGCCATATCCATATTCCAACGTGAAAATAGAAAAATCTCAAATTATCTCGGCGAATCAAAATTGTTCGCATCGCTATCTGGCCAAAATTCCAGTGGCGTACGAAAAATTCTGTACAAAACTCGGCTATCTTACTCGGCTGTTTTCACATCAGTATATCAATTTGCAATGGTGGTCCAAAGAAATGAGGATCGATGCAAGTGTAAACAAACATTCAGTTCTGTGCGCCACTATATTATAATATGGTCGTACGAACTTTAATCGTACGTCCAAAGACTAGGACTTTTTATGCCATTCATAAATCTGCGCTATAGGATAGCAGGAAGTGAGTCGTTATACTTTCGGCTAAATCCACATGCAGCTGCAGAAATATTACAATAAGATAGTGTGTTTTCCAGATTATGGAAATCCGAATGTTGGTGAGAAATAGTAATGTCGTCAGCATAAACCGAGGCATAAACAAATTTCCGAGATGACATCGTGTAAATCACTGAGATACAAATTGAAAAGTAAAGGAGCTAGAATTAATCCTTGAGGAAGACCGTTTGTCAAAGTTTTGAAATTGGTACTCTTATTGCCAATAAAAACACGAATGGGTATAGAGTTCGAAAATTAATCCATCTTTCCACACAGTGTCATATGCCGAAGATCAATGAAAGCAGCTCCTGTTTTCAACCTATTATTGAAGCCTGATTCTATGAAAGTTGTAAGGCTGAGAACCTAATTTGAACAATTTCTATTTTTCCTAAAGCCTCCCTTGAAATTTTGTAGAGCATTTTCTACAGAAGATTCAATTCTAGATTGAATTAACCACTCTAATATCTTGAAAGGAATACTGAATGAACTGATTGGTCGATAACTACTAAGGATTTTTTCCTCGTTTCAAAATACCTATTACTTTAGCCTTACGAAATTCGGCTAATTTTCTCAATATATCCCATGAACTCCTACTCGAATGTGTGAAATTCAATTTTTATACAACACTATCCCATTTCTCTTTTTGGCTTGTATTGATAGAATTCATATAAGCTTTTCACATTTATCAACGGATGGTGATTTTTGATAGTCCTTAGCAAACTCGATTCAATTTGCTTTCTTGAAATTTGTTAATATTCAGCATATTGAATTAAACTTCTTGAAGTCAACAGAATAAGTCTATGAGGAAAAACTCCTTGGATTTTACGTTTTATAGGAAGCTGTTTGCAAGTATTCTCACAAGACACTAGGCACAGATCAGGATTATAGCCTCTATTTCATCGAGAAGAATGAAAAGAAGGTACATCTTTTCCATCAAATATCAAATAGAAATTATCTTCCATCCAGTCAGCTAAAGCTATTCCATTTCTATCATTATTATTATTACCCCAGATTACGTAGTGAGAGTTAAAATCACCGCAATAAATTGAAAAATGAGGAAAATTCAAATCCAAATTTCTTGGCCAAATTGTATTTGGTGGTATATGAATATTAACGATAGAAATATTACAAAATTTGAAAATAATAAACAAAACACTCCTCAAATTCGCCTTTTCGGATTATTTCGATATTGTGAATTAAGGATTTATAACATAACAAGCTAATTCGTAAATTTTACTAAGGAGATAACCAATGAATATATAACTTTTTATAGTTCCTCTTTCGCGAAGAAGGAGAAAAATCTCTGGACCATAATCCTCTGCTAATTTGGAAATAACATCACTCTTGTCCTTACTCTCTTACTCTCTATATCAAAATCTAATACACAAAATTTGTCGCCAATCTGCAAGGAGGATTCTGCGAATCGGGTCTTGCGGTCCAAGTGACGATTTTTCAGATCTTTTGATGTTTGAAGTCTGCTATGGAACCCATTCAAAGGGAAATCATCATCCATAGTTGTAGACTGTTGAGATTTAATCCTTTTTCAATTTAAAAAATAACTTAAGAAAATTATCGACCCAGATTTATGATGACTGATGTCATAATAAGATAATAATAATAATAAGATGAATCGTTTTGGCAAAACAAAATGATCAAGAGTAGAAATACGCCTTCAATTGGTTTGCTGGAATAAGTTATAATAATATATGGAAAATATGAGTCTAAATTTTCAACCCAAGATGTAGATTTGTTGATTCGTTGACATTATTTGTTGCAGATGGACCACAGTTTAGGAAAGGAGTTGAGAACAAGCGAGCAATAGCTCCTGAGCTCACGTCAAAGCTTTTCTCGACTTTTCAAAAATGTTTTCGGTTTCTCGAAATAATGTTCATTCAGGAAAAAGGACCTATCGTAATATCATACATTAATATTCTCAGAATGGAACAATTAAGAAAATTGTTTGTCTTTCAAACTTCATTTACTTTGATCATTCATGAAACAGGACTTGAAGAGATACCTTTTGTTATATACTTCATAAATATTCACAAAATGGAACAATTAGGAAAATTGTTTGTCAAGCTTCACTTCATTCATATCTCAATTCACCACATATAAATTAAATAATTGGAACGAAGCATTTTCATCAATAGCTCAGTATTTCAGCATGTCAGTATGATTCTTTATCCATGATCAATAATATGAAGGAAATTGTGTTCATTCTGAAAACATGGAAATGGACTTCAATATTTCCGAAATATGTATTTGATTCTCAAGAAAAATTTGAAGTTTCTAGGAGAAGCTACTTCGTTTTCGTTTTTCCTTACATAATTATCGGACTACGATTTATTTCTCTCTTATGTTCCTGTTGGTATGAACAATTTTTTATAGATAAAGTTGCCCTGAGAATAGAACACACAATTCTCAATATTACCTTTATCGTAGTAATTTACGAAACTCATTTTAGCAGCGAAAATTTGATTTCCATCTTTGTGAAACTCCGAGACATTCAGAAGAAAATAATAGAAAACAACTGGATTATTGAAAGATTTTTACACCAGAGGAAAATCTGGTCTTTAATTCTTTCCAGCTTTCTATTCACAACAGTGGCATGTTCGGACAGTTATTTTCTTTGTCACGATGGTGCTTTGAATTGCTTCAGCTGTATTTCTTACTACGTATTGGTTTATTTGTTATGGGATTTTAATTTACTTTTAGTTTTCCTGCAATATGAGCTTATTTATTATTTGAATTTTTCGCTCGACCTCAACCACTCGTCTACAACGATAGAACTAAGAAATTTAAAACAAGTTTTCAATGAAATCAAGAATATTAGAGGTAATTTGGAAGAATCTTTTCCTCTAAGTCTTCTATTTTATTTATTATTGGAATTCACTCTATTGCTACTTTCTCCATATTGGTATTTTACGATTCCAAATGGCAGTATAAAAAAACCAATATTTTTGATATTTAGCACAGTTTGGATATTTTGTGATCTATATAGAACAGCAGATTTCATTGAGCCAGCTGCAAAATTGCAATGCATGGTGAGTATCTACAATGTTCACATTAGTAATTACGATTTTTGAAAAAATTTTTGTTGTGCTCATTTTAGCTGAATTTGTGCTGTTCAACAAGTTTTATAGATTTTCCACAAAATGAATAGAATGTGCCACTACTTTTCGAAAATGAACCCATCGTATATCGCTATCTTCCAAACATACATAATATTACAGGAAAAGTTAGGAAATGTTTTGCAGATATTAAGTCCATGAGAATAGTGCCCAAATCCAGTTAAAAAGGTTTAACTCTCTTTTCAAAATTAAAAGATCCGATACCATATCATTTAAAATTCAACGTGATTTATGAAATAAAATGTCATCGATCATATCTTGACCAGACGTCACAATGGCTTAAGAGTAGAGTAGCACAACACAAAAGTGATATCAAAAAGAGCAATTCAAGATGTGCATTGTCTATTCAAGCGAATAAATACTCCTACACGGCAAATCTTGAAGACGTAAGGATTCTTGAGCCCTGTATATATAAATATTATTACAACTAGAAGACAAGTTTTTAAAAAACACTTAGGAAGTACTATTTGAATGAGTTTTATTAGTTACAAATGACTACCATCTATCTAATCCGCGCCTTAAGCAGCGTCCACACTATGCCGGAGTATGCCGGGCGAGGCCGGGCGGGCTGACCCGGGCGGCCTAAGCCGGGCGGGTTCGTTCGGGCCGGCACGACGTCCACACCGAAAACGAGGCCGCCCGGGTTATATCTACCTATAAGTTTCAATTCGACACCAAGACTGGTGACTTCGTTGACTACTTTCAAGAAGTTTTTTTAAAGTGTGTTTTTTTAAATAGTGTTGGTGTTAAAATGATTACCGACTATGACGTCGCTATGTCAGCCATGTCTGTGATTATAAAAGCTTTAAGTCAGCCCCCAAAAAGACGTCCAAGAAGATTTTGGATTCGCCCGAGCCTTAGGAGAGGACGGCAGCTGTACAGGACGAGCGAATTGATAAAAGATTTAATTTTGGATGAAGCAGACCCGCTGAATTTGGAATACCGAAATGACGTTGGTTTCACCAACTTTTTTCGAATGCAGCGATCGGACTTTCAAACGCTACTCGACAAGGTTGGACCCAAAATATCGAAACAGAATACCTGTTATAGAGATGCTATTCCAGCAAGCGAACGATTAGCTGCCACTCTACGCTTCATTGCGACTGGTGATTCGTACCACTCACTAATGTATGTTTTGAAGATCTCCAAACAATGTATCTCTAAATTCGTACCTGAAGTTTGTGACGCCATTGTAGAGGCCCTTCAAGATTACATTAAGGTAAGGGAAATTAAACAACATTAATTTAGAATAGTACTTTTAATGACAACATAATAATTAAAAATAATTGATTACAAAATTTGAAAATAATTTATTACAAAAGTTAAAAATAATTGGGTAAAAAGTTGAAAACAATTAATTACAAAAGTTACAAAACTATTGAGGAAGGGGTCCATATTTGAAAGTTCTGAACCAGTGGATGCAGGGGATGGCGATGGTGATGGCGAGTACGAGTAGATTGATGACGGCGTTGAGGAGTATCCAGATGTCGAAAACCAGTTAGATGATTCATTGGTCAATTGAGTGCAGATTGGTGGTTGGAATTGATTGGGCATGTTGGAAGCCTGGGGGAATGGAGGCACCATTGGATTGGCCGGTCCAGGATTTTGTTGCATATTGACTTTTGGCACATTGTACCCATGCTGATGATCAAGGTATCCCATTTCAGCTTCAAATAATAATTGGTTGATTTTGTTTTGCACGACCAACCTGGTTCGGGGTGAAGAAAGATTCCTTAGTTTAATCGCTATTTGTTCTCCGTACAAGGAATATTCATCTTCCATGTTCGCTCTTTTTATATGAAGAGATCTCATAACATCCAGAGCCTCATCCAGTGGACCGGGACTAGCCACTAATCTACGTTTTGCAGATTTGCTTTTCAGTGCCTTCGGAGATTTGAATGTTTTTTTGGTTCCTTGGACCTCTGAAGGGGAAAGCGTTGATGGTTGGTTTTCTTCAGAGTTTTGGGGATGAACAACTCGGCTGTCATCGTTGATGCCTTCTTCTTGACTGTTTTGTGATTCATCTTCCTGAAAATATAAATACCAAAATAAATACTAAAATAGATAAATATAAGTAAATATACAAAGAAAAAATTCTCTAAAAAGTATGACTAATTAATTTTTCTTTTACTTTCATTTTTCAGATGCCTCAGAGTGAAGCAGAGTGGAATGAAATCGCCCAGGTATTTGAGGAAAAGTGGAACTTTCCAAACTGCATCGGTGCTATCGACGGCAAACATATCGCTTTAATAGCACCTTTTCATTCAGGCTCGGAATTTTTTAACTACAAGGGATTTTTTAGCATAGTTTTAATGGCTGTGGTGGACGCCAATTACAATTTTATATATGTTAATGTGGGTTGTCAAGGGAGAATCTCCGATGGAGGCGTTTTCAACAATACATTTTTCAAGAAAGCTCTACAAGAAAACTCTCTACATTTACCTCCCCCACGGGCATTGCCAGGAAGGACAACACTAACCCCGTTTGTGTTAGTTGCAGACGACGCGTTCCCTCTTTCACCAAATATTATGAAACCGTACTCTGGAATACATGACAAAGGATCTAAGAAAAGGATATTTGGTTATAGACTTAGCAGGGCTCGAAGAGTTTCTGAGAATGCCTTTGGAGTGCTGTCTGCTTGCTTTCGCGTATTCCGATCTCCAATGGCATTACAACCTGAAGTTGCAACGAAAGTTACTATGGCTGCTGTTTACCTACATAATTTTTTACGCAAAACCTCCTCAAAATCAGTTTATAACCCTAGAGGAATATTCGATAGCGAATCTACGGAAGATGGGGAGCTTACGTTAGGATTATGGAGGCGTGATGCTTCTTCATCCTTACGTTCCCTTTCTGGAGTCCCCAGAAGAAGTACTACTTTGGCTCAATCAGTAAGGGATGAATTTGCCGATTTTTTATTTCTCCACAGGGTGAAGTGACATTCCAACACAACAAGTAAAACATATTACGTAGGAAAATGAACTTAGTTTTTAGCAAAGTTGTTAAAAATTTAATAAATAGAATTACAAACTTACCTCTTCTTTTCTTTGTCCGCTATCCTGAGTATTCCTTGGTTTATTTTTATCTCCCAAAAACATCATTGGCTGGTAGGTGAACCATTTACTAGTGTACGGCTCATCAGCGCCACTTCCTGTTGTTTTCGTTTCATTTTCCTTCTTTTCTCTCTCCAAAAATGGCTTGTTAAATTTTTCCACTTTCGCTCAATTTCCAATCTTTCTATTCCAAAAGACACAGCGATCTCCATGAGACTGTCGTGTCTTTTGTTTTTAATTTATAATTTGGATCCGAACTGTCCCATAGATGACGTCGTTCTCTGAATAAGTCAATTAACACCAACACTTGTTCGTCGTTCCACTCCATTAATATTAATAATTAAATAATATTAATAAATTAATATTTAAATAATATTAATTTTTAGAGAACCCAGAGAACGTCTAGTTCGTTCGGAGGCTCAATTGTAACTAAAGCCGCCCGGTGCCGCTCGGCACGTCCCCACTACATATTTTCGTTCGGCTCGGGCCGGCATCCTTTGATCTGTACCTACTTTCTGCGGGTTGGGATCGGCTCGGCTCGGGCCGGCTTTTGCCGCCGGGGCGTCCACACCAACCCGGCTTAGGCCGCCCGGGTCAGCCCGCTCGGCCTCGCCCGGCATAGGGTGGACGCTGCTTTACAATGCGAAACGGACTTAAATAAGTTTCAATATGCTACCTCAGCATTTGGCGGCCAGTTGCCGCATTCCTGGGAAGATGATCTACCGGGGTTACATAACAATATTCATAAATTAATAGTTAGAGTTCACCCGTACATCATTTTTCGACGGACCGGTGGATGAGTGGATGACGAACGAAAAGGCTGCCATCTGTGGTGCTAAGAAGATAATACTTTGACATACTGGAGACATTTGACGCGTTGAATTCTTAATTCGATGTATATTGGAAGATATTCTATGCTTTTGATGGTGAAATTGTTGAAGAAATAGGTTGAATTCGTGGCAGATTGGATTGTTTCTGAGACTCTGCTGTTTAATTATGTTATTTATTTGTTTATTTTAACCTCAAATTTCAGTAAGTCTACTTGTTCAACTTTTACACTTCATAATGCTACTTGTTTTTACAGTTGACCTGAGGAAGAAACAGAGTGTTTCGAAAGCTTGACTAAGAATAAAGAGTACTAAACATCTCAATTTTATTATAAGGTCGACATCCCTTTTATTAGATACTTTATAATTATGTGTTAGCTTCAGAGAATTGTAACGGATAGTGATACCTGTCTACTAGATTGAGTAAATATTCAATAGATGGAGCTTATATATATATATATATATATATATATATATATATATATATATATAATTAGATATTATCCACCCTGTATTCTGATCATTGCAACAATGTATTAATCCATTAGGAAATGAATATTACCATGTTGTATTTTGTCAGTCAGCATATTGCTTATCGCATTAATTTGTTATCGCGTCAATTTGTTGTTTGCGACGCCTCTCCACAATGCTCTCATTGCTCCACAATGCTCTTATTGTTCTAAATTATTATAAATAGGAGAGACGTCTTATGATGCATGAAAAATATAGATTTGATCTTCTCACGTAGTACTGTAGCGTACCTGGCTGGGGGTACTCGGTTCGGCCAATCGTTTACACGATTGAGGGATGGTGAATAACACTCAGCACTCTCACGGAAGGGTGTTTATTTTACAGGAGATATTCATTACACTTCAACGAGGTACACATGAATGAAATGATCAAAGAACATTGTCTGTGTCTTGAATGAATGTCGAATTCCCAGACAATATCATAACTATTTATACTATATTGTTTATATTGTCTGTCTATTGTTCAACACGTAATGTATTGATAAAACAAGGTTGACATTGTATACAATTAAATAAAACGATTACCGGTCCTTGCTCGCCGGCACGCGCCAGCGGATGTAACCCTGATCCTAAAGGGCGCACATGCAAATATACAGGCTGCTTATACTACACCTTCCCTCTTTGAGAGAAAAAAAAAATTTTTTCTATGAAAATACAAAAATTTTTTTTTTTGACTTATCTATAACTTATTATCTATATATACAATACATATTTACTATTTACATCAGTCTTAATTCTAATCACTTGATAATCATTATTAGTCCTTTATGAAAAATATAATTTCACTCTGTTCTTGTGCACTTCTTTGAGTTTATTTTTGTCCGTTTTCACAATAATGTTCGGGTTTCGCACTTCCACTATTTCGTAGGGACCGATGAATAAGGGGTCAAGTTTATTGTCAATGTCCTTATTATTCAAGAGCACCTTATCTCCTACTTTATAGCTAATTTCATTACATTTTTTGTCGAAACTCTCTTTTCTTTTCAATTTTGTCTTTACCAAGTTTTCTCTAGCATCTTTCCATGCCGTTTGCAATCTATATTTTAGTTCAATAGGATAGTTGTCAAAATTGTAGATTGGATCTACCTGGCATTTTAAATTTTGGGGAAATTTACTAGGTTTTCCGAAAACTAATTCGTGAGGAGTATAGCGAGTTGAAGAGTTAACGGTATTGTTATATGAGAAGCACCAAAACGGAATCCAATTACTCCAGTTGTTACTTTCCTTAGCTGTGTGCATACGAAGGAAAGCTCCTAAGTGTTTATGAGAATTTTCAAGTGCACCTAATGTTTCGTGGTGATAAGCTGTTGAATTGAAACGCTTAATTTTGAGCAATTTACACGATTCACTAAATATTCTTGATAAGAATTCTGTGCCTTGATCTGTAACAACTTCAGATGGTATACCATACCTTAAAACAAAGTTTTGAATGAAAGATTTTGAAACTGTTTCTGCTTCTTTGTTTGGTAGAGGGTAACACTCTACGAATTTGGTTAAGTCGCATTGAATTGTGAGTATATATTTATTATTTTCGATATCGGTAGGTAATGGACCTACGAGATCTAAAAAAATTTTTGAAAAGCAGACGAAGCTGTGGTAGTGATTGTCATAGGTTCTTTCCTAGGTAAGGAATGTTTATGACGTTGACAATCATCACACTTCTTTACAAATTTTTCAACATCGGATCTTGAGCCATTCCAAAATATTCTCTTTTGATATTGTTAAACATGCGTTCGATACCTGCGTGTCCGTCGGTGGGGAGAATATGAAAATCATTTAGGATTATTTGCCTTAGTTCTCTGTCCTCGATTCGCGTTACATCTCTTATTACATTAATTTTTAATGATGTTCCTAGAATTTCATTTTTATAATTTGTCAACATATTCAAAAATTTTTATTGCTAGCTAGCTTTATGAGGTACAATTCTAATATATTATTTTCTGCGCATAATTTTTCCAGTTTCCTCAACGATGTACCTAAGTCGTACGCTGATCGGATGTCCTGGTTAATGAAAATAATTTGTGAATTCACATTATATATTAAATTCTCATTGTAATCCTCTGAATGTTGATTTTTCAAATTACGAAATTCTTTTTCTGAAAGTGGTCTCAACTCAACACTTTCTGCTGGACGTTTTAAAACTTCGACGACAACAGGGTGATCAATTACTTTGCCATCGGAGGCATTCGTCTCGTGTTGTTTAGAACCTACTTCCTTTTTAATTCGAGATCTCGTCATGACGCTTATGTTTCCAACTATCCCGTTCGTCATTTCTTTGAGTTCTTCTGAATCTATTTTAATACGCGATAAGGCATCTGCTGTGACATTTTCTGAACCTTTTACATAATGAACCGTGAAGTCATATTCCTCTAAAATCAAACGGAATTTGGTTAGTCTACTAGACGGATTAGTCATATTAAACAGATAGATCAGTGGTCTATGATCGGTTAAGATTTTAAATTTCCGTCCATACAAATAAGGTCTGAAGTGTTTGACTGACCAAACTATTGCTAATAGCTCTTTTCAATTGTACAATAGTTCTTTTCTGCTGGATTCCAACTCCGCGACGCGAAGGCTATTGGATGGTCATTTGAATTTGATAAAACTGAACCTAACGCAAATCCACTTGCGTCCGTTCTTAGGGTGAATACGTTATTTTCTGAAAAATCTGGATATTGAAGAATAGGCGCTTCCAGTAGGACTTGCCTTAAGGTTTGAAATGCGTTTTCGCAATCTTTCGTCCATTCGAAAACTTTTCCTTTGCGTGACAAGTTGTTCAAAGGTTGAGCAATTGCTGCAAAATTTTTATGAATTTCCTATAATAATTAGCCAATGCAACAAAACGTTTTACTTCCTCCGCGCTAGTGGGTACAGGATATCGTGAAATAGCATCAATTTTTTCTGGATCTGGCGAAATGCCTTTATCCGATATGATATGACCTAGATACAACATTTCCTTTTCAAGAACTTACATTTACTAGGATTTAATTTCAAATTAACCTCTCTCAGGCGTTGTAATACTTTGACTAAATTTTGATTGTGATTTTGCAAAGAATGTCCAAAGACTATTAGATCATCTAAATAAATAAAACATGAATCGTAATTTAAACCTGACATAGCTATTGTCATAAGCCTTGAGAATGAGCTGGGACTTGTTTTCAGTCCCATTCCTAGTCTCTTCATCTGATATTGACCTCTTTCGGTTGTAAATGCTGTATATGGTCGGCTATCGGGGTGTAGTTCTAACTGACAATATCCCTGCGCTAAATCTAGATGAGAAAAGTAAACTGCTCCTGACAATGAATCTAGTATTTCAGTAATGTTTGGAAATGGAAATTTATCATCCTTAATTTGCTTGTTCAATAATCGGTAATCTACTACTACCCGAAATTTCTTAACTCCATTTTGATCCGGTTTCTTTGGTACAATTAGTAACGGTGAGGACCATGCAGATTTGGCTTCCTCTATAATTCCGTCTTGTAGCATTTTGTCTACTTGCTTATGAATTTCATCCTTCTGTGAATGAGGTAACCTATACGGTTTAACATAAATTGGTTGAGCTTCTGGTTTGAGTAAAATTTTCTGTCGGTATAAATTAGTAACAGTTAACGGATCACCGTCCACGTGAAAAATATCTGCATATTTGGCACAAATTTTCTGTACGGCAGTTATTTCTTCTCTATTCAATGATTTCATATTAATTGAATCTAATATTGCATCTACTCTTTGAACGGATATTTCATTCCTACCATAATTTATAACGTCGAAATTTAAAAGACTCTCAAGTTTTGGAAGAAAATTTTTCAGCTTCACTTCTCTATCGTTCACATTCAACAATCTAATTGGAATCATATTATTTTTGGGTTTTGCAATCATCCCCGCGATGATAACGCCTTCACATATTTGTTCGTTTAAAATGACACAATCTTCTGTTTCCTTAGTATGGCAATAATGAATTATTTCGCATCTAGGTGGTATAATAGTATAATGTTCAGCTTTGGATTCCAATGGTATATTAATTTCTTTATTATTATTCCTTAGTTTTAAAATGAAATTTTCATAATCAATTACTGCATTGTATTTCTTGAAAAAATCTCATCCCAGTACATCTTGTATACTCGAATCAAAGGACTTAATAACTGAAAAACTGTGAGTAAATCTTACATTTCTGAAAAGAATTGAAATGCTTGCGGAGCCCATGGATGCTGTGGACCCGGCTATACCTTTAATTTCTATTTTTCCTTCAGTATCTAAATATTCTCGTTTAGCTAAATATTCGGGAAATATACAACTAATACTTGCACCTGTATCAATTAAAAAATTTAATTCCTTATTGTCATACGTCACTGAGACATAATTTAAAGCATTTAAATTGTAACTAACATGAGCGTTGGTCACGAAAAAATTTTTCTCCTACGTGATTTTGTTCCAAGACAGATTTCGTGCCCTCGTCTGCAAAATATGCTTTCTGTTGTTTCTTGTATTGATTGTTATTGTTTTTAAATTGGCTACGAAACCTGTGACCCTGACTTTGCCCGCTAAGCGGTGTCTTAGAATTTTGTTTGTTATTATATTTACCGCGGTCAGGACCTCGATAGGAATGGTTACGGTTAGAACTTCTTTTCTGATTAAAATCATTCCGTGTCGTATTGAACTGTTTCATATGGAAAGCCTTTTGACTACTAGTTTGAGCTGTATTCTTAACAAGTTCCTCTTCCCTAGCTGATGCTACAGCATCTTTAATTGTGTTGAAATTTCTTGCCTTAATAATCGTCCTGATTTCCGTATTCCGTAATCCATTGGAAAAAGCGCTCAAAGCAATTTTTTCATTAACGTTCGCTAAAACAGGTAATGCTTCTGGTGCATTATCTGCTTGCGCGATTGTTAAATCGAGAGACAGTTGTTCAACGAGTTTGGCAAAATCTTCTATAGTTCTATCGGCTTGTTTTACATTATGGAGTTGGGCTGATAATGCTCCCGGTGCTTTTTAGTTATAAGAGTTTTTCTCATATCTAGCATCAAATCTTCAACTTTCTGATACTCTTTCTTTAACCTTAATTTTGCATTTGTAGTTAATTTAATTTTTAGCACATAATTAATCAAAGATTGTTTTACCTGGCTCATCGAGCATATCTTTATATAATTCAATGGCGTCGAGTAATTGCAATACCGATTCTTCCGAGCTAGTTATTGATGGCAGTAAAGAGGATGCCGTCCTCAAGTCAAATTTTTCAGTCATAATTAATTTTCCTGAATTACGTTTATCCTCAATCAATTTGGATCTTTCTTGAAGCAATTTTCTAGCTTCTACAAGTGAATTTTGTATGATTGTTTGGTTAGGACTAGATGCTTCGAGAAAATTTGATTCCGACTTGACAATTTCATTTAATTTGTTAAATTTGTACTCTAATATGTTTAGTTCATCTAAAAATTTATTGACTCTGTCGACCCGTTCCCTACGATCACGTGGCTCTTTTTGATATTTTCGAGGAATTTTTGGGACACACCGCACAACTCAGCAAATTGTTCATTGTATTCCATGGACCATAATAACAAGGAAAGGAAAAAAAACTCTTACGGGTTTCCTTTACACTAAGTCCTGGTGGCTCCTCCTGATTTCCTGTTGTACCTTCTTCTCGATCGCTTTCTTAGCCTTCCAATAGAGGTACATTACTGCGCCAACACATCCTAGCAGGAATGCTATTATTCCGAGGATTTCTGGGATCGATAAGGTCTTGCCTGTGTCTGCAATTGCTGAAGTGGCTGCGCTGTTCCCTGTTTGGGCAATGATTACTTCCTCTTGCTTAGACTGCCCTGATCCCATCTTGGTTTTGTGGTGGACTGCGACCTCTCACTGGATGAATATACCCATATTTATAATGCTGCTGACCATCTGGACCTCTACTCGTGTAGGACTGGCAGGATCGCCATGTAGCGTACCTGGCTGGGGGTACTTGGTTCGGCCAATCGTTTACACGATTGAGGGATGGTGAATAACACTCAGCACTCTCACGGAAGGGTGTTTATTTTACAGGAGATATTCATTACACTTCAACGAGGTACACATGAATGAAATGATCAAAGAACATTGTCTGTGTCTTGAATGAATGTCGAATTCCCAGACAATATCATAACTATTTATACTATATTGTTTATATTGTCTGTCTATTGTTCAACACGTAATGTATTGATAAAACAAGGTTGACATTGTATACAATTAAATAAAACGATTACCGGTCCTTGCTCGCCGGCACGCGCCAGCGGATGTAACCCTGATCCTAAAGGGCGCACATGCAAATATACAGGCTGCTTATACTACAGTACATTACTTGTACAGTTGTTTTCTAAATAAAGTAGAATTTTTAAAAACACAAGTTTCTCCCAAAACAACATTATTGGCGACGAGGTCTGGGATTGTGCCAGTTTTAAGAAAACCTGCGTATGTTCCCGACAGTGTAAAGATACAGAGGTCCACATAGAGAGTCTGAAACTGTTGGTATCAACCATTCAGCACAAGGAGAATTCACGAGGAGAAGCAGGTGAGAGATTCCTTTCTATTTTCCCCAGTTTCTAATAATTCTGGCCCAAAAATTATCAATCTTTTTCTAGTTTTTAGCGTAAAACTTGTATGAAGTTTTTAGGTTCTTATTAAAAAACCTATTACATAACTATTCAATTATTTGACAGGACATCGAATAAAGTCGTAATTTCTATAGTTGAAATCTGATAACGATTTCTTTTTCTTTCAATTGAATTGTCACGATTACGTCAATAAAACATTTTCGTGAACGTAAACAAAAAAATTCTAGAAGCATGGCAAACGAAAGAGTAGACCTGACTATGGCAGAGAAATTTGGATTTTTGCTTCCAAAATTCTCAGGAAAAGAAAATGAATTACACACATTCATAAAAAGCGTTTGAAGTTACTTTGACATGTTTAGATTGGAAAATGATATGGTTAAAAGATACTGCTTCGCGGTAGTAAAATCAAAATGAACGGACAGGGCATTAGCCGAAGTGTCAACCTCTGATATCCCTGATGAATGGGACGTTTTGAAACCATTTTTGTATAATAAATTCGGTGATCAAATAAACTTAGACGTTCTGGTTCATAATTTGCAGTTTATGAGCAAAACACAGAACCAAGATTTACTGAATTTTATCGAGCAAATAATTGCTATGAAAATACGAATAAACTATAGAATCGATGCCGATAATATGGCAGACCCGGAAAAATTGTTATATAAAACAAATATTCTAAAAATTTGTAAAACAGTATTACTATCAAATTTGCCAGTGGAATTGAGAACGTACTTAATAACTAATAATAATTTATCGTTCGACGATAACAGTCAACGCAGTGAAAGATTACATTAGTAACATGACTCGGTATGAGTTATTAGATAAAAGCCGTCGTAACAAATTTCAGCAGACTCCGCAAAGGTCTGGTACTTTTACTTTCAATAGACCTATTAATACTTCGAGGAATTTTTATTCGAATTCCTTTGATTCAGATAGAGCGACGCATCAGAATGCAAATTATTCAAATAAACCAATGTACCAAATAGTACATAATTCAAATGTACTTCAACCAAACTCAAATGTATTTCAGCCAAATCCAAACTGTAAAAATACAACACCACCCGAAAAAATGTCAATTCAGACTAGGAATTATCCGCAAAAAAGAACCCAATACTCTACCCAATATAAGAATAATAATCAACAAAAATATTTTAATCCTCAACGTAATTTCGTTTCGGAAGAGTTAACAAATATTCAAAGAGATGATCCTCAACCATCTACCTCTAAAGGTTTTCACCATGATAAAGGTTTTTACCAAAATAAAGGTTTTTATCAAAATAAACGATTCGATCAAAGTAAGCAGAATTTTCGCGACGCAAAAGAAAAAGATACATTGACTTGAATAATTCTTTTCATAATTTTAATCACTTACCGTATGTAGAATTTCAGAACCCCAAGTGTAAGCTGTTAATAAATAGTGGGTGTTCAGTTTGTCTTATTGACCCGAAATTTGCATATAATAATTTTAAACAAAATATTTTTAATGAAGATGCTACCCTCACGGCATGCTTTAAATCTCAAACTTCGAATGAAAAAGTTTTAATACCTCTATTTTTAGAATTCAATATGAACGATTATTATCCTTTCATTCTATATAAATTTCATAAAAATTATGTTGGTCTCATTGGGACAGACTTTCTAAACAAATATAATTTGAGAATCAATTTCAAGAATGGAGTATTAGAGAATGACTATTGTAAGATACCATTCAAAAACCAACAGGTTTGTCAAAAGCCTATTGACATACCGATTGATCTTTCTCATTTGGAACCCAAATTTCTACTCAATTAATTAAAATTTTTCAAACAAATATCGATGCATTGCAATTACCTGGACAACCTTTAAATTTTTCAAATCAAGTGAAACATAAAATTCGAACGGTAGACGAAGTTCCTCTACATTCTAAAATCTATAGATATCCCGAATGTCAACGTGAAGAAATACAAAGACAAATAAATGATATGCTAAATAAAAAAATCATTCGACATAGTTGTTCCCCTTGGACATTTCCGGTAGTCTTAGTACCGAAAAAACAAGATTTGTCAGGAAAAAAGAAATGGCGTATGGCAATTAATTACAGAAAACTAAACGATAAAACTATTAATGACAAATACCCTCTTCTACAAATTGAAGCTATTTTGGATAAATTAGGAAATAAAAAATATTTTACGACACTAGATCTTGCATCCTGATTTCATCAAATCGAATTAGATGAAGAATCCATTGAAAAAAGAGCTTTTTCTGTTGATAACGGACATTATGAATTTTTAAGAATGCCCTTTGGTTTAAAAAACGCGCCAGCAACATTCCAAAGATTAATGAATAATGTATTAAAAAATATTATAGGTAAATGTTGTTACGTGTATATGGACGATGTAGTTATCTTTTCAGAAACGATCGAACAACATTTGGCAGATATTCATAACATTTTGGAAACACTAAGAATGAATAATTTAAAGATTCAGTTATATAAATGTTATTTTTTTAAAGAAGAAATCGAATTTTTAGGACATGTGATAACCAGGGAAGGTTTAAACCGAATCCGAATAAATTGAAAGCTATTTCATGCTTTCCTATCCCTAAGACTCAAAAAGAAATTAAATCATTCCTTGGTCTAGTAGGATATTACAGAAAATTCATTCCTAACTTTGCAAAAATCACAAAACCTTTAACATTATGTTTGGAGAAAGATGCAAAAATAAATATTGACTATCCCAAATACATAGAAGCATTTCAATTGTGTAAGAATAATTTGATGAATTACCCTATATTAAGATATCCAGATTTTAACAAACTTTTCAATTTAACCACGGACGCATCAGGATTTGCTGTCGGTGCAGTTTTATCACAAGGACAAGTCCCAAACGATCTACCTGTAGTTTTTGCAGTAGGACATTGAATAAAGCTGAAATTAACTATAGTGTAATTGAAGAAGAATGTCTCGCTATTTTACACGGTTGTTCTATATTTCGCCCATACCTTTATGGAAGGAAATTTACAATTTATACAGACCACAAACCTCTTGTTTGGTTTTTTTCTCTTAAAGAACCTAATTCACGTTTGATGAGATGGCGAATGAAATTAAAAGAATTTGATTATGAAATAAAATACAGAAAAGGATCCTTAAATAACGCAGATGCTCTCAGCAGAATAAGGCTAAAGGAAAATAATGAAATTAATTACGAAAAGTTGTTAAAAATCGAAAAATTATCAAAACCTTCTAATATTAAGGAGAAAGAAGGAAATATTTTTAGTTGCCTGAACAAATATGCTTTAGCTCATTGTATATCAAAAGATTTAGAAATGAGTAAAGGTATTGCATCACGATTCAAAAGTAAATTTGGAAATGTAAACAAATTAAAATCTCGAAATAAAACTTTTGGCGAAGTAGCATCAATAAGAATTGAAAATCGAAACATATACTATTTAATAGCTAAAGAATTTTATTATGATAAACCAACCTATGAAACGGTATTCGAAACTTTTATTAATCTGAAAAAATTATGTGAATTTAACAATGATAAATATTTAGCTATTCCCGGGATAGTATGCGGATTAGATAAATAGGAATAAACAATTATTTTCAATATAATAAAATACATTTTTAAAGAATCAGATATCAATATTAATATTTATTACATACAAAATGACAATTTTAATGAAGATTTAAATTACATAGAAAAACTTGAAATAAATCCAATTGAAGAAGATTCACTCTCCGTAATTAATCATATCTCAGATGACGAATTGGAAGAATGTATCGATCTATTATTATAACCTGATAATGAACTACCAAATTTAGATGATAAAGATCTAAGCGAACTAAGAAATAAAAACATTATTATTCACAGTGACATAACTGTTCATAGTAGCGCGGAAAATCCAATTTTAGAAATTCCTTACACAGAGAGATATGTAAATGCTTTCTCTTTACAAATAATATTGAAAAAAGCTTCAAATTTCAATGTAACAAAAATAAAATTATTCGGAGACAAATTCAGGTTGAGAGTTGATGTTAAATCCATTGAAAATGATATATTTCAGTTCATTAAGGAATTTGTTCAGCCGCAGAAACCTTATGGGATATATTTTATATCTCAAGAATTAGAAAAACTATTTATAACAATTTTACAGAATAAATTCGATCACAAAACTTTAAATTTCAAAATTGCAAAGACATTTCTAGAAGATGTTGAAGATCAGGAAAAACAAACTCTTAGGATACAACAGTATCATGAAACAAAGACTATTCATCGTGGATTAACAGAAAATTTACTCAGTTTAAAACGTAAATATTATGGGCCTAAAATGGATAAAGATGTCCAAAACTATATTAATTCATGAGAGATTTGCCAAAAAAGTAAATATAAACGTACACCTATAAAATAAAATTTCAAACCAAATTCAATAGGAGCGAAACCTTTTTCTCATATTTATTGTGATACTATAAGATTCGGACAAAATTATTGTTTAAGTATAATTTACTCGTTTTCGAGGCTAGGACAATGTTATTTATTACTCCAAAAAACTGGAACAGAAATTGTAGACAAATTAATAACTTATTTCAGTCATTATGGTATTCCAAATAAAATTACATGCGATGATGGACTAGAATTCAAAAATAGTGTAGTCCAAGATTTTTGGAAGATTCATCAGATAGAAATACATTACATAACAAATTATAATCCGAATTCAAACGCTCTAGTAGAAAGATTTCATTTTACATTAATTGAACAATTAAGGACGTTACAACATAAAAATTCAACATTTCAAAATAAATTATCACAGGCTATTTTGAGTTATAATAATTCATACCATTCTAGTTTAGAAAGGACTCCTATGCAAATTATAAAAGCAGATTTAAATTATTCACTACCAATTGAAAAATCTCATACAGAAACAATTCAAGATTATATTGAGAATTACGAAGAAAATCTTAAAGAAATTTCTGAAAAATTAAAAGAGAATAGAGAGAAAAATATTGAACAATTGAAAAAATTGAATAAGAAAAGGGAAGCTACTAAGGATCATACTATAAATGAAAACCCCGCGTATATTAAAAGTCCTATAACTACAAAATTAGACCCGGTATATAAGAAAATTGATGTACATGAAGTTGATTCACATCGTATTGAGGATAATAAAAATAAACATGTTTATCATAAGAGAATATTGACGCAACGAAAGAAAAGGAAAAAATAGGTAAATTATAATTGTTTATTATTATTTTCAGGTTCAAGATGAATATCTTTACCGCCATAATTGTATTAATTCAAACAATAATAATATCTTCTTTTGAAGTAATACCATTAGAAAGCAATGTATTGCCAATATTATTAGGCAAAGCTCATGTTACAAAAAGAAATATACAATTAGTCTATCATATCAATTTAGAAAAAATTGAAAGTTTAATCTTAAAGTACCAAGAGCAAATCAACAGAATGAAAAACCAACAATTAGGTTTTTCAAAAGATGCTCATTATTGATATCTTCAAGAATCAAATTTAATAAATATCAAGAGTCTGGAAGAACTATTAAATGGAAAAGTTAGAATTAAAAGAGGCTTGATAAACGGTGGTGGAAAAATATCGAAAATAATTTTCGGAACGCTTGATTCTGATGACGAAGAATTATATAAAAATTACTTCAATAGTATTGAGAAAAATGAGAATGTTCTCATGAGAAATCAAAAACAAATAGCTACAGTTGTTAATGATTTAAAGAAAAAATATGATGACAAATTTCAAAAATTATCCGAAAGTTACAAGTTACGAATTGTCCCAGCACTCAGAGAAGTTGAGCAAATGCACCTTATGATGTTCGAAATAAAAGATATAAAAAATATTTTGGACGAAATTCAAATTGCGGTTAGTTTTGCAAGATTACATGTTCTTCATGAATCTATTCTACCGTATGCCAAGTTTGTAGAATTCGTCAAAAACGTCACTATTATACCTGTGAATCATTTGAAAGATTATTATCAGATATACCACACAAAAGTGATATTCAAAAATAAAGTTTCACTTTTTCTAATATCAATTCCAACAATTTATGAAGAAAATTTCAATTTTTACAAGTTTTACTACTTGATTCAGAATAATTTAACCTTACCCTCTTCCGAACCCTATATGCTCTCACAAAAAGAAGAATTAAAATGGTCAACGAGTCAGTGCCACTCTATTGAAGGAGACTTCCTATGCGATCAAGATTCTCTGAATAAACCGCCAAAGTGCTTGAAAAATGTTTTGAAGAAACAAATGGAAAACTGTCCAAAATTAACTGTAGTCCCCACATCGAGTTTAAAACTTTTGGAAGATGGAAATATTCTTTCAACAAACAACTTGGAAATACAAGAAAAGTGCCCTCAACAAACGAAATACCATTTCGTTCCGCAAACAGCAATTCTACGGTCAAAATGTGTTATTAGTAATTACCAGAAAGAAATTTATCCAGTCACTACGATAGATGAAGAAAAATATATTATCCTACCAAAAATGGATACCCTCAAGAAAGAAGACTCAGGACAAGAAAATTTCAAGAAAGAAGACTTCAACGAAGTCAACTTTCCAGACATCCATTTAGAAGAAATCGAAAATTGGAAGATGAAGCCTAGTGAATTTAGTTTATTTTAAATTTTAATAATTTTTATAAATGTTATATACTTTATTGTGAAATATTAAAAAAAGAGAAAGGTACTTTATAAAACTACACCCAAACAGGGTGATACTTTTAGCCAAGATGGGGAGGAATTAGATATTATCTACCCTGTATTCTGATCATTGCAACAATGTATTAATCAATTAGGAAATAATTATTACCATGTTGTATCTTGTCAGTCAGCATATTGCTTATCGCATTAATTTGTTATCGCGTCAATTTGTTGTTTGCAACGCCTCTCCACAATGCTCTCATTGCTCCACAATGCTCTCATTGTTTTAAACTATTATAAATAGGAGAGACGTCTAATGATGCATGAAAAATATAGATTTGATCTTCTCACGTAGTACATTGTTTGTACAGTTGTTTTCTAAATAAAGTAGAATTTTTAAAAACATAAGTTTCTCCCAAAACAACATTATTATATATATATATTTTGTTAGATTCAGAGCCTTTGTATAATTATAATTATTTGTATAAGGGTATTACTCTCTATATGTGAGCAGGTAGTTAAATTCTTTTTTCTATGCCTAGCTTTCGCAATTGAATTTTATTGCTTCATCAGGGCTTCTGCAATAGTAACATCAATATCACAATTATTGTAAACACATAAAAAGTTATTTCTTACTGAAGTTGAGGGTATTCTTGAATATGGCATTCACACTAATATATGTCACGACAATTCTCCAATTTTCTATTTTAAACAAATCTACGATGATAATTTAGGAAAATCTTTTATAAATTCAATTCTACTATTACTTGCTTTAACTATTTGACAACTAAAACAAATCTGACATTTAGTAGAAGTTGGTGGTTTGAAATCCAGGGAAATTTTTCTTTCTATGTTTGTAGTCTCAGTATTTCAATCATCTAGTTGACCACAGAGCTGTGCTAAGCACCGAGAAAAAGTGCTTCGAGCACTAATCCCTAAGCACTCGAAAAAAATGGCTTCGAGTCTCGAGTTCTAAGCACCGCTTTCGACAGAAGGCTCCGGATTACCGAGCACTTTTGGAAAAGTAATTGAATATTTCGAGCACTAAGCACTAAGCACTTCAGTGGGGACTATTTTATGTAATGTTGTTTGATTGAAATGAGACCTCTTTAGCTTTATCGATATATCTAAAATTATGATTTCGAGACTGGGAAAAACTCAAAAGCCATTTTATTTGTTTTGTGAAACACATGCATTCAATTTACATTCTGGTACTAGTTAATCTTATTCGTCGATCTGAATCTGAATGGCTGTTCCTAATCAATGCATAAAGTTGAATTAATAATCGAGGACCAATTATTTTATAAGCGAGAACACATTACTGAAAAAATGTGGAAAGCACTGACGCGAGATCAGGAGCTTTTACGCGCTTGTTCTAAAGTCTTTTATCAGACATAAAAAGAGTGCGATTCAAAATCAGCCAGCACAATGAGTGTGAAAGAATCAATAAACATATATCTTAAATAGAAGTTGAGTGAACTTACAGTTCAGCAAATTCTTCGATCTGGCATTCTTTCCACATATCTATACTATATATAAGTTGTTGTAGTTTAGTGTCATCAATTATAACCGAATTTCAGATTCATAATTGCTGAGCTATCGGACAGGTCTGGCCCAATAACTAACTTGACTTATATTTGGATAATAAACTAATTCTATTAATATGGAATCTCTATCTCATCTCTTTCGGAAGATAGAGAATATTCAGCCAAACATTTTCAAATTGGACCACCGTTTCTTCATCACGAGTCAAATCCAACCGATAGCGATCATTTTCAGCTCGATATTCAGAAATTACAGACATTTGGGAAAAAAATAGTCCTCTTGTCGCAAAATTCATAATGACATTTCCATTCAAAATATGACAACTGCACACACCAGTATTTTAGACATGTTTGTCATAAAAATGAATTTTGCTTGAAAATGTCAAAATGTACTGGCAAATGAATTTTACTTCTCTAGAAGTGCTTTCAGTGCCCAAGAAATATGAAGTTTTCAGTTTTTCTGGAGCACCAAAATTATGCATTATTCCTTATTAGTAAAAAAATCTTGACACGCCAATGCTTTTTAATGCTTTAGATATTCTGATTGGGATTAGAGTGACAATACGTTAGTGCTTTTCGCATTCCAATGTAGTTGAAAAATGTCACTTCGAATTGTTTATTGAAGTATTTTCATTTTTGACATTTGCATTACTACCTAATATTAATGTTTTTCCACCCTCCCGGGTTTGAATCTCACACTAGAACTGATTTGTTTTATTCAAAAATTCAGCTACGACGGTAAAATTCTGGGGCATACAAATTATCGGTAATCTCGATTTATGTACGAATTCTTGTTGATTTCGAAGGAATATCTGATAAGATATCGAGTATTGAAAAAAATGTTTTTGGGAATGTTTTAAGAATTTTCTACCGTGTCGATTCCTTCGAAATTTGGCTAACCCTTTTATTTCAAAATCGTCCAAGGTACGAATTGATCGGATGAATATTTTAGGAATTATTGCGAAAATCAACTTTCAAATGCTAAACTATTCGATGGATTTGGCCCAATAACGAACTTGACTGAAATATTTGGACAATCAACCTATTTTGAAATTATGAAAACTCTAGGACTCTAGGTCATCTACTTCGGAAGATAGAGAGTAAACAGCCGGAGGGCCCGCGTCCGGACATACTCAAATGTTCTTCATCAGGAAGTCGAACCCAATCGATTGAGACATTTGGGTAAAACGATAGCTCGCTGTTCCCCTAGAAACAAGCGCTCAAAAATGAGGGCAGTTTTTCAAGGATTGCCATAACTTTCGAATTTTACAACTACCGGTTACCCACCGAGTGCCACTGATAAGGTAGTTATTGAACCCTGGTTTTGTGTATTTAAATATCTCCGTGAGCTTAGGGCCCAATTGAACGTTTCACAAACTTTCCAAATAATCAACAAATTTGCCGACAGAAATTCCGAAGAGTGCTAAAATTGATGGGTCATAAAAAATATGCACAAGAACATCTGGCTTAAATATTCCCAATTGGGAACGGCAGTTTGGTCTAACGTTTTTGTGAAAATATTCGTTTGTTTACAATATTTTAAAAGAGCTTATCAATCTTCTTTTAATATGGTGTAATATCCATTTTAATCAGTGATATGATGTTGTGAAAAAGAGTACAGAAAATTTTGTGCAATAAATCATTCTAGTCTAGTTCGAATTTTCGTTTTATTTCACATCTATTCGAATTCCCACCATTTGAACCAGTAATGAATGAAGTTTATTTAAGAATATGGTTTTCCTCGTTTACCATTTTTCAGTTGGAATCTACAGATTTGCTCAAAGTATTTCTACCGTTTTCGCTCTCTGACGTTCGAGACTACTGATGTGATGCGTTGTTCGCTTTAGTGTGAAATTCACAGTCCCAGATATTTTGTAAAATAAGCAGTTGAGCTCAATTTCGTAAAAACTAAGTATATCATTTATTACAAGAAGGATTTCGACTTTGAAAAAAGCATTAGCGTAGCATATTTTTACACCAAAATTATTCGGGTAGAAATCTGTGCGGATGCCACTTGTGACTATCATAGTAAAAAGGATAATTCAACTAATCTTATTTGAAAAGTAAGTTAAATAGATTAATTCTCTAAAAAACTGACTTATATGTCACTACAGTTTCAATAAAAAGTATCATCTATACCTTCTTTCAATGTCCCAGAAAACATTATCCCATTAAGGATATATTCTTTAATTTTTTCATTAATTTTTTAGTTTTTTGGATTGTTGAAATTGCGACAAAGAATGTAAAAATTCTGATTTCTTCGTCATGAAACTGCGTTTTCTGGAACATTAAAAAATAGATATCTGTGATACTTTTAATTGATAGTGTATTCACATATAAGTCAGTTTTTTTGATAATCAACAATAAATTTGATTGATGACGAGATATTGTTGATGATGATTCAATATGCTGCAGTGCGGACTCCTAATTCTTCATAATTCAACACCCTATATGAGAAACAATGCTTCAGAGACTCTCAACATATAGAAATCATAATATGTATAATAACGGTAATGTGAAAAGGTTGAATATTTCCCAAGCCGGTCGTGAAAGAAAATTTATTCCTAATATCGGTGTGAAGAAGTTGTTGAAGAGAATAATCGTACCAAACATAATGAAAATATTTAAGGTGGTTCGAAAGTTATGAGTAATTGAAAAAGATGACAAAATCAATAAAACAGTCTGACCTTGAATATGAAGAGAGATAGACCCTAAAAATAAGTGCTATTCTGACTCAGCTCGGTGTCCTCTAACTACCTTTAGCTTTTGTTCATTTACCAATGAATCACCTTGTATAATACTTGTAGTTTTGAAATACTAATGTGAACTATGAGCTACAAACATTTTACACAATTATTCTTGTCAATATTTGGATGGAGCATATAAGTGAAGAATCTGAAAATGCTGCAAAGCAGTCTCAACGCGTTTGTTCTATAAGTGATACGATATAAACATGCATTTATACTAACACAATTTAGCCCTTAAACAACTTCAGACTCATGAAGTGTCATCAATGGAACCATAAATTATTGAAAAATAAGCATTTGACCTACAATGCACAAAACACATTTCGATGAATACCATATAATTTCATCCAGAAATCGTTATGAAATCAAATGTAGTTGATAATCAGATTGTTTATAGAAATTTTCCTATTTTGGATCCCTTTTTTGTGATAAGACACGAAGGCTTATAGTAACAAGGAATGAGAATTCAAAATTTCCAATCTATTCGCTTTCGATTCCATAACATTATAATATATTTTCAGGATTGATGAAATTTAATTATATTCAGGAAATCAACAACGTCCATAGAAATATCATAGATATCTGACGAATATCTTATAAAGAATCGGTTCTAATAAAAGAAGATTTTTTTGGGAATTTTTAATAAATTTTCTAGAGTGGCGATTATCTCGAAATTTGGAAAACCATTTAATTTAACATCATTAAAACACCTTCTAAATTATAAATTGATCAGATGAATATTCTAGGCGAAAATCAAATTTTGAATGCTAATAACTAACGATGGATTTGGCCCAATAACGAACTTGACCGAGATATTTGAACGATCAACCTATTCCGAAAAATGAAAACTCTAGGTCATCTCCTTCGGAATATAGAGAGTATACGATCGGAGGGCCGGCCAGCCTGACCTACTTAAATTTGACCAAGGTTTCTCCATCAAGAAGTCGAACCCAATGGATTGAAACCATTTTCGGCTCGATATTCGGAAATTACAGACATTTGTACAGAACGATAGCCCGCCAGTTCCCCTAGTAACAAGCGCGCAAAAACAAAAAATTTTCTGGCCTTCATAACCATAAAGTCAAATCAATGGTGACTGAAGAAATACTGAATATTAATTCAAAACGATCATATTATCTTTGCGCACATAAAAAAATCAAAGACCGTACCTGCTTATACTGACCCTACTTCAAGAATTCGGAAAGGCTTAGTGCTTAGCGGATTACTAAGCACTAAAATTTTCGCGAGAGTGCTCCGAAAAACAAGCACTAAGCACTAGCCTTTGAAAAGTGCTCGCGAGCACAGTGCTCGGAAGCACTAAAGTGCTTAGAGTGCTTTCACGAGCACTAAGCACAATGCTTTGGCACAGCTCTGGTTGACCATCATACGCAGCTGCCTAGCAATCCATTTTGATTTTATTCAGTAGAAAGGAATAAATGTTGCTGAGTTTGTTTGTATCAGTTTTCTTGTTTATACTAGCTCCATATTTATTTATTTGTATCATCTCTTGGACAATTCTTTTGTTATAATTTTTTTCTTTCTTTAGTACCTTCACATTGTGAAAGTCAATTTGGTGTTCTAGGTTATGTTATTATACTAAATGTCAGATTTGTTTTAGTTGTCAAATAGTTAAAGCAAGTAAAAGTAGAATTGAATTTATAAAAGATTTTCCTAAATTATCATCGTAGATATGTTTAAAATTGAAAATTGGAGAATTGTCGTGACATATATTAGTGTGAATGCCCTATTAAAGGATACCCTCAACTTCAGTAAGAAATAATTTTTTATGTGTTTACAATGATTGTGATATTGATGTTACTATTGCAGAAGCCCTGATGAAGCAATAAAATTTAATTGCGAAAGCTAGGCGTAGAAAAAAGAGTTTAATTGCCTGCTCACATATAGAGTCTAATACCCTTATACAAAAATTATTTTTTTTTTTTTTGTTAGAATTTCTTGTGCTTCGATATAAATTTTTTTGTTTAAAATTTCTTGGGTGTATAGCACTTATTCTACTAATAAATGGTAATTGTTAAATTATTATTCCATTTATTTTATTTTTCCAATATATGTTTCGGCGTGTATACGCCTTTTTCAAGGAATATAATTCAGTCGACAATTTCCTGTAAATTACATAATAATAAATACACATATATATCAACAAACAACACAAAGCTTTTACGTACTTCATTCAAATCGTCCGTCAAGATATTATTTTCTCCTATAATCAAACTTTTAAAGATCTTCAAATATTAAATATTTTCGTCAGCCGTGAATAAAATAATGTGACGATGATGCGCTGTCACGATTTTGTTTTTCCAACTTCTTATTCCACTTCAATGCTGCGACACCTGTACGAATTAACAAGTGATAATCCCAAATCTGGGTTTGAATTGGTTTTTTTTTAATCTAGATGGAGTTGGTAGTGGAAGATTGAAAATTTGTATTTCCTTATTCATGTTATTAGATTGAAATAAATTTGGGCCAAGTTTTTGATGTCCGTTTTATCGTTCATAGCTTCTTTTTTTTATGTGGATCATTTCTAGTTTGTTTCTAGTTTTGTTGTTTCTTTCTTTTTCCAGGATAGAAAATTTCTCAAAATCTATTTTATGTTTTTCTGTATGTTCAAAAGGCGTATCCTCTTCTAGGAGAAGCGACCCCGAAACACCCCCCGGGCGCTCTTAAAGTACCCGAAATTATCAAACGAAAATCGCGAAAATGACGTTTTTCGCCAAAGGTGCCCCGGAATAAGGAAATAAACTCCGAAGCCGGAACGCCCCGGGTCCGGGAGTCACTACATATTCCGAGAGCAAGGACTAGGGGATTCCTTAGAACCCATTAGGATTCCGGAGCTCCTCTAATTCTTGGCTAAAATCCCATAACTAAAATGCCTATTTTTCGATACTCAACTCATGTAAAACGTCAAAAACACCCCATGATGCTTTCGCTCCGCAGTGGCCGTTGAAGCCCCTAAACGCCCTTTCGGCGGTAGAAATAGAAACTTTAGGAAATTTCCAATCTCCGGGTCCCAATTTTCATATCCAAGTAGCGAGATAAGGCAGCGAATTCTTCATTCCAAATTCGGCAACTTTCAAGAAATACGCGATGAAATGTCACAGTTTCTGATACGATTCCGATGATAGCCGAACGCGAGCTCCAAATTTGAAAATCCGGCATCCAATTTTCGCTCAATATCGGCGGTGGAAGATTCTTCGCGTCTTCCAAGCGCTCGAATAAGAATCTACAGGAAATTCCGAATCTCTAGAAACCACTCACAGTTTTTAAACCGAAAGAAAAGTACCTCAACTATATGTTTCAAAATCGGCATTTTTTACTCGATTTGCGCGCGAATTCATTGCCCTCTCCGAGGTCCGATCCAACTTATGATACTCTATGTTAGAATCCGACACACTTAGTTTATTCAGGAGAAAACGGCTAAGCACTCTGTTCATGAATACACGTTCAGACTTATTTCGAATAATTTTTATTTTACCTTTGTAAAATTGATGGAGTTGAAACGATATTTTTTGGGTTTATTTTTTATGGAAAAATTATTTTCGATTCATATACAAGGTGTTACATAGGAGCTTTATTGAATAATGCTTATACTACCTCTGTGGAATGCACCGATTGCGATCGATTGATATACGGGCTGTGCACATTGGAATCACTGACTTTCACCAGAGTCTTTCTTCGAGAGTTTTTCCTTCTGCATTTTTATGGAAAAAGCACCCACTGCGATTATATAGTGGGTGTCCCATATGCAAGTGTTCATATTTTTTGGCGTATGAGATCTGATTTCGATAAAATGTCATACAGGGTGTGCGAATTACAATGAATTTGCGATCATGTGATATACGGGGTGTGCAATTTACAAGTTATTTTGTTTTTTTTTCTCAAATTCGAGTTTTTTGTGTTCCTTTTGGTTCTTAATTCGATAAAATATTTTCGATTCATATACAGGGTGTCAGATCTGAGTAGCGCTGACATTCACCAGAGTTTTTCTCGAGTTTTCGTCCTTTTCCGCGTAAGTGAGCTGAATTCAATGAAATGTTATACAGGATGTGCCATTAACTATGCATTCGCGATCGATTGATATAAAGGTTGTGCAATTCACAAGTTCTTTCGATTTTTTTTTGCACGCTTTCGGTTTTTTGTGCTACCTCGGGGTGTTTAGCTTTCCTTCGAGTTTTTTTGCGCGCTTTCGGTGATTTTGTTCTCCTTCGTGGTTTTCTTGGTTTCATTGAATTTTTTTCGTTCTTTCGTGTTATTTCGGGTTCTTTCATATTTTTTCGCGTTTTTTCGTGTTTGGTCGGGTTCTTTTGTGTTTCGACGGGGTTTTTTGCATTCCTTCGGGTTTTTCGGGTTCCTCTGAGCTTTTTGCAATCTTCCGTGTTTCTCCGCGTTCTTTCGTGTTGCTTCGGGTTCTTTCGTGTTTCATCGGGCCCTTTCGTGTTTTTTCGAGTTCTTTCGTGTTTTTTTGCGTTTCTTCGAGTTTCTTCCAGTTCTTTCATGTCTTTCCGCTTTCAACAGATTTATTTGCGTTCCTTTGGGTTTTTTGGGTTCCTTCGTTTTTTTTTGCGTTCTTTCGTGTTTCTTCGGGTCTTTTCATGATTTCTTGCTTTCTTTTGTGTTTTTTTCTGCGTTTTTTCGCGTTCGTTTGCTTTCTTCCGTGTTTCTCCGCGTTTTTTCAAGTTTCTTTGCTCTCAACGGGTTTCTTTGCCGTGTTTCAAATTTCTGTGCGCTTAATAGATCTATGAGCTTCACTGATCTATGGTCTATATTGATCTATGGGCTAATTGAACTACTGGCGCATGGATTTACTGGCCTATATTGATCTATGGGCCTATTGAACTACTGGCTTATGGATCTACAGGCCTATTGATCTATGGGCCTATGGATCTACCCGCTTACTAGTATAATGGTATATTTGGGTATCATTATGATGACCGTTTGAATAAGTCCCATTATCATTGACAACTATCCCATTTCAACTCAAAAACTTAATTAAATTAAATTAATAAACATTTTTTTTTGTTACAGAGCAAACTAGCAGTAGAAAATATTCACAACCTTCAAACTAGAATTGGTCGAAAGAATTTACCATACAAAAGTGTAAGTTGGTGTTAAAGAATGTATCTCACTCTGCTTAGAAATTTCAAAGGAGAATTTATTGCGAATATCTCTCTCTGACCTAGTATCAGTATTGAATCAATATTTTGATTCAAACGGGGATGTAAACAGGGTAATACAAATAATCAGCGCGTAAAACATATATTGTCTTTTATGAGGAACCGAAATCGGAAATTGGCACACGTTCTTTCAAGAGAAATATTTTCATAAAAATCGTTATACCCTAAGTATATATATATATTCTTTTGAACTTTTGGCTTACAATATTTAGTTAGCAAACAATAAAGCATACAGATCAGGGGATAGTGACGGGGTGTCGTACAATTCGGCGTATCACATTAAAGCCTAGGGAAAAAACCCCCGTAAAAAAAAACCCTGGCTCCCCGCCTAAGTGTGAAAGTACAAAAATAAGCTGAAATATATTAGGGATTTCTTTCTTCAAGAGTGGTCTTCTATTGATGGAAACAGAGACTTCTTCAAGGTACCCACATCGAATCTGGAAATAAAAAGACAAAAGCAGAAAAAAGAACTGAATATCAAAAATATAAAATTTGAAAGAGATAAAGAAAACTTCCTCAAATTAGCCTTTTTGGATTAACTCGTTATTGTGAATCAAGGATTTTTTAACATAACAAGCTAAACCGTAAATTTTACAAAGGAGATAATCAATGAATACATAACCTTTTATGGTTCCACTTCAACGAAGATTTTTTTTTAGTATCCGTATGTGTCTCTTGAAGGAGAATAATCTCAGCACCATAGTCCTTTGCTAGTTTAGAAATATAGCCACTCTTGTCCTTAGAAATACCTTCTATATTCAAATCTAATACACAAAATTTGTCGCCAATCTGCAAGGAGGATTCTTCGAATCGGGTCTTGCGGTCCAAGTGATGATTTTTCAGATCTTCTTATGTTTGAAGTCTGCTATGGAACCCATTCAAAGGGAAATCATCATCCATAGTTGAGGAAGATTGTGATATAACACTTATTTCATTGAAAAAATAGCAGAGGAAAAATTATCAACTGACATTCTAAGTGATTTTTGGTTTGTCAAAAAGAAAAGTACCATATTATTCACCGAAAATTATCAATTTTCAAAAGGTTCTTTACTTTTCCTCCTTGATAAAGATAGAAGATGTCTATCGAAACGTCGGAAAACATTACATCCACAATAGATGATGGTAATAGCCCAAACAATCATTCAGCACCTATATTTCAAATTGAAAATAATTACTATTAGTTTTGCTTCAGTTTCGTAGTAGTAATACGACCATTATGTAAAGGGAGATTCACTTTATGTGGTGATGATTCAGTTGCAGATCGTGTAAACTGAAGTGGTATTCATGTTAAGTAGTGTCCGACATTTTATAATAGACTTAGCCCGGCACAGCGTGTACAAATTGTTCACATCTATTACGAAAATGGGCTTTCTCCGATTAATGTGATCGGGTACATAGAGTGACTTACGGTCCGTATAATCGGCCTACCGAACGTACATTTCGCTCTACTATCATCACTAAGTTCCAGGCTCAATATTCGTTATTGGATAAAACTCGACCAAAAAGACATCATTCATCTCGTAGTGCAGAGAATATAGCGGTGGTGGGGGAGAGTGTACGTGATAACCCTGAAGTATTGATTCGTCGCTGTTCTCAACAGCTTGGCCTTTCGTTTTTAATGACTTGGCGGATTTTAAGTAAGGATCTTTCTTTGAAAGCTTACAAAATTCAATTAGTTCCAGAACTGAAGCCAACCGATCTACCGAATCGTTTAAGTTTTAGTCGCTGGGCTCCTTTCAAGCTTGTAGAGGATTCACTTTTTTCGACAACAGTTTTGTTTACTGATGAGGCCCATTTTTGGCTTAATAGATTCGTGAACAAACAAAATCCCCGAAGAGTCTCAAGAATGGCCGTTAAATCCAGAAAGGACCATCTGTTTGGTGTGGTTTATGGGCCGATGGAAAAATCGGTCCATATTTCTTAAAAGAGAGGATGACCGGAATGCTACTGTGAATGGTGACCATTATCGCACAATGATAACAGACTATTTGTTGCCCGAAATTGAAGCCCGTGGTCTCGACGAAATGAGATTCCAACAAGATGGTGCCACTTGCCATACAGCCCGTGAAACCATCGGTTTACTGCGAGTGCATTTCAGCAAGCAGATCATTTTACGCCTCAAACCAGTGAATTGGCCGGCCAGATCATGTGACATCACACCTCTTGATTTTTTCCTTGGAGAAATATCACCCAAAATACTGACACGCGTCATCGAAATTGGAACGATGGAATGGATCTTGTTGACCGTTGTCGAGGTCGGCATTTGAAAGAAATTATCTTTAAAAAATAATTGTTTTTAGATTTGTTAGTAAAGATTATAAAATGAAATTGCTTTCATTAATTTACTTTTATTGAACAAAAGTACCTCTAAATACAAATATGCACATGAAAGAGATGTTTTTTCGTAGTCCGTTAGTTTTTGGAGTTCTCTAACTCTTTGGTTCTGGAATTCATTTCGAAAGTTGTTACATTGTGAAACTAATTTTGTTCGTTTTTTGACATTATAAGCTTTTCGCGACGAGGCTTATAGTTTCGATACAATTATGTTTTTATTTATTACATTGTAACATTTGCCACATTTTTCCTTCCAAAAGAATGACAAATATCATTTTCAAAACTAACTACGACACTGGAGTCTGAATGAATCCAGATACAAAGACTTGGACATTTAAGGTGATCGTCTAGCAAGAGTAGGACTCTACGTTATGTTTACTTAATAATTCAAGTTCGTGGTAATTGAGATCAGTGAAAATAATTGGGAAACAAAGATGGTAAATAAAACACAACGGTTAGACCCAAACAATCAGCACTTTATTACGGGTCTAAAAAAATGTAGGGGAGAGCCTCAGGCATAAAACCCCTTTGGTTAGGTGATGTTAGGGCACTTGTTTAAAACTAAATGATAAGATATTAACAGTTAGCGAAGGTGAGTAATGTTATAAAAAGGTAATTATGTGAACAAAGGAAATAGTTATATGAAATTAAACAAAGCATTATGTGAACAAAGGAAATAGTTATATGAAATTAAACAAAGCATTATGAGAACAAAGGAAATAGTTATATGAAATCAAACAAAGCATTATGAACAAAAATTACATTCACAAGACTACAGCATTAATGACAAAGGCCCAAACACCACCTAATACATCATTGAATTAAACAATAATTGAGAAACTCTCTATAATAATGGCATTGATACGAAAACAATAATTTTCCTGAAACAATGAGAATTCCAATGTTGTTTACCAACAAAAGGGTTAGTAAACTGGATGGATCTTTCATAATAATTAAATTATTCTGAATTCTACCTGAAAAATAGATTCGAGCGGCACTCGATGTAGCAATGGCTTCGGTTTAGCACTCGAACAAGCACTCACTAAAACTTTCGAAAAGGAACTTAATTCTCTCACAACTCAACTGATAATAATCACCATGTTGGATTCCTTCCTTCCTCTCGTTCCTCCCCACGCAGTCGCGTAGGTTGACGCAGACACTTCCCAGTTTTAACCATAGAATTTATTTTGCCCATCAATTCTCCTTCGAGGTACGTGAGGGCAATGGCGTCTCAACATAGGGTGAAATGAGACTACGATTTTTTGTATGACAGAAAACCTAGGATGTTACCACATTAACGTTATTTCGCAGAATACGCCGTCAACTGTTTATCGTGTGACACACTAGGCAGCAGACTCAAACCTGCTGTGCGATGATTCCAGTGTATCGGTGAGGTACATTTCGCTTGCCTTGGAGTTTCATCCGATCTGCTGAGATCCTTTGGGGATGCTGGAGGAATAAAAATGGGTTTGTACTAGGTGCTCGTCGGATGGCTATAATTTTGGCAATGCTCTAGTCAAAATTATGTCAGATTTTGCTACTATCACGAGTCAACAACGTGTTGATCCAAGTAAAAAAAAGGGAGGTTGTGTTTTTGTTGGCGATTCAAAGCATTCATATAGTGAATAGCTGGTTTAAATTCTGATAATTTTCGAGAAAATTGTACTCGGTTGTATGATCTCATTCCTCAATAAATACAATATTGTCATTGACTTTCAACACGGTTCCAGAGAGGAAGGATCCACCCAAACAGCGGCTATGTCGTTCGTATATTTGGTTTAAAAAAGGATGGACAAAGAACTATTCGTTGCCGGACTATACTTTAATTTAACAGGTGATTTCGACTTACTGTCACATAAATTTATTTGGATTTCGCGGAGTTTTCTTGGAATGCATCATGTCCTTTTTGTCTGATCGGGATATTTCTGTGAGGGTTGGTAGTTCTTGGTTCGAAACACGTACGATGCTTTTTGGAACCCCTTAGGGCTCTGTGCTGGGACCGCTTCTATTCCTGCTCTTTATTGATGACTTACCTGAGAATATTGCCCCTCATTTTTTGATTATGTTCGCTGATAATATCTCAATGGTGGTCTCAGCAGGGAGCTTTCTTGAACTGACTGCAATGTGTGAGTCATTAATCTCCTTTTTTGGCGCTCTTGTTCACCCCAACAGAGTGCCTATCATTTTGCCCGAATGTCTGAAATTTTGGAATATCGAGCCGAAAATGGTCTCAATCGATTGGGTTCGACTCCCCGATGAAGAATCCGTGGCGAAAGTTGAGTCTGTCCAGCCGGCCGTATCCTCTCTAGCATCCAAAAGGAATCAGCTATAGTTTTCATATTTTCAGAATAGGTAAATTGTCCAAATATCTCGGTCAAGTTCGTTATTGGGCCAAATCCGTCGGATGGTTCAGTAGTTATGAGCATCTGAAATTTTGTTTCCTCAAAAACTGCTAGAATATCCCTCCGATCAAGTTGATACTTGAAATATTGTTGAAGAAGGCTACAACAAAACAGCTCGCAAAATTTCGCAGAAATCGTCACGCTAGAAAATTTTTAAAAAATTCCCAAAAAAAAAATTTTGATTCCCCACTATCTCATAAGATATTTTTCGGATTTAATAAAAATTCGCGAATATATTGGGGTGATCGATATCCTACTTATCCTCAAATTTCATTGTCGTAGCCCTTTTCCATCTAAAGATATGATCATTTCTTTCATTTACTCAAGAGAAAGGAGAAATGACATACGTCCCGATGATTTTCTTTGAACGATGGCCATCACAGATCGATATTCTAATGACAAATGCCAGGATCAGTGTCAGTTGGCGTAATATTAATCAAAATTTTCCATAACGGGAAACCATAGAGATAAAATTCAATATCGGTGGCTGAAATAATGTACGTTGTCAAAATTTAGAAAAGCACTGCCGTAAATTTTTAGGAAAAGGGAATTATAGCTTCGAACAAACATTGGGGAAAATTATGAGTAGTTATTTTCAATTTGAGATATAAGTTTGTTCATTCATTAGGCGTTCATATTTGCATCACATTGTCCCATAGTACGCGAAAATACTATTGTTCACGTGATCAGAGTGCTTATAGATTTGTTATGGTTTGAATATTTACTCTCGAGTAGCTCAACAAGAGCGCCAAAGCAATCTGACCTCACGTCAGTGCTTTCTAATTTTTTTTTAGATTGGTTGAGATCAAATGCGCTTTCGTGTAGAAATGAATTGTTTAGGTAGGCAAATTAGATTAAGGAACTTAATAAAATTTTTGGGAATTCACTTGGACCATTGGTTGAAGTGGGATCATCATGTCGAGTCTATCAGTAAGAGATTGAGTAGTTCCTATTATGTCATCCGTAGGGTAAGATGATTATTTCTGGTTGAATCGATTATGAATGTTTATTATAGTATAGTTTTCAGTGTTTCAAATTATAATGTTTTATTATGGGGTAATTCCAGTTCTGCCCAAAGGGTTTTCATACTGCAGAAAAGAATCATAAGAAGGATAATAGATTTAAAACCCCGTAATTCATATAGACCTTTATTTAGGATGCATTGAATTTCAATACTTCATATATTCTGAGGTATTCAATTTATAACAAGTGATCATTTCGATCAAAATGATTATTTGATCAAAAGCATCATTAGATTTCATTTCAATTACCAAGCTCTATTGTTATATAATCACTCTCCAACTAAGATAAAATCATTGAATAGAAGTAGTTCCAAATATATGAGTGCGAACGCGGATGAGACATGCACCATTATGTCGACTAACGATCAATAGCAAACGAGTAATTTGACCCTAGAACTGCACACAATTGGGTTTCTAAGAACCAGACCGTTTTTCTTCACGGTGCCGTATGCGCATTGGAGGGTTGTTGGTGACAAAATCTACATGTAAATTAGGCGTTTAGTAAGATGAAGCGGAGCGCATATTTTTTTCAGCAATCCGATAAATAGTCACGGAGTTATAATCGAATGAATAACAGCCTGGGTACCACAGACTACCTATAGATAGGCAACTCTGGCATGAATTTTGGTCTCGATTTCGAGAGCTCAACTTACAGCGCCATCTTTAGTCCTTGCCTAGTTGATTACAGATTCCATTCGCACAACGTTCCGTCTCGTGCCGCCCTCTAGTGCATTTTATATGAGTTATCATAGGATTCTACGCAAGCGCAGGTTGAAGCCCATATTTTTATTGGATTTGAAAACAATTACATTTGAAATGACCATTATTTTAATCTGCTGTAGATTGTCACAATTTCAATTAAAAAATATCATTTGATCAGAAAATTGTGACAATTTGCAGCAGATTAAAAGAATTATGGTCATTTCAAATATATCTGCCCTTCGAATCGAAGGACATACTAATCTTTAGAGGATGAAAGGAAATAAACAAAAAATAAACTTTGGAAATATATATATATAATGCAGTAAATAATCAATTTACAAAAATTTCAATATCGAGGGAAAGAATAAACGAACCAATAATAATTATGCAACAAATACTCATCAAATTAAGAAGAATACATTGAAAGAATATATTAGAATATTAGTGACAAATATATCAATTTAAGCATGGAATGCATTAGATTTATACTTTTATACAGAAACAATTTCCTAACGTCTATTTTCTTTTTCTTTTAGATACTTTTTCGGGTGCCATCTTCATTATTGGATCATAAGATTTATTGTTTTTTTTTTCTCGATGAAATTTTATTGATAGTCCTGTCATAAAACTACAGAATTAATTTCATGGCAAAATCAATAAACTTATTAACTGAAATTCCATGAATTTGGCGTTCCAACGGTAAATCTCACATATCCGTTGAAGTATTCTAGGAATCTTCTGATAAACGATTTTTATGAAACCCACTATTAGTGGAATACCCAAAACTATAATCAATGACCATGAGCAGTTCACTTATATATAAATACTTTGTTGCCTCAAAGTTTCTTCAGGAGTTCTGGAACGTAGAAAAAAGATGTCAGCATTACATAATCTGGAAGATTATTGAAATTACAAAAATGATAATCATAGGGAGCAGAATGAATTACTTGGCAAATTAAGTGTTGGTAGAGCAAATCTTTTCAGCATTCCATGTGGGTCTATAAAATCCATATGAAAATGCTTTATGCAAATAACGCTTTTGGATGAATGAAGACATGGATTTCCGATACTTTCCAACGAAACATTTCAAACACCTTCAACTTGTGTAATGAAAAACCTAGAAAGAAAACATTGTTAGAAACTGTCCCAAATTTTTACTAATCAGAAATTACTACACGAATATGAAATTGCTACAAAAAATATTAATTCACAATACATTTTTAGTTAGTTATAAGTTAATCCAATACCACTACTTATATGAATGCAACACATACCTTTTGACATTACTATCACTGTAGCAATTGGGAACACAGCAAGAATAAACCATTTCAATTAAATTAAATTGAATAAGTTGAAAATGAATACATCTCTAGCTGAATAACAATACTTTTTGAATAATATATAAGTAGTCTATGTATTGAATGATTATTTGGGCTATTACCATCATCTATTGTGGATGTAATGTTTTCCGACGTTTCGATAGACATCTTCTATCTTTATCAAGGAGGAAAAGTAAAAAACCTTTCGAAAATTATCAATCTTCAAAAAGTCAATATGACAGAAGTCATGAAAGAAAAATGAACAATGTTATATACTCATCTGTGATATGATGATCTTTTAAAGTTGGATCGAACTATCGGCGTCCAAACTTCTGGCAGATCTATAGATGGAGCACTTATGGAATCTGGTGTTATTTTCATAAATGCTGCTTCTTTGATTTTTCTTCTTGCAAGTTTTTCTTCTTTGGATATTATTGATGCTTCATCCCATTTTATACGATGATTCTCATCTACAGCATGTTGGACTAACCTGGATTTGTCGCTGTCTAGTACTCGTAGAAGCTTCTGATGTTCTTTTATTCGTACATTCAGAGGGCGTTTAGTTTCTCCGATGTAAGATCTTCCGCACTCGCAAGGTAATTCATATATGCAGTTCTTTGTCCTTTGTGTCTCATTATTAGGCTTAACTTTTGTAAGTTTAGCTCTGATAGTGTCTTGAGTTTTGAATGCAGTCGTTATGTTGTATCTATTTCCAATTCTTCTCATTTTCTCCGACAAACCTTTTACATAAGGAATTACGGTTTTAATGGTCTGATTTATATCTGTTGGTGTGTGGAAGATCTTACATCGGAGAAACTAAACGCCCTCTGAATGTACGAATAAAAGAACATCAGAAGCTTCTACGAGTACTAGACAGCGACAAATCCAGGTTAGTCCAACATGCTGTAGATGAGAATCATCGTATAAAATGGGATGAAGCATCAATAATATCCAAAGAAGAAAAACTTGCAAGAAGAAAAATCAAAGAAGCAGCATTTATGAAAATAACACCAGATTCCATAAGTGCTCCATCTATAGATCTGCCAGAAGTTTGGACGCCGATAGTTCGATCCAACTTAAAAAGATCATCATATCACAGATGAGTATATAACATTGTTCATTTTTCTTTCATGACTTCTGTCATATTGACTTTTGAAGATTGATAATTTTCGAAAGGTTTTTACTTTAGCTCCTTGATAAAGATAGAAGATGTCTATCGAAACGTCGGAAAACATTACATCCACAATAGATGATGGTAATAGCCCAAATAATCATTCAATACGAGCTCCATCATCAACAATATCTCGTCATCAACTAGTCTATGTATGGAATAAATCTTGAACACGACATGGGAGAAAAAAATGGCGTTGCATAGATAACATGAAAGTTTATGCTCATCAAAGAATAGTTTCTTATTCATCACCAGGTAGTCTGAGATCTGATAAAATCCGTTTTCACTGGGTACTGAGAATTCCTAATTTACCGATCCGCTTTGGAAATGTCTCTGCCGCTCGTCGAAGAAAAACGTGACCACCTTTGTAGTAGGCGAGTTCCACCCCCTGCTGGGTACGTCAGACCCATGTGTGGCGGTTCGTGTTATTTTTGTGTCATCTCGAAAGTATTCATTTTTTCAATAATGGCATCAACAAGTAGAGAAAACCGTCGTCTACTGACTGAGGTAGAATTACAGTTGGAAGCACACAAAAAATGAGACAATGAATCGGAAAACGAGATAGTTGAGGATAGTTTTGGAGATTATGATTCTGAGGAAGATCACGTTGAAGAATAGCTTTCAGACACCAGCAGTGAACAAATTGAAGAAGAAATAATAGAGAAATCAGAAAGGAATATTTTCAATTAACGTGGGAAAAATTATCATTGTTGGGGCACAGAAGCACTATCAAGACATGCTCGTATAAGAATAGAAAACATGATTTAGCATTTGGCTGGACCAAGAGGAAAAACCAAAAGCGTTCAGTCTCCAGAACATGCGCGAAGTTCAACAATCAAATGATAAGTTTTTTAGTTTTATATATAAATGAAGGAATAGTTCGTAAATGCAACTATTGTGAAAATATGAGTAACACAAAACCTACAAATTACAATTAATTAAGACGAAATAAAATTTTAACCATCCATTAATTATAGACGCTATATCAAGCAACCTTAAGGAATATAATTTTTAGCATTCTCTAGATAAAATGTTCGTTGAAAGCAGACATTTAGGAAATTACCCAATCTCAATGAAATTTAAGACATGAACCTATTTAATGAAATGAAGTTATCTATCATACGATGGTCTCTTCCACTCAGATCTTACTCAATCCAAACCTAATATTAAACTAAATTTCTATCTTTGCTTACAGATTGAATTATTCCTTCTGAAATCCAAACTCAACGAATTGAAATTTTCAGTTTGTGGGTTCTTCCCCCTTGATTGGACGCTTTTATATTCCGTGAGTATTTCATTAAATTGGTTTCTCTATTTCAGTATCGTAATGGGTTCAACACAGTACTAAAAACAGTGCTTTAATGAACTCATTACAGCATTGTTTTTAGTTATACAGGGTGCTCGGCACATGGACCGTCAAATTTTTAGGGGTGTTGGTAGGGTCATTTGCTACCTTTTCAGTCTTGGAACCTGGGTCCTTAGTATTACGGTTACGGAGGTATGATTTTTTCATTAGGTTTTTCTAAATCACCCAAAATGTACCCTTCGAAGCCCCATACCTTTTTTTGCGTGTGCTTTTACATGCATTTTTTTTATTGTATTAAGTCTACATGAGTGTGTGTTAAAAAAAACGTATTTATTGTTACAAATAACACCACAAAATTAACACGTGGACCTTTTATTAAAAAAAAAATATGACAGTATGAAAACATCTCCATCCCTATTGAAATTGAAACTCAAAGAGCAACGACATGAATGCTTGTAGTTGGATTTCCTTCAAAGGCTTGAAGTATTTGATCGTAAACTGCTACATGGTGTTGCCTCACATTGACCCGAGGCTCTTGAAAATTCAAGTTTTCAGTCTCTCTTAATCGTCGATAAGTCGTCGAGAATGTTTCGTGGTGGGGTAATCAGGAAATTTGGCTTGATAAATCCTTTGAGGTGCACGACCAATACCATCGGCCTTGCCATATGCCATCACCATATCAGCATACTCAGCGTTGGTGAAATGAGGCATATCAACAACCAAAATTAAAACAACAGTAGCAAAAAGTCGATAAAAGTAACAAAAAAAAATACAAATTTAAAAAACTGACACAGACACTTCCAACAGCAGAGACAGTTAAATCTCGAATGACGGTAGGGTCAAGTCAGCGGCGACTAACCCAATCCAACCTAAGGACAGAAATAGTAATAATAATTCACACGCGTCTGAAACGGGCAGGTAAAATTTCCTTGCTCACTGTGTTGTGTCGAAATCCGTACTTTTATTTAGGTGCGACTTTCTTCACTCTTCTGACTAAAACCTTATTTGCAGTATTATTTTTTTATTGACTTACGTAAATAGCATATGGTTAGCAACGTTATAAACCAAAGAACATTTTAAAATAAAACTAAGTTTGTAAAAGCTGTAATTTTCTTTTAAATTTCAATAGGAGTGGAGATGTTTTCATACTTTCATAATGTTTTTTTAATAAAAGGCCCACGTGTTAATTTTATGGTGTTATCTGTAACAATAAATACATTTTTTTCAAACACACAATCATGTAGACTTAATACAATAAAAAAATGCATGTAAAGGCACACGCAAAAAAAGGTATGGGGCTTCGAAGGGTAGATTTTGGGTAATTTAGAAAAACCTAATAAAAAAATCATACCTCCGTAACCGTAATACTGAGGACCCAGGTTCAGACTGAAAATGTAGCAAATGACCCTACCAACGTCCCAAAAAATTTGACGTTCCATGTGCCGAACACCCTGTATTTTTCGATTTGTGGTTGACAACACTGATATCCTATCCTTTCGAATGTCAACACCCGTCCATTGCATGTCAATTGTCAATATTAAACCATGTAGAGATTTGAACGCCCTATTCAAATTCTATAATCTGTCAATTTTCGTATAAGTCACACCAACTGCGAATATAAAATAGAAAAGGCACTAGGAGGTATAACCTGAATTTTTCATTGAATTCCAATAAATTTCTCACAATTCTTGACTGAAATAGAGAAAATACTGTCTGATACTCATGGCAGAAGGCAATTCCAACACTCATGCGTTCAAAAACTAGCTCCTTCGTCTCTCGTTTTCGAATTTCGCATTCGTGTTGGAATTGGTGCTCATTTTGCAACTTGTTTTGCAATATACTATTCAAGGCAGTTAGTCCAAATAATATGCTTTGTTATCTTATAATTATTTTGCTGTAAATGCACAATTAATTGATTCCATTGGACTTCTGTGTTCGTATAACACTATTTTGCTCTTCATTCATTATTCATTCTGGTTTTATCTTCGGAATAACTAAAGGTCTGCCTTTTAATGTTTCAGATGATTGCTGGAATAACAACCTACCTAGTATATTTGATTCAATTCAGGGAAATGGAGCAGAGTAGAAGATAATGGGGTCGATTGAAATCTTGGATAAAAGTTCAACAATTTATATTTCATTAAATGGAAATGAAATATAATTTACGCAAGCATTTACATATAGAGATTCAAGTGGAGGAATATAAGACAACTTGTATAATCTTTCAGATGAAAATGATCTGATCTTATTATATATTCTTTTCAATACACATTTCTGAGTGATAAAAAAACACTGTTGAATTCTTCTCTCTAACTAATTGAATAATATCTCAAAATGGATTCTATTAAAGAGGAATATAAAATCGGTAATTTTATGTTGAGAATATCACAAAGTTGATATAGTCTATAAACCTACATTTTCATTTCTTTATTGATGTTACTGCAATGAGCACCTTATCTCAGATGTTGGTCTATAATAACATCAAAATATCTAATATCATCTACGTTTTCTATCAGTTCACATGAGCAGTCTGAATTCAGACAGTCTCCACTATGTATTTTCCAAAATATATTTAGTGCTCTGTCAACAGCTGAGATTAAGAATATAATATATGTAGTATTTAAAACATTTATATCTAAGGAGGTTGTAATTCAACCAACTATACAAATTTTTCATATCCTGTTCAGCTTATCAGAACACTTCATTCCAAGTTGACTCTGGGAATGACAGAACAGTATGATCAGTGTATGCAATTATTTGAGCATTTTTTAAAATCGAACAAATATCGTTTACGTAGACTGAAAACAGTGTGGGCTCAAGGACATTACCTATTGTGGAGTTTCTCCCATAGCCATAGGTATCTTCGATTTCACTCGTTGTGTCCTGTCCGATAATTCTGTGCTTTACAGGGTTTTCACGAGGAACCTCACCCATATTTATACGGGAAACTAAGCACTTATAAGTATTTCACGATGCTTATGAAATCTAAAATATTTTCAAGACATGAGCACCTCCGGTTTTTCCGGAAATGACGTCAATTTCCGTTCTTCAAATTAGAGCACCATTTTCTTATTGCAGAAATAGGTTCCTTAGAAAATTTCAAGTTATTTTGATGTAACATTTTTCAGTTTTGGTTGGAAAATTCTCTCTGAGCGAAAAATTCGAAAAAAATCCAAAATAGAGCTCCGCTGAAACAAGAATAACTTTTTATAATAATAATAAGTTTTTAGATGGAAAATTTTCATTTTTAGGATTTTTCAAGATGAAAGATTGATGTATGCACTTTAAAAATCGAAATCGCGATTCATAATACAGGGGTGAAAAATTGCTTTCAAAGTTGGGAAAGACAAAATCGTGAAAAATCAATTTTTTTCAAATTAGAACCCCATTTTTTTATGGCAGATATTGCCCTAAAGTGGATATTTTCTGAGTTATTCACAAAAAAACCTGTTTTTCGTCTTGAATTTTCAGCTATTTCTCTTCCCTTAACGCCAAAAACATGAAATTTTCAGGAACCGTTATTTGATCCATGCTGTAGATTTTTCACTCCTTCTTGAAACCGACTTCAAGTTACTATTAGGAGAACCATGGCAAACTCTCGCAATTATAACTAGAAAAGATCCTCAAAGTTTTGACCGTTAATTTCTAGACATTTATTTATATGTCTAGGAATGCTTCGTGCGTTGCTCTTCTTATTTCATCGGGAGGAAGAGATCTGCAAAAGTGTTTAAAAACCAAATTGAGTTTCAAAACTACGAACCTAAAAATCTAAACAAACCTGAACGCATTTCTGACTCGTTCTATGCAGTCCTCTTTATCAGTCAGGGGAGTTGAGTAGACTATATTTTTTATCCTACCCCAAACATAATAGTCTAAAGGAGTTAAATCGGGAGAACGTGGTGGCCAAAGATGTGGACCATTGTTCGCCAACCATCGCTCTTCAAAAAGCCTGTATAGGATATTTGACACATTGAGTGAATTGTGTGGAGGTGCTCCATCTTGTTGATACCATAAGTCATTCTGGTTCTGTACTAGCGGCTCAATTATTTGAGTCAATATCTCATAATATCTATCTCCTATGGGAGAATATTCTTTAAATAATGCAAACATGTGTAGTGTTCTATCTTACCAGTTGAAGTCCCATCATGAATGTGAACATCGAGAATTGCATTATTTTAGATGGCGCAAAAAACATTGAAACTCCAGATCTCTTGAAAGTTCCATTGTCTGAAGTGGTGGTTGTTCTCTTCATCCCAATAATGACTGTTATGCTTATTGAAAGAACCATTCTTTGTGAATTTAGATTCATCTGTCCAAATTATACAGTCCAAAAAAGTTTCATTCTCTTGAAATCGAATCATCATAGCTTCGCAAAACTCTGTTCTCCTGACGAAATCAGTTTCCCTCAAATGCTGTACCCTATTGAATTTATATGGGTGAATTTTATGTTTTTTTAATATTCTCCAAACACTCGATTGAGATAATCCCAGAGTAATCTCGGCATCTCTTAGAGAATTTTGAGGATTCACACGAAAATATGCAAGAACTGTAATTTCGCTGTTCTCATCTTCTACACTTTTTTCTCTGTGTATACTTTTCCTAACGAAAGATCCGACATTTCTCAAGTTTGTCATGGTTCTGTTAATGGTATCTCTCGTTGATCTGGGTCGGTCAGGAAACCTCTCAATAAACAGTCGTATCGTTCTATCTACAACTTTATTACATTCTCCATGAAGTAGAATGAGATTTAAATAATCTTCATTGGTAAAATTAGGCATAGTGATCGATTTTATAACTAAATAGGAATTATCACCAAATTAATAGTAAACACAAAATGCTACTGAATAAAGAGGAATTTGGCAGATGTAATTAATGATATCTATCATTAAAAAAAAAAAAGAATGTAAAACATGGTAAGTTTCTGCATATTTTTCATAAGGAATTATTTATTTATCACGGGAAAGAAAACCGATGGCCGATTAGTTGAAATAAAGAGGTTTCCGAATCCAAATTCGCCATCTATTTAGGAGCAACCTGTAACTTTTTTCTCTTGCATATGAGGGTAGTAAAATCTAAAACATGGTTTAAGTAACAGTTCCTGAAAATTTCATCTTTTTGGCGTGAAGGGAAAAGAAATAGCTGAAAATTCAAGACGAAAAACAGTTTTTTGTGATTAACTCAGAAAATATCCACTTAAGGGCAAGGGTGTGATGCATATACTCACATTATTTTTCAACGTAAATTCAATATCTGCCATAAAAAATGGGGTTCTAATTTGAAAAAATTGATTTTTCACGATTTTGTCATTCCTAACTTTGAAAGCGATTTTTTCACTCCCTGTATCATGAATCGCGATTTCGATTTTTAAAGTGGATACATCAATCTTACGTCTTGAAAAATCTCAAAAATGAAAATTTTCCATCCAAAAACCTCGAAGTTATTCTTGTTTCAGCGGAGCTCAATTCTCGATTTTTTTTTCGAATTTTCCCGCTCAGAGAGAATTTTCCAACCAAAGCTGAAAAATGTTACATCAAAATAACTCGAAATTTTCAAAGGAATCTATTTCTGCAATAAGAAAATGGTGTTCTAATTTGAAAAACGGAAGTTGACGTCATTTCCGGTAAAACCGGAGGTGCTCATGCCTTGAAAATATTTTAGATTTCATCAGCATCGTGAAATACTTATAAGTGATGAATTTCATGAAAATACGTTTAGTAGTTTCCTGTATAAATATGAGTAAGGTTCCTCGTAAAAGATCAACTCGTAGAAATTAATGACATATGATCTTTTTCTAAATATTCCTGCATGAAAGTAGAGTATTCCCTGTATATATTCTGGTTTTTAATAAGTTTACGTTCAAGGGATAAAAACGACGTAGTGCGAGAGAATATGTGTCACCGAAAGAAAGTGTTGACTGATCAGGTTTAAATGGTAATGCCACAGTGTACCGTCCAGATGTATTTCTAGAATAGTTCTGAGCGTATAAGTTCTCACAAAATTGATCTTCTGGTGATACAATGACATTCTCTGAAACTTCTTCAAGTTCCCAAAATCTTTTCAACGAGGAGTTTAAACCTGATTCAGACAATGACAAATGAAAATTGTTTACTGATATGTTAGGTGATTGAATCTTTCCCATGAAAACCCAACCAGATACTGTCTCAAGTACAGTTGGCTCTAAACCGTTACCCTCGATACGACCCGGTCGAATTATTAAAGAGAATATATCCGCTCCGAGGAGAAGGTCTATTGATTTCGGAATGGAAAAGTTCGGATCTGCTAACTCTTGTTATGGACACAATTCCAAAACGAATAATTTACGAAAGAACTCGGCATTTCCGCACAAATCTTCGGAATCACGACGGCATCGAATGTAAATGATGGATTTACATTTACATTTACAGGTCAAAACCTGATGGACGAATAGTACATTCAGTGCTGCAATTAGCAGAAGATGAGCTTTCACAAATTCCATTTATCGAAAATGAAGCATCACAAATTTTCAAGCCTAATCTATTTACACACGATTGAGTTATAATATTTATTTGAGAGCCTCCATCTAACAGAACTCGGACCTTCTGATATCTACCCCAAGCATCACGAATTTCGACCTCAGCGGTTGCCAAGAGAACGGTAGAATTTGAAGAAACATTGGTTAAAACTTGAGCTGAGCCTGAATCCGATGAATTTGCAGCATTGAAATGAAACGTCTCTGATGAAGAATCATTCTCCGCATTATTGCGCATGTGCAACAGGGTATGATGCTTTCCGTTGCAAACACGACAATTTGACTTTGAAGAACAATTGTTAATCTTATGTCCAGAATGGAGGCAATTGATACACCAATTTTGTTCTTTACAATCTTGAACCGATCTTGAACAGTTTGTTCCAAAATGATGGACATTTGTAAATACTATGAGCTAACTTGCAATAATTACAGGTTAAACGTTTCTTGAATGATTCAGTTTCCGTTTGAACGAGAAGAGTCGAATTTCTTTTTATTCATTGAGAGAGAACTAGATTTCAAAACTTGAGAATTCGAAACTGAATGAGTTTTCGACGGAAGAGAAAGAGCTACTGCCTCCAAGGCTATACACTGATTTGTCAGGAAATTTCGCAAATTGACAAACGACGGAATATCTGTTGAACATTCTTGTAATTCAAAACGTTTGATCGTTGCTGAATCTAATTTCTGAATGAGAATGTGAAATAAAACAAAGTCCCACTGGTCAACGAGTAAACCTAAATTCCTTAATACCGATAAGTTTTCCGCAAAAACTTCTAGAATTCGCCTAAGGTCTTTAGCTGAATCACCCTGTAGCTTTGGAACATTACAGATTTCCTTCCAACACGTATTAGCGAGAAGTCTTTATTTTGATATCTTTCCGCCAATGTCTGAAAAGCGCTTTCATAATTTTCAGCAGTCAATGGAAATCCTTTAACTAAATTTAAAGCATGAGAAGAAAGTGAACTAAGGAGGTATTGAAACTTTTCTATTTGACTCAAGTTAGAATTTTCATGTACCAAACTTTGGAACATATCGAAAAAGTAGCCACTCTTTATAATTCCCATTGAAAATGGGCAATACTATCTTTGGAAGTTTAACATTTGGCGAACTAATAGAGCAACTGTCTTGGTTTTTTACTGGAATGTTTACTACAGGAAATAAATTAACATAAGTTGTTCTGATGGTGTAATAATTATCCATAAAGGCTGTTCGAATAACCTTCTCAGTGTTCAATTCGGGTTCTTCGGAAGATACTATCATAGAGACAATAGACGTATGTAAATTTTGAAAGTCCACGAGAATATCGTCAAGTATTTCACATCTTAATTTGAATCTAACATGGAGACTTTCATCAGTGACAGCGAATTGTGCTAAATTGAGAATTTCCTCGAGATCATCAATAACAATTTGACGACGAGCTTTGAGTTGTTTCAATTTTGTCGCCATTATTATTATTCAAGGTATACTGCAGAAAACAATATGAATTTCGTTTTGAGTAATTTCGAAAAAAGAGTAAATAGACTAACCGATTGAAAAGAACTAAATTAATTAATAAAGCAAATAATTAAGATTGAATCTATTAAATTGAAAATCGAGTTGAAAATAAACAAATGAAAATAATGAAATGTAAATAAACAAAAACAAGAATGTCAATCTTTGTTTATGTTTTGAATCAAGGTTATGAGCATAGATGAGAAAAACAAATGAAAGGTAATGAAAGCTAAATTCTTTTAACATGCGCAGATATTAAAGGATTTATGAATGTGTTCGATATCTTATCAAGTTTTCGAGGTTAGATGAACATTGACCGAATGAAATAAATGCAAATGAAAAAAACGAAATGAAAAAATTCCAAAATGCTTGATCGCAATAATTTTGAAAACGCGGTTCGAAAATATGCGGCTCAAGAAGGACCAAAATGGCACGACACGGCCTTTGAAATTAATGAAAAGGAAAAAGAAATTAACAATGAAATTCCGGTGAGAAAAAATGACTCGAAAAGAAAATTCGAAATGTTGGAGTATCGACCTCTGCGTACCTGTTGGTTTTACAGCACGGTTGAATCAATGTGTCACTCACGAGCGAGAAATAGTCACCTTTTCACTGGCGTTCGAACTTGTAGAATTAACGAGAAAATTCGACAGAAACGAAGAAACAGTCTTGCACTGCATCGAACGAGCGTCGACGTGTGTATTCGAATTACGACTCCTTCCGTCTGGCACTGTCATATGCTCCAACATATGTCCATACGTAAATATACGTCCATAGAGAAAGAAATGAACATACGTGGGCCGCACGAAACGAACAAGCATTTTGGAACAGAAAATAAATGAACTTAACTAACAATAACGAGTTGCAGTAACATCTGTCATATTGACTTTTTGAAGATTGATAATTTTCGAAAGGTTTTTTACTTTTCCTCCTTGATAAAGATAGAAGATGTCTATCGAAACGTCGGAAAACATTACATCCACAATAGATGATGGTAATAGCCCAAATAATCATTCAATACGAGCTCCATCATCAACAATATCTCGTCATCAACTAGTCTATGTATGGAATAAATCTTGAACACGACATGGGAGAAAAAAATGGCGTTGCATAGATAACATGAAAGTTTATGCTCATCAAAGAATAGTTTCTTATTCATCACCAGGTAGTCTGAGATCTGATAAAATCCGTTTTCACTGGGTACTGAGAATTCCTAATTTACCGATCCGCTTTGGAAATGTCTCTGCCGCTCGTCGAAGAAAAACGTGACCACCTTTGTAGTAGGCGAGTTCCCACCCCCTGCTGGGTACGTCAGACCCATGTGTGGCGGTTCGTGTTATTTTTTGTGTCATCTCGAAAGTATTCATTTTTTCAATAATGGCATCAACAAGTAGAGAAAACCGTCGTCTACTGACTGAGGTAGAATTACAGTTGGAAGCACACAAAAAATGAGACAATGAATCGGAAAACGAGATAGTTGAGGATAGTTTTGGAGATTATGATTCTGAGGAAGATCACGTTGAAGAATAGCTTTCAGACACCAGCAGTGAACAAATTGAAGAAGAAATAATAGAGAAATCAGAAAGGAATATTTTCAATTAACGTGGGAAAAATTATCATTGTTGGGGCACAGAAGCACTATCAAGACATGCTCGTATAAGAATAGAAAACATGATTTAGCATTTGGCTGGACCAAGAGGAAAAACCAAAAGCGTTCAGTCTCCAGAACATGCGCGAAGTTCAACAATCAAATGATAAGTTTTTTAGTTTTATATATAAATGAAGGAATAGTTCGTAAATGCAACTATTGTGAAAATATGAGTAACACAAAACCTACAAATTACAATTAATTAAGACGAAATAAAATTTTAACCATCCATTAATTATAGACGCTATATCAAGCAACCTTAAGGAATATAATTTTTAGCATTCTCTAGATAAAATGTTCGTTGAAAGCAGACATTTAGGAAATTACCCAATCTCAATGAAATTTAAGACATGAACCTATTTAATGAAATGAAGTTATCTATCATACGATGGTCTCTTCCACTCAGATCTTACTCAATCCAAACCTAATATTAAACTAAATTTCTATCTTTGCTTACAGATTGAATTATTCTTCTGAAATCCAAACTCAACGAATTGAAATTTTCAGTTTGTGGGTTCTTCCCCCTTGATTGGACGCTTTTATATTCCGTGAGTATTTCATTAAATTGGTTTCTCTATTTCAGTATCGTAATGGGTTCAACACAGTACTAAAAACAGTGCTTTAATGAACTCATTACAGCATTGTTTTTAGTTATACAGGGTGCTCGGCACATGGACCGTCAAATTTTTAGGGGTGTTGGTAGGGTCATTTGCTACCTTTTCAGTCTTGGAACCTGGGTCCTTAGTATTACGGTTACGGAGGTATGATTTTTTCATTAGGTTTTTCTAAATCACCCAAAATGTACCCTTCGAAGCCCCATACCTTTTTTTGCGTGTGCTTTTACATGCATTTTTTTTATTGTATTAAATCTACATGAGTGTGTGTTAAAAAAAACGTATTTATTGTTACAAATAACACCACAAAATTAACATGTGGGCCTTTTATTAAAAAAAAAATATGACAGTATGAAAACATCTCCATCCCTATTGAAATTGAAACTCAAAGAGCAACGACATGAATGCTTGTAGTTGGATTTCCTTCAAAGGCTTGAAGTATTTGATCGTAAACTGCTACATGGTGTTGCCTCACATTGACCCGAGGCTCTTGAAAATTCAAGTTTTCAGTCTCTCTTAATCGTCGATAAGTCGTCGAGAATGTTTCGTGGTGGGGTAATCAGGAAATTTGGCTTGATAAATCCTTTGAGGTGCACGACCAATACCATCGGCCTTGCCATATGCCATCACCATATCAGCATACTCAGCGTTGGTGAAATGAGGCATATGAACAACCAAAATTAAAACAACAGTAGCAAAAAGTCGATAAAAGTAACAAAAACAAAAAAATACAAATTTAAAAAACTGACACAGACACTTCCAACAGCAGAGACAGTTAAATCTCGAATGACGGTAGGGTCAAGTCAGCGGCGACTTACCCAATCCAACCTAAGGACAGAAATAGTAATAATAATTCACACGCGTCTGAAACGGGCAGGTAAAATTTCCTTGCTCACTGTGTTGTGTCGAAATCCGTACTTTTATTTAGGTGCGACTTTCTTCACTCTTCTGACTAAAACCTTATTTGCAGTATTATTTTTTTTAATTGACTTACGTAAATAGCATATGGTTAGCAACGTTATAAACCAAAGAACATTTTGAAATAAAACTAAGTTTGTAAAAGCTGTAATTTTCTTTTAAATTTCAATAGGAGTGGAGATGTTTTCATACTTTCATAATGTTTTTTTAATAAAAGGCCCACGTGTTAATTTTATGGTGTTATCTGTAACAATAAATACATTTTTTTCAAACACACAATCATGTAGACTTAATACAATAAAAAAATGCATGTAAAGGCACACGCAAAAAAAGGTATGGGGCTTCGAAGGGTAGATTTTGGGTAATTTAGAAAAACCTAATAAAAAAATCATACCTCCGTAACCGTAATACTGAGGACCCAGGTTCAGACTGAAAATGTAGCAAATGACCCTACCAACGTCCCAAAAAATTTGACGTTCCATGTGCCGAACACCCTGTATTTTTCGATTTGTGGTTGACAACACTGATATCCTATCCTTTCGAATGTCAACACCCGTCCATTGCATGTCAATTGTCAATATTAAACCATGTAGAGATTTGAACGCCCTATTCAAATTCTATAATCTGTCAATTTTCGTATAAGTCACACCAACTGCGAATATAAAATAGAAAAGGCACTAGGAGGTATAACCTGAATTTTTCATTGAATTCCAATAAATTTCTCACAATTCTTGACTGAAATAGAGAAAATACTGTCTGATACTCATGGCAGAAAGCAATTCCAACACTCATGCGTTCAAAAACTAGCTCCTTCTGTCTCTCGTTTTCGAATTTCGCATTCGTGTTGGAATTGGTGCTCATTTTGCAACTTGTTTTGCAATATACTATTCAAGGCAGTTAGTCCAAATAATATGCTTTGTTATCTTATAATTATTTTGCTGTAAATGCACAATTAATTGATTCCATTGGACTTCTGTGTTCGTATAACACTATTTTGCTCTTCATTCATTATTCATTCTGGTTTTATCTTCGGAATAACTAAAGGTCTGCCTTTTAATGTTTCAGATGATTGCTGGAATAACAACCTACCTAGTATATTTGATTCAATTCAGGAAATGGAGCAGAGTAGAAGATAATGGGGTCGATTGAAATCTTGGATAAAAAGTTCAACAATTTATATTTCATTAAATGGAAATGAAATATAATTTACGCAAGCATTTACATATAGAGATTCAAGTGGAGGAATATAAGACAACTTGTATAATCTTTCAGATGAAAATGATCTGATCTTATTATATATTCTTTTCAATACACATTTCTGAGTGATAAAAAACACTGTTGAATTCTTCTCTCTAACTAATTGAATAATATCTCAAAATGGATTCTATTAAAGAGGAATATAAAATCGGTAATTTTATGTTGAGAATATCACAAAGTTGATATAGTCTATAAACCTACATTTTCATTTCTTTATTGATGTTACTGCAATGAGCACCTCATCTCAGATGTTGGTCTATAATAACATAAAAATATCTAATATCATCTACGTTTTCTATCAGTTCACATGAGCAGTCTGAATTCAGACAGTCTCCACTATGTATTTTCCAAAATATATTTAGTGCTCTGTCAACAGCTGAGATTAAGAATATAATATATGTAGTATTTAAAACATTTATATCTAAGGAGGTTGTAATTCAACCAACTATACAAATTTTTCATATCCTGTTCAGCTTATCAGAACACTTCATTCCAAGTTGACTCTGGGAATGACAGAACAGTATGATCAGTGTATGCAATTATTTGAGCATTTTTAAAATCGAACAAATATCGTTTACGTAGACTGAAAACAGTGTGGGCTCAAGGACATTACCTATTGTGGAGTTTCTCCCATAGCCATAGGTATCTTCGATTTCACTCGTTGTGTCCTGTCCGATAATTCTGTGCTTTACAGGGTTTTCACGAGGAACCTCACCCATATTTATACGGGAAACTAAGCACTTATAAGTATTTCACGATGCTTATGAAATCTAAAATATTTTCAAGACATGAGCACCTCCGGTTTTTCCGGAAATGACGTCAATTTCCGTTCTTCAAATTAGAGCACCATTTTCTTATTGCAGAAATAGGTTCCTTAGAAAATTTCAAGTTATTTTGATGTAACATTTTTCAGTTTTGGTTGGAAAATTCTCTCTGAGCGAAAAATTCGAAAAAAAAATCGAAAATAGAGCTCCGCTGAAACAAGAATAACTTTTTTATAATAATAATAAGTTTTTAGATGGAAAATTTTCATTTTTAGGATTTTTCAAGATGAAAGATTGATGTATCCACTTTAAAAATCGAAATCGCGATTCATAATACAGGGGGTGAAAAAATTGCTTTCAAAGTTGGGAAAGACAAAATCGTGAAAAATCAATTTTTTCAAATTAGAACCCCATTTTTTTATGGCAGATATTGCCCTAAAGTGGATATTTTCTGAGTTATTCACAAAAAAACCTGTTTTTCGTCTTGAATTTTCAGCTATTTCTCTTCCCTTAACGCCAAAAACATGAAATTTTCAGGAACCGTTATTTGATCCATGCTGTAGATTTTTCACTCCTTCTTGAAACCGACTTCAAGTTACTATTAGGAGAACCATGGCAAACTCTCGCAATTATAACTAGAAAAGATCCTCAAAGTTTTGACTGTTAATTTCTAGACATTTATTTATATGTCTAGGAATGCTTCTCGTGCGTTGTTCTTCTTATTTCATCGGGAGGAAGAGATCTGCAAAAGTGTTTAAAAACCAAATTGAGTTTCAAAACTACGAACCTAAAAATCTAAACAAACCTGAACGCATTTCTGACTCGTTCTATGCAGTCCTCTTTATCAGTCAGGGGAGTTGAGTAGACTATATTTTTTATCCTACCCCAAACATAATAGTCTAAAGGAGTTAAATCGAGAGAACGTGGTGGCCAAAGATGTGGACCATTGTTCGCCAACCATCTCTCTTCAAAAAGCCTGTATAGGATATTTGACACATTGAGTGAATTGTGTGGAGGTGCTCCATCTTGTTGATACCATAAGTCATTCTGGTTCTGTACTAGCGGCTCAATTATTTGAGTCAATATCTCATAATATCTATCTCCTATGGGAGAATATTCTTTAAATAATGCAAACATGTGTAGTGTTCTATCTTACCAGTTGAAGTCCCATCATGAATGTGAACATCGAGAATTGCATTATTTTAGATGGCGCAACAAAACATTGAAACTCCAGATCTCTTGAAAGTTCCATTGTCTGAAGTGGTGGTTGTTCTCTTCATCCCAATAATGACTGTTATGCTTATTGAAAGAACCATTCTTTGTGAATTTAGATTCATCTGTCCAAATTATACAGTCCAAAAAAGTTTCATTCTCTTGAAATCGAATCATCATAGCTTCGCAAAACTCTGTTCTCCTGACGAAATCAGTTTCCCTCAAATGCTGTACCCTATTGAATTTATATGGGTGAATTTTATGTTTTTTTAATATTCTCCAAACACTCGATTGAGATAATCCCAGAGTAATCTCGGCATCTCTTAGAGAATTTTGAGGATTCACACGAAAATATGCAAGAACTGTAATTTCGCTGTTCTCATCTTCTACACTTTTTTCTCTGTGTATACTTTTCCTAACGAAAGATCCGACATTTCTCAAGTTTGTCATGGTTCTGTTAATGGTATCTCTCGTTGATCTGGGTCGGTCAGGAAACCTCTCAATAAACAGTCGAATCGTTCTATCTACAACTTTATTACATTCTCCATGAAGTAGAATGAGATTTAAATAATCTTCATTGGTAAAATTAGGCATAGTGATCGATTCTATAACTAAATAGGAATTATCACCAAATTAATAGTAAACACAAAATGCTACTGAATAAAGAGGAATTTGGCAGATGTAATTAATGATATCTATCATTAAAAAAAAAAAAGAATGTAAAACATGGTAAGTTTCTGCATATTTTTCATAAGGAATTATTTATTTATCACGGGAAAGAAAACCGATGGCCGATTAGTTGAAATAAAGAGGTTTCCGAATCCAAATTCGCCATCTATTTAGGAGCAACCTGTAACTTTTTTCTCTTGCATATGAGGGTAGTAAAATCTAAAACATGGTTTAAGTAACAGTTCCTGAAAATTTCATCTTTTTGGCGTGAAGGGAAAAGAAATAGCTGAAAATTCAAGACGAAAAACAGTTTTTTGTGATTAACTCAGAAAATATCCACTTAAGGGCAAGGGTGTGATGCATATACTCACATTATTTTTCAACGTAAATTCAATATCTGCCATAAAAAAATGGGGTTCTAATTTGAAAAAATTGATTTTTCACGATTTTGTCATTCCTAACTTTGAAAGCGATTTTTTCACTCCCTGTATCATGAATCGCGATTTCGATTTTTAAAGTGGATACATCAATCTTACGTCTTGAAAAATCTCAAAAATGAAAATTTTCCATCCAAAAACCTCGAAGTTATTCTTGTTTCAGCGGAGCTCTATTCTCGATTTTTTTTTCGAATTTTCCCGCTCAGAGAGAATTTTCCAACCAAAGCTGAAAAATGTTACATCAAAATAACTCGAAATTTTCAAAGGAATCTATTTCTGCAATAAGAAAATGGTGTTCTAATTTGAAAAACGGAAGTTGACGTCATTTCCGGTAAAACCGGAGGTGCTCATGCCTTGAAAATATTTTAGATTTCATCAGCATCGTGAAATACTTATAAGTGATGAATTTCATGAAAATACGTTTAGTAGTTTCCTGTATAAATATGAGTAAGGTTCCTCGTAAAAGATCCTGTATTAAGTGTACCAACTCCTCAGAATGTAAAAGGACTACGTGGATTTATAGGTACTACCTCATAGTATAGAGGCTCTGTTTCTGATTTCTCTACTATCATAGAGCCATTAACTCAGCTCACTAAACGAAATGCGAAGTGGATTTGGTCGGATGACTGTGAGCTGGCTTTTAATCTTATTAGAGAAAAGCTTTCCTCTGCTCCAGTATTGACATGTCCGGACTTCGAAAAACAGTTCATTCTTCAGACTGATGTATCAGCTAATGGCATTGGAGCGGTTCTGAGTCAAGATTTCTATGATCGAGAACGCGTCATTTGTGATCTATCAAGATCTTTATCACGGCAGGAGCGTAATTATTCAACTACAGAGAGAGAATGTCTGGCTGTTATTCGGGAAGTTGAGAAATTGCGTCATTATTTCAAGGGAACATTTTTTGATATCATTACTGATCACCATTCTTTGTTGCGGCCTAACAACTTGAAGGATCCACAGGGATGTCTTGCCAGATGAAGTCTGAGATTGATGCCTATCACTTATGATATGGTTCACGGGAAGGGTAAACATAATGTAGTCTCTGATATGTTATCAAGATCTGTTTCTGTAGCTGTGGGTGTCATTTCCGGGGAGGAGCGAGTGCATTACAGAGACTTTCTCAATTCTTCTGATGCTTGATATGGACCATGTTGAAACGATTGCAAAAACAACCTGAGAAATATCCTTCGTGGCGACTAGAAGATGAAGTATGTTGATCCAGTTTCTCCCTTCGGTATTACTGAATCTAACAACTAGAAGATGGTGGTTCCTAAGCATTTCAGACAAGCTTTAATTCGACAGAATCATCATTCGGTCATTGTGGTATCTACAAAACATACTGGAGGGTACGTCAAAAGTACTATTAGCCAAAGATGACAGATGATTTATTACGATTTGTGAAGAATTGTCAAATTTGTGTGAGGTCCAAACCAGAAAATCAATCACCTGCTGGTTTCATGGGGAAAAGACCTGAGGTCGCTGAACCTTGGGAAATGATTAGCTTGGATTTTGTTGGCCCACTTCCTTCCTCGCATCGTTATATATACATATTGGTTATTGCTGATTATTTTCCTGAGTTTGTGCTTCCTATACTCATATGCTCAGCAAATTCTAAAATACTATCTAAGATTTTGAAAGAGCAAATATTCATGATGTTCGGAGTCCTTAGGTTTATTATAGCTGATAATAGAGTGGGAATGCAGAGTAAAGAGTTTAAATTCTTATGTCAGAAATATAGCGTCGATATTATTTTCACCCCTCTGTATAGTCCTTATTGGGACCCATCGGAAAGAAGCAATGGTGTTGTGAAGACTATGCTCCGCTGTTATGTGAAGAAAAATCATAAATCTTGGAGTGACCATATTGCTGGTATTGGTTGCGCTATTCGCACTGAACGATAGGAATACATACTTTTTTGAAGATGTTAAGAAACGTTCGTTTAGGGCTCAAGAAATAAATCGTCAGCGATATAGGAATATAGAAATGTTCAATTTCAGGTGGGAGATCGTGTCATGTTGAAAAATAAAGCTATAATATCTGATGCTACTAAGGACTATACCGCTAAATTGGGTCCGAGATTTAATGATCCATATAAGGTGACTAAGGCCAGTCCTACATTGGAAGCGGAATTTCTCCAGACCAGACAGTCTGGCGGGTCTGGCTGGGTCTTGAGGAAACAAAAACAAAGAAAACGTACTTTCCTCCTACATTGGAGGCAGTGTTCGATCTGGTCTGGACTGCTCTGAAGAGAATGAAATCGGGTCGGGCTGGCTGGCCAGACCAAATCCGCTTCCAATGTATAACTGGCCTAAACGAGTAGGTTACGGTGCTTACCGATTAGAGGATGATAGTGGTCAGGATAAAGGAATTTGGCACATCAAAGATTTGAAACTCTACATAACAGATCATGTTGCATGATTCCACGTTTCTTTGGGTTGAGTCATAAATGCTCTTAATGTTTTGGTTTTATCTTTGGCTGACAGTCAATGATTTGGATGATGGAGAGCCTGATCGTCAACAACCTTCCTATGTTTGCTTCCTGGGGAGGAGAAGGGGGATTTATCTGGGTTCAATTTGCTCAAGTAGTTTTCTTTTTTTATTTTCAGCGCTTTCAATCTACTCAATTAGATTTCTGTTTCATTTCCTGATTTGAAAAAGGAATCTGTTCTGCATAAGAAATAATATGCAATTGAAAATTTATTTAAAATACAGATGTCACTTCTATGTAGCATCGGTGTTGGTGGCATATGTATAATTTCAGTTTCCTCATCAATGAAGATACTTCTTTAGAGAAAGTTTTTTGGATAATTGATTACCTTGCCTTTTTTTTGTCAGTAAACGAATTCGTTAAACGGATTTTTCCATATGAAAATCTGTTTCATTTGTTTAATTATTTGCACTTGTATCTTTCAATTGAAATGAAATAATTTCTTTATTGGATCTGGCAACAACAGAATCTTTTTATCAACAGCCCGAACAACATCTTGTGAGTGTTAAAATTTACCGAGTTCTATTGTTTACAAGAGATTATTTAATTTTTGCAGAGGGTTTTCACTTCACTTCGCTATACTCAATGTAATTCCATTCTGTTCTACCTTACCTTATAACATTGTTATCTCTGCGTTGGAATTACATTGTCGTATCTACCTCATATGATCGAAGTGTTTGAAAATTAGAAGCTGTGAGGAGAGTAATTGCAGTTGAGGATTGTTTGATCATCGTAATGAAAAATTCTGCTGATTCTAGAAGCCTGAGACCCTGGCCTTGACCGATAGCAACGTAAAGAAAAATCTTTGCCTTGGAAGCCTGAATACCCAGTTATATTATTTCAAAATCAGGAAAGGAAAGGTCAGATCTTTCTAATTATGACGGAACCAACATATCATCGATTTCATTGGGTTTTTTTAAATTTCAATTTACGATATCTCAACTGACAGAGATAATTGTCATACACATGTTTTTTATTATTATTATAAATTGTTGCCTACATTATCGCTACGCACATTTTATATTTCGAATTATATTTGTGAACTATATGCTTGCGTGCGCACGACAGTATACAGGGCCTGCCAGATAAAGTGTGTTGATTGAATACCTTTCATATTATTAGTTGTTTTTAAACGTTATTTAGGTGACTTCATATTCCTATTATCTGAACGAGGGGGGTGTGACATTATTTTATATCACGTGGCGTCCATAACTAATTAAAAAAATAAATGAATAAATATTAAGAGCTAGTTGGAGCGTACCTCTCACTGTATAAAAGAAAAACAACTGGTGATATGTTTATTGTCAAAATTTCTCACCATGGGGATCTGGGGGTTAAACCACTCCCGAAATGAGATATATGAGAAGTCCAACCTGAAGGAGACCGTTTTTCCGAATGAATTTGATATATAACATAGCCCTTAGAATTTGCAACCGAATTTTGTTTTGTCAAGATTTCTTACCATGGAGCTTTGGGGGCGAAACCACCCTCAAAATGACATCTTTGGGAATTTCGACCTGAAGAAGATCGTGTTTCCGAGTGCATATGATACGTAATATAGCTCTTGGAATTTTCCACCGAATTGTCAAAATTTCTTACCATTTGGTGGTGAATCCACCCCCGAAATAAGATTTTCACGAATTTCGACCTAAAGGAGATCGTGCTTCCGAATGAAACTAATAAATAACATACTTGGTGGAATTCGCCACCGGATGTTTTTTGTAAAAATCGTACCATGGGGATTTGGGGGTGAAACCACCCCCGAAATGAGATTTTTGCGAATTTCGACCTGGAGGAGATCGTGTTTCCGAATGAATTTGATACATAACATGGCTCTAGGAATTTGCCACCGAATGTTTTCTGTCGAAATTAACCATGGGGATTTGGGGGTGAAACCACCTCTGAAATGAGATTTTTCGGAATTTCGAACAGAAGGAGATCGTGTTTCCGATTGAATTCGCCACACAATATTTTCTGTCGAAATTTCTTATCATTGGGATTTTTCGGTCAAACAACCCCCGAAATATTTTTAGGAATTTCGACATAAAGGAGATCTTGCTTCAGAATGAAACTAATAAATAACATACCTGTTTGAATTTGCCATCGAATGTTTTTCGTCAAGATTTCTTACCATAAGAATTTAGAGTTTGACAACTAAACAACTAAAGATTTGTGAGAATTTCGACCTGAAGGCGATCGTGTTTTCGGATAAAACTTAAATATAGCGTGGCTCATAGAATCTGGCACCGAATGTTTTTTGTCAAAATTTCTTACCATAGGGATTTGAGGATGGAACCACTCCCGAAATGAGATTTTAGGGACAAACATTATTCAGTTACTTTCGTATCCTGTTCCTCAAAACGGTTGGACATTCTTAATGGCATCACTAAGGGTGAAAAAGCTTTCAAAAATCTGATGAGCTTTGAATTTCGATTCGAAATCAGTGGAGAAAAGGACATTCACAAAATTCCGAGGCAAAACTTTTATGGCGGAACCACTTAGTGAAGGGAGGTTCAGAATTTACACCCGTCGTTTGATTAGACTAGATTAGATTAGAAAAAGGAGAAGGTTCTCTGCTCGATGAATCAATAAGTGTGTCATCAGTTGAAGGCTTTTCAGGTAAATTATTATTTTCTTCAATTTCATGTGGAGCTTCAAATGCCAACTAACTTGGACCTGGATTTATAAGTGAAGATGTTGAATTACTCTCTTTCAGTTTGCAATGAGAATTATTTTCCTCATTTTCATGAAAGACTTAATTTTCCGAACAGTTTGGAGTTGATGATATGCAACTTTCATCAAGTTGAAAACTACCATTATTTGAATACTTTTTCTGGTCGAGAAGAAACATTGGATTATGGTCAGTTGATTTTACAATTTGTTACGATAATTTGAAATTGACTGATCGGGTTTATTACCTACGAACCGCTTTGGTATATGGTAACAATTACAATCTACTGCTGATGCAGGGTTTCCGCAACTAACTCAGTGGAGATGGGTGGGGTTCACTCTAAATACGGTGGATATATCAATGGGCGCCAGGCAAATTTTTCCTATTTTGAAACCCTCAAGTTGGAAGTAATGGTCCCCAAATCAACCAAAAGGAAAATTATATGAAATACTAACTAATCCTAGTAGATATGTATAATGTTCCAAATATACAGTTACATAACAAAGAAAAGGAAAATAACGATATTTCTAGGATCTTATGAATCCGAAATATGGTGCTGATCGATGTTCAAGGATACAAATAATCAAAATATGTAAATCGTGAATTGAAAAATAAATCTAATCTGAACCAATAATTGAGACGCCTCGCATGAGCTCAGGCGCAGCACGTATATATCGTATACAGGGTGAGTCTTTGACCACTGCGTTAATTTCAACCTTAGATTCTTGACGTCAAAAGAAACATTTTCTTCCTATAACATTTTTCCAAATTTGGCCCCGTTCAAAAGATATGGGGTGTTGAAATTTCATAAAAAAATTGCATTTTCACCTGTAATATTCAAACGACAATATCAATTGAAATGATCTCTTCTAGAAGGTTTTTGATAACACTCGTGCATATTTTGGCATCAATAGATTTATTCCACTTCTGGTGGGTTTCTCACTACTACTCTACAGATTGGTTAAATTGCATGAAAAACAAATATCGCTTGAACTAAAGGTCCGTATCTCGTACTTCCTAGAATCATTAGTCTTTTTGCATATAAAATCATTGTTAAGATTTGTAACGGTCATGTAGTACCCTAATTAGAATTTCCAAAGAGGTACCTTCGATATGAATTTATGACCGGATGACCAAGTAATAGTTCCTTTGTATTTGTACCTTTGTTGAATGCGGGATTTCCGTCTCGGTATTTACTGGAAAACCCAGAATTATATGTTAGGCACTGTCATCTTTGGTAAAACCGTTTTACGCCCCCTTTTGCAGAAGGGGAACTTGTATATATTTGAAAGTTTGGTTTAATTTAACCAGTCAACATAAATAGAACTAAGGTTAAGACTTAGAGAAATATTTACAACATTTCTAGTGAGTGTGTTGGCTCATTGTGGTCGTAAGAGGAGGTTATGTGTGCCGCCCAGACATCCGAGGTGTACATAGTATAAATAAACCTTTAAGTTTTACAACCTCTTTTTAATTAAAGGATTTTTTCATTAATTTGGTAAATCCAGTCCAAGAAGAAACTGTATTACCAGTCTCCGGTCCACAAATCCTCAGAGACTCTGTCAGTCTGTCGATTTCGGAGTTACGAGAAAACATTTGGTCCTTCGAGTCGGATCGAGCAGCGTATCCGGGTGAATTTTGGTGAGCAGCTTCAAGGTGCACGAGCAGAAGCAGCCACGAGGTGCACGAGCAGGAAGTAAACAAGAAGTCCCAGGAATTCGGGGATCAAGAAAGCCTGAATAGTGAATCTAGTGAAGTGAAGTGTGTGGTTTAAGTGGATCACAGGAATCTTCAAACGAGGTAACAGATAAGTCCGAATTTTATTGTTATAGAATTGTTTCGATTTCTGTCACTCGCCAAGCACTAGTTTCGTTAATAACGTTGTTAAGTCCATTCAAATCATTCACGATGAATACTTCAGAATTAACTGCTTTGAAGCGTCAAAGAGCTTCTATCAAAACTAAATTAACAATGTTCAAAAAATATCTCGATGAAAACGCAGATAACGTTTCTGAAATAAAAGTTAGGTTCAGAAAGGCGGAACCATTGCTGGACCAGTTTGAGAAGGTCCAGGATGAAATTGATCAGTTGGAAGTTTCTGATGAATATGAGAATTTTGCAAATTCGTATTTTGCAACAATAACGAGAGCCGATTCTATGATAGAAATGAAAAGAAATCTTCAAATAATGCCAACGCGATTCGTTTGCCCAAAATAGACTTAGTGTCATTCGACGGGAAGTATGAAAATTGGATGGGATTTTACAACTCCTTTAATTCGATAGTTCATGATAATGCCGATTTAAGCAACATTCAAAAACTACATTATCTTAGGTCGTGTTTAAAGTATGAAGCTGCTGCGGTGATTAATGCATAAGAGTCATCGGAAGAAAATTATGAAGTAGCTTGAATTTGATTAACGAACGTTTCAATCAAAAACGAATAATTGTTCAGAATCATGTTTCACAGTTAATGCAGTTGAAATGTATATCGGGAGATTCAAGTGATGAGCTCAGGAAATTAGTAGATTCAATTCGTACTCATTTGAGAGCCTTATGTTCATTAGGCGAACCAGTTTCTTCTTGGGACACTTTGTTGATTTATATAATAAGTCAAAAAATCGACAAGCGTACGCATAAAGACTGGGAGGAATCCATTTCGGGAGCGGATATGCCGAAATTCGAAGCGTTCATGGGTTTTCTCGAGAAAAGATGCCAAATTCTGGAGGTGGCATCGATGAATATATCGACAAATAGGAAAGCGTCGCCTTTAAGAAGGGATTAGACAGCGCCAGATCCGCAACAAAGAGCATACTTTCACGGCAATGGAAAGTTATGATAAATGCACGATATGCAAAGGAAAACACGAGATAGCTAAATGTGATGTTTTTCAAAATTTGGGAATCGGTAAAGAAAGGAGAAGATTATGTTTGCTAAACTTTGTTTTAACTGTTTTAAAAGGGGACATTCAAGTAGAGATTGTAGATTGAGTGGGTGTGATCAATGTGGGAAAAAGCATCATAACTTATTACATGTTGAAAATAAGTTGAAGGACGAAACCCAGATATCAGGCGGAACATCTGAAAATGTTAAGGCCCATCAGGCAATGCTCTCCTCGCAAATTTTATTGTCTACCGCGATTGTAAAAATAAAGACCAGAAATGGGCGAATGATTGATGCTCGAGTTTTATTAGACAGTGGTTCGCAGTCTAATTTCATGACTGAAGAATTTGCAAAACATTTAGACTTACCTACTAAGAAACTAGATATACCGGTTGAAGGTTTAAATCAAATCGAAACTCGAATCAAACATTCGCTTAAGGCTGAAATCAGTTCGAGAAGTAAGATGTATGCGGAAAATGTAGAGTTCTTGATTATTCCTCAAATTTGTAGTTACCTTCCGAATCAATTTGTTGATCCAGTACAGTTGAACATTCCATCGAAAATATCGTTAGCTGATCCGAAATTTCACGAGCCGCGGTCGATAGACGCTTTATTAGGGGCCGAGATATTTTACGATCTCTTGTGTATTGGTCAAATAGATATAGCGGGACATCGGGCGAAACTTCAAAAGACAAAATTGGGATGGATTGTTTCTGGGAAATTGGAAGCTAAAGAAAGAAAATCGTTGAGCAACTGTATGGTAACCTACAATACATTGCATAAATATCTTGCTAAATTTTGGGAAGTAGAAGAAATGGAAACAGACCGTTTTTTGTCTGAAGAAGAAAATCAGGTGGAAGAATATTTTAAATCGCATACGATTCGAGATTCAACGGGTAGATATGTAGTACGATTGCCGTTTAAAGATAAAATCAATAATTTAGGAGAATCATTCAAAATAGCGGAAAGGCAATTTTATGCCCTCGAACGTAAACTAGATAAAAATGCATCATTAAGAGAACAATATGTAGAAGCAATGAGAGAATCAATTAAATCCGGTCATATGATAGAAATTTCTTCTCAAATATCAACCAAAAACACTGTTTTCTACCACATCATCCAGTTGTCAAAGGTTCCAGTTCTACGACCAAAGTAAGAATTGTATTCAGTGCGTCAGCTAAAACCAGTACAAATATCTCCTGAACGATTGCTTGAAGGTGGGAACGGTAGTACAAAGCTCGAGCTTTGAAATAATGTTACGATTTAGGCTACATCAAATTGTTATATGTGCGGATATAGAAAAAATGTATAAGCAAATCAAACTCAATGAACAAGACGCATATTACCAACTGTCTTTGTGGCGGGAAAATAGTTCGGAGGAATTGAAAGCTTACGTCATGCCAGTTGTCTTATTCGGGACTGCATCGGCTCCACATACAGCAACTCGCGTACTAATTCAGTTAGCAGAAGATGAAAAAATTAAATTCCCGAATGCCAGCGAAATCCTGAAAGGAGACTGTTATGTCGATGACATCATAACTGGGGTAGACAATGTAAAAAATGCCAAAGCTTTGCGCGAAGAATTAATGGGGATCACGGCCGCTGGAGGCTTTACATTGAGAAAATGGCTATCTAATTGTAAAGAAGTTACTGACGCGATGGGAAATGAAAATTCACAAGTGAAATTGTTGGTAAATAACGACCCAGATATGAAAGCGTTAGGGGTACATTGGAATAGCGAGACCGATATAATCAGATATAGTTGCGTAGTAGACAATGATTCAAAGGTAACTAAAAGAACAGTGTTATCGCATATTGCTAAATTGTATGATCCAATCGGTTTACTCGGGCCAGTGATAGTGACGGCGAAGATAATGATGCAAAAATTATGGCAATGCAATACGGGATGGGATGAATCTCTTCCACATAATATTCACACTGCGTGGGTGGAATTTAGAAAACAATTGAGTAAGTTGAATGAAATAGCGTTTGATCGGAAGACAGTAATTGAAAATGGGATTCGCACAGAATTACATGGGTTTTGTGACGCCAGCGAAAAGGCATACGGAGCATGTGTGTACCTGCGATCAACAGATTCCAATGGAAGAATTTATTCAAACTTGCTATGTTCAAAAAATCGAATAGCTCCTCTACAAACAATTTCACTTCCCAAATTAGAATTGTGCGCGGCTTTGTTATTATCGCGTCTAGTGAGCACGGTATTGAGCTCAATCGAGTTAGTGAGGCGGATCGATGAGATTGTCTTATGGTCGGATTCGTCTATCACTTTGCAATGGATTAATACACAGCCATATTTGCTGAAAACATTCGTCGCAAATAGAGTCTCAGAAATTAGGAAGGTAACGAGTACCATGAATTGGAAACATTTACTTTCGGAGCATAATGCAGCAGATATTTTGTCGCGCGGGCAAATGCCATCGGATTTCGTAAACAATGAACAATGGAAAATCGGGCCCCAATGGTTAAGAGAGACTGAATCAGCGTGGCCTAAGCAACATATGAAGACTGTTCCATTGACTGAATTGCGACCGAATATAACATTAACTGCAAAACTGACGACTCTCTCTTCCTAGAATTTAGTTCTTGGAATAAAACGAAAAGGGTCATGGCTTATATTTTGCGTTTTAAAGAAAATCTTAAAAGGGGTAATGATAAATTGAAGGAATGTTTATCTCCTGCAGAAATTGATCAGGCATTCAATAAAATTATAAAGTTGGTGCAGGAAGAGCGTTTTCATGATGACAAAATTAAATTGGCAAAACACGGGTGCGTTAGCAAGAGTAGTGACCTCAGGGCACTCAATCCATTTTTGGATGATTCGGGCATTATAAGAGTTGGGGACGCTTGAAAAATTCTAGTCTGTTATATCAGGAAAAACATCCGATTGTATTGCCTAAGGGACATCATATAACGGAACTAATTCTGAGGGATTACCATATCTCAAATTATCACAGCGGTGTTCAGGCAACTTTGAATGCGGTACGATCTAAATTTTGGCCCATAAATGGGAAGGTCATTATCAAACAAATTGTGCATAAGTGCATTACATGTTTTCGAGCCAAACCGCGGATACTCCTTATTTCATGGGTAATCTTCCAGAAAATCGAGTTACACAGAGTCGTCCATTTTTGAATACAGGTTTAGATTATTGCGGTCCATTTTTTATCAAGGAAAAGAAGCACAGGAACCGAAAGCGTGTGAAGGTTTACGCGTGCATTTTTGTTTGTTGTGCTACAAAGGCAGTACATATAGAATTGGTGACTGACCTGAGTACCGATGCATTTATGGGATGTTTAAGACGGTTTTTCGCAAGGCGAGGACGTTCAGCTAACATTTATTCCGATAATGCTACTAATTTTGTTGGAGCAAAAAATGAATTAGAGGGATTGCTGAAATTGATTAGCAGTGAAAATCATATTGAGCAAGTTGCGAATCATCTTGCGAACGAGGGAATAAATTGGCATTTCATTCCAGCACGGTCTCCACATTTTGGAGGACTTTGGGAGGCGGCAGTAAAATCATTTAAACATCATTTCTATCGTACTGTCGGTGATACGTTATTTACATATGAAGAATTAGAAACATATACGACAGAAATTGAAGCAATTCTCAATTCGAGACCTATCACTCCTTTGTCCAATGATCCAAATGACTTAAGTGCGCTAACTCCGGGACATTTTTTAATCGGAGAAAACCTGACAACTATTCCGTCAGTTAATTATGGGAAAGTGCCAATAAACCGTTTATCCCAATGGCAACATATTCAAATGTTAAAGACTCACTTCTGGAAACGATGGCAAAATCATTCCTCATCTTTTCTCCTAAATTGCACCATTCTTGAGATATTTGAAGTTGAAAGGAATTGAATCGATATAATTTTGTCCAAATTTTCTGATTTTCCCAAATCCAACTCTGTGCTAAAATGATTCAATAATCAGATTTGTTCAATGTTGCCATATTTTATGTCTTTATTAAATATTTCTACAAAAGGTTGGGGAAATCTCTCCAGTCTATGGTTCCACCACGAAACACTATAGATGAAATTAACCACTGAACAATTTTTGTCTTACATTCACTACAAAATCTAAATTGCCATTTGCTGTATTCATTGTTAATGATGTCTAGCACCTTGTTTAATATTTAATCCAGAATAATATTCCATAATAAATAGAGAAATAGTTTTCCATCACTCTTCGGTATATTTTGACCGTTGAAATAGGTAAAGTATTTTCCGTCAGAACCTGTTAAATTGAAGACTTGTCTTTACGAAGAGCTGTTTTTTTTATAGCTTCAGACTTTCAGGGTTCATCAAATTATATCTATTATAACATAGAAATGCTGCAAATTGAGCTCATATGAGTTTTAAAAACTTCGAACCCAGTCTCCTAGATTTGTTTTATACCTTTATTATCTTTATTTCATACACCGATTCAACCTTGTTCACAAACTTAGGAGATAATAGAATTTGACTTAGTTTTAATATTTCTGAATGTTTGTTATGATGCATGGTTAAATAAAATTCAATCAATATTGAAACTGGGAGCTATAAGCTCATGAACAAGAAAGATTAGAATAGAATGCATTTTCTGACCATAATCATTTCATACTGAATTGAATAATTTAAAACTATCGATATTATCCTTCCAATATATTCCACATTTTTTTGAAAGAAAGCTACAAATAGCTGTTGACAGTTTCGAACAGAATCAAAACAACAAGGAGCCACAGAACACTTTTTTATTTGGAACTACCCATCACAGAGACGTTATAATATTTTCATGTGATAATAATTCACTCTAATTATTCTGAGGAAAATTATAACCAAAGATCAATAATGGTTACAGATATTATCTTTCATTCAAAAAAACATTGCAAATATTAATTTTTTCTCTCCTGGGGTTCGGTAATAAATTAATATTCTATGGTAAGGTATTAAAATTTGACATAAACTATGAATAACCATCATTCAATATTTATGTTCTTGTTTACGTAATTAAAACAGATACTCTGATTATAAAAATCAGTAATCAGTAATTATAGTCTAAACAGAATAGATTCATATTAATGATTTGAAAAAAAAAATTTATTAAAGAACGCCTAATTGATTTTTCAAAATCAAATTTAGGTATTTCTTCAAGAAAGTATAATTGCACACCTAAATCTGGAAATACTTGTAATCTAGCCAGGTAAATTGTTATTGGGATTCAGTACAGAAAATAATCATCAAGCAAAATAACATCAATTTAAAATGATTATTCGTAGTGACATCTTTCATTGTTGTTGAAGATTTCGAAAAAGATTTTCATATTTTTAACAGTATGATATCAAGAGACCTCATAGACCTGTTCACTGGTCTCTGTCAAGGAGAAGAAACTTCAGAAATATCAGTGTTTGGAAAATCATAGATGATTTTTTCTGGCTTTGAGTGAAAAAAAGCAATGTGACAACCTCTTGCCTTGGAAGTTTTCATAGAAATGATGGTTTTCATGATTTGGAAATTTTAAGAAGAAAATTACAAATGTATGATGATAACACCCAATAATTCTGAGGTTTTTTTGGAATTTCTCACTAGAAAGGCATGGTTTATAATCTTGAAGTAGAAAGAAAATATAGTAGAACAACAAAAATCTATGTTTATTGTGTTGAATTTTTTTACCAGAAAATTTAGTATTTTGTATCTTCCTTCTGGATATGGACCACATCGGATGAAACATGAGTGAGTGAATCATTTCTTAGAGGGAACATAATGTTTTTAAACAATTCAGATTCAATAGTGGATGCTTTTCATTCAAACTAAACTGGACTACAGAGGGGTATTTGCCCAATGTGAAAACTTAAAATGCTTATAACTTTTCAACGCAGCTGAATATAGAAAAACCGTAATGGAAAAAGTGTTCTTTTCTGATCTCAAGAACCTTTGGTTAAAATTAACGCAGTGGTCAAAGACTCACCCTGTATATTCATGTATTCAAAAACCAACTAGGTCTGAAACCACGTTCAATTCCCATTGAACAATTCCAAAATGTACATCATAAAATGTTACCTAACATTAGATTTGATCATGTAAAATCATTAGCATAAACATTTGATATTTCAAACCTTCCTAATTCTTGAGGTGACCTTATCTATGACGTTCTCAATTCAACCTATCTACCTGCTCTCCGATACTCGATATTCCCAGTATGGATATCTGGGCTATTCCATACACCACACTACCTAATCCAACTGTCGTGTGTACGTCGATCCCAACAATACCCAACAGCCAAATATGATCAGTTATCTCACACAATCTCAGGACGATATTCTATTCTAAAAACCCCAAAATTTCTGGGGTTTCATTCCTGGCGTTATCCTCTACTGAAAATCACCCAGGACAACGATTTAAAAGCTCCGAACAATTGTGACGAAGGCTGCCAAAAATGATGCTTTTAATCCTCTTACGAGCTTGATACCGACAAAATATTCTACCAACTATTTTCAGTATCACTTTTCAACGATTTTCCAATCAAAATCTAATCAAGATGATTTCATATATCATATATAAAAATTGAGAAAACCTGTATCCACAATCATTCAGCCGGCCTTGATAACTCTAACCTCCTTTTTTTGTTTTCCCGCCGAAACTGACAAAGACATAAGGGACATAGAATCGTGACAATAACATCACATATGACCATCGGCCGAAGTGGCAACCTGTTCCAGTGGTGGCGAGCGCACCCTTGACCGCATTCAATTCATAAATATCACACTACACCAACGAAACGTTACAGTTTGAATCAAAGCCTTTGATCAGTATATTTTGTGTTATTGTTAAATTGTATTATATGTATATTAGTATTATTTACGTTATGCACACTTTATGAAAATGATATACATTGATACAACAGCAAATTCAACGAAATAAATAAAAAGATGTTTTGGCAGATGCAGCGCATATAAATGACCACCATACCTTCGACTTGTATGTCTCCAATATCTTCACATTGCTCAATTCAAAATTCATGGATTTCGAGACAAAATAGGCGGAACGTTTATTGAAAGAAAATTGTACTGAACACTCTTCCTCTTCAGAAAATGTCGGTTACATTGATGAACCTATAGAAGATATACATAAAGAGAAGACTTTAATTAAATTGAGTCCATTCTATAAGAGATTCGCAGGCATGTCTGGTGGGGTTATTCGCAAACCAGTATGTTGTCTGCGTGAGATGCCAAGTTCTCGAGGCTGAATGTATGATTCTTGGTACAAGACAGAATTGTAGATTGTTTGCTAAGGGAAATATCAAAATTGAAATAGATTCCGTGGAGGTAGATTTAGTTACAAAAGTGAAATATCTAGGGATTATCTAAGACCCGCAATTAATTTTAAAGGTTCATATAGACTATGTGTATAAAAAATTAGGAAAAATTAATGTATATTTTGATAGGATAGCCTATAAACTATCTTGTTGGTCGCGGCATATGATTTATGATGCAGTAATACATCCCCAGTTCAAGTACCGTATGTCACTATTAATGTATTGTAATAGCGAAGATTTAAATAAAATTCAAATAATGCAGAATAGGGCAATGAGGGTATTGTTAAAATGTGACAAGTATGGAGGGGTAGGGTATATGTTGTGGAAATTGAAATTTCTAAACATTAGGCCGACGGTGGACGAGGCTAATATGATTTTTGTTCACAAAATTGAAAATAATTTAGTGCCTCAATTTATGTTAGGTTATCTGAAAAGAAGAAAAATTTTTTTTCAGTTGTAGTTACTATATTGTACAAATTTTGTTATGCCATATGTCGGATTTTTTTTATCTGTTGTCAAAATATTAGCCATGGGTTAAATGAAGCATTTTCATATTATATTAAGGAATAATGGACTGCTGTCATAGGAATTCAAGATTTCGACTATCAAATCATTCGAAAGTTTAAATTGAAATCATCTATGAGATGGCCGGCTCGTTAACGAAATTTGTCACCATAGGATTTCTTTTTCTAAGAATCTATTAAAGATAAAATTCATAGAAATGATCATACAAACATAAATGAAATCACAGAAAATTCTCTAAGCAGTTTCATCAATTGAATACTGAAAAAAAAAAGAGATAAGGTGTCAGCTCTGTACTAAAACGGATGGTCATCGATTTGAACATCTTTGAAATTTGATCCTCATTCTAAGTTATTATCTAATGACTAATAGAAATCTTTATTGAGTCTTACAATATAATTTTCCTATGTTATTTTTCTGATTGAATTGATGAGTTAAATTATCAATTCTTTCATATCCGAAATAGACTGGTACTTGTGCGTGAATTTATTCGAGAGACCAACAAAATTATTCTGCTGCATCCATCTCATTATAACTATATACTAACTATATACTATATACTAACTATACAATATATATATGATAGTGCCAGTCAAGGCAAACTTATCCACGTCTACCATCATCTTAGAAGGAAGATCAAGACAATAAATTTGAGTATATGGTTCTTGTCTACATGTTTGAGAGAATCTCTCAAACCTAAATTTGCCCTAGTTAAGATCCGGAACAGTTCAAGGTCGGCCAGGTTAACTAGGGAATTTGCCACCAGATATTGGATTGGACAGGAACTACGGAGAAAGTATAGACAGAGAGACTCTATTTATGTTGAGATATGGGATTTACATATGGCTTTAACATCGTTATTACATCCTGTACTCTGGGACTCTGTGGACAGAGAGGTGCGAGACATAGTTACCACTATAGGCGACAGAACATATAACAGACTTCTTAGGAAGATTCAGCACCAAGATATATAAAATCTATATCGTATGAATGTGCGTCCAACCTCATATTCAGATTACAAGTTTCACCCCAGAACAATGAATTTGACTGATGTCGATTTCACTGACGATGAGAAAGATCTTTTAGACCGAGGTTTAAAATTCGCCACCCAACAGAGTATATCGACTACAACTTTAGATAACCTCACTTCCCATATTGAGAATATAGTTAAACACATTGAAGATGTAAATTCAACAACCATCGGTATTATGACGTCAAATATAGTCAAGAAGAGCATTAATAAACATAGTAAACATTCCAATGTGAAAAACATATTAACGTCGTTGAAGAAGAAGATTATTGACCACGACTTGCTTATCACTAAAGCAGACAAAGAAAATTGTACCGTCATCATCAGCAGAGCAGAATACGTGAGCAAAACCGAGGAATTTTTGAACACAGAAGATTTCTCTACTGTTGCCAGTGATCCTACACCGTCGTTCTTCAGGAAGGTTGGTGCCGCTGTCAGGTCTCATTCAGAGTTATTCGTGCATTTTTACACTAGTAAGGAGAAATTCATGTCATCACTTTGTTCCACTCCTCTTTTATACTGTTTACCCAAAATTCATAAACCCAATGTTCCCATCAGACCCATTGTATCCTTCACCAATACTCCAGCTCACAAAATTTCCATATTTTTGAACAACATTTTTCGAGCTCACCATTCCATCCATAAAGAATTCATTGCAGCTAACAGAGACAATAAAGGATCTCATTATCCCTTCTGGAGCTAAGATCGTATCCTTTGATATCGTTAGTTTATATCCTTCTACTCCCTCTATTGAGGCTGAAGATCTAGTGAATCAACTTTTAGTTTGTTCCTCATTGGAAGACAATATTGTTTCTGGTCTCTCCTCTTTACTGAATCTTTGTCTCAAGCAAAACTTCTTTCAATTCAACAGTTTTTTCTACGTACAAAGGAACGGCTTGAGTATGGGGTCTCCTTTGGCTCCCATTCTTGCCGAGATATTCCTCAAGGAATTAGAGTTATCCCTCAAATCCCACGTGAAGTTTGAGAAGCACGTACTCTTATGGAAGCGTTATGTGAATGATAGTTTTTGTGTTTTCTTGGGTGACGACTCAGAACTTGACGATTTTCTGGTCCACCTCAACTCTCTGCATCCCAGAATTTCATTTACCATTGAAAGGAGTGTTGACGGCAGTTTGCCTTTTCTGGATGTTTTGTTGCGTTTAGAGTCAAATAAGTTGACGGTCTCAGTTTACAGAAAGCCCTCAACTACTGACCATGTCATCCCTTATTCATCCTGCCACCCATTGTCGCACAGACTTGCCGCTTTTAGGTCCCTTTTCCATAGACTTTTTTCTGTCCCTTTGTCACCGGAGAATTTTAATATTGAATATAATATAATTTTACAGATAGCCCTAAACAACAATTTCCCTATTGACTTGATTGCGAAATTGTACGATAAAATACGTTTATCTTTTGATATCAGATCTAGGACTACTCATTTCCCCACTAGGAACGATTCTGGAGTGTTCATGAGCTTGTTCTACATTCCGGTAGTTTCGGAGGCCCTTGGTAAGTTTTTCCGTCAATATGACATCCATGTTTCTTTTAAAGTGGCAGGCACATTGAAATCACATCTATCGAGGGGCAAAGATTCTCTATCCCCTACGAAGAAAATGGGTATATATAGACTCGATTGTTCCTGTGGTGATTTTTATATAGGACGGACTTTCAAGAGCATCAAAGTACGAACTCGAGAACATTTTAGAGCTATTGAGAAGAACACCCCTGAGAAATCTACATTTGCTGAGCACATTTTGAATAACATGGACCACTCCCCCTCTGCCACCCCAACAATCTTGTGCTCTCCATTCAGCACTTCCGTTTGCGATACTCTGGAGAAGGTTATCATTTCTAGGTCCAAGTATAACACCCCTACAAAATTGTTAAATACGCAGCAGGATTTTCCCGAATTGGTGGTTGCCCCACAAGTATTCCTGAAAAAGCGAACGGAAATGGGGTATGATATTTTATCTTGTCTTATCTCCTCTGATTTGAAAGTTAGTAGTAGTACTAAACATCGAAATATGCCCACCCTGTACAGATGCGAGTTGAGCGAAAAAAATTATGTACTTATTAACTTTGAATTCAACTAAATTATGTCAAAACCTTTATGAGGAATTGCAAAAATTTCGGAAGATAGTTATTGAAAATTGACTTATATTTATTACCCCATCCAAGAAATTGCCGTCAAAAAAATAAAAACATAATTTTCTATATAAATATATTTATATTATTTTGTATGAATGGAATATTATTATAAAATATTAACACGAAGGCATATTTTGTAATTCAAAATTGTGTTCTTCCTCTTATGGGTGGACTGAAGTTCGACGAATATGTATTAGTGTTCTTTATAGGAACTTGGCATGATGTTACTGATGTTGGATAACTTTTTAATTATTGAGTACTATCGTCCCATAATACTTGTTGAATTACATGCTTTTGGATTTCACATCACTCTTCTGGTCAGCATTTACTAATTTTCGTTTGATGAGTAGTGAGGAAAGTGCTGATATTGGATACTCCACTAGTAAAGATAGTAACAGGCCGAATACTGAGCTCATTATGAGAATCTTGCCTGTGTCAAGTAACTGGAATAAAATTATTCAATAACAAAATGAAACATACAATTAGATCATACTCACTATCGAGAATGAGTTAACATTATTCAAATTTTTTAGAGATGCTAAGCTGTAAAAAACTAGAGGATAATGTGCAAGGTACGTAGAGTAACTGATTCTACCCAAATAGTATATCGGAGGCCATTCTAGAATCCACTTCGTTGCCCCTGAAAAATGAATATGGCTGTTAAGTTAGAAACTTTTTTTGTAAAGCTGAATCATGCACTTCTTTGATCTGTTTATTCATCGATTTAGTGGCAACTCATGTTTATTGTTTGAGAGGCAAAAATTTTTTATAAATTTCCGCACCTCCGTGAACCTGGCAGACTGTTTCCAGCAGACCGTTTGTCAGAAACTCCCGAGCAAGGCGCCCAGTGGCCTGCGGAGCAAAAAAGAAATGTATGCTATGAAAAGACTTATTCGCATGAATAACAAATCATTTAGAATTCGTTGAATTTATGTTGATCAGTTTAGAATAACCTTTATAGAGAAAACAACGGCTGGTTAGTGGAATGATTTTCGAGAGGTTAGGGGTTCTTTATTTTTAGAACCGTCCATCAGATCATTTTCATACTTGATAAGGAGAATACTTATTTTGAAGTGACTAAAAATAATAAATTTCATTGAGCTCCCTTAGGATGAAGGAAGTAATTCGAGTGTAATTATGTTCCATTGCATATTTTGGGATATACAGGGTGATTCCGGAGGAGACCATCAGATTTTGGGTGAAGTATACACTAGTCAAGACAGTTTCGAAACAATGTTTGGTTTATGGTTGGGGGCCTTTAATGAGAGTCTATAGGGTGATTTATCTGATCCGACCGATTTTTCTTTTATTCATAACTTTGGTATGGCTTGATCAATCTTGATGAAATTTTCAGTGTAGAACAATATGATTATCTTCTTTCAATAATTTCAACATTTTCTCAAAAAGACCGGGTGGGAATTATGATAAGTTCAGATTAAGTTTGCAGGTTGAAAAAACACCCTGTACATTCCGTTTTCAAAAATTTTCTACATGCTTCAGATTCTATCATAAGTTTACATTACTGGAGTCTTTTTATTTTTTTTTGTCACACATCCAGTTTTCCTAGAAAAATTTTTCAAGGATGAACAATATCGTTATTTCGCTCCAAGGCAGTGAGGATATTCTGAACTAGAATGTGAACGGGTGTCGTCCAATTATACAAAGCTCTTCCTAAATCTTAAAGTATTTATTCCAAATTCAAAATTCAAATTTAATCACTCATATTCTTATGTATAAAATCATTTAATACAGAAAATATCTTCATACCTACCTACTTAAACCAAAAAATCTACAACTTATACAGAATAAACATTGGAAACATATCATGATAGGCGAAACTAAGGATTAACACAAAATTTACATAGAATGTTCGAAATGATTTCCCCTTTTTTGAATACATATTCGAGACCTTATCATTGAATTTCCTATTGACCTTCTAATGAGGGATTGATTTTGCTTCAAGATATTACATTCCTCGAAAATCCTTTCAACTAGGTGTTCTCTACTTCTGATTTCAACCTTATAAACTCTTATTTTCAGATATCCCCACACAAAATAGTTTAAAGGGTTCAAATCAGGCGATCTTTGTGGCCAAGCAATAGGGCCTCCACGACCAATCCATCTGTTCGGATAATTTACATCCAGGTGATTTCTCACATTCAATGCAAAGTGAGGTGGTGCTCCGTCATGCTGAAAGTACATACAGTAGATATGTACATTTGTAGATTTGGTAAAATATTTTCCAAAAAATCTAGGTAAATTTCAGCATTTAATCTTTCCGCAAAACTGTGAGGGCCAACTAAATTTCCGTCTATTGTTCCAAGCCAAATATTGGCAGAAAATCTGTGTTGTGTATTATGACTCTTCTTCAAATGCGGGTTGTCTCTTGCCCATTCGTGGGAATTGTGGATATTAAAAATTCCATTCTTAGTGAACATAGCCTCGTCGCTGAATAGAATACGAAAAGTAGTTCGTTGGTGACTAATAACCCAGCGACAAAATTGTAATCGTTGGGGCAGATCTTGTGACAACAGTTCTTGCACTTTTTGGTAGTGGTATGGGTGGAATTGTTCTTTCTTCGAAGTCTTGCTCGCTTTGCTCTGCGAAATTCCTAATTCGGTACTAATTTGACGAGAACTAATAGTCGGTTCCTCCTCCACCCGTTCAGCAATTTGAATCGAAATTTCATTTAGAGTAGGCCTATCGATGTGCTCTGCCTTACTAGGATATTGCCCATGTTCTTTAGAATAATGGAATACTCGTCCGAAAGTACATTTATTTGGTTGACGTCGATGGGAAATCATCTATGGTATTCCATTTCGACTTCATGTCCATTTCCATTACAAAAACCATAAACAAATATCATATCCGCATATTCCGCATGAATAAATAATTGAGGCAATTTGAAATACACTTCTTGTGACAGATTATTTATTAAATATTCTCATTCTGCGGTTCACTGTGATGGTAACCATGGATCTTAAAGAAATTGATTTAAATAGAGATTTAATTTTCATGGAGAATTTTCAATTTCATTAAAACTATTTATCATACATTCGTGATTCAATATTTTATTTTACATACCATAAGTGAGTACATTTTTTAACGAAACTACTATGTTTTAGGAATATTCACTTCATAGAAAACCGGAAGTGTGCCGAAAATCACCTGAATAATGACTCAATTTTATGTTAATCCATAAGTTTGCCATTCATATGTTTCGAATGTTTATTCTGTATTTGTAGTAGTAGTATGTAGATTTTTTTGGTTCACGTTCGTATAAAGAAATTTTTTGAATTAAATGATTTTATACATCTGAATATGAGCGATCAAAATTGAATTTCGACTTTGGAAAATTTATTTTAGGACTCAGGAAGAGTTTTGTATTATTGGATGATACAGCTTTACCATCTAGTTCAAAATATTCTCAATGCCTTGGAGTGAAAAAACGATGTTGTTCATCTTTGAAAAATTTTTCTAGGAAAAATGGACGTGTGCCAAAAAAAAAACGCTCCAGTAATGTAAACTTATGGTAGAATCTGAAGTTAGTTGAAAATTTCTGAAAACGGAATGTACAGGGTGTTTTTTCAACCTGCATACTTAATCTGAACTTATCATAATTCCCATTCTGTATTTTTGAAAAAATGATGAAATTATTGAAAGAAGATAATCATATTGTTCTACACTAAAAATTTAATCAAGATTGATCAAGATATACCAAAGTTATGAATAAAAGAAAAATCGGTCGATTCGGACAAATCACCCTGTAGACTCTCAATGAAGGCCCCGAACCATAAACCTAACATTGTTCCGAAACTCATTTGAGCCATTTTGATTGACTTTGCAGAATTAGGAAATAAGATTTCATTTTTTCTAGTTTGCATCAGCAAGAATTTCAGTTTCATCACATCTGCAAATTTCTATTCCAGAAGAAGCTTATTAACTTTATTGGCATATGGCCAAAGTCTTCTAAATTATTCCAGTAAGTATTAACATATTATTTTCCTTAATACAGCCAAATGAGCTTATATTTGTATTCATTAGGATTCCAGGTCTAGGAAAAATAAATATGGTTGCGGTAACTTTTAATTGATACCTTATTATTCTCGACACCTTCAAAGACATTTTCAGGAAGAGAAAAAGTTTTTCTTGCTTCAGTGTGCTATTTTTTGTTGATATTTTGTCATAGTGACACATTACTGTTGATGTGTATGTCAAGTTAGCGACCCGTGTGCAGATAGCCGGTAAAGTTAGCCAGTAAACTTTCCGAAGACACCCGATCGCCCATAGGCGTCCGTCACGACATCAGCAATATGGAAAATGTTCGATGGAAAAATTGGAGAGTTTTACCGAACGACCGATGAACTTTCGATCGAGAAAAGTTCCTACTTAGTAATTTATAACATTGCGTAGGAATATTCATAGAAAAAAATGAGAAACTATTGAGGTTATAATTTCAAGAAGCTCTTTTTGACCCTCAAGGGCTGTTATCGTATTTTCTTCAAAATCTGAGGGTACGGAAAAAATCTGCGTTGAAGAGAGCTTTCGATTAGGCCTAGTCTTGTTTTCTTACGTAGGGGATAACATGGTGAAAACCACCCTTAAGTGGTTTTTTGAATCTCAAGGGTAACAACCCTGTTATCCCCTCCGTAAGAAAACAAGACTAAGCTCAAACGAGAGCTATTTTCAACGCAGATTTCTTGCGCAATTCCATAATTTCCACACAAGGGTGGTTTTCACCATGTTATCCCCTACGTAAGAAAACAAGACTAGGCCCAATCGAAAGCTCTCTTCAACGCAGATTTTTTCCGTACCTTCAGATTTTGAAGAAAATACGATAACAGTCCTTGAGGGTCAAAAAACAGCTTCTTGAAATTAAAACCTCAATAGTTTCTCATTATTTTTCCATGAATATTCCTACGCAATGTTATAAATTACTAAGTAGGAACTATTCTCGATCGAAAGTTCATCGGTTGTTCGGTAAAACTCTCCAATTCTTCCATTGAACATTTTCCATATTGCTGATGTCGTGACGGACGCCTATGGGCGATCGGGTGTCTTCGGAAAGTTTACCGGCTAACTTTACCGGCTATCTGCACACGGGTAAGTTAGCGAGAAATTATCTCAATTTGATTAATTACGTTTCGACGACGAGGAGACAATTACCTGACATAGAACGTCGCAGTCAATCAAGTGTGCGAAGAGCTACCTCACGTGCTAACCGCACTGATGACCACACAGAGAGAGAGATCAAGAAAATATTCGAATTGCTATGTTAGAATTGCGATCTTCAGTGAGTAACAATGAAGTGGATAGGCTTGGAATGCAACGAGTTCGTGCACATCGATCACATCAACAGCGTGCACGACATAACGAAATCGAGCGAATCCGCAGACGCAGTGCTCCTGTGATTCTTGAACGAGCTGCATTCCACTATATTCCGGCAATTGATTATTGTGGGGAAATAAAAATAATTTGTAAATATTGTAAGGCATTAAAATACACTGGTGAATCTACTGGATTATGTTGTGCTGAAGGCAAAGTAAAATTGCCAGATCCTTTACGTTTACGATCATTTCAGCCACCGAGATTGAATTCTATCTCTATGATTTCCCATTATGAAAAAATTTGATTAATATTACGCCAACTGACACTGATTAATGAGCTCGGCATTTGTCAATTGAATATCGATCTGTGATGGCCATTGTGCAAAGAAAATCATCGGTACGTAGGGGAAGGTGAGGTATAATGATCCCCTTAAGGGAAAAACTTAACTGTGACTAAAGTTGAAGGCAAAATCGCAAGATTTCTATTGTTGGAGGTAGTGAATTTACTTAACTTTGTAACTACATACTTATTTTTTATTATATGCATGCAGTTTTTTTCTATTAGAGGTTTTTGTGAAAGTCTAGTAAAGGATCATTTTATACACCCCTATGTATAAAATGATCCCAGGGGTTCGGGTAAAATAATCCCAGGGATCATTTTGTACATAAGTTAAAAATATCAGGAAAAAAAAAAACACTCAGATATTTATTTTAATCAAATATGTATTCTTCATAACAATTAAAGTATATCTAGTCTAGCAATAGGTAAACAAATAAACTCTTCTTCTAAATAAAAAAAACAGAAATAATATTATCCTTATCATAAAAAATCTTCATTTAAATTTTAGTTATTATTATTAGGATCTCAGAAATAGAAATATTAATATTTCAATTACTATTGAAGCTTTAAATTTCTTTTCACACTATCAAATTGGTTAGAAAGGCAAATATCACAAGTAAAGTCACCTTCGTCATCACTATCTACTCCCTGCACAAGCCTCATGTCCCCATTTAAGACACACAATGCACTTAATCCACCCTTCGCCTTTATTGTCTTTGGAATAGTTTTCAGTACAGAAAAGGCATTCGGTATCACTCTCCTCTTCAGAAGAATCTGATATGTTTTGCTTTTTTTCCTTTTCCCTTTCCGCCCCCTTTTCCTTTTCCTTTCCCACCACCTTTTTCTTTATCGTTTTGTTCGTTGGTCATCCTTTTTTTATTTTATTCGCTTCCTTAAGGGCCTTCTTTTGTTCCATATCTGTCTTTTTTTTGCTTCCGCTTCAAGATACATTTTGTAGGGGTGGCTGGTCAGGACTGATGTGTCAACTCTTATTCGTCTTGCAGTCGTTCTTTTTCCAACTATCTTTGGTGTTGGTCGTACTTCTCGGGGTGAAACAATACCAAAAGATGTGGATGGAAGACCAACAGCCAAAGCTGGAGGTAATCTTCCAGAAGATTTCCACGATGACGTATTTTCTAGGATGGACGGTGAATGCGGCGACGACTGTGGTACTTGTGGAGATTTTTGAGTCTTCGTTGGAGTCGAAGTTTGAAGTGGAGATACCTGAGGTGTTAAAAGAAGGGATTCTTGAACATCCACTTCCAAAGGCTGTAGTGTTACAGTTTCTGGATTACTCGCTTGAGAAGAAGGCATTTGCACGTTTTCTGCTAATGGAAGACTTGTCGTCGCAGGGATCGGAATAGGGGGTTCTACCGTGTCATTGTCAACATCCATATCAGTCGTTTCAGCTGCAATAAAATCTACAAGAGTGAAAATGTCAGGGTCAAATGGATATATTCCTGTTTTGCTGAATCCATTCATACTATTCAGAGGAACTGCTGCTTTTAGATAGGCTTCTGTAAAAATTTTCGTTATTTGGAACACGGTTACCACTCTTCCAGGATTGTGATTCATCCACTTCTCCAATGCTTGGTTATGATAAACGCTTAGTGGATACATCACTCCAACGTCCAAAGGTTGAAGTTTATGGGTACAATGAGGCGGCAGGCACAGAATAGTGACGTGATTATCCCTGGCTTTCAATACCACATTCAAATTTTTTGTGTGAGATAAGTGACCGTCCAATATTAAAAGAGCCGGATCTTCTGCTGTTGGTTTGACATGACATAAGAAGTGATCAAACCACTGAGAAAACACATCTAATTTCATCCAACCAGATGGATTGCATGCGTATATAGCGCCTGGAGGTGCACCATCCATCAATTCCATTTTCATCCGTACTCTCCGAAAGATTAACATTGGAGGAACAAAAGTTCCAGAAGCTGAGGTACAAATCACTGCGGTCGTTGTTTCACCTCTCTCAGCTGAAGTCACTCGCGCCACCTGCTTACGGCCTGTTTGTGCAAACACTCTCGAGTTTTTTGTTGGGACAGTGCATAGACTTGTCTCGTCAACATTAAATATCCGATGAGGTTGAAAATAATGTTTTTCTTGCACGTTTTTCAGAGTTGAAAAAAATTTATCCACCACAGGCTTATTAAAAGCTCGCGCTCGAGCAGATGACGTCGATTCTGGGGCACGCATCGTAATGTCCGGATGTCTACGTCTAAATCCACGAAGCCATTCCTGTCCAGCTTTTCCTTTTGCTGTAGAAAATGGATGCGGTAACTTATTTCTTTCAGCTAGTTGGTAAGCTAAGGTCAAAACATCCTGAGTTGTCAGCCCGTACATTCTAGACTCCATGTCTTTGATATAATCAACAAGTTCCTGTTCTTGTTCAAGGTTAAATACTGTTTGTTTGCTACCTAACTTTTTAGCGCAGCCAACAGCTATTTTATTTTTACCTTGGCTCTTCTTTTTAATGTCATCACAGGGACTTTAAACTCTCTACTTGCGGTTTTGTAAGGCATACCATCTTTGACAGCATCTAATGCCTTTTGCATTTGTTCTTCAGGCCAATTTTGGCGATTAGTTTTACGTATATAAAATCTTGGCATGATCTGTAAAAACAGGAAATATTATTGGGTAAAATGATTCCAGGGATCATTTTAAACACACAGAAAGGATCATTTCACCCCAAACATCAAAATCCAAGATATCGATCAAAACATAACCTTCAAATACCGCGTGGGGTGATCGAACATTGCTTAAATATTAGCTAATTGCTATTAATACCCGCAAATAAAACAACATTTCAATAAACACGAACTTGTAAAAAGTAATGAAATTTAAAAACAGGCTTACGTTAGATTACAGCCACACTTTTGATTTTTTAAAATAAAATCACGCCAAGCGTTCACACCGCCATGAGACTTGCAGTTCCCTATTGGTAGGGGTGCGGGAATATGTTTCATACGCTTTTGGATAGATAGCACTAGTTGTCTCTGATTTACGACGGGGATCATTTGACCTACAGGGATCGTATTACCTCACCTTCCCTATGTCATTTCTCTTTTCTGTTGAGCATATGAAAAAAATGATCATATCTTTAGATGGAAAAAGCTACGACAATGAAATTTGAGGATAGGTAAGATATCGATCACCTCAATATATTCTCGAATTTTTATTGAAATCCGAAAAATACTTATCAGATAGTGAATATTGAAAAATTTTTTGGGAATTTTTAAAAAATTTTCTAGCTTGACAATTCCTACGAAATTTTGCGAGCCGTTTTGTTTCAGCCTCCCTCGACGATATTTCAAATATCAACTTGATCGGATGGATATTCTAGCAGTTTTTGAGTAAACAAAATTTCAGATGCTCATAACTACTGAACCATCCGACGGATTTGGCACAATAACGAACTTGACCGAGATATTTGGACAATTAACCTATTCTGAAAATATGAAACCTCTAGCTGATCTCGTTTGGATACTAGAGACGATACGGCCAACAAGACAGACTCAACTTTCGCCACGAATTGGGAGTCGAACCCAATCGATTGAGACCATTTTCGGCTGGATATTCCAAACTTACAGACATTTCGGCAAAATGATAGGCACTCTGTTCGGGTGAACAAGAGCTCCAAAAATATGAATGGATATTCTCTTGATCACTGAATGTACCTATAAAATATGCCTAGCTCTTAGCAATAAGGATCATTCAAAATAAGCAGTAATTAAAGGGCTACTTTCGCTAAAATCCGCCATCAAAATCACCAAGGTGGAAATTCTTTAATTTTTTTTTGCTTTTTCGGAATATTAAGGTTACATTCACTTGTTAAATAATCCAGATTACTGCAAATAAGCTAATATTAAGAATTTTTTTTCCATTGAATCATTGTCCAAAATAAGAAAAATAAGGTTACCACACGTTCCAAATCCAACGAATACAATCTCTACTGCCAACAGACCCCCAGTGAACTTTGTCGAACAATGTTTCAAAAGGAGCAAGAGGACCCTGGATATTTCAATATTGTGGACTGATGAGTCACGCTCTGAGCGATGTGGAATATTCAAAATACATAATTACCCTACGTGGGCTACTGAAAATCCGCACAGTAAAAGAGATTCCAATTTCCAACTCAGATTTAGTGTGAACCTATGGTCTGGTACTCTCAATGGTGAATTTATCGGTCAATTTGAACTCCCATCTAGACTAGATGGAGAAATTCACAAAATTTCTTGGAAAATGAACTTCCATTACTGTAGAAAGATGTGAATCTTCAGCTCCGACGCACCATGATATTCCAGAATGCCGGTGCCCCGTGTCACTACGCAACAATAGTACGAAATTTCTTGAACGAAAGTACCCCAATAGATGGATCGGATGAAGCGGTCCAATTAGGTGTCCACCATGCTTGTAGACTTTTTCATTTGGGTTTTTTTAAAGGAATCGCCTACGCTAGGGAATCTCCGAGTGAAGAAGAACTAGGGCAGAAGATTACAGAAGCCGAACGTAAAATAATAGGTTGCCAAATACTAATAATAATGATAATGATAATAATAATAATTTATGAATCCTTTAGGACACAAAAAGGAATATAGGACAAGTCAAGTACAAGAATATAAATCTGAAAATAATTTACATCAATTAATTACTATGTTAAGGGATTAGATAGAAATTCCTCAACAGAATAGAAGCATCTTTGAATCGACATTTATTTAATTTCTCTTTTGAACATTCGTTTGTTCAATGATTTTACATAAGAAGGAAAATGATAGTACAATTTTACACCCTGATACAACGGAGAGCGTTCGAAACTGCGTGTCCGATGCTTTGGAACCAAGAGTACCTGTGAATTTCGAGTTATTTGATCATGCGAACTTGATAGTTTAACCCAATTAGTTTCTAGTTGATGACGAGATATTGTTGATGATGGAGCTCGTTTTGAATGATTGTTTGGGCTATTACCATAATCTATTGTGGATGTAATGATTTCCGACGTTTCGATAGACATCTTCTATCTTTATCAAGAAGAAAAGTAAGAAACCTTCTGAAAATTATCAATTTTCAAAAAGTCAATATTGACAGAAGTCATGAAAGATAATGAACGATTTTATATACTCATCTGTGATATGATGATCTTTTTAAGTTGGATCGAACTATCGGCGTCCAAACTTCTGGCAGATCTATAGATGGAGCACTTATGGAATCAGGTGTTATTTTCATAAATGCTGCTTCTTTGATTTCTCTACTTGCAAGTTTTTCTTCTTTGGATATTATTGATGCTTCATCCCACTTTATACGATGATTTTCATCTACAGCATGTTGGACCAACCTGGATTTGCCGCTGTCTAGTACTAGACAAAGAAGAAAAACTTGCAAGAAGAAAAATCATTCAAAACCAATTAGTTTCGTTGTACTTGGCGTAAAGGAGACACTGTAGTATGTATATACAAGGGAGAGACAGCAATTTATTGGCCACAAATAAAGGTCTGCATGATTGATGGCTGGACAAACCAAAAATGAGACGTGTTGCGCTCTTCTGCGTCACAAAAACTCTACTGAAAGAAGTACAGTTTCCCCAGAGAAGAATATTGTAGGACAGGTGACAATAAACAAGGCTGTAATATACATCGATCAGAGACCCAAGCGGTAAAGATGTTTTCAATCTACTCAAGGCGAAAAATGATTTATTTATTTTTTTGCATAAGGCGTCGACATGGGTCACCCAGCTGAGATTTCGATCCATATGGACACCTAGGGTATTAGGAATTTAGTTTCGTCTGATGGAAAAATGGAGGATCCCAGACAGTCAATCCTCAGAGAGCCCCTCTCGTTGTGACTCAAACCGAAATACAGTAAAGACGTTTGGGACGGATGGGAGGTTTAATCGCATCCACCATATAGCCCGGACAAAGCGCCAAGTGATGACCTCCTGTTCCTGTCCATGCCGAACCTCCTTGGTGGTGTAAAGTTGATCTCAAAGGAGGCATGTGAAAAGTGGCTATCTGAGTTCTTTGCATATAGGAGGGGGGCTTCTACGAGGGAGGTATTATGAAGTTGCTGTCTAGATGTAAACAGATTATCGAACAAAACGAATCGACTGAATCCGATCACTGGAACACTTTTTATAAAGCATTGAATAAAGAGCAAAACAGCGGAAGAGAGATATTTGAGAACCTATTAAAAGAAAAAAGGAAAGCTTATAGGCGATCAAAAGATAATTTTTTACAAAGATGTAGAAGGTTCATTGCCGCTGCAGGAGGTCATTCTTAGAGATTCACGGCTTGACTTGATATTCAAGCTACTTGACTTGACTTGACTTGAAATCAAGTCAAGTCCAAGTCAAGTAGTAGTTTTTCAATGTCAAGTCAAGTCAAGTATTAATTTATCAAGTACTCGAAAAACCAATTACTTCTACCAAACTACTTGATCTTTAATTAGAAATTTTTATTTCAGTCTACACATCAATGAATTATGGAATGAGAATGAATTTTTATTTATCAAACTTGAATATGAGAATCAAAAATATCAACTATTTCAAAATGGAAACACAAATTTTATCGCCATAATACATAAAAAAAATAAAAATAATAATTTCTCAATTATGAGAATTGTCTAAGCACTGTTTGACCACCTCATTTTCCATCCAGGATCTAAGACACATAAGGCATCTTATAGAATTGTCGCCTAATCTATTTCTAGTTTTTGTAACTGTCAGTGCTGCTCTGGAAAACTGCCTTTCAACAGGAGCTGAAGATGCTGGCTTTGAGAAGAAATCTTTGGCCATTATGGCCAAGTTTGGAAAAACGTTTTCGTGCCTCTTCCACCATTCTAAAATATCTTCAGAACTGTCAGCACGTGGTTCCGAAAGGAATTTGTCTATTTCGTAACGCCAAGCCAATTCATTTGCTCGATTCATTGGAGATTTCTTGAATAAGCTTAGGAGATCGATGTCGAACTCATCATTTGAAGATGAAGGTAAAGATGATGCTGTTGTGCTCTGTAGACCTGGCTGAAAATATTTTGTTTCAAAAATTGTTTCAAAGTGTCTAACTGCTTCCTTATCCAAGTCTTTTCCCCAACTTGTATTGGAGAATGTTTCCACTTTATGCCGGGGATCTAAGACTAAAACAACACAGTACATCCAGTTGGTTCTTTGGTAATGTTTGATAATTTTATCTTTAGCCGCTTGAATACTATAAATGAATTTTTCATCAGCCTCATCTCTACTAGGATTATTGTCGAGTTCAATAGCGTGTTCTTGCTTATCCAGGAGCATATTTATACCAATTATCACCATCGGAAGTGTGCAATATGCTTCACCTTCTAATGTTTTGGAAAGCGTCTTGAAACTGTTCAGATATTTACAAACTCGATCTATGATCGACCACTTCGTGTCTGTAGGCTTCAAAGTTTTCATATTTTCTGTGTTATCACAAATAATGTTTAACGACTTTTTCATATTGAGGCCCCACCGCAGCATATCCAAAGTTGAATTCCATCTTGTTATGACATCTAATTTTGGCAAAGCCATATTTAAATTCATAGTAATGCAAAATTTTTCGAAATCTTTACGGAGATTTTCAGAATTTTTTAACTTCTTGCCGAGGCAATGATTTTTTTTTATTGGCGATAGCGAATTTAAATCTTCAGATATTTCACCACTGTCTACATCCGAGGGGGTATCATCTGTCGCTTGAAACTCAGAATTCAAATCAAGTATTTTTATAAAATCTCTAGCCCCCAAATTTAAAATGTGAGCAAAACATACGAAATGACTATTTTTAGAGTCAATGTCGGAAATGAAATCTGTCACCTCATTCATAAATGTGAAATTGCTGTTTGTATTGTCGGTCGTAATTCTTTGCACAGAATTAGTTAAATTGTGGAATTCCAATGTATCAGCAAATAGCTTTGCTATCCATCTGCCAGTATGTTGTCCCTGCGCCGAAACAAAATCCAAAAGGATGCCATGTAGTCTCCAATTATCATCAATAAAATGAGCAGTGATTCCATAGTACCCTTTCATACTAAAACACTACCAACCATCTATGGTAAATGAGATTTTCGATTTGTTTTTGTTTAGTAAATCTTTGAGGGAATCCTGTGCTGATCCAAACATTTTCATTGCCAAAGAATTCATTTTATTTCTACCAAGCAAAATTACTTTAGGATTTGAGTATCTATAAACTTGTAAACTTATTTCGTCCTCGAAAAAATTGAACGGTAGGTACTTTTTCACCATATATTCCACAAGTAGCTTCTGAAACTTTTCTTGTTGGAAATCCTGAAAATGTAGAACAATTTTAATTAACATCTGATTATAAAAAGACAGACTTTACAAAATAATAGATATATAGTACATTATATTAAATTTTGTTTCAGAAAAGCTCAAAATATACACGTCATTCCATTTACAAAAATTATACATTTAACAGTTACTTACTCTTTCATTTGTATTACTGCCACTACTACTAAGCCAGCTTAAAATAGTACTCTCCTTATTAGCATTAGTGCTTTCAGAAGAATTTGCATGAGAAGTCGAATGTTCTACTATCCCAAATACTTGTTCATAGATTTTAGTATGCTTGGATTGCAAATGCCTTTTTAATGCAGATGTTCCACAATTTTTCATTTTTAGTACAGTGGGTTTCGTTGTGCAAAGCGTGCATTTCCCTTGCTTATCAGTCTTTTTCGAACTCTTCGGATCTTGTTCAACTGTGAAATAATCTGTGATTTTTTGCTTTCCATTGCTCTTAGATTTTTTGTGTGCTGGCTCTTGTATAAGATCACGATCTCCGGATTGAGTATTTTCCTCAAACACATATTCTGACCCGCTGGTTTCTAATTCCATTATTTCCGATGAAATACTCATTTTTTGCACAGGTTGAAACACTCAATTATTTGACGTAACGACTCACACACTTGGACAGAAATACCTCTCTATTCACCTAGATAAAATTGAGAAGACTGCGCGATCGCTTCATTCAGCACGGACCTCGGGAAACCCCCTAAATTTGTCTAAACACGCATGAACTTGCAGAAATATACGTAGCACGACTCGTACGTATCATGATCAAGTAATACCAAGTAGCTTGATATCAAGTCAAGTAATAAATATCTCCAATCAAGTCAAGTCAAGAGTTAAGTAGGTATTCGTTACAAGCTTGACTTTCAAGTCAAGTTCTTCTTGAAAAAATCAAGCAACTTGACTTGATGAATCCCTGGTCATTCTGAAAATATGTTATGAATTAAAAAAAATCTTAGCTTATCTGCAGTATTCTCGATTAGTTCACAAGTAAATTTAGCCTTAATAATCATAAAATGACTAAGAATTACCACCTTGGTGAATTTGATGACGAATTTCAGCAAAAATAGTCCATTAAGTACTGCCTATTTTAATTGACCCTTATTGCTAAGAGTTCGGCGCATTTTATAGGTATATTCAGTAATCAAAAAAATATCCATTTACATTTTTTATTTATGTTTGAAAGTTTTGGTATTAATTTACTTGACGTATTTTTTTATCTAGAGACCAATATTTCCTAAACCTTCATCAAAGTTACAAAGATGATTATTTTATGTATCAAAGTACAACTTATGGAGATTTCACTGCAGAAGAAAAACGTCAAAATACTTTTTTTTAGAATTTTTTTTACGTGAGTGAGGACAAAAGTTTTGAAATTTTCGAAAAATATTTAAAACTCGAGAACCGTGAATAATCGCGGAACAAACATGAAGTATTTCAGATACCCCATACACAAGGAATCTATTTTTTTTAAACGTCAGTCACCCGGCCACTCTGTATAATAATATTTATCGACTAATATCTTACATCCATGTCCTGAAATCAGTAAAAATATACCAGATGCTAGAGCAAAGCAGTAAATAGTTGGTCCCAGTGTGAGGTATGGAATAGAAAACCAGTGACTGTCGTAGTATTCATCCGAAAAAAGCCACAATCCAGGAATTCCTACAATGGCCAAAGCTACTCCGTATATTCCGAATGTCCAAATGAGAAAGCTTGTCTGAAATCAAACATGAGTAGGTTAGAAAATTCAACACAAACTCATCACTAAGGATAATCATGAAATAACACCTTTGCTAAAAAAACCATATAGTTGTGTTAAGAAAAAAGTTGATTTTTTGATTTTGACATCACGATTCATCAATTTAATTCCAAATCAATAGAGGAAATAATGGTTAAAATGCATAAAATTGCATAGGAGAAACTTGAAAAAAATTGACGCATAGAGAGACATTTTTCCACAACGTCAGAGCGTAGCCTCTGCAAACTAGTGTTATACGGGAGATCATAACATCCTTCAACATGAATTTTAGCAAAAATATCCTGAGAGAACTTTATTATGTATTCTTCAATTTGAATATCCTTTAGGCTGTCCAAATTACATAAAAATTGAGTTCATTATGCGCTTTCGGCGAAATTATTGTTTCAACTTAGATCAAATATTCTAAAACCCATTTATCACTCATCCCGGTTTCTAGCCTAACTTCAAATGATAATCTAATATATAAAATTTTTCTGTCACGGGGTGCGTAATCGAACTCCTCCGAAACGGTTTGACCGATTTGGATGAAATTTTTTGTGGTTATCCGGTATCTATGAGAATCGACCAACATCTATTTTTCATCCCCCTAAATGTTAGGGGTAGTCTACCCCTAAGTTTTTTTTATTTTCTAGACAAAATTTTTAATTTCCATTTTTTTATGATACAACATACAAAAATACATACAATCCTCAATTTTCACCCTTTTACGATCAACTCATATTATTTAATAGCCATTTTAGTAATTTCATCATTTTTTCTCTCCGGTCGAAAACTGATCAATCGTCATTTAATTAGTTATCCCCGCCAGATGTCCACAGGTGTCATTTCTGACCCAGTAAACAGCACGGAGTAGGGATGAGAACGAAGCCGGTCTCCTTTCTTTCTCACTTCCTACACAGTTGTCGGCTATCACAATGTATGTCATGTCAATGAATGTCATGTTAATAAAATCATTTATTAACAGTTGATAAAGCTTATCAAATATAAACAAATTTTTTGACCCGTACAGTCAGCAATGCCAAAAAAGCGCAAAGGGGCCAATTTGAGTCATCGAACGAGCAGTTCCACAGCCGTGCGAGATTTAAGAGCACGAAGATCAAGCTAACAAATTCAAGAAGACAATTCAAATTTGCGTGCGAGAATGTCGCAGTTACGTGGACAACAATCACAAGAGGCACGAGATGAACAAAATCAACAAAGACAACTAGAACGAAGACAAACTCGCAGACTCATAGTCGACAGACATAGAGGAATTGATCAACAATGCCAAAAAGTTCATCGAGCATTTACGTCAAATTCATTTCTTCGACTTGCATTCCACTACGAGCCTGATGTTGAATATTATGCTCATTCCAAAGTGGTTATTGGTACTTTGGAGAAGGAATGCCCGCATTGTCATGCACTTAAATTTGAAAATGAGCCACTTGGAATGTGTTGCTCATCAGGAAAAGTACAACTAACCGAAATTGAAACACCACCTGAGCCATTGCACGGTTTACTTATTGGTACTGATCCAGATTCTGGCCTGTTCCTGAAGTCAATTCGCATATTCAATTCATGTTTCCAAATGATATCGTTTGGAGCAAGAGAAATAGTCAGCAATGTTGCAGCAAACGGTCAACAATTAAATTCCACGTTTAAAATCAAAGGCCAAGTTTATCACAAAGTGGGCTCATTGCTGCCAATGCCAAACGAATCTCATAAATTTTTACAAATATACTTTATGGTAGGTAATTGCCATCAACCTGAAACACAAAAACAACCAAACCTCAAAGAAGCAGAAAATCAGGATGTAGAGGAGAAAAGAGCAAAAAAACAGCAAATAAATTACAAAAGTTAGGAAGTTCACTACCAACAATTTGAACAAGAAAGAACCAAACGGACGAGAAAAAAATACAAGAAAATAATATGGTGCCATATGAAGACCCTAGGAATGACAGGAACGACGAAGAAAACACACACATATATCATGTGGAAAAATAGAAACCCGAACTCAAAGCATAACATGAAGTCCAATACCTTAGCAACTCAAAGATATTTTATCCTCAATAACAATGAAGTAACAAATGATGAAATTGACATCTTCAAAGAATCAAACGCCTAAGGCAAACCAAATAATACATGATTGTGAACTGCAAATGAAAGATGAGGCAAGCATACCAAACAAAACCTACAAATGTGATGGTCCGAAAGAAAGTGAAGGAACGAATGACACCATGTCAGTGAAAAACTCAATGAGTGTGATCGAAACAGCACAAATCAATGACCTTATCACTCATATCAGAAATCAAAATAAAACTAGAACAAGACACAAATACAGAAAATGGAATACAAAGACCGCCACTCAAAAAAGTCAACAAAAATAAAAAAACTCAACAACTGATAACGCTAGGGAATGCAGCAATAACAAACATCATGGAAGAGAACGATCAATTCAAAAATATAACCCAACTAAACAAACTCTTACATGCAACAGCAGAATCGATACAAAACAAATAGGGCGAGAAAAGATCTCTCACAACTCAAAAAAAAACAGAGAAAAATAACATCAGTGAATCATCCAGAGAGAAGAAAGAGCACCTGTTCAGAAAATACAAAATAAAGTACTCCCGGGACCAAGTCCTAGTACAGGAAAAGATTAATCAACTGATCTCAGCAAAAACATATTGCATCAAGAGATACTCCGAAAGAAATAACCAATACCATAAAAACAAACAATTTAACGAGAATGCCAAGAAATTCTAAAACAACATTCTAAGAAAGAACAAAAAAGTCATTCATACTCCACCCAAAGAAGAGATTCGTAACTATTGGCAAAGTATTTGGGGAAGAGGAAACGAACATAACTGCAAAGCACAGTGGACACAAAATGAATATGAAAAGACATCTCAAATCAAAAGAATGACATGGAAAGAGATCACATCCGAAGAAATAAGGACAGCACTTAATACAACAGCAAATTGGAAAACTCCGGGAATGAATGGAATACCGAATTTTTGGCTAAAGAATTTGGAAGAAGCTCATTCAAATCTAGCAACAGCATTTAATGAACTATTCACTGAAGACCAAAATATACCCAAATGGATTACAAGAATAGGAAGAAAAACCTTGCCATAGCTTGGATTGACTATAGCAAAGCGTTTGACAATGTTCCTCATAGTTGGCTTATCGAGACGATGAATATCTATAGATTGTAACCGGAGTTACTCTCATTCATCTCCAGAACCATGCCCACTTGGAAAATTGACCTCAACCTCACAACTCAACAATCCACTTTAACATTCGAAAATACATGTATAAAGAATGGAATCTTTCAAGGCGACTCACTTTCACCCCTACTTTTTTGCATGACACTATGCCCGTTAAATTTCATTATGAAGAAGACCAACACCGGGTACATCTGCAGAACGAATGCATATCCACATTCACAACTTGCACTTGGAACTGTGCTCCATCTGAATAGCATGTCATTGGTACGACCATGACCAGTTCTCAAACCAAAAAGAACTCTCCAAATTTTTTCTGAAAGATCAAACAACCCGGAATTTTCTCAGAAGGATCAGAAATGAGATTTTTATTAAACATTTCATAAGAGTTACTCAATCTTGCATAATTCTTTATCGCTAATTTTCATATTGAAAAAGTATCATACCAGATTGGTTCACGTGACTTCAATCTGGAAATTCTATTTTATGAAATGTATGAAATAAATTAGGTAAAGAATGATATAAACTTTAAGAATTTAGAGTTGCAGTCTGTCTGCGAATATGGGGAGGGACAATGTCAGACAAAACTGGTAAACAATGAACCGGTGTAGATCTTATGGTGCCAGTAATTATTTTCATGGATGTATTCAATTGTGCATCGATTTTTTGTGTATGTGTATTATTAAATCAAACAGAGCAACAATATTCAGCTGCAGAAAAGACTAGGGCTAGAGATGCTGTGCGAAGAGTGGAAGCATCAGCACCCCAAAATGATCCGGCTAATTTCTGAAGAATATTATTCCTAGTTTTCAATTTAAGGCTCAGATGAACATTCTGTAACTTCCTTGAAGAAACTTTTCGGCGCAAAAGACCCAATAAGGATAGAACCCTACAAAAATATTATACCAGGGCTATTGGATATGTTATACATATATCGAGGACAGACCTATCAAAGGAAGGACCTCAAGAATTTGGAACCAAATAATGAGAAACTAAAACCCACAAAAAGTGTACATAGCCTCTGAATTCGATTTAGATAGCTCAAATACAGGAAATTAAACAGAAGAATAAATTTTTGCTACAATGAATGCAATTGAAGTCAATTCACAACATGAAAAATTAACGTACTCAATAAATTCGAAGAAGCCACAGATAGTATGCCTTCCAGAATAGTTATTTATGTACCTAGTGCGTTATATGGATCCTAACGCTCGGAGGGAAACATTCGGCCCGAGGGCCTTTGGCCCGAGGGATGAATGTTGCCCGATGGGCGTTAGGATCTAATAACGCTCGTGGTGCAAACAAGATTTTATTTTTCACGAATATATCATTTAATTACAATAAAATTCGATTTCTCCTATGATTTTTTTCCCATTTAACTTTCAGTAGTAACCATGGCATTTGTTAATATTTTGAAGTTCGTTATTGCTGTCATCATTTTATTAAGTGAATGTCATTACTGTTTTCGTTGTGAAGATTTAAAGAAATAACAGAAATGAATAGCAATTTGCCAAATAATATAATAATAATAATAATAATGTTAATTCAAATTCATAGAGCAAACATTGCACAAGAATAGACGTCAAATCAAATTACATTCTATAACAATATTTCATTATTTGATTTACAGTAATCAAAGTATTCCTGTATATTGTAAAGTTCACATTTCAATACATATTCATTTACTTTTTTGATAAGTTGTTTTTCATTTAATATATTATGAAATATTTTTGGCAAAGCATTATATACCTTGATACACATATATAAGGCATTATTATGTGTTACTGTCAATGAGTGAATTGGGTAAAAATATTGGTGAACTCGCCTTGTTCTTACATTACTATTCCTATACTCCCCAAACAAACCTCCATGTTGAACAAGAAATTTTATAAAGTTATAGATATACAGGCCCATAAGAGTATGTATACCATTAGCCCGGAAAACACCCCTACACGTCTGCCTGTACTTCATATTTAATATGGATCTAAGTATCATTTTTTGCTTCACAAACAAACAAGACACAAAGAATTGAAAATGCAGCCAAAGCTGCAAATAATTTATTACCAGAAAAATCCAGACTCGTCTACGACAAGGATTATGAAACATTCCATCAATGGAAGTTGAAAAATGAAATAATTGCTATAGAAGAAACAGTGTTATTGGCGTACTTTCAAAAATTGGTATGCTATTTTGTTTTTCATTTTGTTCATGTGTGGGTAATTTTTTTTATTTCAGTCTGAAAAATTTTGTCCTGCGTCATTGTGGACGAAATATTCTATTTTGAAATCTACACAGATTGTCAATGAAAATATCAATATTTCACAATTCTTCCGGCTAGTAGCGTTTTTAAAAATGAAATCTAAAGGATATATTCCGAAGAAATCCAAAGTTTTGACAGCAGAACAAGTTCATAAATTCATCAATGAAGCTCCTGATGAAATTCATCTTCTTCATAAAGTAGTTCTAATAATGGGTGTTTTTGGAGGACTAAGGAGAGATGAATTAGTGAAAATGTCTATCAAAGATATAGAAGAAAAGAGTAGCTGTTTACTTGTTAAAATACCCGAAACTAAAACCGGTATGTCAAAAGGATTTAGCATTGAAGAGGAAGAAACAATAGGAGCTTTGAGGCTGGTCAGAAAATATATATCCTTGAGACCCAGTGGAGTGAAGAATTCTAGATGTTTCCTCACGTTCCGAAATGGTCGGTGCACCATCCAACCTGTTGGCAAAAATACCATAGGAAGTGTGCCTTCGATGATTGCCAAATACTTAAAATTGGATAATGCAAATGAGTATACAGGACATTGTTTGAGACGGACTTCAGCAACTCTTTTAACTGAGGCTGGTGCATCATATGAAACGTCAAAAATACACGGAAGATGGAAGAGTGCATCTGTGGCGGAAGGTTTCATAGAGCAGAGCATTTTTTCCAAGAACAAAATATCGACGATGATTGTGAATTCGGTAACAGATTCTCATGAATTCTCTAGTGGTGCTCTTGTGAACGAACTTCCAAGTACTTGTGGTCAAGTTTTCGCTCCTCAGGTTTCGAAAACATCCCAAGATTCACGATTGAAGAATTTTTCCGGGAAATTCGAAAACTGCACTTTTAATTTTAATTGAGAAAGACTTACTGATACGAAATCTGTAGTCAAATTTAGGTTCCTTCGGCCGGGTGGCCATATACTCTCTACTTTCACAAAGATATCAGATAGAGTTCTCGTATTCTCAGAATAGGTTGACAATAGGTCAACAAATATCTCTATCAAGATTTTTATTTGTTCAAAGTCGTGAAATGGTTGAGCAATTATGGGACTTTGAAATTTGTTTCAGTAGATAACTCGTAACTTGTAGCTGTGAATATGTTTAAATAAGGTTGAAATAAAAAGTTTGCTGAAATTTATGGAAGTTTTCATAGTAGAATATTTTGAAAAAATTATCGAAGAAAAAATTTTTTTCTTGAAAATTAATAAGGTTATCATTATATTCCAACAAACATTTGTGTTTATAATCAGGTTATTGATATGATTCATATTTACAAATTTTATCAGTGTTCACTAGAGCCACGAGAAGGTGTACGAGTTTTTGTGTGCTTGTTACATTAACTTTAGTGAGTCATAGAAGTTTATAGAATGAATCAAAGAATAAATATATATTTTTGCCTGCTTTTTAGTTTATTTGGAGCTATGACATTGCGACAAGTCTTAAACAAAATGGTGCTCCGAACAAGTTTGATATATAGGAGATGATACATTTCAAAGGTTTTTTTATTTCAAATATTCATCTCTTTTGAGTTAATTGCACTTGACTATTTGAGTTATTCGGATAGGCAAAAGGTTACTGAAAGGAAGATATCACTTTCAAGATGGGTCTTGATGGAGGTGATATACCTTTTTTTTGGTTGGTTTTTAAGAGAAGGCCATTCGAGCTAAAACTAAACTCAAGGAAATTGTGCCTGGTTATTTTTATTTGAGATATAGGTTTTTGCATTCATTGGGATTGTTGTATTTGTATCATACTATTTCAGAGTACATGAAAAGACTTTAGAAAAAGTGCCAAAGAGCTCCTGACCTTACATCAGTCCTTCTTTTTAATTTATTATGCTTCTATTTCCTTTAAAATATTTAGAGTCAAGTTCTTGAATTTGCTACATAGGATATATAGCCAACATTTACATGTACCTTTGTGTCTAATGTAGGTAATTTTTCAATTCTATAAATGAGGAATCCCAGTCCTGCTCCGATAAAAGTGCTTGCTAAGTTCATCGGGGTGAATGCGAGTGTATTCACCCATACGCCGTCATCTTCATACAATGCTCTTGCTATAAAAACATTCCTGAAACAGAAGCAAATCATAGTTTACATACAACATTTCAAGTAATTTTTAATGGAATCACATAGGAAAAACATATTGTATAATTTTGGGGATGTGGTTTTCGACTTTTCTATCAGGAACTAGTCGGATATACTTCAATTCAGTATCACTTTAATCTCTAAAAGAGTAATCTTCATTTATAGGAACATTTCATCCCAATACCCTAAGAGTTCTCGCAAAAATCTGTTCCTTTTCAAATCAACCTCACAATCAATATTACAATATCGAACATCAAATAAGTATATGCTGGGTCCAACTGAACGACATCCGTGAAGATATATTCAGCCATGTGGCTACTCAGCGACGAGAAAGACGGCCAGTTTCTGAAACATTGATCAAACTTTATGTCAACTAACACAACGATCATCTTAACAGAGATATCAAATCAATCTGAGTTGCTGAAAGGATGTTCAGTGCAAAATTATGTAATCTATTATCATTTTTATTTGACAAGAGGAGACTGTGTCGCCAGACTTATCGAACCATAGATTCTGTGACAATAACATACATTCTGTGATCAAAGAGGTTAAGATTTATTATTTTTGAATGATCATATATATATTAGATATATATTGTGAATGTCATTTCAAACGCATTGAAAATTGATAATGACTGTATAGGACCATCATTATTACGCATGCGCAAAACTAGAAGGTCTGGATCACAGCTTTTTAAAATTTTGCGCGCATTCTTCAGGCGAACTTAACAAGTATTATAATTGTTTCGGGGAATAACCTCATGATGGTTGTCCACGTGTATTTTTGTAATATTGTACTCAGTGTGTCAAGCATAATTTATACCTGTGCATTTCAACATAAATGAAATTCCTTTGGAATTTTGAAATGCGTGATTCGAGTTTCCCAACACGGCATTCGGGTAGGCGCATGCGTGGTTTAAACTATCCTACATATTCGAAGGCGTCAGACCCTAGTTACAATGTTGACATAAGACTTTTTATTTCATTTACAGTAATTTTAATTTATCGTTTAAAATTGGCGTTCGCATGCCATAGTCGTGTTGAGGTTGAGCGTATGGCTCTGCAAGTTGATAAAATAAAATAGTAAAATTTTAGGAGTATATATTGTAGATTTGAAAGAATTGTTATTGAATCTTTACACCTCAAAACACTGATTTCTATTAGAATTATATCCTAAAGTTGATTTTCCATGAATCTATACTTTTCTTGACCTATAACTTTTTCCGGGACTTCTTTAATTATTGTTAATTAAAATAATACTCAAATGATTGCCGTAAAATTTTTTCGCTTCGTGGAGACTTTCTTCTTTACCTAAGGAAGAGATCTTGATCATTTTGATTTTTTCCTCATAAAACGGTTTACAAGGTTAAGAATAAAATATTAATTCTGGAAATCTAAAGAACAAAGTGATAAGTTAAATTAGTAGTTCTCACAAAACCCAAAGAAAAATAAAATTCACTCTTCGCTATAAGAAAAAAATACTAAAAATAAAATAATAGAATTCTAACTCGTAAATGAAACTCCTAAGAAGTAAAAGAATGACGGTTTTGGCAATAAGATTAATAAGAAACAAATAAAATAATATATATTCTTGCAATCAAAATAGCAGGCCCAGGAATAATATTATTCAGTTATGCTGAAACTATTCAGCATTCATTCGACAACGCGCTACGTTCCAGCTACACTCGATCCATACGATCACGATTATTGGTACCTTATTAGGGCTATTGACTAACTCAAGTTGCTATCGCCGTGGCTATCCATAGAAACTCCTATAAAAACTTTCCATAGTCACTGCTACCCTTTTTTGGTATTCTCTAACTAACCTTTAACAACTGTTGTTATCGCAACAACTTTTTATGAAGATAGTTATGGCAACACGGCAAAATAGTTCAAATGTCCGTTTTCTCGATTCAACCATAGACTAATGTTATAGATTTGTCTGTGGAATAAGCAAATAAAAGCAAATACCTAACTGTCAAACTCACGAGAAATGACCGTTAAAGAAAGTAGTGGAAAATTTTCAATTATATTCGATGAAGCTGAACTATAACTATGAAAGAAGGGTGAGGTCTTATATATAATTTAACATATATTATTTTAGACATAACAGGGTTAAAAAGACGAGCAATGAGCAATATCAATTTATAATGATTTTCCTGTAAGAACATAAAGTGATGATGAAGGAGGTAGAAAACTATCGTCAGCCGAATCAGTAAAAGTAGGAGACCTGTGGATGCATATGAACGCAGCGTTAAGCCTTTGCAGCAGTGGCGCATTTACCCTACAATCCTCTATATTTGTAATTCCTGATTCATTAAAAAGTTCATTTGCACAAAAATAATATTTCCATTCGATTAAAACTTCTAATTGTTCACATTGATGAAAAAAAAATAATAAACAAACAGTAGCCAACAAGAGTGGTTATCGATAGCAACACCTATAAAGCAGTTGCCAGTGAACTACTACAGATAGCCACTAGTTGATATGCATAGCAAATTTCATAACCACTTTCTTGAATAGTGAATATCGATTTCACGCTTTGCAACTGACCTTGAAGATGACACGATATTCGGTGGCTATTCATAGCAACTTACGTTAGTGAATAGCCCTCAAATGAAACACATTTTTTTTCTTTTCAGCGTTTTAATTATTATTTTCAAAGCTTTATATTATTACGCTTTCCGACATGCAGACGAACTAATGTAATAGGAGATAGACATCCGCTACTTTTACATGTCAGCAGATTCCTTCCAGGCTCGTCTTTACGACGACCAGATTTATTCATTAGATGTAATTCATTATTATTCTGACTGTTAACAAGTAAACTTGCTTGTAGCTAATAAATTTGTGTTCTTTTAAAAACGTGATTTTTGTGTGTAATTTCAAAATTATATATACAAATTATTTACAAGCGGAACTAATACGGATACATTTGCTTAAGTTTAAATACATTAAATTTTCAGCACCTATTGATTATATCTGGAGGCTTGAATTTTATTATGTTTACATATACAATGTTGATTTGATGTTGGTTTTACAATTTTTCTAGAGATATATGAGGCTCAAATGAAACACAATTATTCTCAAGTGGTTTTAGGGTTGTAAGTCAAGATTATCATGTCAACATGATGTGGTGTGTGAGTTTATGTTTTATTTTTATGTTGGTGTTTTCGGAATTTGTTTTATCAAGATGACTTGTTTTGTTAAGTTTATGAATACCTAGTGAAGTTGTAGAATTTGTGTGTGTTTTTTTATGACTTCTTGGATTGTATCAATGTTCGCTAATTCGTGTAGATTTTGGTAAATCTTGTTTTGTTCAAAATAATTCTAAGGAACTTATTTTGAAGTGTCTGAAGTTTTCGTAGATTTGTATTCGAAATGTTGCTCCAAATCGGATTTGCGTACATAAATGTTGGCCTTACTGCTTGTTTGTAAATCCTCAATTTTGATTTTAACCCCAATTTACTTTGGTTAGAAATTAGTGGGAGAATTTCGAGTCGTTTGTTGATGGAGTTCTCTGTACGTTTATTGAAATTTAGTTTTTTATCTAGAGTAATTCCTAGATATTTCACTGTATCTTGCTTGTCTATTGAGTGATTTTCGAAACTTATTTTGTTTTTACATGTTTTCAGTATATGAGTGAAATGGGTGAGCGTTGTTTTCAGAGGGGTTTATTTTGATTTTGCACTTATGATAATATTTCTCGAGCATGGTTAAGTGTGTTTGGATGCATTTATTGGACTCATCTGGGTTAGTGAATTCAGAAATTATAGAAGTGTCATCGGCGAATATTTTTAATTTTGTTTGATTTGTTTTCGGAATGTCGTTTATAAAGTAATTGAATAAAATAGGTGATAGAATGCCACCTTGGGGAACACCAGATGTGATGTGTTTTTCTATTTGATACCGTTGAGTTAACTTTGGTTCGAAAGGTTCTGTGGGAGATGTACGAATGTATTATTTAATATATTAATTTTTATAATCGGGGGAGGGTCTGAAGTAGTTTATAGATTGAACCATCTTCCCATACGGTGTCAAAGGCTTTTTCGATGTCTAAAGTAAGCATTGTGGTCATTCTTTTGTAGTTAAAATTTTTTGTGATTTGATTCGTAATTGTGGCTAATTGGAGGGTGGTACTATGTGAGGTTCTGAATCCGAATTGCTCGTCTATAATTTCGTTGTGAATTTGTTCGATTCTATTTATTCTGATGAGGATGGTTTTTTCGAGGATTTTGGATAAGCTGGAAAGTAGGCTGATGGGACGGTAGTTTGATGGTATTTTAGGGTCTTTGTTGGGTTTGGGAAAATAGAGTATTAAGGCGTTTTTCCAAGCAGTGGGGAAGTAGTTCAGTTTTTAGCAGCTATTGAATATGTTGTGAAGTTGTACAATTGTTTTTCTTGGACGATATTTAAAGGTTTTGTTTCTGATCTTGTTCTTGTCAGGAGCTTTTCTGTTATTGAGGGATGTAATTATTTGTCTAATTTCACTAAGTGATGTATGATAATTTGCTGGAAGGTCGCTAGTTTTAGATGGAAGCTTTTCAACTCTGTTTTTCACCATGATTTCTGTTAATTGATGTGTTTTCATGTAAGATTCGGCTAGGAATTATGCTTTTTCCCCGTCTTCAAAGATGAACCTTTGGGTTCCCTTCAGAGTGGAAACTCCAAACAAATTTCTATTTTTTGGCGCTCTTGTTCACCCGAACAGAGTGCCTATCATTTTGCCCGAATGTCTGTAATTTTGGAATATCGAGCCGAAAATGGTCTCAATCGATTGGGTTTGACTCCCCGATGAAGAATCCGTGGCGAAAGTTGAGTCTGTCCGGCCGGCCGGGCGGCCGTATCCTCTCTAGCATCCAAAAGAGATGAGCTAGAATATTTTGAAAAATTCCAAGAAAAAAAATTTTTAATCCGCACTATCTCATAAAACATTTTTCGGATTTCAATAAAAATCCGTGAATAGATTGAGGTGATCGATATCTTACTTATCCTCAAATTTCATTGTTGTGGCTCTTTTCCATCTAAAGATATGATCATTTTTTTCATTTTCTCAAGAGAAAAGAGAAATGACATACGTCCCGATGATTTTCTTCGAACGATGGCCATCACAGATCGATATTCGATTGACAAATGCCGGGCTGATTAATCAGTGTCAGTTGGCGTAATATTAATCAAAATTTTTCATAATGAGAAATCATAGAGATGGAATTCAATCTCGATGGCTGAAACAATATACGTTGTCAAAATTCAGAAAAGCACTGACGTAAGTTTTTAGGAATAGGGAATTATAGCTTCGAACAAAACTTGAGGAAAATTATGAATAGTCATTTTTAATTGGAGATATAGGTTTGTTCATTCATTAGGTGTTCATTTTGCATCACATTGTTCCATAGTACGGGAAAAGACTATTGTTCACCTGATCAGAGTGCTTATAGATTTGTTATGGTTTGAATATTCACTCGCAAGTAGCTCAACAAGAGCGCCAAAGCAATCTGACCTCACGTCAGTGCTTTCTAAATTTTTTGGATAGATCTGGAAATTTTCCACATTTCTTTGTTTTTTGTTATATTTTTTGTGAAATTCTCCCACTGTTCGGATTTAATTGACTTTAGTGAGGTTCTCACGAGTAAAATTGTGTCTTTGTATTCCTGGTAAAGATTCATCAAATAGTTTCGCTGTAGGCGTTTACGCAAAGGGTTTTTATATTTAATCAAATTTTTAACATGTACTGGGAGTTCAAGTTTATGGTTTTTTTATGGTTTTCGTTAGTATTTTGATGTTATTTTCGATTTCATCCGGGGAGTTTAGATTCCTATTGATTATTGTGTTTTCTGTCATTAAGAGTTTAAATTTTTTGCAATCAGTTGAATATCGGTGAATTGCCTTAGGCATTAGCGATTAATTGGATGTAGGTACTGTGGTGATTACTGGATAATGGTCCGAATCTAATTCTTGTATTGTGAATGGTTTATTGATTATGACGTTTTTTGTTATAAAGAAATCTATAGTTGATAAAGTCAGTTTGATCAATGGTATTTTTGAGAGAATTACCATTTCTATTAGATCCTAGACGATTCCAGGAAATGTGTCTACTATTGAAATCACCGGCTACAAAAACTCTTTCACCCAGGTTCATTGAGTAGGTAAGCTCTTGTTGAATGATTGTTTGGGCTATTACCATCATCTATTGTGGATGTAATGTTTTCCGACGTTTCGATAGACATTTTCTATCTTTATCAAGAAGGAAAAGTAAAAAACCTTTTGAAAATTATCAATTTTCAAAAAGTCAATATAGCATACGCATAACCTGAACCGTCGAATTGATTTCGAAAATGTGGAATATTTAAAGACTGAAAAAAATTATCATAAAACGACATTACTTCAAATCTTTTACGTCAGTATAAAATAAAGAATAAAGCGACCCAGAAAATATAAAGATAAAATAATAATCTAATTCTTCTTGAACTGTATAATAGGAAGAAATCAACATGCCCAATTGTGTTTCAAAAGATATTGTTTATAGCTAATTATGTTTCACACAATACAAGCGGAAAAATCTAACAATTCTGCGAGAGTCACTCTCTCGTGCACTATCAAACCAAAATAAAAATACCAGTACCAACAAAAAAGCGAAAAATGTCCAAGGTTTGCGTATTTTTCAATAGTGAAATTAAATGAATGCGAAAGAATGTTCGTCTCTGAATCAAAATCCATAATCAGTTCTAATATGAATCAATTGTTGTGTAAACTATATAAATCATAAATTTTACATATGGGCATGCATAGATTATTAGATCAAGAGGAATTAGACAATTTTTATATCAGAAACTCACAATGAAAAATCTATACATAACGCTACAGACAAAACAGTAGAATAAAATGTTTTTCAATTAATTAAAGAAAAAATATCATAAGAATAAATATAAAAAAAGGATTTGTAAAAAACTATTCAGAATCCTCAAATCATCATATTTTCTCCCCGATACCTCTGTTACCTACCACAACCGAAAAATATTGCACAGGTAAATGTTGGGCGTCTCTACAAAACAAAGCAACTCAGTTGAAATATAATGGCAACATTACTGTAAAGAATTATGAAACCAGCAAAGTATCGCGGGGCAATGTTGTTCATCTCAAAAGCAAATTACTGAGTAAAGTTGGGAAGAAAGGCGTGATATGGGAGTGAGTGACGAAACTATAGATTTTATACAGTCTGTTCATTGTATATTTCATAGAGCTAATAGAGGGTGTAACATTTATCTATATATAATGATAATGATTTTAGACCTATGTTCTTAATATTTGCTTATTTTTGACAGGTTATAGATCTAGGGTAGAAACAAAACCAATTTTTCGAATAAGGCCAACTAGTTTCGACTTCTGTCTGAAGTCTTCCTCAGGGCAAGGTTGTTATGGCTATTTTGTCCATGGATGATATTAAAATTTTAAAATGAACTACATTCGACGAGAGTTAACAATTAGCAGTTCGTGGACATATCTAAGCCATTGTCTAAGGAGTGAATAGAGATTAAAAAACTACAAATGCAATACTTACTCTGGATAAGGTCTGAGGAAATGGAACAGAGATTTCCTATATAAATGCCATGCTACGTAGAGGTGATTCAGTATCCATCCAGCAATTAAAACTAGCAGGAAGTGTTTAGGTCGTTTAATGGTGAAATACAGTATCACAAGAATCAGCACAAATGCCTGCATATCAACCATCAAATACCAGGTTTCAATTAAACACTGAAACAATAAAACTAAATTATTTTTGCCTGCCGATCACACCACGTGGTCTATGCGCGAAATTAAAAAAAAATTTTTAATCCGCACTATCTCATAAAATATTTTTCGGATTTCAATAAAAATCCGTGAATATATTGGGGTGATCGATATCTTACTTATCCCCAAATTTTATTGTTGTAGCTCTTTTCCATCTGAAGATATGATCATTTATTTCATTTTCTCAAGAGAAAAGAGAAATGACAAACGTCCCGATGATTTTCTTCGAACGATGGCCATCACAGATCGATATTCGATTGACAAATGCCGGGCTGATTAATTAGTGTCAGTTGCCGTAATATTAATCAAAATTTTTCATAATGGGAAATCATAGAGATAGAATTTAATCTCGGTGGCTGAAATAATATACGTTGTCAAAATTCAGAAAAGCACTGACAAGTTTTTAGGAAAAGGGAATTATAGCGTCGAACAAAACTCGGGGAAAATTATGAGTAGTTATTTTTAATTTGAGATATGGGTTTGTTCATTCATTAGGCGTTCATATTTGCATCACATTGTCCCATAGTACAGGAAAAAACTATTGTTAACGTGATCAGAGTGCTTATAGATTTGTTATATATTAATTAACAAAAATTGAATAAAAACACTTGACTGTACGTTTCACAAATTTTATTTAAAGCATCGTTCGGGTTTCATCCCATTTTCAAAACTGAATATAAAACAATATCGGTTAATACAGTACACATCTACATAACATATCAAGTAACACATGTTAAAATTGGTGATAGACGAAAATCTAACTGATCATTTACAATGGGAAGATTTTGTTTAAAAGCTGATGTTATTTCTAAGTATTCTAAAAGGTCCATGCGTTTACCCTTATGACATTTGTGCAATATTTTGGTTTTTTCAAAATCAATAAAATGGTTTGAGGTGATACAATGACTAGAGAAACCAGTAGTGGGTTTGTTTTGGAGGATTGATTTTTTGTGTTCATCAATTCTTTTTGCCAGTGAACGACCAGTTTGACCTATGTAAAATGCAGGGCATTCATTACAGTGAAGCTTATATACACCGCTTAATTGTGTGTTGCTCGCTCGATCCTTACCATTAAAGAATATTGATCTCAGATTTTTCTTATTGGTACAACTAATGTTAATATTATAATGTCTGAGTCTCTTGCAAATCTTATCACTCAGAGATGGTATGTAGTCAATATATGCGTATTTTTTGGTTTCGGTTTCATTATTTGGTGGATAAATTGAATGTAACAATTTTTTCTGCCGCTTTCTGAAAAGTAGTTGATCTATTATATCCGGAGAGTAGCCATTATTCCCAGCTAAAAATTTCAGTGTGCGAACCTCCTTGTCATAGTTAATTTTTGACATTGGGATCGAGACTAATCTATGAGTTAGTGCGTGAAATGCTGACATTTTGATTTTATAAGGATGTGAACTACTATTTGGTAATAAAATATCAGAGAAGGTGGATTTTCTGTATATATCAAATTCAAGGTGTTCATTTATTCTTTTAATCTGTATGTCTAGGAAGTTCAGACATCTATTATCATCCTCTATTTCTAATGTGAATTTGATGGAATCATGGATGGAGTTCAACAATTCCAAAAATGCCGTCAGTTCCGATATCGACCCAGTCCACACGCAAAAAACATCATCCACATATCGCCTCCAGAGTAGTACAAAACCCGTCAAGCCAATGTCTTCTGAGGAAAATATTTTCTTTTCAAGGCCTGTCATAAATATCTCACTGAATAAATTAGATGATGGGGATCCCATAGGTAAGCCATTTAGTTGTTGGTAAATTTTATCGTTGAATTTGAAATAGCTCTGTCCCAGACATATCTTAAGAAGTCTCATTACCTCTTCTTTCGTTTCAATGGTGACTGAGGGGTTTTCGTCAAGTTGTTTTTCCACTAGTGATTCGACTACTGTGGTTGGAATGGACGGAAATAAATTTACTACATCGAACGAAACCATTAATGCGTTGGTTGGAATTTTGAGTGCTTTTAATTCATTAGTTAATTGAATGGTATTTTTGATAGAATATTTAGCGTTATGTTGCATCAATTCCGGTAGTATGGAGTTCAGATATTTACACAATTTTGAAGCTGGTGCATTGGTGTAGGAGACAATAGGTCTCATTGGACAATTTTCCTTATGTATTTTTGGGAGAGAATATAAAGAAGGTATTGTGGGATTCATCACGGTCAGAGAGATATTTACCTGAGACAATAGGTTTGGGCAGTTCTTTTTTGACTTCACCTTGAAATTTTGATGTTGGGTCAGATTTTAATTTTTTGAAATCGTTGGGGTTCAGAAGAATTTCCGTTTTTGTTAAATAATCATTTTTATGTAAAATGGTTACAGTATTGCCTTTGTCAGCTTTCGTTATTATCAAGTCATTATCTGCGGCTTTTTTCTTTATTTGATTTACTAATTTCATTTCTTTGCTATTATTATTAAAAGTCGAATTGGAGATAATTTCTGCACATAATGCTTTCTCCATATTCCGTTTATTTGGGGACTCGATTTTATTTAAAGCTAATTCTACGTTCACGGCTAGGTGTTTACGGTCAGATAAATTAAAATTATTCGGGCTATACTTCAAACCTTTACATAATAAGTTCAATTCTTGTTCTTGAAATTGTACATTTGTGAAATTTTTTACCTTTTCATGAAAATTCACAGGTGTTTCACTCACTGATGTCAGGTTATTCTCACTTATTCGTCTGTTATTAAAAAGTTTATCAAGTTTTCTAAGATGAATCAGATATTGATTGTGACCTGAATACCTCACTTCCTCTCTGATTTGTTAAAGTTTGAATATTTACTCGCAAGTAGCTCAACAAGAGCGCCAAAGCAATCTGACCTCAAGTCAGTGCTTTCTATTTTATTTATTTTTTGAAACTTTTTTAATGTTTAATCAATAATCAATCTCATGTCTTGATTTATTTTCATAGTATTATTGAGAGGAAAAATTGATGGAATCAAGGGTGTATGAGGGAAAGACGTTCCAAGGAACTAAGTTGCATAATTCTTCCAATATTGATATCTCACTTTCTCTTATAAGTTGGCCATGAAATGGAAAGCAGAGGCAGTGGAATCACAAAATTTGATGAAGTTCATCTACCATCGAGTAGCTTCTGCGTTACAACTCTAACATTTAGGAACTCAAGCTATATAACGGTTTTCTAGCCAATATCACAAAAAGTCCCATTTCAGAGGTATTGAGCGTCATCAGTCAATTTTAGGAATCGACTATGGAAAGGTTGTTGCTCCACGAGGTCTAACACACTATAAATTTTTTTCTTGAAGATCAGGGCTATTCCTTTGGACATCTTGAGATCTTTAGATACACAGTGTGCCAATGAGTAGTCTGCCGGTGTTACTACTTGGTTGATATCCCAAACTTTGCTTTTTCGGCCTCTCTATAATTTGCCATGAACTTCCTCACCTGGGACCTGAGTAGTAGCCCTTAACATTTCAGTCTAGTCCTGAGGCTTATTTTCGACCTCACATCCTGGTAGGCGGTTCACAAGGACTGCGTGTTTCTTTCCTATTCTCAATGTTTGGGTGCAATGGACTATTTTGTTGATTTTCTTCACAAGCACATGTGGTCCTTTCCAATATTTCTGTTGCCATCTTTTACTCAGGGGGTTGAGCAAATCTGACAAAGCTCCCACCTATATACACCTTTCGCAGCCTTGGTGTTGTAACGAGTCTTCATGAAATCACTTTCAATTTGCAGGATTTTCTGAGCTTCTCATCAACGTAGTGTAGACTCCCTACGTAATCTAAGCTCGATAGGTCAGTTCCAAGTAGCAATGAAGTATCATCTCGCGACCGAACAATATGCATGCTGGTGTTTGCCTCGTCGATTTCTATATATAGATGATTTATAGGTCATAACGAATAGATGAAGTTACCTATCTCTATCTCTCTGATGGCCACAAATAACCTTGGCCAACTATTTTTCACTCTTTTATTCCTTCTCTCGATTATACCGTCTGATTGTGGATGGAGAGCAGATGTTTCGGTTTTCTTGATTCCTGACAACTTGCATAGGTTCTGGCACCAGCTGTACCCAAAAATTCGTCCCTGATATGAATGAATCTATCTCACCGAGATTGTTCACAATGGCCTTGGAGGAGTTATTCAAATCACTGAACTTGAAACAGGGGCATAAAGATCAATGGCAGATTCCTCAATCATCTAAGATATGCTGATGACATACTCCTGATTGCTTCTAACTTGGAAGAACTACAAATAATGATTGAGGAACTGCATACGAAAGCACTCCCGAGAAGAATGAAAATGAACATCAAAAAGACAAAAATTATGACCAATTCAAGTGAACAACACCCAATAATAGTAGACGGAGCAGTAATAGAACGGAAAATGAGTATGTATACCTAGGCCAGGTGATACGAGCGAGTAAGGAAAATCAGACTGTGGAGAATGCGAGAACTCGATTGGGATGGGCCATTCCCATGCACTTAAGAGCAAGAGTATTCGACCAGTGCATTCTACCGGCACTAATATACAGAGCTCAGACGTGGACTTTCACCAAAGCAATCCTTGATGTAATCCGCAAAACGCAAAGGGCTATGGAAAGGAGCATGCTAGGAATATCACTCGGGGGTAAAAAGAGTGGGTAAGAGAGAGAACGAAGGTTGCAGACGCAATAGAACGAGCAGTGTCACTTAAGAAGAGATGGGCAGGCCATAATGAGCGAATGCAGGACAATCGTTGAAATGCGGAAATTGGGATATGACGCCCTTATGATGGCGTTAGATCAAGAGGAAGGCCGCAGATGAGGTGGAAAGATAACATAGTCAGGAACGCAGGCTTGATGTGACAAAGGAGAGCCCTAGACAGGAAGTGCTAGAGGCAGTTGGAGGAGGCCTATATCCAAGCTTGGAAGAATAGAGAATAGGCTAATTGAATTGAATTGAATGAATAAATTGAAGGAAGAAGTATCGAACTTCGTTGACACCAAGAGATAGGTAAGTTATCGGGTTTTTAAGTTCAAAGGGCTCTTGTTACGTAGACTCTTTATTGATTACAATTCCAAGCTTTCGGCTACATTCCAGCCTTCTTCAGGGACTACAAATTTAAAATTGATCTATTACTATTTTGAATTATGAAAAAAAGAAAACAAAAATATATTCTAATGAAAAGAACAAAAATAATTCAAAAAGATTTTACTTACTATCAATGTGAGGTTTAAAATAGATCTGTCTCTGTTACACATCAAAACCAAAAGGTAAACATACAATTTCTTTTATAACGATGGTACTTTGTAGAAAACAATACTGGTACATTTAGAACTTCGACTCAACATACAATTTTCGTAAAAATATAAAACTCCATTAGATTTTTCAAGATTAAAATGTTTAAAAATTTTTATATATATTATGTCTGACAGGCCATTTTTAGGTTAACCAAATTGTCGAAATCATTAATCGATAAATCACAGTTATGCCAAAAAAGCAGGATTCTGTGTTAGAACCATAGAATGCTGTGGTCCTATTCTTCATACAAAGTTAATTACTTGTAAGGGCCCTTTGCCTTTCAATTCGCCCTCTCCCAACTCCTACGCTCCTTGTGTTATGTAGAATATTACAATAAATTAAACTTATATCTTGAGTATCAGTACATACATTATTGATGTTATTAACGTTTTTATTAATCTCTACTGACTCTAGGAACAACCGTTTTTTCTGATTTGAAACGTATCTCAATACTTCAACATTATCAAAGTTCATTTTATGCCCTGTTTCAGTTGTATGCTTCGATAGGCCGGTTTTTTTTACCTAACTGTTGTACGTCCCTTTTATGTTCCTTTAATCTTACTTTTAACTTACGGCCAGTCTGTCCAACATAGCAAGCCTCACATGCACCACAATTTATCTTATATGCGACATCCACTGAATCTAGCGTATCTTCCTTGTCTTTTAGCCTTTATCTATGAGACCAATAATTTCAAGCATAGGTACGCCAAACACTAAGATTTCGGTTTTTATTAGAGACATACTTACTTCATCATATAATAACAACAACCGTTATTACATTAAAGATTCCTTTGATTTTAGTAGTTCAATTAAAAATTTCATCATACCACCTGACCATGTTATGGCCAGTCTGGACGTAGTCTCCTCTTTATGAACATTACTGTAGAAGCATCCATTAGGTCAATAGAAAAGAAGATGGGACACCATAGCACCAATTAGCCCTTTAGACCAAATAAAATTTGTTAGAATAGTAAAGTTAATTTTTGAAACAACATACTGTAGATTCAACAATGGTTTTTTTAAACAAACAAAAGGCACACCGATGGGCTCTGTTGTCTCACCCATCTTGGCTCAGATGGTGATGGATGATTTGCTTGATGAGAGCTTACCCAGGCTATCTTTTGAGGTGCCATATGTAAAAAAAAATGTTGATGACCTTTTCTGTATCTTGCCACATACGGGCTTCGATGAAATATTAAATGTGTTCAATGCATTTGATGTTAATATACAATTTACACATGAGGTTGAAATTGACCAGAAAATTCCTTTTCTGGACGTTTTACTAATTAGGCATGATGAACACATAATAAAAACCAATTGGTATATAAAACCAATGAGTTCTGGCAGATACTTGAATTTCAACTCAAACCATGAAACTAAACACAAAATAAACTTGGTTTTAGGTTTGAAAAAACGGATAAAAAATATTGTAGATCCAATATATTACAAAGATTGTTTAGAAAGGTTGAAAATTCTGTTGGTCAATAATTCGTACCCAGTTAGACTGTTAAACAGACTCCTTTATAGCACGACTTCTGTCCCCGGTGATCAGGGTGAAATTGAGCCAATGGAGCCAGAACAAAATCATAACTGTTATTTTTCATTAGAGTATTATAATGATTTGACACCAAATATCATTGCATTAATTAAACAAAAGTATCCAAATTTTAAAATAGCTTGTAAAATTCCGAATAAATTGAGTGGTAATATTTTTCGAGGCTAAAAGACAAGGAAGATACGCTAGATTCAGTGGATGTCATATATAAGATAAATTGTGGTGCATGTGAGGCTTGCTATGTTGGACAGACTGGCCGTAAGTTAAAAGTAAGATTAAAGGAACATAAAAGGGACGTACAACAGTTAGGTAAAAAAAACCGGCCTATCGAAGCATACAACTGAAACAGGGCATAAAATGAACTTTGATAATGTTGAAGTATTGAGATACGTTTCAAATCAGAAAAAACGGTTGTTCCTAGAGTCAGTAGAGATTAATAAAAACGTTAATAACATCAATAATGTATGTACTGATACTCAAGATATAAGTTTAATTTATTGTAATATTCTACATAACACAAGGAGCGTAGGAGTTGGGAGAGGGCGAATTGAAAGGCAAAGGGCCCTTACAAGTAATTAACTTTGTATGAAGAATAGGACCACAGCATTCTATGGTTCTAACACAGAATCCTGCTTTTTGGCATAACTGTGATTTATCGATTAATGATTTCGACAATTTGGTTAACCTAAAAATGGCCTGTCAGACATAATATATATAAAAATTTTTAAACATTTTAATCTTGAAAATCTAATGGAGTTTTATATTTTTACGAAAATTGTATGTTGAGTCGAAGTTCTAAATGTACCAGTATTGTTTTCTACAAAGTACCATCGTTATAAAAGAAATTGTATGTTTACCTTTTAGTTTTGATGTGTAACAGAGACAGATCTATTTTAAACCTCACATTGATAGTAAGTAAAATCTTTTTGAATTATTTTTGTTCTTTTCATTAGAATATATTTTTGTTTTCTTTTTTCATAATTCAAAATAGTAATCGATCAATTTTAAATTTGTAGTCCCTGAAGAAGGCTGGAATGTAGCCGAAAGCTTGGAATTGTAATCAATAAAGAGTCTACGTAACAAGAGCCCTTTGAACTTAAAAACCCGATAACTTACCTATCTCTTGAATGAATAAAGCTCCATTGCCAAGCCGAATCTACATAACATCTACTTGGTCAATATATAGGCAACCGTTGGAGCTTCTTGTTTCGAAACGGTATAAGCCTCCATCCATTTGGAGAAGGGCTTCTTAACAACATTGATTTCTTCTTTTCATTTTCAATTTCTGGAAACGGACCAAATATATCTATTGCTGCATGTTTCATTATTCATATAACGTTTTTGTACTTCATTGAGGTTTTACGACTTCCTCTCGGACTATTAACCGAATCACACAGTCATTATCCTAGACTACCTATAGATAGGCAACTCTGGCATGAATTTTGGTCCCGATTTCGCGAGCTCAACTTACAGCGCCATCTTTAGTTATTCCCTACTTGATTACAGATTCCATTCGCACAACGTTCCGTCTCGTGGCGCCCTCTAGTGCATTTTGTATGAGTTATCATAGGATTTCATGCAAGCGCAGGTTGAATCCCATAATTTTATTGGATTTTAAAACAAATACATTTGAAATGACCATTATTTTAATCTGCTGAAGATTGTCACAATTTCAATAACAAAATATCATTTGATCAGAAAATTATGACAATTTGCAGCAGATTAAAAGAATTATGGTCATTTCAAATATATCTGCCCTTCAAATCGAAGATCATACTAATCTTTAGAGGATGAAAGGAAATAAACAAAAAAACTTTAGAAATATATATATAATGCAGTAAATAATCAATTTACAAAAATTTCAATATCGAGGGAAAGAATAAACGAACCAACAATAATTATGCAACAATTACTCATCAAGTTATGAAAAATACATCAAAAGAATAAATTAGAATATTAGTGACAAATATATCAATTTGAGCATGAAATGCATTAAATTTATACTTTTATGACAGAAACAATTTCTTAAAGTCTCTTTTCTTTTTCTTTTAGATACTTTTTCGGATGCCATCTTTATTATTGGATCATAAGATCTTATTGCTTTTTTTCCCGATAAAATTTTATTAATAGTTCTGTCATAAAAGTACAGAATTAATTTCATGGCAAAATCAATAAACTTATTAACTGAAATTCCATTAATTTGGCGTTTCAACGGTAAATCTCACCTATCCGTTGAAGTATTCTAGGAATCTTCTGATAAACGATTTTTATGAAACCAACTATTAGTACCCAAAACTATACCCAGAACTATAATCAATGACCATGAGCAGTTCTCTTATATATAGATACCTTGTTGCCTTAAAGTTTCTTCAGGAGTTCTTGAAGGTAGAAAAATATGTCATCATTATGAGGGTGGCTTACATAAACTGAAAGATTATTGAAATTACAAAAATGATAATTACAGGGAGTAGAATGAATTACTTGGCAAATGAAGTGTTAGTAGCGCAAAGCTTTTTAGCTTTCCATGTGTGTCTATACAATCCATATGAAAATGCTTTATGCAAATAATGTTTTTGGATGAATGAAGACATGGATTTTCGATTCTTTCCAACCAAACATTTCTAACACCCTCAACTTGTGTAATGAAAAACCTAAAAAGAAAGCAGTGTTAGAAACTGTCCAAAATTTTAACTAATCAGAAATTACTACACGAATATGAAATTGCTACAGAAAATATTAATTCACAGTACATTTTTAGTGAGTTATAAGTTAATCAAAACCACTACTTATATGAATGCAACACATACCTTTTGACATTACTATCACTGCAGCAATTGGGAATACAGCAAGAATAAACCGTTTCAATTCAATTAGATTGAATAAGTTGAAAATGAATACCTCTCTAGCTGAAAACACTACTTTTTGGATAAAAAATGAGTAGTTTATGTATGGAATAAACCTAGAACACGACATGGGAAAAAATGGCGTTGGCATAGATAACATGAAAGTTCATTCTGGTCAAAGAATAGTCCATCAAGACCGAGATTCGATAAAATCCGTTTTTACCGATCACTAGGTACTGAGAATTCCTAATTTACCGATCCGCTTTAGGAATGACTAAAGATGTCTCTGCCGCTCGTCGAAGAAAAACGTGACCACCTTTGTAGTAGGCGAGTTCCCACCCCCTGGTCGTTATTTTCGACACCAATCCTTGCCGTATTCCTTGTAGTTAACCCAGTAGAAATGCTCTTGAATTTTTTCTAGTTTTTCCCAAAATAAATTTTAAATCTAGGTTCTTCTCATGGTCTCGTCTAAGGTGTTCGATATTGGAAAATAAAAGATACTCGGGCTGAACGATTCCATACTGAATTAAGTATTAGCAAATTAAAAGATTGAGGATTGCATTTTTTGGCACTCACCATTATTTCAATGTGATGATTTTCAATCGAAATAAATATAGTAAAGAAATTATACAATCCTTCAAAATTTAATTATTAGTTTGAATATTTGAAGTAAACATAACAGATTCACAGTGCACTGTTCCGTCAACCAAAAATACCAATTGGTCCATATCACGCTGATCTATAGATCAACTCTATAAATTCAAGATATGAAAAGTCAAATCAATTATTTCTAATATATCGAAATGGTCTTCATATATATGTTATCGAATCAATTTGACCTATTCAAAACATCTATACTTGATATTTTCGAATTACAACATTACGATAATTTACCTACACATCAATACATATTTGGAGGTTATGTCTTGATGATGCCTTAAAAGAATAAGAATTTATCCTTCAACTCAATCTGTGGTACGAGAGAATTCTTGTTTGAAACCTCACTTACTTAGACGGCGCTAAGTCAGGCTCAGATTTAACAGTACAAATGGGTATAAGATGTACATTCAACTCACCATTTCAGAAGGTTTTATCCAGTTGCTCATATATAATAAGTTGATCCATCCATTTTTCCGACAGTTTTTCCTATCGATACCAAGATACTCATTCCACATTGGCCCTCGTCCAGTATGGTTCAAGATGGTTGAGTGCAAAATCAGGATGAAAGCCATCCCAGGCGTAAGCCTTGAAAAGGTTCAATATAAATATTAAAGACCAACGAGAAATTGATTGAATATTCACCTGATATATCGATAAAGTACAATCCACAAAACTGTTTTGATATTGAGTTCATTTCTACTTTTCTCATCATATTGTTTCCATATATTATAAGTTAATAGTAAAGCTGATATCTGAAAAAAAGTTGATACTCCATAGGGACCACTGAGTATAAATACTGTGATGTATTTTTTATAAAGCTGAAAAAAATAAGAGATTATTCAGACTATTCATTATGAATCACAGTGCCGGTGTGAGAACCCAAGGATTTGCGCTATAAAGTCAGGATTTGCCATGTCAGAAATTTTGGCGGGACTAATTGTACTAAGTTTTGTTCCAAAATTCATTTAAAAAAATGTAGAAACAACTGACATAAGATCAGGAGCATTTGTGAGCTTGTTTAAAATTGGCTCGCAACATATTCGACAAAATGTTGTCAAGCGGTACAGGTGTTTCGAGCGAGTCTCTACAAATAACAATTCCCGAATGTGGTCTCTGCAAGCGGTCAATTGTGAAAAATAGTTTAAAGTGTAGTGTTTGCACTAAAGTATTTCACCCAGGCTGTGCAAATAGAGCCAAAAAATGCTGCGATGAAGAAATCGCTGCATCTACTGATTTCAATCTTGCTGATGTTTCTCCATTTTCTGACGGTACCAACAGGACCGTGAACAGTGAATCAAATCACGTAGATCTATTACTCAAAATAATCTATGAATTAGAGTCTAACAATTCACTATTAAAATTTAAAATTTCTACGTTAGAGTCTGAAATCGTAAACAAAAATTTGGAAATAAAAAATCTAAAAGATAATATTGTTCATAATATAAAATCTGTTGACGAGTTAAAAGATAAAACGCCGACATTCGATCATTCACGTGCATCGTCAAGCCGAGGAGCATGGAGTTCTGTAACACGAGGTCATCCGTCCACAAACAAGTTGCCAACACTGATAGTTAGCGATGCGGAATCTTCTCACGATCCTATTCAAAACAAAAACATAAACAAAAAGGAAAAATATGATCAAACAATAAATCGCGGTCAAGTTTCTTCACCAACTCCAAGTTCAGTGGAAAAATCGATTTCGAAACAGGAATATAAGGGTGTCAGTGATGGTTTGCCAACAACAAAAAATATTGATCAGGAACCCTGGACGGAAGTGTCCCGAAAAAAATCAAAATCAACCAGGAAGCGAAATCCTCCTTTGGCAGTTGGGAGCTATGCGGGAAATTCAGTGGTCGAGGGTGTGGAAAAGTTCATGGCCCTTCACGTATCTAACCTGAAACCAAACACAACAGAAGATGATCTGCGGAAATTTCTTTTGCAGAATTTCACACAGATTAAGTGTGAACGTATAACTTCGAAATATCCTTATTCGTCATTCAAAGTGCTTGTACCTGCTTCCGATTATGACAAGGCACTGGACGGAAAGAATTGGCCCAACAGGTCTAGTGTCCATCGTTTTTTTCAGCCGAGAAAAATCAACATCCCGACAGATTAAGCCCCAAGTATTCATCCAGCTGTGACAAATTTAAACTACTGCAATTAAATGTCCAATGTTTGTCTAATAAATTCGACATTCTTGAGGTACTCCTAGTTGAGAAAAATCCAGACATTGTGAGTATTGCTGAACACTGGTGCTGTACTGACAACGTCAGAACTATGACATTTCCTGGCTACTCACAGGTTGACTTTTACTGTCGTCCTCGAAGATTACGTGGTGGCTCCAGATTTATGTCAAGGATGGAATTCAGGTGAAGAATTTGTGCGTTTCAAAATTTTCTGAGGAGATGGAGTGTGAGATTTGTGGTACCTTAGTGTTAGCTCATGGTGCTCGTGTGGGTGTTCTTAGTGTATACAGGCCCTGTTCAGGTAGTTTTGTTAACTTCCTAAGTATTATTTCACATACTTTACATAGCCTCGTTGATACAGTTGATACCATATTTGTGTGTGGTGACCTCAATGTTGATTTTTTAGAAAATAATTGTACTAGTCGTAAGCTATTTATTGATTTCCTGGAGTGTTTCAATCTCAGACTCTCGTCTTATGAACCCACTAGAGTTTTTACTAATATAAATAGCCATACATCTGTATCGAAGGTAGATTACGTTTTGACCAATTTAAGTGCGACTAATTGTAACTGTGACGTTTTCGAGCCCCATATTAGTGATCATCGGGCACTGTCAATTGCTTTTTCTATAAGTCACGATATCTATTCCCACTGTACATCGAAAGTGATCAGGAATCTTAGTCAGCGCAATGTAAGTGACTTCATTATTAAAATAAAGAATTGTAAGTTTAATGAGATAGGCTAATAACGTCGATGAATGTTTCAAATCATTTATTGACACAATTCATATTGCATTCGATGCTTGCTGTCCATTAATAAGGCTCACTAATAAAACGGACCAGATAAAGAAGTGGATAACCCTGAGATTTTTAAGGCTAAACATGATTTGATGAACTTGTATTGGTTATATGCCAATCTGAAATGTCAGCAAACCCATGACTTGTACAAGGGAGCCAAAATTTCGTATAACACCTTAGTAAAAAGAAGTAAAATTAATTTTCATCGGGAACTTATAAATCAATCAGAAAATAAAAATAGATTGGTTTGGCGACTTGTGAGTGAACTTACTGGCCTGAAAAATAAAAACCATCAAACTATCGCGCTTGTTGTCGATGGTGCATCTTATGAAAAAAATATTGAGGTTTCGGAACTTTTTGCGGACTATTTTTCTACTGTAGCTGAAACTGCACTAAATAATCATTATGGTAGGTAACTCGTTGTCCAATGCATGCACTACATCTTCCATGTTGAATTCGAGTTTCTTTATTTGTCCGGTTATTGAGCTTGAAGTGATTGACATAATAAAAGCCCTAAAAAATAAAAAATGTACTGGCACCGACTGCATTTCAGCAAGAATATTGAAGATGATATGTGATGATATTAGTCCACATTTCGCTCACCTAATCAATCAGTCAATTAGTATGGGAGTATTTCCTCATATTCTCAAAAAATCTGTTGTAATTCCAGTTCACAAAAAAGATGGTGGAAGACATTGCTAATTACAGACCAATCTCTATCCTGAGTATTTTTTCAAAAGTTTTCGAAAGGATTGTATTCGACAGAATTATGAAATATCTAGACAAATTTCACATACTTGATGGTGCCCAACATGGGTTCAGATCTGGTCGCTCTACCTCAACCGGGGCAATACGTTTCGTTGAGTATGTTTATGAAAGTCTGGATGACGGCTTTTTTGTTGCTGGACTATTTTTTGATCTATCGCGTGCATTTGACAGTCTTTCATTCAAGTTCATTATAGATAAATGTTACAATTTGGGTTTCAGGGGAGTGTTTCTAGATTGGATTTTGAGTTATCTCGAAAATAGGACGATCTCCGTCGGAATACAGAATTCTTTCTCTGCAGAGCACAATGTCAGATTAGGTGTGCCCCAGGGTTCTGTCCTCGGTCCACTTTTGTTTTTAATTTTTATCAATGATCTCCCCACTATTTTTCTGTTGCAGTAAAGAAGTGTATGATAACCCTATTTGCTGATGATACCTCAGTGGCAGTAAGAGCTAAAAGCTTTGAGAAGCTTCAGGAGTTGCTGCTTGTTCTGGTTCAGAGCTTTGTTCAATGGTGCAGAGAGAATGCACTAATAATCAACATAAGCAAAACAGAGTGTATTCGTTTTTCAATCGGTAATGGTGATGGTAGTGGGCTGAACATTCACTACCTGGATAAGATCATCGCAGCTAAGGAAAGTATTGAATTTCTGGAAGTACATATTGACCGAAATTTGAAATGGAGTTTCCATATCGATGCGGTTGGTAAACAACTAAACAGGTCATATTACGCCATTAGTAGGGTCAAAAAATATCTTCCTCTGGAATCGTTGCTGAACGTATTTTATAGCTTGGTATTCAGCCACTTATCCTATATTGGCTTGGTTTATGCGAAGGAACATGAAAACAGTTTGCTGAAATTGTCTAGTTTTCATCACTATAGCACTAGAAACAGACAGATTTTGGCATTTCCAAAACATAAAACCGCTAAATTTGAACTATCTCCAATTTACCAGTCCATTAAATTATATAATCACCTTCCTGGTCACTTTCAATCGGCTAATTTGAGTAGATTCAAGAAATTAGTTAACGAATTGTTATTGTTCAAGTCTTATTATAGCGTTCAAGAGTATTTCCTTGATAAGCTGTAAATTGTTAATTTTCTTCTTCTCGACTTGTCCTCTACATGCTTTGTAATGTCTAAGAGGATCAATAAATTATTATTATTATTATACTCAAGTTTGACCACAGATTATTCATCAAGATCCAAAAAAAAAAACAGATAATATATCTTCTCGTCTGTGTACTAATAATACGAGAGTTTTCAAGTATTCTTAAAACTCATAAAAACTTCAAAAAGTTTTCCTAATGGTAGATGTGTCCCATATACTGACCATAAACAAAAAACAACTGAAATATCCCCTCTGTGCCCCCTTCAGTAATCTTCGTCTCTGTCGGTACTTCGTCGTCCTCATCAGTACTATAATATCCTAATCGGTAATACTTCCTAGTTTTGTAGTCCTAGTAGTCAAAGGATGTGGTATTGAAACCGCAATATATTTTTAGTCATTAATAGGTGAAGAACTAAATATACGTGTTCTCGTAGTAATGCAAATCAAGTAGTTATAATCATACCAGAATTTCGGACGGGCGATCACTTGTCGTTTTACAGGGTGTTCCTCAATTGAACGTTCCACCGAAAAGTCAAGATTTTTTAAGTAGGTTTAAGAAAGAATTCCCAGAAATTTATGTTTCGCTTTCAAAAATGTTTCGCTTTCAAAATACTGAGTGTTGAAGAATTTTTTTTCATAGTATTTATCATTTACACTTTCTAAGATATTCACTTGAGATTTGTCACAGATATTACATTTGAGAGTTCACACACCGTGACATAGCAATTTTGATGGCAGATCTACAGGGTGGAATACTGTCACCTGATATTTTCCTGAACTTTTTTTGGTGATCAACTGTGGATTTGCAGAAATGTAAAGAGAAGCTTTGTTGTTATACTATACTTTTCGGTCCCATGAAGTTTTATCGTATCTGCCACTGATTTCGAAAAATAAAATTAAACAATTCTCTTGACATTCTGAGAGCATTCAAAGTATGATAAGAAGGCCAGTTAATGCGCTGTGGTGAATGAATTCAGTGTCAGGTTTCACCCATCGGATTATCGAATTTTTGTGTTTCGAAAAGTTATGAAAAAACTCAGTAACAGGCAAAAATTCAAAAAAATTCAAATATCAAGACACTGTCTGTTTTTTTCTTGAACTCACTTGATGGTCTCCTCTGCTCGTTTGTATGTTTATGTTTTGCTATATGTCCACCAACATTTATTAGACCTCTTTTACGTCTATTATTTGAAAAGTTGCGAAATTTAACTGAATGTTTTTGGTTAGGATGAGTTTCTTGAAAATAAAATTTTTGAGTTTTGATATAATTTTTTATTTCCTGATTTTGCCAATCCGAAATTACTTCTAGGTCTTTCAAGAGATTCGCGCCTATAACGGCGTCATATTGAGAGTGAAATTTATAAATTACAAAAGGATAATTACCGTCAACTCCGAACGCTGTAAGCGGAAATTCTACCTTAAACCTACTGAAATCTTTTCCCGTAACTGTTTTAAAGTCAGTACTTTCTTCATAAACTTTTTCTGAAAAAAGATTAAACGCTACTGCTGGATCTATTATGCGCATTGAACTTCCACTATCTATCAATAATTCAACAGCTGGTTCTTCTAATTGCAAACATGGCAATGAAGCTAAATGTTCTCTATTAAAATTTAGGTCTTGTAATTTGAAAAGTTCGTTATTTGAAAATTTTTCAATTTCATTAATATCACTTGAATTATGGTTTTTTAATTCGTCTTCGTAATGATACTCGATTTCATCGTTTACTTCATCATCTATACAGTCAAGTTCTTCCGTAATGGTCAGTTCTTCCGTGAAGTCTGTAGGATCTGTTTTTCTGAAGAATTGTCTGTTATTCGGTGGTTCTTGTCGAATTTGTGAGCTAGCTGGTCTGTTAAACTGATAGTTTCTAGTTATTATCGACATTGGTTCAGGCTTTGGATAATTTATTTGTGTATTTCGTGGTTTAAATACATCAACTGGTTTTCCAAACTTGTTGGGAATTTTACTTCTTGCTGATTTGGGTTAAATCTCAATTGAATTGGTTGCGATGGAAAACGATTTTTATTACTTGTCGAAGGAATTTCTTGTTTTACTATAGTTTTTTGAGGTGAAATATTTTGAACTGGGTCAATGAATTTTGGAGAAGGTTGCCAATATAATTGTTGTCTTTTAATTTCTCGATTCTCTAAAAGTTTACATGTTTCATCAAAAGGTTGTGGTCTTAAGTCTAAAAGATTCCTTGAATTCTCATCTACATTATTATATAAAACAGTATTTCCAATTTTATCCGATAAATCTCTGTATACATTCACTTCTACAGGATTCAATCCAATAAATAACTGGATTTGATAATCGTATTGCAATTTCATTAGTCTAACTTTATCGATGAATTCGCTAGCCGAGTTCCATATGAGTAATTCATACCTAGGAATGTAGACATAGGATTGAGGTCAAATTACTCAATAACATCCAGAAGCATCAACTTATAATTTTTGCATTCGTCACATTCACTTGCACCCCCCAGGGGGGTCAGTAGATACTCAGTCTAATTACTAAAAATTCATAAATAATCAACCAAACGTGAAAATCCTGTTATACTCCTGCAGAATTATCTATGTATTGACAAAAAAAAATATTTCAGTAATTATCTCTGACTTGACACCTCATGGGGGGCTATAATATCGGCTTAATAATTATTCAAGCAGATTCGAATATCTCGAGAACTAGAAATAAAATCGACACGAAATTAGGTATTTATTCTTCACTCTATATATACAGAATAACTTTGTGATTCACTTCCACTTGCACCCCCTGGGGGGGAGGGGCTAGCCGAGTTCCAGCCGAGTTTTCTGTGAGTGATTCATACCTGGGAAACTAGACATAGGATTGAGGTCAAATTTCACAATAAAATCCAGAAGCATCAACTCATAATTTCTGCATATGCCACATTCACTCGCATCTCCCAGGGGGGTCAGTAGGTACTCAGCCTGATTTTTAAAAATTCATAAAAAATCAACCATACATGAGAATGTCTTTAAACTCCTGCAGAATTATCAACATGTCGACAAAAAAATAATTCAGTAGTTATTTCTGACTTGCAACCCTATGGGGGGCTAAAATAACGGCATAATGATTATTCAAGCAGATACGAATATCTCGACAACTAGACATAGAATCGACACGGAATTCGTTATTTATTCTTCACACAAAAAAACGTTGTGACTCACTGCCACTTGCACCCCCTGGGTGGGGCTAGCCGAGTTCCAACCGAGTTTTCGGCCCCCTGGGGGTGCAAGTGAATGTGGCAAATGCAAAAATTATGAGTTGATGCTTCTGGTTGTTATTGTGTAATTTGACCTCAATCCTATGTCTAGTGTCCCAGGTATAAATTACTCACAGAAAACTCGGCTGGAACTCGGCTAGCCCCCCAGGGGGTGCAAGTGGAAGTGAGTCACAAAGTTATTCTGTGTATATAGAGAGAGGAATAAATACCGAATTTCGTGTCGATTCTATGTCTAGTTCTCCAGACATTCGTATCTGCTTGAATAATCATTAAGCCGTTTTTTTAGCCCCCCATGTATGGTTGATTTTTTATGAATTCTTAAAAATCAGGCCGAGTACCTACTGACCCCCCTGGGGTGTGCAAGTGAATGTGGCAAATGCAAAAAATATAAATCGATGCTTCTGGATGTTATTGTGTAATTTCACCTCAATCCTATGTCTAGTTGCCTAGGTATGAATTAGTCACAGAAAACTCGGCTGGAACTTGGCTAGCCCCCCTCCAGGAGGTGCAAGTAGAAGTGAGTCACAAAGTTATTTTATGTATATAGAGTGAAGAATAAATACCGAATTTCGTGTCGATTCTATGTCTAGTTCTCGAGATATTCGTATCTGCTTGAATAATCATTAAGCCGTTATTTCAGCCCACCATAGGGTTTCAAGTCAGAGATAACTGCTGAATTATTTTTCTGTCGACATGTAGTTTATTCTGCAGGAGCTTTATGGCATTCTCATGTATGGTTGATTTTTTATGAATTTTTAAAAATCAGGCCGATAACCTATTAACCCCTGGGGTGTGCAAGTGAATTTGCCAAATGCAAAAAATATAAGTTGATGCTTCGGGATGTTCTTGTGTAATTTGACCTCAATCCTATGTCTAGTTTCCTAGGTATTAATTACTCATAGAAAACTCGGCTGGAACTCGTCGTAGAGAACGTACCGTATCCAGATTTCAACGTGAAAATAGAAAAATCTCAAAGTATCTCGGCGAATCAAAATTATTTGCATCGCTATCCAGCCAATATTCCAGTGGCGTACGAAAATTTCTGTACAAAACTCGGCTATCTTACTCGGCTGTTTTCACATCAGTTGAAAATATAACTTTCGACGATTTCCAAAGTTTGAAGAAAATTTTAAATATAATGTTATGGAATTTTCAGAGGAAATTAAGGGGAATTTATTCAAACAAAAATTTGTTTATATTAAAAAACATTTGTCTTATAACTCCGAAAAAACTATGTAAAAGAGAAATTTATTACTACAATCGAATATACTAAAAAAATTGCTAGTTATTTTATTCTAGCTCATCGAGTTTCTGAGATCCCCTCACTATATAACGAATTTAGAACACACAGTACAAGCTAGAAATAACCCAAAAATGTAATTCCAAATAAATGATATAATAAGAAGATATTAAATGACGAAAAATATATGAGCCTGAATTAAGAAAAAGAAAAATATTTGATACAATTGAAGGATTTTACTTACGGTTTCAGTGAATCTAGTATTAGAAATAGGTCCAGCAGTAGATATGATTGCAGCATGCGTTAAAATGACTAAAAACATATTGTAAAATCGTATTCCTTGTATACCCTTGAATTTTATGTTATCTGGATTCCATTCGATCGTTTTCAGTTTTTCCCAAGTCTTAGGAATAGAGAAGCAGCATAATATCTTCCCATCTATAAGTAACGCCTTCAAAACTAGAAGTAATTGTTACATTTACTCACATCTGCTAGAAGTTGCTTCTTCATATTCCTCAATAGTTTTATATCGCGCTAGGCCCTCATAGCATGAAGCATAAAGCACAAACAAAATATAGATAAATATTAGGAATCTGTAACAGAAGTGAATGCTGAAAATCTCTAACGTGAGATCAATTGCATTTGCGCACTTGTTTTAAAATCTTTCAATGGACTAAGAAACAGTATTAAATACTAAAATAACCGCTAGGTATTCTGGGATTCAAACTTTTCTCAAAATATAAAAAACTTCAGTTTTTTCGTGAAATAAATAGTATACGGCCGGTTGGCCGGCAAGACATAGTAAGATTTGACCACGGTTTCTTCATCAGGAACATCTTTTTTTGGTTCCTTGTTCGAAAATTACAGACCTTTGTCGAAAATGATATCACCAATGAACTGAAACAAGCATGCAGATAGAAATTCCGATGTATTCTGAATTCTGAATATTCGGAATATGCGATATATGCAGCAATATCCAAAAATACACTTTTTTATTGAGATCCGACGAATATATTATCATTTTGGAAATATGAAAACTCTATCTCATCTCCTTCGAATGACAGAGAGTATAAGGCCAGTTATAACCAAGTTTTATGACGCATTCTTCATCTTAAAGTAGAACCCAATCATTTTGGCAAGATGTTTTTTGGGCCAGAACAAGGACACAAAAATTGAAGTTGCTTTGTATTCAATGATACTTTCTTAGAACATTACATAACTCACGGAATAATTCATTTTTTATTGGGAATCTGGCAAAGATCTTATCCGATTTCCTAAGAATGTCGGTCATTTTTTTTGAGAACATCAGTAAAATATCTCCTTAAAAGTTCAACTCGAGGAAATTGATTGCATCCTTCCTCAGAATGTGTTGACGAACATAAAAACTTTTGGGGTTGTGTTCTTCCTGGAATTCAGAAAAAAATTTACAGAACAATAGATGAAGATCCAATTTTGATAAGTGGAGGTATGTGGGCTGAGAGATTCAATTCAGCAGTATGCCGACCCTTTCGCCTTATCTTAAAGCATCTGCAAGGCTCTAGAACAATGAAAAAGAGTACAATGAGACCAGATAATTGAAACCATATACTTCATTATAAAGAGTGACTCAAGATTGTGCCTATTAAACTTTTTTGGAAAACTGAACATATTTGGAATCTGAAAATTAGGATTTTTATTTTTTTCGAAATTCTTCAACGAGCTAAAATATTTCTGGAGACGGTGCACTTTAGGTTACACAAGGAGAGAAAATGAATTAGTAATAAAAACTTGTATCTTTCTGTTTCTGATGGAAATGCGTTTTCAATGCTGAATTATTCATTTCTGTTGAAATAATTGTATTAAATCGACTTGTTTTCAAAAAATTTAAGAAAAAACATAAAAAATGGTGAATAGTTGCCATTATTTTCATTTTTCTTATTCTCAACATCCTGAGCGAAAACTGGTCTCATATTGTCAATGTAAGAAAATGTGGAAAAATCATGCAGCCTTTACGTAGATGTCGTAAACCTCGGCACACGGTGCTTCAAATTTTGTGTTGGAAACCGTGGTCACAAATTTGCTATAAGTTCTGTTTTTAAAATTAGAACCCTATTTTTTTGGCGCTCTTGTTCACCCGAACAAAGTGCCTATCATTTTGCCCGAATGTCTGTAATTTTGTAATATCGAGCCGAAAATGGTCTCAATCGATCGGGTTCGACTCCCTGATGAAGAATTCGTGGCGAAAGTTGAGTCTGTCCGGCCGGCCGGCCGTATCCTCTCTAGCATCCAAAAGGAATCAGCTAGAGTTTTCATATTTTCAGAATAGGTTAATTGTCCAAATATCTCGGTCAAGTTCGTTATTGGGCCAAATCCGTCGGATGGTTCAGTAGTTATGAGCATCTGAAATTTTGTTTCCTCAATAAATACTAGAATATCCATCCGATCAAATTGATACTTGAAATATTGTTGAGGGAGGCTACAACAAAACAGCACAAAAATTTCGGAGAAATCTTCACGCTAGAAAATTTTAAAAAAATTCCAAAAAAAAAATTTTTAATCCTCACTATCTCATAAGATATTTTTCGGATTTCAATAAAAATAAGTGAATATATCTTTTCCATCTAAAGATATGATCATTTTTTTAATTTACTCAAGAGAAAACAGAAATGACATACGTCCCGATGATTTTCTTTGAACGATGGCCATCACAGATCGATATTCGATTGACAAATGCCGGGCTCATTAATCAGTGTCAGTTGGCGTTATATTAATCAAAATTTTTCATAACGGGAAATCATAGAGATAGAATTCAATCTCGGTGGCTGAAATAATATACGTTGTCAAAATTCAGAAAAGTACTGACATAAGTTTTTAGGAAAAGGGAATTATAGCTTCGAACAAAACTTGGGGAAAATTATGAGTAGCTATTTTTAATTTGAGATATAGGTTTGTTCATTCATTAGGCGTTCATATTTGCATCACATTGTCCCATAGTACGGGAAAAGACTATTGTTCACGTTATCAGAGTGCTTATAGATTTGTTATGGTTTGAATATTTACTCGCAAGTAGCTCAACAAGAGCGCCAAAGCAATCTGACCTCACGTCAGTGCTTTCTAAATTTTTATTATTGCGTTTGATTTTGCAAAAGAAGATAAGGGTTGTACTCTAAGATGATCTTGCTCCAAAATACATTAATTTCCGAGCTATTCGAAATTTTCCGGAATTATGTTGAACGTTGAGACAAAATCATCGGATCGGAACAGATTCGATGCATAATTGCCTTTGAACTGTCTTTCGAATGTATATTAGAGCCTCATATACAGGGTGTTCCCAAATTGAACGTACAAACAAAAAGGGGAGATTCCTTAAGTGAGTTTAAGAAAAAAAAGTCTTATAAACATGGGGTCGCAAACGTTTCGTTTTCGAGATACAGTGTTGAAGTTCGAATTTTTTTCAAGTTTTTTTCTCATAGTATCTACACTTCACAAAATATTCAACTTAAATTTGGCATAGATATTACATTTGAGAGTTCTCACCACATGACATGGCAATTTCGATAGAAGATCTACAGGGTGATATTTTTTCTGGAACACTGCAGAACTTTTTTTTGGTGAGCAACTGTTAATTTGAATAAATGTAAAAAGAAGCTTTGTTCTTATACTAAACTTATCGTCGTATCTACCAACGATTTCGAGAAAAAAAATTTTGAACGATTCTCTCGAAATTCTCCTAACTGTGAATCTGGCGATCTGGCTGGCCATTCAGTGGAACCCCTTCTTCCAATCCACCGATTTGGAAATCTTTGATCCAGATATTCTCGAACTGGTAAGGCGTAATTTCCAGCATTGTTTTCAATAATTTCCGTCAAAATTGGATCAATTTGATTTTTATGACAGTCATGGTTGTTTTGGAGCTCAAAATGACGATTTTACACAAAAAAACACTACAAGTGCCATGAATACACCACTTCATTTTCAAATACTCAGTTAAGAATATTTCGAGAACTAATGCATAAAATGAAAAAATCAATTACTGTGCTGAAATTAGTATAAAAATACCTTTCAAATGAGGTATCACTCACTCCATCTTCCTTATTCAAATTTGGGGGTGAGGGTTGTAGTATAGTAAAAAATTTATTTTGTCTGTAATCTCGTCTGTTTCGTTTTCAATTGGCCACCCTGTATATCCTTCGGTTTGTCAACCACACAAATGAAACTGAAAGATCGTGAACCAGACACAATCTCTTATTAGTTGGCTCACAACCTGTTTATGCAATGCAAGTCAGGGGTGGGAACTCGCCTACTACAAAGCTGGTCACGTTTTTCTTCGACGAGCGGCAGAGACATCTGTTGTCGTCTCAAAGGCTCGGATCGGTAAATTAGGACTTCTCAGTAGTGATCGGTAAAAACAGATTTTATCAGACCTCACTCTTGGTGGACTTTATGAATGATATCTATGCCAGCGCCATTCTTCTCTCCCATGTCGTGTTCTAGGTTTATTCCATAAATAGACTTCTTATTTATTCAAAAAGTAGTGTTATTCAGCTAGAGAAGTATTTATTTTGAACTTATTCAATTTAATTTCATTGAAATGGTTTATTGCTGTGTTCCCAATTGCTTCAGTGATAGTAATGTCAAAAGGTATGTGTATTATTGCATTCATTTAAGTAGTGGTTTTGGATTAACTTATAACTGTGAATTAATATTTTCTGTAGCAATTTCATATTCGTGTAGTAATTTCTGATTAGTAAAAATTTGGAACAATTTCTAATAGGTACTGTTTTTATCCTAGGTTTTGCATTACAAAAATTGAGGATGTTAGAAATGTTTGGTTGGAAAGAATCGGAAATCCAAGTCTTCATTCATCCCAAAGCATAATTTGCATAAAGCATTTTCATATGGATTGTATAGACCCACATGGAAAGCTGAAAAGATTTGCTCTACCAACACTTAATTTGCCAAGTAATTCATTCTACTCCCTATGATTATCAGTTTTGTAATTTCAAAAATCTTTCAGATTATGTAAGCCGCCCTCAAAATGATGACATATTTTTTCTACCATCCAGAAGTCCTGAAAAAACAAGGTATTTATATATAAGTGAACTGATCATGGTCATTGATTATAGTTTTGGGTATTCCACTAATAGTTGGTTTCATAAAAATCGTTTATCAGAAGATTCCTAGAATACTTCAAACGATATGTCAGATTTTATCGTTGGAACGCCAAATTCATGGAGAATTTCAGCTTTGGCCCTAAATCTCAGTATACCTTCATTAGTTCTCTTTGATTTAAATTCTTGTATTGCTTTCAGGTTCAAGAAGTAAAACTTTATTGGAAGGGGAGAGTGATTTTGAGGTTATGATTCCCAAAAGAATATATGAAAGAAGAAGACATGTATCAGATACTGAATTTACTTGTGCAAGCAGAAATCCAGAAGGTATTCATTTGTCATTTTCAAAGTTCTCACTACCTTATATTGTCAGTTGAAAGACTGTACGTTCCAAATATATTGACAGTAATATATTAATAATAATATATAATATAAATTAAAATATAAAGAGATTACTAATGAAAAAATACATGTTGTAATTTTGTTTACAGCCACAGTACTTTGCCTGCATGAACCCATAAATTTCACAGAAATTGTAAAATGATAAGGCCATCAAGAATATATAATAATATTTTCCATGATTTTTCTAAAAATGTTCTGCTACATATACCAGAGCAGGTAAATCAAATTAAGATAAAAAAAAATTATGAACAATATAGAGATAGAAGATATAAAAGCTCTGTTCTGTACAGAACATAAGAAAATTAGTGATAAGTTTATTGATTTTGCCATGAAATTCATTCTGTACTATTATGACAGAACTATTAATAAAATTTTATCGGAAAAAAAAACATTAAGATCTTATGATCCAATAATGAAGATGGCATCCGAGAAAGTATCTAAAAGGAAAAGAAAATAAATATTGTTTCTATCATAAAAGTATAAATCTAATGCATTTCATGCTTAAATTTATATATTTGAAACTAATATTCTAATTTATTCTTTTAATGTACTTTTCTTAATTTGATGAGTTATTTTTGGTTCGTTGATTCTGTCTCTCGTGTTGAAATTTTTGTAGATTGATTATATACTGCAATATATATATTTCCAAAGTTTATTTTTGTTTATTTCCTTTCATCCTCTAAAGATTAGTATGTTCTTTGATTTGAAGGGCAGAAATATTTGAAATGACCATAATTCTTTTAATCTGCTGCAAATTGTCACACTTTTCTGATCAAATGATATTTTTTATTGAAATTGTGACAATCTACAGCAGATTAAAAGAATAATGGTCATTTCAAATGTATTTGTTTTCAAATCCAATAAAAATATGGGATTCAACCTGCGCTTGCGTGGAATCCTATGATGACTCTTATAAAATGCACTAGAGGGCGCCACGAGACGGAACGTTGTGCGAATGGAATCTGTAATCAACTCTAAGATGACGAAAGATGGCGCTGTAAGTTGAGCTCTAAACCGGGACTAAAATTCATGCCAGAGTTGCCTATCTATAGGTAGTCTATGATGCAAGTAGCATAGACTTAACGATGCATGATCAGTATTGAAATTGGCGGTATTGGGTGTACTTTTATGAAAACCATCTCTTTAAAAAGGCGCTTGGATTATTTTCGCGACACAATATACGCGGGTTGTCCAAATCAAAACGGTAACCACTCTGAAGGTAATGAGCTGAGAACCCGGTTGAGGGTCTCATATTGACTCAGTCATTATTGTGCTGTTTCATTCTAGTCTGAAGATATTTTTTAATCTGTCCTACATATTTAGAGTCACAACCCCCACAATCCACACAATAGACCAGCCCGGACTGCTTTCCCAAAGCAGGGCTGTCCTTAACTTTTGAAAATAATTTCTAAAAGTATTGCACGGGTAGGTGACAACTGCAACGCGCAACGGTCTCATAATATTTTAATACCTTCTGACAAACCCTTAACATAAGGTATCTTAAAGTATCTCACTTCACCAGCAACCGAACCAACCAATGAACTGTTAGGTCGACCATTTACATTGTCTGGGTAACAATTTGCTCGTAACATTAGGGAGTATTTTCGATAATTAATGTTGTGAAATGAGGGATGACTAAGTTTAACAATCTTATGTTTGATATTTCTAACGATAGAAACTTTGAGACCTCTCATGGTATGACTTAAAATGGAGAAGACGGTTAGAAGCTGTAGGTTTGGAATACAGATCGGTGACCAAACTACCTTCACGCCCAATCAGTAAAATATCCAAAAAATTGATGCGTCCATCAATCTCTAGCTCACACGTGAACTGTTAGTCAGGATGTACACTATTGAAGGCAGCTAGAATAATCTTCAAATGATCACTAGGTATATAGGTGATAATGTCGTCAACATACACTTAGATGATTCATCGAAACGTCGCTGCTTTAGAACGAAGAGTTTTATTGTTCCTTTACACATAATTGTATAGCAAATCTGAAAAATGTCAAATCTTCCCGGAAAAGAATCAAGGAATGGATTCTGGGCGAAACGAGGGGGTTCTTTCGAGGATTAATGGTGTTGAAATTATCAATTCCAAGATTTGCTGGAAAAGAAAATAACACACAAAAGACAGAATTGCATTAAGGATATTGACTCTGCGACTTATGGTCTATTCTGGAATTGTTAGTAATTTGATATGAAATAGTGTATTCATGACGTTTTTTACTCAGAGTAAACTACGTTAGAATTAATATTATTGCATTATCGAATCGATTGTATTTACTCTCTTAGTTTCATCTAGGTTACATGTACATCAGCATGATGTCAGTTATTTTGTTTTCGTACAGGGCTTTATTCATTTTTTTTTAATGCGCAATGGCCATGTTAGATTTTTCGCATGCTTTCTTCGTTTTCTTCAATAAACGAGTTGAACTATTTTGTTCTGGGATCGAAGTCTTATTTATCCTTAGTTAATGATGGGTTTTTACTTAGGCGGAGCAAGGTGCATAGGCTAAACTATGCGTATAAGCGAATCTGTGCGTATAAGCAGATCTGTGCACATGGGCGTATCAATGTGTAGAAGCCTCGATATAGGCCAATCGGTGCGCTTACTGGTCCGCTACTAAAGTCATACTAGTACCAGTAAATTGATTAAGGAATATTTTCAATATAAAAACACTCACGTTGCAAGAATATCAAGGAGATCCCATTTGGAGGCATTCTCTGTTTGGCAGTTAATATGTTCTATGGTTCCGTAGATACCTGAATGTTCATATCTTTTATTCATACATTCTTCAAGTGCTGTCTTGAATCCAGAATTTTCATGTTTCATTGAAATATTTGGACAACTTTGAGGTATACATACACCGTGTCGTAAGATGTCATGACGATAGTTTTTTCTATCAAGAGACAAGTCCTGAAATTGAAGAAACTACTTAATATCGCAGTTACAAACCAAGGTCTCTATATGAATAAATATAAATATAATAATATTTACAATATATATAAATAAATCAGATGTCCCTACAATTGTGTATGTCGCTACAAAATTGGTAACGAAACTATAATAGGTATAATGATATTTTAATATCACCAGTGGCAAGAATCATGAATGCATAAAAAATAGCAAAGTTAGAAGAATGCAAAGTCATCTCCGCTGTAACAATCGGTTGAAAAAAATTTGAAATACGAATACTCACTCACCTTAATGAGGTTCCACGTTTCACTTGATTTATTAGCATTGATTGGCTTCAAGTGAAACTCCACGTAGCAATACAGAGCATCGTCTTCAAACAATAGGCATCTGTCAAAATTATCCAATTCGAATACAGGAGGCAATCTGGCATATTCCTTGTCTGAGAACAATAGGAACAGCTATTATAAAATCTTCATTTTTCAGAGAGGGGTATGTAGACTTATTTTTTGCGCATATGGTAAGTATACCCTACTGGTAAATTCCAAAGTCAAAGATCACAAATATTAGTTTTATCCATTTTTTGGTTAATATCTTATTTCCTATGGGTTTGTTATTTGTATTCATTATTAATATTGTACAATACAAAATTCTCTTTAAATTTTCTTTGAAAACATTTTTAAACGATGAACTGTTTTCAAGATAGAGGTCGGAGAGCGGGCGATCACAGCATCATACAGGTCAACTGGTGCCAGTTGTTGAACTATACATAAATCACTGATTATAAATAATGGTCAATTTTATATATAATTAGATATTATCCACCCTGTATTCTAACTATTGCAACATTGTATCAATCCATAAGGAAATGCATATTACCTTGTTATATTTTGTTAAATCAGCATATTGCTTATCGTCTTAATTGTTATCGCGCTGTTTGCGACGCCTCTCTACAATGCTCATTGTTTCACAATGTTCTCATTGTTCTTAATTATTATAAATAGGAGAGACGTCTAATGATGTAGGAGAAAAATATAGATTTGATCTTCACGTAATACATTGCTTGTATCGTTGTTTCCAAATAAAGTAGAAGTTTTTTTAAAAACACAAGTTTCTCCCAAAATAACATTATTGGCGACGAGGTCTGGGATTGTGCAAGTTTTGAGAAAACCTGCGTGTGTTCCTGACAGTGTTAAAATACAGAGGTCCACCCAGAGAGTCTAAAACTGTTGGTTTCAACCATTCAGCACAAGAGAATTCACGAGGAGAAGCAGGAAGTCCGATTGTCGAGTAGCGCCTTCAACGACTCCAAGATCTACATTGGAAATTTGCGTAAGTGAGAGATTCCTTTCTATTTTTCCCCAGTTTCCAATAATTCTGGCCCAAAATTATCAATCTTTTTCTAGTTTTGAGCGTAAAACTTGTATGAGTTTTTCTTGGTTTCTTGTAAAAAACCGATTGTTAATTTTAACATTTTCAATTCAATAATTTGAATTATCACAAAGTTTTTCCTAGGTTTCTTATAAGAAAAAACCGAAACGTGAAATTCAAAAATAGTTATTCTCAGAAGTATTGATAAAAAATATTCACAATTACTTCAGTTAAACATTTTCATTTTATAGAAGAACGAAAACATAAGAATCTTAAAATGGCAAACGAGAGAGTTGATTTGAGCATAGCAGAAAAATTTGGATTTCTATTACCTAAGTTTTCTGGTGAAGAAAATGAACTTCATTCCTTTATTAAAAATGTGCAAAGTTATTTTGATATGTTTAGACTAGAACATGATGTTGTAAAACGATATTGCTTTGCCGTAGTTAAATCAAAATTAACAGATAGAGCACTTGCTGAAGTCTCTACCTCTGATATTCCATGATGAATGGGATATTTTAAAAGCATTCCTAATTAACAAATTTGGAGATAAAATAAATCTGGATGTTTTAATCCATAATTTACAATTTATGACAAAGAAAACAAATGAGGATTTATTAGCATTCATTGAACGGATCATTTCAATGAAAATTCGTATCAATTATAGAATTGACGCAGATAACATGCAAAATGCAGAGAAACAATTGTATAAATCAAATATTTTGAAAATTTGTAAAACGGTATTGATTTCGAATTCGCCCGTAGAATTGAGGACATACTTAATAACAAATAACAATTTAACTTTCGACGAAACAGTTAACGCTGTTAAAGATTATCTCAGTAATATGACTCAATATGAGTTATTAGATAGGAGTCGACGGAACAAAAATATACCGACACAGCAAAAGTATAATACCTCTCATTTTAATCAGTTCAATAAACCTATTAATACGACGAGACAATTTTATTCGAATTCTTACAATCGTTTTGAATCACAGAACGCAAATCAGCCCACAAAGCAAATATACAGTGCGAATAATTCACACAATGTGTTTAAACCGGATCCAAATTATAGGAATACAACCCCACCGGAGAAAATGTCGATACAAACTAGAAATTATCCTCAAAAGAGAGCTGCATATTCTACACAGTATCAAAATTATCCTCAACGCAGATATTTCAATAATCAACAACAACCAAACTTTATTTCCGAGGAATTGACAAATATAGAAGAAAATAGTAATGAAAATAAAAGAATTGATTATAATAATCCACAACCTTCAACTTATGAAGGTTTTTACCAAAATAATGATGTTTACCAAAATAAAGGTTTTTATCAAAATAAACGATTCGATCAAAGTAAGCAAAATTTTCAAGACGTCGTAGACCGAGACGGATTGACTTGAATAATTCTTTTGATAATATTAATCATTTACCTTATGTCGAATTTGAATATCCTAAATGTAAATTATTAATTGATAGTGGTTGTTCAGTTTGTTTAATAGATCCAAAATTTGCTTATAACAATTTTAAGGAGAATATTTTCAAGAAAACACTACTCTTACAGCTTGCTTCAGATCACAAACTTCAAATGAAAAAGTACTTATACCTCTTTTTTCTGAATTAAATATCGAAGATTATCATCCTTTTATTTTATATAAATTTCATAAGAATTATGATGGTTTAATAGGTACTGATTTCCTCAATAAATACAATTTGAAAATTGATTTTAAAAATTAGTATTAGAGAATGAATATTGTCAGATCCCATTTAATTATCAAAAGGTGTATCAAAAACCAACTGAGATTCCAGTTGATCTTTCTCATTTAAAACCTAAGATAGCTTCTCAATTACTGAAAATTTTACGAACAAATGAAGATGCATTACAACTACTGAATTTTTCCAAACAAATCAAACATAAAATTCGTACAGTGGATAAAATTCCTGTTCATTCTAAAAATTATAAATATCCTGAATGCAAACGTGAAGAAAAACGAAGTCAAATAAATACGGATACTCTCAGCAGAATAAGGCTAGAGGAAAATAATGAAGTTAATTACGAGAAATTTTTAAAAATCGATCAATTATCAAAACCTTCTAATATTAAGGAGAAAGAAGGAAATATTTTTAGTTGCCCGAACAAATATGCTTTAGCTCATTGTGTATCAAAAGATTTAGAAATGAGTAAAGGTATTGCATCACAATTCAAAAGTAAATTTGGAAATGTAAACAAATTAAAATCTCAAAATAAAACTGTTGGCGAAGTAGCATCAATAAGAATTGATAATCGAAATATTTACTATTTAATAACTAAAGAATTTTATGATGATAAACCAACCTATGAAACGGTTTTCGAAACTCTTATTAATCTGAAAAAATTATGTGAATTTAACGATGATAAATATGTAGCTATTCCCAGGATAGCATGCGGATTAGATAAATTGGAATGGACAATTATTTTTAATATGATAAAATACATTTTTAAAGAATCAGATATCAATGTCGATATTTATTACATACAAGATGATAATTTTAATGAAGATTTAAATTACATAGAAAAAGTTGAAATAAATCCAATTGAAGAAGATTCACTCTCCATAAGTAATCATATCTCAGATGACGAATCGGAAGAATGTATCGATCTATTAGTAGAACCTGATAATGAACTACCAAATTTAAATGATAAAGATCTAAGTGAACTAAGAAATAAAAATATTATTATTCACAGTGACATAACTGTCCATAGTAGCGCGGAAAATCCAATTTTAGAAATTCCTTACACAAAGAAAAGGAAAAAATAGGTAAATTATAATTGTTTATTATTGTTTTCAGGTTGAAAATGAATATTCTAGCCAACGTAATTATAATATTGCAGACAATAATTGTGTCTTCCTTAGATATAATACCATTAGAAACCAATGTGTTACCAATTTTATTAGGTAAAGCATATAACAAAAAAAAAAACATACAGATTATTTATCATATTTATTTATAAAAAATTGAGAAACTAATACTTAAATATCAAAAAGAAATCAATGAACTAAAAGACCAAAAATTAGGTTTTTCTAAAACGGCTCATTACCGATATCTTCAAGAATCAAATTTAATAAATGTCAGAAGTCTGGAAGAATTACTAAATGATAAAGTGAGAATTAAGAGAGGATTAATTAATGTTGGAGGAAAAATATCGAAAATACTCTTCGGAACCTTAGATTCCGACGATGAAGAATTATATAAAAATTATTTTAATAGTATTGAGAAAAATGAGGAAATACTAATGAGGAATCAGAAGCAAATTGCAACAGTGGTGAATGATTTGAAGAATAAATACAATGAAAAATTTAAAAAACTATTGGAAAATTATAATTTATTAAAAATTGTTCCGGCACTTAGAGAAATCGAACAAATGCATCTTATGATGTTCGAAATAAAGGATATAAAAAATATTCTAGACGAAATCCAAATTGCAGTAAGTTTTGCGAGATTACATGTTCTACATGAATCTATTCTGCCGTATACCAAGTTCACAGAACTAGTTCAGAATGTTACTATCATACCAATAAATCATTTGAAAGACTATTATCAAATATTTCATACTAAAGTTATTTTCAAAAACAAAGTAATATTTTTTTTAATTTCTATTCCAACAATTTATGAGGAAAATTTCAATCTCTACAAGTTCTACTACTTGACTCAAAACAATTTAACCCTACCATATTCCGAACCATATATGCTCTCACAAAACGAGGAATTAAAATGGTCAACGAGTCAGTGCCACTCCATAGAAGAAGATTTCATGTGCTACCAAGATTCTCTTAATAAACCCCCAGAGTGCTTAACGAATATTCTGAAAAAACAAATGGAAAATTGCCCAAAACGAAATGTAACCCCAACAGCCAATCTGAAACTATTAGAAGATGGAAATATTCTTTCCACAAATAATTTGGAAATTAAAGAAAAGTGTTTACAACAAACGAAATACCATTTCATCCCTAAAACTGCAATCTTACGATCAAAATGTGTAATTAGTAATGATCAAAAGGAAATTCACCCAGTTACTACGATTGATGAAGAAAAATATATTATTTTGCCTAAAATAAATACTCTCAAGAAAGAAGAATTCAAGAAAGAAGATTTCAAGAAAGAAGATTCCAAAGAAGAGGATCTCAACGAAATCAATGTTCCAGACGTGAATTTAGAAGAAATCGAAGAATGGAAGATGAAGCCAAGTGAATTCAGTCTGATGTTAATTTTAATAATTTTAATAATTATAACTTACTTTATTGTTAAATATTTTCAAAAGAAAAAAAGATTTATGTAAAACTACACCCAAACAGGGTGATACTTTTATCCAAAGGGGGGAGGAATTAGATATTATCCACCCTGTATTCTAACTATTGCAACATTGTATCAATCCATAAGGAAATGCATATTACCTTGTTATATTTTGTTAAATCAGCATATTGCTTATCGTCTTAATTGTTATCGCGCTGTTTGCGACGCCTCTCAACAATGCTCATTGTTTCACAATGTTCTCATTGTTCTTAATTATTATAAATAGGAGAGACGTCTAATGATGTAAGAAAAATATAGATTTGATCTTCTCACGTAATACATTGCTTGTATCGTTGTTTCCAAATAAAGTAGAAGTTTTTTTAAAAACACAAGTTTCTCCCAAAATAACATTATTATATATATATTCTTTTGAACTTTTGGCTGACAATATTCAGTTAGCAAACAATAAAGCATATAGATCAGGGGTTAGTGACGGGGTGTCATACAATTCGGCGTATGGCATAAAAGCCTAGGGAAAAAACCCCAGTAAAAAAAAAAAACCCTAGCTCCCCGTCTAAGTGTGAAATTACAAAAACTAGCTGAAATATATTTTAGGGGCTTCTTTCTTCAAAAGTGGTCTTCTATTGATGGAGACAGAGACTTCTTCAAGGTGCTCACATTGAATCTGGAAATAAAAAGACAAAAGCAGAAAAAAGAACTCAATAACAAAAATACGTATTATATTCGTTTGAAATTTATAACCCATTCCAAGAAAGAGTTGGAAACATCATGAATAGCCCTAAAACCATCTTGAAATTTATATATGGGACACCTGTTGACGAGATGAGTTATTGTTTCTTCTGCTTCTCCACATTCACAACTTGCGCGGATTTTTTCCTCGTTTCAAAATACCTATTACTTTAGCCTTACGAAATTCGGAAGGAAAGTTTCCCGAATTCAGAATATTGTTATAGAAAGACAGTGACCAAGACAAGGCCTTTTTTCCTAAATGTTTTATGAATTCTGGATAAATTCCGTCAAAACCTGCTGCCTTTCGAGATTTGGTAGATTTGATTGCAGCCCTCAATTCATCTATATTGAATGGATGTGACACATGTTCTAAAGTAGGAGCTGATCACCCAAATATCTGTATCTTTTTCTTCATATTCCTCATTTTAGATTGGGTTAAATTGACTGATTCAGATACATTAACTAGGCGGCGAGCGATTAAACTTGGATCAATTGTTGATGATGAGGAGGTAAGAGGAGTACCTAAGAATCTGTGATAGTTATCATGAGTGGGTTTAATCCACCTAATATCACTGCCTACCTTCTTAGCAAATTCAATCCAATTCGCTTTCTAGAAATTCCAACTAGGTCTTCTTAAACATTCCGAATATTGAATTAAACATCTGGAAGTCAACAGTAAAGGTCTATGTTGGCTATGAGGAAAAACTCCTAAAATTTTACGCTTTACAGGAAGCGGTTTCCAAGTATTGTCACAAGACACTAGGCAGAGATCAGGATTGTAGCCTCTATTCCATCGAGAAAAATGAAAAGAAGGTACATCTTTTCCATCAAAAATTAAATAGAAATTATTATCTTCCATCCAGTCAGCTAAAGCTATTCCACTTCTATCATTATTATTATAACCCCACATTACGTGGTGAGAATTAAAATCACCGCAATAAATTGAAGGATGAGAAAGATTCATTTCCAAATTTCTTGGCCAAATAGTATCTGGAGGTTTATAAATATTAACGATAGAAATATTACAAAATTTGAGAGAGATAAAGAAAACACCCTCAAATTCGCCTTTTTGGATTAACTCGATATTGTGAATCAAGGATTTTTAACATAACAAGCTAAACCGTGAATTTTACTAAGGAGATAATCAATGAATACATAACCTTTTATGGTTCCTCTTTCACTAAGATTTTTTTCAGTATCCGCATGTGTCTCTTGACGAAGCATAATCTCAGCACCATAGTCCTTTGCTAATTTAGAAATATAATCACTCTTGTCCTTAGAAATACCCTCTATATTCAGACCCAATACACAATTTTTCAGATCTTCTGATGTTTGAAGTCTGCTATGGAACCCATTCAAAGGAAAATCATCATCCATAGTTGGGGAAGTTTGTGATATAATACATATTTCATTTAAAAAATAGCAGAGGAAAAATTATCGACTGTCAATTTTATAAACTTACATATTATATTCTTCTATTTTTGTCCTGACGTATCCTCTTTTTATTCAATATTAATTTATTTAACACTATTTGCCTGCCCAGGTAATTTCAGATTTGTGAAGGAAAATATAGAAATTATTTTTTATTTTAACCTTATTAATATTAATATTTCTGAGCATTATAGTTGAGTTTATTTAATGAAAATGCGATATTTACTAAAAACTCGCAAAAAACAATGTTTGTGATCTGTGACCGTGGAATTCAATAGTTTCCTGTACCATACCGTATGAAAGTTTTAGGACCATTTAAAGGATGTCAAAATACAAGTAATTACAGACTTACAGCTGGGTAACTCGAATTCCGAGATTTCTACCAAATTTAAGCTTATGTGACTGGACTATATTATTTATCACATATTGCAAAGCACTGCTGGAATGCGGAATAACACAAGAATATAAAAAGTGTAGATAAGCACTGTAGAGCTTTTGCGTACTTGTTCTGATCATTGACGTAGTATCTAAATGGACTAGCCCTCTGGGCAAAATTCCCGCATGCCGAATATGAACGAGAGAGATGGAGCTAGTTGAGTAGACGTCAAAATCATATGTTCAAAACATTTATTTCTCGTGCGAGATATCCTCAATTTATATCTTATTTTGAGTTTATTCTGAATTGATCTTCTTGTTGTTTTGATCGATTTGATTTCTAAAAGTATTGATCTTACTATCGAAAGAAAGTAGCGGTGAGTATTTAATGAAATTTCTCTTGGAATAATTTATACATATATTCTTAGCCTTAATAAATGAATAGATAGATAGATAGATAGATAATAATCTTTATTTCTTAAGCATGTACAGCAAACATTTTTACAATTATATGCAACACACACAACTAAATAGTGTCAACAAAAACAAAAATACTCCTAAGATACTCCTACCCCTACCAAGTATGATTACAAGAAATATCATTTCAAATACTCTAGCAGAGAATAGGGTTCTAAATTAATAAGCATTTCCTTTATTTGCTTTTTAAATAAATTAAAATTATTAATTCTTTTGATTTCATCTGGCAGCCTGTTATAAACTCTTATACTCATGTATGAAGGGTGTTTCTCAGTCAGAGTCAACCTATGCTTAGGATAATTAAAATTCAGAGTTCTGGTTTCATACTTATGGTCTGACATATGCATCATAAAACTGGCTTTATTTCTGAAGAAAAAAACGAGACACTCATACAAATAAACACCAGATACCGTTAATAATCCATTTCTTCTAAACACTCCTCTACATGAATCCAGAACTCCCAACTTAGACAAAACTCTCAAAATTCTTTTTGTATAACAAATAATTTTTGTACTTCTGTGCTAGCCCCCCAGCATATAATACCATATCTTAAGACTGACTCAAAGTTCGCATGATAAACCATCTTCAAATTTTTAAAATTTAAATAATTCGACAACAAACGAATACCATACCCAATTTGACAAAGCTTTCCTGTTAAATAATCAATATGATTACTCCACTTCAAGTATTGATCTACATATACTCCCAAAAATTTTGTGCTTTCTTCAAGTCTAACATTAATTCCATCAATTTCAATATTTTCTTTCCTATCTTTAATAGATCTCTGGGTGCTGAATAAAATAACTTTAGTTTTTTCTCCATTAATCAATAACCTGTTAGCACTGAACCAAGATTTCAACTGCTTGAAAGCTAAATCTGTTCTAGTTGCCAAAAACTCAAACAACTTATCACTCAGAATGACATTAGTATCATCTGCAAAACATGTAATCAAACCGATGTAACTCCTCTCTAATTCACAGAGATCATTAATGAAAATAATGAACAAAACAGGGCCCAAAACGCTTCCCTGTGGTACACCAAATTTTGATTCTACAAATTCAGATTGACAATCTCTACCACTGCTAGTAATGCAAACACTTTGTTGGCGACCTGAAAGGTATGAATCAATCCAATCTCTTGTACAACCTCTCAGACCTATTTTTTCTAATTTTACTAAATGAAACTGTTTAAAAAGGCAATCATATGCACTAGACAAATCCAAAAACATTCCTAGTCCTAATTCATCTTTTTCAAGAATTTTTACTATTTCTTCTGTAAATTGATATAATGCTGACTGGGTTGATCTACCTTTCAAGTATCCATGTTGTGAACCATTAAAAAAATCACATCCGTTCAAAAATGACAAAATATTCATTGACGTAGTATCAAATATATAACGCCAATGGGAATGGGTCTTAGTTTATATGAAAATTTATCGAAAAAGTATAGTCTAATTGAATTTTACAGTATAATCGTCTACGTTTGCCAAATTTTCGCGGGCCTTTATTGGAGTTTCTAAAGTCTTCAAGATGCCCCACGGTTGTGCAGCGTTCAATTGTACGGCCAGATTGAAAAAACGCCAAAATATAAAATTCCATTCGTAAGTATTCATATTTCTAGAATTACATAAATATTGAAAATATTTTATTCACAGTTTTCCAAGGGATGAAAAATTGAAGAAACAATGGATAAAAGCTGTAGGGAGAATCGACTTTGAGCCCTCTTCTTCATCTAAAATATGTAGCCAACATTTTCAAAAGTATGATTACTATGTTAATGTTCATGGTACAAAAAGTCTGAGGAAAGGTGTTATTCCATCAATTTTAAGTTTTTTGAGCCATCGTCCTGTGAAACTGATTAATGAAAGCTGTCTACCAGTTTGTAATGATAAAGCAGGTGCCTTAATATATTATTTACTACAATATTTCATTTCTTATGGGTCTAGACCCTTTATACATTTTCCTTAGTTCACCTAGGTGTTTCCTCCATGTCAGCAAATCTTGCAAGAGAAAACATGGATGAGCAACCAGAACCAGAGACAGAAAGTATTACACCAACCTCCTTAAGTGTTGAGATAGAAAATCTTCCTGTGAAAGTAAATGATGTAAACTTTCTAGCAGTGCGTAATAATGAAGCAAATGCATTATTGTTTTATTAGTTACAATATTTTGTTTCTTATGGGTTTAAAGTATGTAAACATATTTCTTATTTCATCAAGGTGTTTCCTCCATATCAGCCAATCTTACTAGTGAAAATATTGATGAGCAACCAGAGACAGAAAGTTTAAGTATTCCATCTACTTCCTCAACTGTTGCGATAGAAAATGTTCAATATTTTTGTATTATTTTAGCTCTCTCAATGAAGACTAATAAAAATTCAATAAACAATTTTTTTTTCAATTACGAACACAAAAAAAAATTTTAATTTTTGCTTGAATTCGCTATTATACTATAGATAGGTGAATAAAATATAGCCAAATTGAGTGGAACAAAATTGAATGAAAAATCTAATATGCAACTGATTATTCTGGACTAAAAAAAATTGTTTTAAAAATGATATTTTTCTATCAATAATATCCAGATAGAATCAAATTTTAACATGGCATTCTGGTTATCGGAGCCAAATTAATAACATAAGAATAATATGAACAAGTGATTAAAAAATACTGCTTTAATTTGAAATCTTGAGATATTTATAATATAATCAGTAATTAATCTATACTAATTTCAATATTTCAGAGAGTAACTAACTTCTCGTATTGAAAATATATAACGACCTCAAGTTAACTAAAATATATGAAACATGAAACTCTCATTTCATGAGGAGAAAAGGAACAAAATAATGTTAATCAAATATACATGAACTTAAGGAATATTTCATGATATACACACCGCTAATTTATTTATCTATAGTGTCCAACACTGTTAAAAGTAGAATCAATCAAAATAACAATTAGTTTCATTCAGAATATATTAAAATTTCAGGATTTTCCAAACATCCGTTCCATGTTTTGATCATATGATTTTGATCACAGGACATCAAATATTTTGACGTGTACTCAACTAGCTGCATCTCTCTCGTTCATATTCATTCTGCTTCGAATACGTCCCGTGACGGCGAGTCTATTTGATATAACGTCAATGGTTCTGACGTATCTAACACGTTTTTATTAGCTTCACTTGTATATTTGCTTGTTTGTATGTAACTCTCTGAAGTTGGCTGCAGAATGCGTCGGTTCAGAAAACTGTATGCAAATCAAGGAGAGAGAAGCCTTGTTGAAGACCTCTGCATTCGTGTTTATCCAAAGTTTGCGGTTTTTCTGCGTGAGGAATCTCAATAACCTAACCTAACAGCTACTTATATCAGCATTTTGTCGCGTTCTTTGCAATTTTTCTGGGTTTTCTGCGTACGGGACATTATTTCAATAAAATGTTATCGATTCATATACAGGATGTCTCGTACACTTGCATATACCTATTTCATTTGAGTACTTTTATACTTTCCGCAGGTTTTCGGGTTCAGCTGCTTACAGGATGTCTCATTTGATAATACAATGTTATCGATTGATATACAGGGTGTGCAATTTACAAATCGTTATTTCTCAATTCTTCTTAGTTCCAATATAAGAGGGTTCTAGTACGTTTTCATTTTTACAATTTAAAGGATGTTCTTCAAGATGAAGGTTTTGAATAATATACAAGGTGTGCAATTTATAATAGCTCATTTTACCGTTGAAGATCATTAACTGAATAGTAAAATTGATAATATTGACATTGCGTCAATATCTCACGGTTTATGACTTTATACAGGGTAAGTCTTTGACCACTGCATTAATTTTAACCAGGAATTCTTGACGTCGAAAGAAAAATTTTCTTCCTACAGCATTTTCCAAATTTCGCCCCGTTCAAAAGATATAGGGTGTTGAAATTTTATAAAAAAATTGAATTTTCACCTGTAACATTTAAACGACAATATAAATTGAAATGATCTCAAGTAGAAGGTTTTGATAACAGTCATCCATATTTCGGCATCAATAGATTCTGTCCATTTCTTGTGGGTTTCTCACTACTACTGTACAGATTGCCTCAATTGCATGAAAAACAAATATCACATGAACTAAAGGTATCTTGTACTTCCTAGAATCAAAACGGAATCTTGTATACTGAACTCTAACTGCTGGGTCTTTCAGTACATATTTTTCAACTATAACATCATGCGTAGAATTACATATTTATTCAATAACTGTCTAAAATCGGTACAGACGCCCAAGGAATGGAAGATAGCGTGGATAACATCAGTTTTCAAGAAAGGGAATAGAAAGGATCCGGCGTGCTACAGAGGGTTGAGTGTTACTGGTAGTATAAGCCGACTGTTCGGAAGGATACTTCAAGAAAGGGTGAGACAGGAAACTGGAACTATAATAAGCGAAGATCAGAGTGGTTTCATGCCAGGTCGATCGTGCGTGGATAATCTTTTCTCTCTCGGGCAGATCTTGGAAAAGAGAATTGCAACAGACCAAGAGGTGCATCTGGCCTTTATTGATCTCGAAAAGGCCTACGATTCAGTGTCCCAAAGAAGTTGTGGGAGGCTCTCACACACACCGGCTTAAGCGAGCATCTCCTGAACATGTTGAAAGAACTATATAGTGGAAATGTGGCCTATGTCAGGAATGGAGAACAGATGTCTAGACCGATAAAGGTAACAAAAGGGCTTCGCCAGGGATGCAGTTTGTCGCCCATTTTATTCAATTTGTATCTGGAAGTAGTTTTGCGGGAATGGAAAAGGAGCTGTATCGGGATGGGCATACCAGTAAATGAAACTTTCCCCATCACACTTAACTTCGCAGATGACCAAGTAGTGTTGGCACAAGACTCGTACGACCTGGAATTTATGTTGAGAAGACTGTATAAAGAATATCAAAGATGGGGCTATAAGTAAGCTTACAGAAAACTGAATACCTAGCGGTTAATACTGACGCACAGTTTGAAGTGCTTCTCACTGAAGAAATAACAATCAACCAAGTAAAAGAGTTCAAATATCTTGGAGTTATTGTAGATCAGAGTGGAATAGGAGAGAAGGAAATAAAGAACAGAATCCAGAAAAGCAGGAGAATTATTGGATGCCTCAATTCATTATGGTGGGATAAGAACATCTCTAAACGCGTCAAAAAGAGAATTGGCGGAACAATGGTGGAATCTGTTCTCTGTTATGGAAGCGAAGTGTGGACACTCAATGCTGAAATGAGGCGTAGGGTGCTGGCGGTAGAAATGGATTATATAAGACGTGGAGACAGAATATCTAAGCTACAGCATATTCCCAATGATGTCATCCGAAGATAAATGAATGCCGAAAAAACAATTGTGGAAAGGATCGAAGAACGAAGTCTACGCTGGTTTGGACATCTTATGAGAATGCCTGAAGAGAGATGGCCTAAGACACTTTTCAACTGGAAACCACCAGGAAAGAGAAAACGAGGAAGGCCGAGAAGATCATGGCATGAGGGCGTCAGGAAAGCTATGGAGGAACGAGGCCTAGATGAGGGAATCACACAGGACAGAAACGTTTGGAGGAAGGGATTGAGCAGACGGCAACAGGCTGTATAAGATAAAATACTTATTGTATTTTTTCTGGCTCAATATGTATATGTATAACATCTAAGTTGCTTTTTGCCCATTTTGGGACGTCTCTCTCTAACATATGTACAACCTCTAAAATGCAGACCTGCACTTTTTTCTGCTATCCTATATCGAAAGATGAAGTGGCTACAGTCATTAAATTGATGAAGAACACGAAATGTACGGGAACGTATTTCTTCCAGAATTTTGAAAGCTATTGGTGAATCTATTTCTGAGCACTTTGCTCACTTGATCAATATCTCCATATCTTCTGGAAGATTTCCAGAAATTTTAAGAAAGGCAGCTGTTGTTCCTGTTCCAAAGAAGGGCGATCCTCACAACATAGTCAATTACCGGCCAATATCTCTCCTTAGTTGTTTCTCCAAAGTATTCGAACGAATAGTCCTTAATAGAATGCTAAATTTTTTGATGAAATTCAATATCATCACCATTTCACAACATGGTTTCAGGCCCAAGTATTCTACCGAAACGACAGCTTTTTCGTTCTTTCAGACAGCCTATAAAAAATTGGATGAAGGTTTACATGTTGCGGGAATATTTTTCGACCTGTCCCGAGCTTTTGATTCATTGAATTTCTCATTTATGTCTAATAAACTCTATAACTTGGGTTTTCGGGGTATATTTTTGAATTGGTTGATGAGTTATTCAACTGATCGCAGAATGTCCATCAAGATTGGTGGTGTAAGTTCTGGGGAGTATGGCCTGGGTCTAGGGGTTCCTCAGGGCTCTGTGCTGGGATCTTTATTCTTTATTTTGTTTATAAATTATTTGCCGGATCATGTTCTTGCTCATTTGATCATACTTTTCGCGGATGATTCATCATTTTTGGTAACTGCGGGGAGCTTTGGGGAGCTTGAGGATCTGATAACCTTACTATTTCAAACGTTTACCACTTGGTGTCGTAAGAATAATTTGATAGTCAACATAGAAAAAACAGTATGCATTCCCTTCAAACTAAAAAATTTCGGTAGAAAACGACCTGTTTTTACTTGTGAATAGTCGTTAATAACTACAAGTGGCTCCGCTAGATTTATTGGAGTACAAATTGACGAATACATACGATGGAACCAACATATTGATTCGGTTTGTAAAAAACTGAATAACTCATATTCTGCCATAAATAAGATCAAAAATTTGTTTTCCCTGCATTCACTCTTGATGTGTATTATTGAACAGCTTATTCACACATGACATATAATGTTCTTATTTGGGAAGGTTCTACCGAACTGGAAAGAGTGTTGATTCGTCAAAAGAGGATAATCCGAGTAATTTTCAATTTGTCACATTTATCTTCTTGTCGACCATATTTCATAGCGAATAATATTCTGACTGTGTCATGTATTTAAATATATACAGTGTGGAAACCACTCATGGAATAAAATTCTTTATGACATTAGTTTAGAAAATTATGAAAAATGCTGAGACACGTCAACTTTTAAATTCAGTTGTGCGTTATGTAAACATAAATTTAAATGTACAGGGTGATACACGTAAGTCTGCTATAGTCGGTGTTCTCTTTCTTTAATGAAACACCCTGTATATTTTTATATTTTGAAATCCTCTTAATAAACCGATTTCAACAAACTAAATAATGTATGGTCAATTATGAATTATACAGGGTGAAATTTTAAAATTAATAATTTATTTCACTTGAAATATTGGTACTTTTTGAATTAGCTAAATACGGATTTATCAAAAACCAAAACTAATTATTAGACGTATTTGGAAAACCTTCTGAATTAAATAAAACCTGGTACGCCAATGAATTTTATCATAAATACCTAAAAAGTGCATAGAAACGCCAATAATCAGACAAAATCGGTAAATAATGTGGATTGTTTTAATATTCTGTCGGTTGTTGATGTGTTGACAGTTCATACTGAAAAAGTAAAATCTTTGTTAAAAACTTTCTCCTTGTCGAAATAACAATGAAATATTTAACTGAGACTCACCGAATTGAGATTTTAATGATGATCGGGTACGGGGATAACTGCAGAAGTCAAGTTGAAGTGGCAAACTTATTTAATCAGAGGTATCCCGAATTGCCTAATATTTCACAAAGCACAGTGTCTAAAATTCATGCACAATTCAGAGAAATTGGACATGTCAAACCATTAAAAAGAAAACCAAACTTCGTTGAAGATGATGTGAAAGTGAATATTTTGTTAAGTGTCGAAGAGAATCCAACTTCAAGTACACGTCAAATTGCCCGTGAAAATAATGTTAGTCATACAACTGTTCTAAGGTGTCTTCATAAAGAAAAACTTCATCCCTACAAATTGAATTTTGTGCAGGAGTTAACAGAAGACGATCCAGATCGTAGAATGGATTTCTGCGAAAGATTGATGAATAAGCTGAACAGAAATGAGATAGCTCTTGGTACCATTCTTTTTTCTGACGAATCAACATTTACATTGAATGGGGAGGTAAACCGACAGAACTGTAGATATTGGTCAGCAGAGAATCCGAATTGGATGCGTGAAACACATACTCAGTACCCTCAAAAGGTGAACGTTTGGGCTGGTATCATAGGCGACCATATTATTGGTCCTATATTTATAGATGGAAATTTGACAGCTGAAAAATATTTAAATATGCTTACAAATGAAGTTATTCCTGCGTTGGCAAACTTATATCCCAACGCAATAGATCCTAGCTTACCGAATGAAAATATTTGGTTTCAGCAAGACGGGGCAACACCCCATTATGCTTTAATGGTAAGAACTTATTTAGAGGTAATCTTCCCCAATAAATGGATTGGACGAAGAGGTACTATTGAGTGGCCAGCTAGATCACCAGACCTTACGCCGCTGGATTTTTTTCTATGGGGTTATCTCAAGAACAAAGTATATGCAACACAACCAACTAGCATTGTAGACCTCAAAGACAGGATAACTACAGAAATACGGAATATTTCACCTCAAACTTTAAACAAAGTTAAGGAGGAGTTCTTTAGGAGACTGTGCTATTGCCAACAACTAGGTGGAGAACATTTTGAGCATTTATTTTAATGTGTTAAAATCAAATACATAAGCTATTTTATGTATGTGTTTAATAATTGTAAAAATAAAAATTTCACCCTGTACAATTCATAGTTGACCATACATATTTAGTTTATTGAAATCGGTTCATTAAGGGGATTTCAAAAATATAAAAATATACAGGGTGTTTCATTAAAAAAAGAGAACACCGACTATAGCAGACTTACGTGTATCACCCTGTACATTTAAATTTATGTTTACATAACGCACAACTGAATTTAAAAGTTGACGTGTCTCAGCATTTTTTATAATTTCCTAAAATAATGTCATAAAGAATTTTATTCCATAAGTGGTTTCCACACTGTATATAAGTTGTGTGGAGTTCATCTCTGATTAATGTTTATAAGAAATTGATATATAATTGGTGAATAGAGATTGTTGGTCTTTCAATTGTTATACCATTTATTGTAAATGCTAAGCTTTCGCAGTATTTCAACTGCTTCTTCAGAACATCTAAAAAAATACATACCTACTTAAAGAATCTGTAAGTTACATAAATTAAAATTAATGCTAGACATGACTGCAAAATGGAATGAATAACTTACACAATGTTGGGTTTCTTTGAATTGAGGTTTAAAATGGTTTAACTGACATCCAACAAACTTCAGAACGTGATGAGAAGAGGATTTCTCTCTTTCACAAGTTTTGAAATTAATTTGACATAGTCATAATCATGACATTCATCATAACAATGTATGAATCATAGATATTTTAGAAATTTTGTGAGGAATTTCGAATTTTTCTGAATATTTCAATTTTAAAATCTAACTATGTCGAGTGATTATGACTCTGTTATTTCTGAATTTTTGAAGAATGCCAAATTTAACAGGTCAAGATCTGTTTTAATTAAATATGAATAGATGTTACTCAGGTTGTTGATGTCTGATCTTCTGTTCGTTACTTTTGGGTCTTGAGAAATTCGTATCATTTCTAGAATTGTTCTTGATTTTTCTTTGTCACATTTGTCTAAGATAGCTACATTATCGATGTTCCAATTGATTTTGTGATCAGTTGTTATTACATGTTGCGAAAGTGCACATCTTGGTTTTCTCAATTTGCAGTCACTTTTGTGTGATGTGAGACGTCCTTTCAAATTTCTGGATGTTTGTCCTATATAACAGAGGTCCCAGTTTTGGCAGTTTATTTTGTAGACTAAATTTGTGGTCATTTATTTAGGTAATTTATCTTTCAATCGAGAGAAATTGTTTCTTTTTGATTTGATGGATTTTTGAGTTATCTTCAGTTTTGGAATACCAGAAAACAATCTTTTGAGGTTATCAGTTAGATGATCAATCTTGGGAAGGACTGCATAAAACATGTTGGTTTGTCCATCTTCTCTGATTGTTGAAGTATTTGTTAGTTGGTTATTGATTGGTGTGTTATATAATAAGCTATTCAATAATTTTTTGGGGTATGAGTTCTTTAAAAGTATATCGAAAAGTTTCTTGATATTTTTGGATGCCAGTTAAACCATTTTAAACCTCAATTCAAAGAAACCCGACATTGTGTAAGTTATTCATTCCATTTTGCAGTCATGTCTAGCCTTAATTTTAATTTATGTAACTTACAGATTCTTTAAGTATGTATTTTTTTAGATGTTCTGAAGAAGCAGTTGAAATACTGCGAAAGCTTAGCATTTACAATAAATGGTATAACAATTGAAAGAACAACAATCTCTATTCACCAATTATATATCAATTCTTTATATATATATATATCTATATAAGTGTCTTCTTTATGTTAAGAATAATGAAAGCATTATGCACAAATTCTCGAGGCGTCATTATTCTACAGAAATAACAGTGTTTTGGAAGTGCCAGTTCATGCAACATCTAAATATGAGCGCTTTCCTTTATATCAGAGCATACGTCTTTACAATCATCTTCCAACAAAAATTAAGATGTTGGGTGAACTTCATTTCAAGAAGACAATAAAGCACCTATTGTGTGGTGGATGTTATTATTCGGTGGCGGAATTCATGAATGATGCCATGTTGGATTTGTGATATGAGATTATCTTATCTGTATCTCTTGTACCCTTTGTTTGCCGACCTATCCCATACTTTTGTAGCCATATAGTAGCATCGTTTCTCAACCGTGAACCAGCCCAAAGATCCCAACATGCAGCTTTTTGGCGTCAAACTGTTACATCCGAGTTGTTTCATCTGTGTCAAGTCAAACAAAAAAAATTATCGATGCACAGTAATCAAAGTGCGGCTGCACAATAACCTGATATACTATAATCCTAGAAAAAACTGATAAGTTGTCAGCTATTCTCGCAAAATAAAATGTTTTCTTCCTAATCTTCCTAGACATTGTAGCAGAACGTTAATTTTCACCAGAGATTAAATGTGTTGAGCAGTGTATATTGCTTCAGGATGGTTCCGCGAGAGTGTCGTTTATTTTATTTTTTATTTTATATATTATTTATATTTTATTTTTTTTTTATTCATTCTTGAGAGATCTTTGCCGCTGGTTGTCAATTTCTGATTCGCTACAGCCATATTAGAATATTAGCAAAGTTTTCGTTAATTTTGAAAAACTTGTGTTTCTTGGTGTAGGTAAGAAAAAATTATAAATAATATTCTTGATTTTCTTTTAGTAATAGTTCGTTTATTTTATTGTAGATTGATTAGTTTTCACAATCAACTGGCAAACTGTGGTATTTTTGTAAACTAAATAAAAGCTTAGTGGAAAAGGACGAAACTGATTATTTCATCCCGGTAACCCAGTACAACATATATTGGAAGTGGCAGCTGAAGTCCAAACTACAATTAATCATGAATCCCAGATATTAATAGATGTCACGAATTCAAGGTTTTCATCCCTTATTTTTAATGACAAAGTATTGAGATTGAATTTGTCATACTTGTATTTCGAAGTTATAATGATTGCTTTGGTTTTTTCAATGTTCAATTTCAATTTATTTACCATAAAATATCTGTTAACGATGCTTAAAACTTTGTTCATTTGGTTAATTGCAACAGAAATATCACTCCCGTAGCAGTCCAACATGGTATCGTCCGCAAACAAATTGAAGAAATCGCACTCCAAGAAACTGATCAGGTCGTTGATATAAAAAATAAAGTGAAGAGGGCCCAAAACGCTTCCCTGAGGGAATCTCGTATTTACTTCACAATTTTCGGAGCACACATCAGCTACTTCAACTCTTTGCTTTCTGCCACTCAAATAACTTTTGAACCATTCAAGTAGGTACTCTACCACCAAATCCGTACCCTCTTTATTTGAGCAACAGCCTACCACGATCTACTGTCTCGAAGGCTTGTTTGAGGTCCTAAAATACTACCACGATAAATCGGTCTTTATCCAGCTGTGCTTTGATCTTACACATCGTTAGTTGTAGTGCTGTCTCGCATGAATGTCCTGAACGGAATCTGGACTGATTCCCAATCAGTATCTCGTACGCATATCAATATGCTGCAAGATTTGTTTATAAACTACTAGTTCCAGTACCTTTTCTATTACCGGCAATGTATTAATAGGTCGAACTCTGACGCTTTGCAAGTGTTCTGAACTTTTGGTATAGGTACAATGGTGCTAATTTTCAATTCATCAGGTACAACACTCTTCTAGAGTGAGGTATTGACGAAGTCCAAGATTACGTTACCACAGACTCGGAACAGAATTTTCAACATTCTGGAACTTAAAACTTCATATGGGCTATACTTATTGTCCAATGAATTCACAATTTGTTTGATGTCCGTCATTTCCAACAATTTAAATTCAGCCAACTCGGGATACATATTAAAGCAGAAAAAATCATCCGTAACAGTGGCAATGCTACCTGTTATGCTGATACTTTCGATGGAGTAGTCATTAAAATTAGTTGCAATCTCCCATTTATCGTTTATGAAACATCTAGCTCCATTCATTTGAAACTCAATTTGACCAAGATTGTTAGAACATTTACCATGTATTAAGTTTTTCAATCTCTATACTTCTGCCTCCTAAAGAGAAGTGCGTTGTTTTTCTGAGGGTTTAGCTTGAGTGAATAATTGACAGAGGACGCTTTCAGATTTTCCAAATCATAATTTGAAGCAGATGCAGCCTGAGGACACTCCTCCTACTAGAATGACAGTGGTGAAAAAAAGAAGGGTGAGAATTGAACCCTGTGGATTCAACATGTCGCTCTTGCGTGGACTGGCTTGCTTTCAGTGTTCTTCCAAAATAAGTCGATATGATGATTCTATTAAATGCTATAAGTGCGAAAATAATTTCCACATAAAATGTCGTGATATATCAATCGAGAGTTTCAATGAAATGCGTGAAAATGAACTTATTACAAAGTGGGCTTGTGGCAATTGTGATGGTCCCAATTCTACTTTTGGAGCAACTATACCTCAGTGCACTCAAACAGTGGGTGAGGATTTACTTTTCACTACACTCCACAAAATTGTGAATGAATTAATTAGGTACACCATCGCATTCTCAAATTTTTGAATTGAACAATATTATTTCAATTCAAAACAAACAAATGTCTTCGCTTATCGAAGAAATTCAGATGTTGAGACATGACAAAAACAGTGACACGCTTATCTTATCAACTCAGCGGGATTCCCCAGATGATGGTGGTCAAAGACCGGGGCGAACCTTTAACATGCTCACCTCAGGATGTTTCGATTCCGACAGGTGAATTATCTACAGCTGTCCCGGATAAGTGTGAACTACTTTCGCATACGAATATTGTCGCAGGAAACAACTGTGGATCGAACTGATGAGTGGAAGATTGTGAAAAATAAAAGAAAATTAAGATCTAAGGACACATCTAAGAATGGAAATACTGAACCAGCCAATGCAAAACCTCAGCGCAAACCAATTTTTGGTTCATCGAATTCGACAGCTCTGTCAGTTGTGCCTAAAAAAGATTGTCTCATGTTCACGTATCGAGGCTTAGTCCTACCTCGACTGTAGGTGATCTTAAAAGTTTTATTGGCGATAGTATTTCTGATTTGCTGATTGAGAAGTTGAATTCTAAGAAACCGGATATATATTCCTCGTTCCGGCTATCTTTTCCAAGTGAGTATGAGTCCCTTGTCATGGAGCCGTCCTTTTGGCCAGAAGGAATTATGGTAAATAAGTTTTTCTGCGATCCCGAGATTGGGGCACCAAAACCATGGAAAGTGATAACAGGACCATGGTAAATTCTGTCGCTTCCGAAGCCAAGTTGAGAATTTTGCAGCTAAATGTCCAAAGTTTAATAAACAAAATAAATCGAATTGATGTCTTCCTCACGCTGGCTGGCCCTGATTTCATCAGCGTTGCTGAGCACTGGTGCAGTCCGGATAGGATACCATTTATGAGACTGGCTGGTTATCGATTGGCTGCTCAGTATTGCCGCTTGGAACGGGAATGTGGAGGATGTGCTTTATATGCTCGATCTGGGTATGTAACTCATTCTTTGAACATTGATAAGTTCTCGGTGGAAATGCACTGTGAATTGTGTGGACTGAAAGTGAAGATTGGTGATATAATCTGTTGCATAATTAGTGTTTATCGACGTCCATCTGGTGACTTGATGATTTTTATACGTACTCTTGAATATGTATTGCACTACTGTGCTAAAATTTCAAATATATTATTTTTATGTGGTGATCTAAACGTCAACCTTCTCTCTAATGATAATCAGAAAAAATTATTAGAAGAATTGTTACTAAGTTTTAATCTAAATCTTGGCTCATGTCAACCTATTAGAACGTTCACTAACAAGCGTGGAATCACTTCAAATAGTAAGGTGGACTATATTGCCACCAATTTAACCTCTGACAGATTTCTAGTTTCTGTTGAGGAACCGTTCATCAGTGACCACAAGGCGGTCATCCTTGATTGTTCTCTAAGTACTTCGTTCCTAGAGTGCTCGTCCGGGATTCAGTTGTCTCGATCGGTTTCTCCGGGCAACTTAGACTATCTTTTTTCCCTCGTCCGAGAGGTTGACTTTGAGAGTGCCTGCTATGGCCTGTCGGTTGAGGATGGGTTTCGTTGTTTTGTGGATATTCTTAGGTCGTCTGTTGAAACTGCCTGTCCCATTAGGATCTACAAAAGTTCTCATGGGCAACATCCAAGATGGATAAATTCGCATATTATAAGATCTAGGAAGTATTACGTAATCTGCATTGGCTTGTGCGCAACTGTAAAACAGTAACGACCAATGAGAAATACAAAAGGGCGAAATATCAATATAATCTGCAGCTGAAATTTGCAAAACTTGAATATCACCGAAATCTCTTTGCCAAATCTGCGAATGTAAATAAAACCGTGTGGAAATGTGTAAATGACGAATTAAACCGCAAGTCTGTGAAAAATGAGATCACATCCCTTCAGGTCGATGGTAAAGTATTGTCCTGCCCTGAGAGGATCTGTGAAATTTTTGGCGAGTATTTTTCGAAGATCAGTGAGCGATCTCTACGTGAGTTCTACGGGTCTGCCCTATCGGTCAATTGTACGAGACATAAACTGATGAATAATAATTTCTTTTTTTTTCCGGTCGTCACAGAAGACGTTTTGTCTGTAATTAAAAACTTAAAAATGGAAATAGTTCAGGTCACGACGGCATTTCGACAAAAATATTGAAATCATTGGCTCCGCTAATCGCCAAGCATTTAACTTTCCTGTTTAACCTCTCAATTGAATCTGGGTGTTTTCCATCTGTTTTCAAACTTGCCAAAGTTATTCCAGTACATAAAAAAGGGCGTGAGGACGATATAGTCAACTACCGGCCGATTTCAATTTTGAGCTCCCTATCCAAAATATTTGAGAAAATAGTTTATCAGAGGATGTATGAGTATCTGAAGAAGTTTTCCGTTTTGTCAAGCCAACAACATGGATTCAGGGAGGGTAGATCTACCCAGACTGCCTGCTCTGATTTCGTGAATTTTATACATATGTGCCTAGATGATGGGGATCATGTTATGGGGTTTTCTTCGATCTGTCGCGCGCCTTTGATTGTTTACGACATGAATTCATACTTGATAAGCTCTACCAAATCGGATTTAGGGAATCTTTTTCGACTGGATTCGAAGTTATCTTTCTGATCGCACTATGTTCGTGAGCTGTAATGGTTGTTTATCCGAGGGGTATCGGAATGACTTAGGGGTTCCTCAGGGCTCAGTCCTGGGGCCTCTGTTATTTCTGCTATTCATAAATGATCTGCCAGAACACCTTTCCGCAAGTATATTGATCCTATTTGCAGACGATACGTCCATAGCTGTCCGAGCGAAAAGTATTGACCAACTGGTATGTCTCTGTGAAGAGTTTATTCAGAGGTTCAAATCGTGGTGTCGCCAGAACTCACTCATCATGAACCCCGATAAGATCCAGATCATCAGATTTCAAAATTGTGAGATAGGACAGTCCCCACCACTGGTGTTGAATGTCGCCGGTAGTGTCATCAAGACAGTAAACTGCGTGAAGTTTCTTGGACTCTACTGTGATAGATTTTTGAGATGGAGCTCTCACATCGACTTTCTATGTAAAACTCTCAACAGGGGGTACTATGCCTTACACCGGTTGAAGCAGTCTCTTCCAACTGAGACACTCCTAAATGTCTATTACTCCCTCATTCACATCCATCTAAACTTCAACATACTACTGTGGGGGCGGCATCGGAGAGTAAAAGAGTTTTCATAACGCAGAAAAAATAATTCGCCTTATGTTCGGTTTGAAACCTACTGATTCATGTAGGGACGTTTTTAGGAGTTCCGGTATCCTAACGTTATCCAGTATGTACATCTTGAGTTGTCTTCTTTACGTTCGATCTAACCTGCCAAATTTGTCCAAATGTTCAGACTTTCATAGTTATGGAACTAGGCATCATAATACATTATGTATACCGAAGCACTCAACGACTAAGTACAAGTCCTCACCTAGGTTTGCCGGAATTTCCCTCTACAATCACTTACCTGACAGATATAAAACAGGTACCGATAGGCAATTCAAAAAGGAAATTAAGTCACTTTTGCGTTCTAAGGGTTACTATGAGCCAAGAGAGTTCCTCTCTGATAAACTGATTTAGGATTTTTTTAATTCCTTTTCTCATTATGACTTGTCCTATATATCTATGTGATATCTGTAAGGATCAATAAACATTATTATTATTATTATTATTATCACTGAGTACACTCAAACGACAAATAACGATTGCCTCACCTCCAATATCATAGCCTGCGATCTAACTGTTAAAAAAGACCCTATCATATCAGTGCCAAATGCGATAAAGCCATATAAAGCAAAACAGTCTTCAAAACATCGTGACTCAACTTATCAAAGGCCCTAGAGTAATCAAGTAATATCCATATTGTCAGTTCACCCTCATCAGTTGCCTTCAAAGTATCATCGGTTGTCGAGAGAAGGGCTGAGCTACATCCAAAGCCTCGTCTGAAACCCGACTGACAGCTTGGCAGAATACCATTTTTCTTCACGTATTCACGAAGTTGGCTCTCGAGCACTCTATCTAGGACCTTTGAAAGGGTAGGTAAAATACTTATGGGTCCCAAATCATCGAAACTGAAACGAATTGAATTTTTACCAATCGCGTAACATGAGATTTCTTCTAGTGTGCCGGAAATACGGAGTTCGAGACAGAATAATTAAGTTATGTAAGGAAGCGAGTATGGCAAGCAGAGATTCGAAGTACTTATACCGCCTAAACCTGTTGCATTCCTTTTGATGTCAGTGATAGCTTTCAAAATTACCAGTTCTGAAACACTACGGAAATTAAATTCTGTCTCTACAAGTCGATTGTTTTCATAAAGATCTTTTCAATATCTATTTTAATATCTATTTGATTCTTTTTTTAATTAAATTTTGGTATAGAATTTGCGAAGTGAGAATTAATTGAATTCAAATCCGCAAACTGGTCTAACGCAATACCTGGAGCTGTATTACCAGTTCTTCCACAACTGTTTCCCTTTCTTGTTCTTCAATGTACTCTCATAAAGTGCCTTCTTCTCTCTTCTCACACTAACAGTGAAAAGATTGCGGAGGAACTTTTTAATTTAGACAGAGCTTTATCTCTATCCCTCTTCAATGCACGGAAAGTTTTCATAAACCAAGGGGCATATGGCTTCGTTGTTTATATGGCCCGTGTACCAGGTATACTGGTACGAAGTGAGCGTCAAGATAGAAATGTCTCGATAGGGAAAATTTGTTGTGAATGAACTTTTTTTTTTTTTTTGTTTACTATGGCATCTGTAAAACATATTTAGAATACATCAAGCCCTTGAACAGACAACATCATATTTTTTTGTCATGTTAAAAATGTCGAATTTTATACCAGAAAGTACCTAATGATTTGCGGAAAGCGTTAATTTTTTTTTTTTCATTTGAAGAAAAGTGCTGCAAAGTCGCATTGAATGCTTGTCGAGGCATATGGTGATCATGCTCTATCAGGAGCAACATGCAAAAGATGGTTTCAACGGTTCAGAAATAATGATTTTGATGTGAGAAATGAAGAACGTGGAAGACCACCAAAAAGTTTGAAGACGCCGAATTGCAAACAATATTGGATGGAGATGACACTTTGAATTAAAAACCAATGGTAGAAATGTTAAATGTTGCACAACAATTTCTGATCGTTTAAAAGCTATGGGAACGATCCAAAAGTGTGGAAAATGGGTGTCACATGAATTGAGTGAAAGACAGATGGAAAACCAAGAAAAGACTTGTGAAATTTGGCTTAAAAGGCACGAAAGGAAATCGGTTTTGCTAAGGATTGTTACTGACGATAAAAATGGATTCATTTTAAGAATAGTAAACGGAAAAAAAAAACATGGGTTAATCTGGGACAACCATCAATGTCGACTGCAAAACCAGATCTATTTGGCAAGAAGACAATGCTGTGTGTTTGGTGGGACTAGAAAGGTGTGGTATACCATGAGTTCCTAAAACGAATGATCAATTTAAACCATACATTGATCGAGCAACAACTAGAATGCGCCAGAAGACACGGCAGGGTAATTTTGCTTCATGATAATGCACCTGCACATAAAGCAAAACCGGTTCAGAATACAATCAAAACCCTTGGCTGGGAGCTGCTACTCCACCCGCCGTATTACCAAACTTGGCCCCTTTTGACTACCATTTATTTCCTTCGATGGGACAAGCATTGGCTGAGCAGCACTTTGATTCCTACGAGGAGGTCGAAAATTGGGTGTTTGGTTGGTTTGCTTAATTTCAATTGATATTCTCGTTTGAATAATACATGTAAAATATGTATTTTTTTAATGAAACTTCAACACCCTATATCTTTCAAATGGAGCCAAATTCGGAAAAATGTTATATGAAGAAAATATTTCTTTTGACGTCAACAATCTATGATTGAAATTAACGCAGTGGTCAAAGACCCACCCTGTATAATATTTAAAAAACAACTTTGGTCACAGAGAAACACTTTTTATTTCATTAAGGAATGTCATCTCAGTAATATGATAAAATATCTTATATCCATATGAGCTATTTGTAAGTTTAAAGGGGATCGAACGAGGTTGAAACGAATAGGTTTGCGAAATTCCGTGGAAATTATCACACTAGCAATTTTTAAAAACATTTCTTTTTAATTATTAACTGCCTCAATGAATTGAAGAGCCTAGCTAATTACAATGAAATAGTACAATGCTGAGATTGAAGGTTGTATTAGATGTTGATAATCATATTTTTTAAATCAATTATGGCCCGAAAGTAATGACAAAAAATTATTTTTGGTTTTTGTTTTTAATTTGCAGGAATTTTATATATCAATGACGATTGACTCGCGAAATATCCAGTAATTACAAAATATCTTATAAGAATTTATTCAAAATTTGCTATAATATGCTATAAATTTAAAGCAAATTTCCAGAATTTTTTTTAAATACTTCTTACTTCGTAAGATATTCATGATTAATAATTCAGTTCATTTGCACAGTAATTATAAAAAGCTACAAGATTTCATTCATTCATTCAACGCCACGTTGAATGAACAAACCTATCGAATCAAATCAAAACTCAAATTAACTTTTCAAAGTTTTCCCTAAATTTTGTGCTTTTCTGAATTTTGACAATTTATATTATATTATTTCACCGGAATGAAAAATTATGATTAATTTTTTCCCAACTGACATTCATTAATATGTTCAATCCATGTCAATCGAATACGTATGTGTGATAGCATCGAGCAGATATACTTCTGACTTTTCGTCATTTGTCTTTTCTCCTAAGTAAATGAAAAAATAATCTTATCTTTGAATGGAAAGAAGCAACGACAATGAAGTTTGAAAATGTGTGTTACGCTTTTGTGTAAGGCAATGCGTTTTCTTAGAATTTGTGACGTTTGTCCAATACAGGGTCTTTCACGAGGAACCTCACCCATATTTATACGGGTAACTACTGAACGTATTTTCATGAAACTCATCACATCACATAATTTGATGTAACATTTTTCAGTTTTACTTGGAAAATTCTCTCTGAGCGGGAAAATTCGAAAAATAAATCGAAAATAGAGCTCCGCTGAAACAAGAATAACTTCGAGGTTTTTGGATGGAAAATTTTCATTTTTGGGATTTTTCGAGATGTAAGATTGATGTATTCACTTTTGAAATCGAAATCGCTATTCATGATACAGGGGGTGAAAAAATCGCTTTCAAATTTAGGGATGACAAAATCGTGAAAAATCAATTTTTTCAAATTAGAACCCTATTTTTTTATGGCAGATATTGAATCTACGTTAAAAAATAATGTGAGTGTATGCATCACACCCTTGCCCTAATGAGGATATTTTCTGAGTTATTCACAAAAAACTGTGTTTCGTCTTGAATTTTCAGCTATTTCTTTTACATTCACGTCAAAAAGATAAAATTTACAGGAACTGTTGTTTGAACCATGCTGTAGATTTTTCACCCCTTCTTGAAACCTACTTCAAGGTACTATTAGGAGAACCATGGTAAACTCTCGCAGTTATAACTAGAGAAGATGCTCAAAGTTTTTACCGTTAATTTATAGACATTTATTATATTTATTATTATACGTATCAGGAATGCTTCGTGCGTTGCTCTTCTTATTTCATCGGGAGGAAGAGATCTGCAAAAGTGTTTAAAAACCAAATTGAGTTTCAAAACTATGAATCTAAAAATTTAAACAAACCTGAACGCATTTCTGACTGGTCTATGCAGCCCTCTTTATCAGTCAGGGGAGTTGAGTAGACAATATTTTTTATCCTAACATAATAGTCTAAAGGAGTTGAATCGGGAGAACGTGGTGGCCAAATATGTGGACCATTGTTCGCCAACCATCGATCTTCAAATAGCCTGTATAGGATATTTGACAAATTGAGTGAATTGTGTAGGCGCACCATCTTGTTGATACCATAAGTCATTATGGTTCTGTACTAGTGGCTCAATTATTTGAGTCAATATGTCAGAATATCTATCTCCTAAGGGAGAACATTCTTTAAATAATGCAAACATATGTAGTGTTCTATTTCACCAGTTAAAGTCCAATCATAAATGTGAACATCGCGAATTGCCTTATTTTTGATGGCGCAAAAAACATTGAAACTCCAGGTCTCTTGAAAGTTCCATTGTCTGAGGTGGTGGTTGTTCTCTTCATCCTAATAATGACTGTTATGCCTATTGAAAGAACCATTCTTTGTGAATTTAGATTCATCTGTCCAAATTATACAGTCCAAAAAGTTTTCATTCTCTTGAAATCGAATCATCATAGCTTAGCAAAACTCTGTTCTCCTGACGAAATCAAATTTCTTCAAATGCTGTACCCTATTGAATTTATATGGGTGCATTTTATGTTTTTATAATGTTCTCCAAACACTCGATTGAGATAATTCCAGAGCAATCTCGGCATCTTTGAGAGAATTTTGAGGATTCACACGAAATTATGCAAGAACTGTAATTTCGTTGTTCTTATCTTCTACTACACTTTTTTATCTGTGTATAGTTTTCTTAACGAAAGATCCGACATTTCTCAAGTTTGTCATGGTTCGGTTAATGGTATCTCTCGTTGGTCTGGGTCGCTCAGGAAACCTCTCAATGAACAGTCGAATCGTTCTATCTACAACTTTATTACATTCTCCATGAAGTAGAATGAGATTTAAATAATCTTCATTGGTAAAATTAGGCATAGTGATCGATTTTATAACTTAATACGAATTATCACCAAATTAATTGTAAACACAATGCTACTGAATAAAGAGGAATTTGGCAGATGTAATTAATGATATCTATCATTAAAAAAAAAGAATGTAAAACATGGTAAGTTTGTGCATATGGTTCATAAGGTATTATTTATTTATCACTGGAGAGAAAACCGATGGCCTATTAGTTGAAATAAAGAGGTTTCCGATACTTATTCGAATCCAAATTCGTCATCTATTCACGAACAACCTGTAACTTTTTTCTCTTGCATATTAGGGTAGTAAAATCTAAAACATGGTTTGAGTAACAGTTCCTGAAAATTTCATCTTTTTGGCGTGAAGGGAAAAGAAATAGCTGAAAATTCAAGACGAAAAACAGTTTTTTGTGAATACATAACTCAGAAAATATCCACTTTAGGGCAAGGGTGTGATGCATACACTCACATTATTTTTTAACGTATATTCAATATCTGCCATGAAAAAAATGGGGTTCTAATTTGAAAAAATTGATTTTTCAGGATTTTGTCATCTCTAACTTTGAAGGCGATTTTTTCACCCCCTGTATCATGAATCGCGATTTCAATTTTCAAAGTGAATACATATCAATCTTACATCTTGAAAAATCCCAAAAATGAAAATTTTCCATCCAAAAACCTCGAAGTTATTCTTGTTTCAGCGGAGCTCTATTTTCGATTTTTTTTTCGAATTTTCCCGCTCAGAGAGAATTTTCCAACCATAGCTGAGAAATCTTACATCAAAATAACTTGAAATTTTCTAAGGAATCTGTTACTGCAACTTATTTTTTAATTAAATTTGTTAGTTTCATTCATTTCTGTTCCGAATTGCTTGCTCGATTCAATAGTGATACACTCTGTATATGTTCACTTCATTTTCCGATTAACGCGTAACATATGTTGGTGCATATGACCTATGTCGAACAGAGAGTACTGAAGCGGCGCTCATCCGATAAAGTACAAGAACACTTTTCTTGGAAATAAATAACTTTCTCGTTAAATCTACAAATTCGAACTCTAGTGAAAAAGTGACTATTCTCGCCCGTAAGTGCCTGGACAAGTTCATTCAGCCGTACTGTGAAACCAGGAAGGCAGAAGTCGATACTCCAGCATTTGCATTTCTTTCGAGTAATTTTTTTCATAATATTTCAGAATTTCATTAATAATTTTCTATCGTTTTCTTTTACTTTTCAAAGGCCCTTGTCGTGCCGTTTTGCTCCTTCTTGAGCCGCATATTTTCGAACCGCGTTTTCAAAATTATTGCGATCAAGCATTTTGGAATTATTTCATTTAGTTTTTTTTCATTTGCATTTATTTCAATCTGTCGATATTACCTAACCTCAAAAACTTGACAAGATATCGAACACATTCATAAATTCTTTAATCGCGGATAAATTTCTGCGCATGTTATAGAATTTAGCTTTCATTACATTCATTTTTCATTTTAATTGCATAGACAACTCTTCCTTTGTTTATCTGATCTATGTTCATAACCTTTATTCAAAACATAAACAAAGTTAGACATTCTTGTTTCTGTTAATTTTCATCTTTTCATTATTTTCAACTCGATTTTCAATTCAATAGATTCAATCTCAATTATTAATTTTATTTATTAACTTAGTTCATTTCAATAGGTTAGTCTATTTACTCTTTTTTCAAAATTACTCAAAAAAAAATTCATATAGTTTTCTGCAGTATACCTTGAATAATGATAATAACGACGAAATTGAAACAACTCAAAACTCGTCGTCAAATGGTTATTGATGATCTCGAGGAAATTCTGAATGTGGCACAATTTGCTGTCACTGATGAAAGTCTTCACGTAAGATTCAAATTAAGATTTGAAAGACTTGAGGATATTCTCGTGGATTTTCAAAATTTACACCCTTCAATTGTCTCTATGATTGTATCTTCCGAAGAACCGGAATTGAACACTGAGAAGGTTATTCGAACAGCCTTTATGGATAATTATTACACCATCAGAACGACTTATGTTAATTTATTTCCTGAAGTAAAAAACCCAGTAAAAACCCAAAATAGTTGCTCTATCAGTTCGCCAAATGTTAAACTTCCAAAGATAGTATTGCCCATTTTCAATGGGAATTATAAAGAGTGGCCTACTTTTTTTCGATATGTTCCAAAGCTTGTTGGTACATGAAAATTCTAACTTGAGTCAGATAGAAAAGATTCAATACCTCCTAGGTTCACTTTCTTCTCATGATTTAAATTTAGTTAAAGGGTTTCCATTGACTGCTGAAAATTATGAAAGCGCTTTTCAGACATTGGCGGAAAGATATCACAATAAAAGACTTCTCGCTAATACATGTTGGAAGGAAATCTGTAATGTTCTAAAGCTACAGGGTGATTCAGCTAGAGACCTTAGGCGAATTCTAGAAGTTTTTGCGGAAAACTTATCGGTATTAAGGAATTTAGGTTTACTCGTTGACCAGTGAGACTTTGTTTTATTTCACATTCTCATTCAGAAATTAGATTCAGCATCGATCAAACGTTTTGAATTACAAGAATGTTCAACCGATATTCCGTCGTTTGTCAATTTACGAAATTTCCTGACGAATCAGTGTATAGCCTTGGAGGCAGCAGCTCTTTCTCTTCCATCGAAAACTCATTCAGTTTCGAATTCTCAAGTTTTAAAATCTAGTTCTCTCTCAATGAATAAAAGAAATTCGACTCTTCTCGTTCAAACGGAAACTGAATCATTCAAGAAACGTATAACCTATAATTATTGCAAGTTAGCTCATAATATTTACAAAAGTCCATCATTTTTGGAACAAACCGTTCAAGATCGGTTCAAGACTGTGAAGGACAAAAATTGGTGTATCAATTGCCTCCATTCTGGACATAAGATTAACAATGGTTCTTCAATGTCAAATTGTCGTACTTGCCACGGAAGGCATCATACCCTGTTACACATGCGCAATAATGCGGATAATGATTCTTCAACTGATACGTTTCATTTCAATGCTGCAAAGTTATCGGATTCAGGCTCAGCTCAGGTTTTAACGAATGTTTCTTCAAATTCTACCGTTCTCTTAGCAACCGCTGAGGTCGAAATTCGTGATGCTTGGGGTAGATACCAGAAGGTCCGAGTTCTGTTAGATGGAGGCTCTCAAATAAATATTATAACTCAATCGTGTGTGAATAGATTAGGCTTGAAAATTTGTGATGCTTCATTTTCGATAAATGGAATTTGTGAAAGCTCATCTTCTGCTAATTGCAGCACTGAATGTACTATTCGTCCATCAGGTCAAATAAATCCATCTTTTACATTCGATGCCGTCGATTCCGAAGATTTGTTCGGAAATGCCGAAATCTTTCGTAAATCATTCGTTTTGGAATTGTGTCTATAACAAGAGGTTAGCAGATCCGAACTTTTCTATTCCGAAATCAATAGACCTTCTTCTGGGAGCGGATATATTCTCTTTAATAATTCGACCGGGTCGTATCGAGGGTAACGGTTTGGAACCAACAGCACTTGAGACAGTATTTGGTTGGGTTTTCATGGGAAAGATTCAATCACCTAACATATCAGTTAACAATTTTCATTTGTCATTATCTGAATCAGGTTTGAACTCCTCGTTGAAAAGATTCTGGGAACTTGAAGAAGTTTCAGAGAATGTCATTGTATCACCAGAAGATCAATTTTGTGAGTACTTATACACTCAGAACTATTCTAGAGATGCATCTGGACGGTACACTGTGGCATTACCATTTAAACCTGATCAGTCAACACTTTCATTCGGTGACACATATTCTCTCGCAATACGTCGTTTTCTATCCCTTGAACGTAAACTTACTAAAAACCAGAAGATATACAAGGAATACTCTACTTTATGAAGGAATTTTTAGAAAAAGATCATATGTCATTGATTTCTACGAGTTCGGATTATGAAAATACTTTCTATATCCCTCACCATTGTATAATCAAACCAAACAGTCCATCCACAAAGTTGAGGGTTGTTTTCGATGCATCAGCTCATGTACCTGGTAATTTATCTTTAAATGATGCGCTATTGATAGGTCCTAAATTACAAAAGGATATTATTGTGATTTTGATGAACTTTCGTGTTCATTGGTTCGTTTTCACAGCTGATATCAAACAAATGTATCGTCAAATATTGGTTCAAAATTCACATCGAAACTTTCAAAGAATATTGTGGCGGTTTTCTCCATCGGAACCAATAAAAACATATCAGCTGAATACCGTGACGTACGGAGTCGCACCGGCACCTTTTCTTGCCCTTCGAACTTTGACACAGTTGACCGAGGATGAGGGAACTCGTTTTGCAAAGGCATCCAAAATTTTGCTCACAGACATTTATGTCGATGATGTCGTTACAGGTTGTGATGATTTGGAAGAGGCAAAAACGTTACAAGAGGAACTGGTTTCCCTATTGAATAGCGGTGGTTTTGAGCTCCGAAAATGGAGTAGTAACAGTTCTCAATTACTCTCAACCATACCTCTGGATCATCAATATCACCATTCTTTGGATTTTGATATAGATCCGATAGTCAAAATTCTCGGTTTGAGGTGGTTTCCTTCGTCGGACGAATTTTCTTATCTTGCAGAAACAACTGTGCAGGTATGTTCCAAACGTACCATACTTTCCGAACTTTCTCGAATTTTCGACGCTTTAGGGTTCCTTTCTCCATTTACTTTTCTTGCTAAGCATTTGATCCAGCATCTTTGGACATTAGGGTTGCAGTGGGATGATACACTTCCAGACGATGTCAGCCGTCGCTGGAATCAGTGTAAATCCGAATTAACCGAATTGGGTAAATTAAAGATACCTCGGAAACTTGCATCGAAACCATTTTATCGTTGCGAACTTCATGGTTTCGGAGATAGTAGTGAGCGTGGTTACGCAGCTGTGGTCTATTTTAGGTTTTTCAATTCTGACGGCTCCATTGACACCTCTTTCGTATGTGGTAAATCAAAGGTCTCCCCAGTGAAGAGAATTTCACTTCTCTTATTATCAAAGCTCATTAATATGGTTTCCTCTGTTTACCAGTCAGCCTTTACAATGGATAACATTTTTGCTTGGTTTGATTCTTTGGTAGCTCTAACATGGATTAAGTCTTCTCCTCATCGATGGAAGACATTTGTAAGCAATCGGACAACTCAAATTCAGGACTTAGTTCCAACAGAGAATTGGTATCATGTCCAATCGAAAGACAACCCACCTGATTGTGCTTCACGCGGCTTAACGCCAACCGAACTGTTAAACTGCTCTTTGTGGTGGACAGGCCCTGACTGGCTTCGTTCCAAACATCTCACCTTCGCAAATGATGAAATAGAAAATTCTCTTCACCTTGTACAAAAAGAAGAACGTCATCTCTCTTTGTCAGCTTTCATTTCTCCGTCGTTTGTTGATGATTTGCTCTCCAGGTATTCATCTCTGTCCAAGGTTCAAAGGGTGGTAGCTTATATTTTCAGATTTGTTCACTTCATGAAAAACTCTAAAGCTCCTAGGATATATAGATTTTCCGAAGTTGATCTCAAAGATACACTTTTCTTCATTATAAAACAGGTTCAACAGGTTGTATTCAGGGAACAAATCGATAATCTCATCTCGGGAAATCCCATATCTAAATCACTTCGAAAATTGAATCCATTTATTGGAGAAGATGGTGTTCTCAGGGTGGGCGGTCGTCTGTCTTCTTCTGGTCTGGCTTATGATCACAAACACCTAGCTTTGCTTCCTTCATCTCATCGTCTTACTGAGCTCCTTATTCAGCATTTCCATAAAATATATCTGCATCCAGGTGCTCAGACTTTACAGTTCCTTCTGTCTCAACAGGTCTGGATATTATCAGCCAGACGAGCTATAAACAAAGTTATTTCTCGCTGTAACACGTGTTTCAAAGTCAATCCCAAAATGTCTCAACGTCTCATGGGTAATTTGCCACCCTTGAGAATCAATCAGCTCAAACCCTTTCAGTGCGTCGGAGTAGATTATGGTGGCCCATACTTCATAACTATGTCTAGATCTCGTGGCTCCAAATCGTTAAAGGCGTATATATGTCTCTTTGTATGTTTCACAACGAAGGCATTGCATTTGGAGTTACTGTCAGATTTAACTTCCGATGCTTTTCTTGCTGCATTGCGTCGTTTTATTGCTCGAAGGGGTAGATGTAACCACATCTTTAGTGATGGTGGAACAAATTTCAGGGGAGCTTATCGGGAGCTTTCGAGATATATGCGGGGCGCTGTGTTGGAAGAGAAAATAGAGTGGAGTTTCAATCCGCCTTCTAGTCCTCATTTTGGGGGTCTTTGGGAGTCTGGTATAAAATCTGTTAAATCCCATTTGTTGAGAGTGATCGGTCATCAGATCCTGACATATGAGGAGTTTTATACAGTCCTCACTCAGATTGAATCTGTGCTCGATTCTCGCCCTCTATGTCCGCTTGGTGATGATCCGAATGACATATCTGCACTGACGCCAGGAAATTTTCTTGTTTTGGCTCCATTGGCTGCTGTTCCTGAACCAGATTTGTCTCACCTATCTATCGGTCGATTGTCGCGTTGGCAGCTTTTAACTTGTATCCGTCAGGATTTTTGGAAGAGATGGAATTTAGAAGATCTGAACACACTGCAACAACGAAAAAAGTGGTTCAATAGTGACTCGCCTCCTTATTCAATAGGTGCACTAGTCTTGATAAAAGATGATCAACTCTCTCCATTGCGTTGGCGACTAGGACGCATTGAGAAATTGCATCTTGGCGCTGATAAAATTGCTAGAGTAGCTACTGTTAGGACTACTCAAGGTGTACTGCAGAGATCAGTGGTTAAATTATGTCCATTACCTCTTCAATAATTGTGACGTATGTTGATGTATATATATATATATATATTATTTTGCTTCATGTTCGATATCTTTTCGATTTTGTATTTGCTTTGTTTCATAAAATATTCTATTTTAGGTGGGCGGTTATGTTACTGCAACTCATTATTTTAATTAAATTTGTTAGTTTCATTCATTTCTGTTCCGAATTGCTTGCTCGATTCAATAGTGATACACTCTGTATATGTTCACTTCATTTTCCGATTAACGCGTAACATATGTTGGAGCATATGACCTATGTCGAACAGAGAGTACTGAAGCGGCGCTCATCCGATAAAGTACAAGAACACTTTTCTTGGAAATAAATAACTTTCTCGTTAAATCTACAAATTTGAACTCTAGTGAAAAAGTGACTATTCTCGCTTGTGAGTGCCTGGACAAGTTCATTCAGCCGTACTGTGAAACCAGGTAGGCAGAAGTCGATACTCCAGCATTCGCATTTCTCTCGAGTAATTTTTTTCATAATATTTCAGAATTTCATTAATAATTTTCTATCGTATATCGTATAAATATGGGTGAAGTTCCTCGTGAAAGACCCTGTATATACCGCATTGCAATCTTTACATGAAATTCGATAAATAAGGTCTGATTTGGAGAGATTTTTCATCTTATCTTTCATTTCATTAAATATGCTTCCTACCATTAATGTATTGTATTTGGCAATTTTTATGTTCAAAATATTTGTTTATTTTGGAGTCAGGTCTGGAAGGAAGGGAGAGCTAACATATTTCTTTGCTTCTATGGGTTCAGTTGAAACTGATGAGACAATGGTATTCAAACTAAGCTCTTCATTATTGAAGAATAGAAGAAATATATATATTTCCATAATTCGGAGAACTCAGTTGTGTTTTGATATTGTTTCAAGAGAAATTAGGAATATACTTTTGAAATGGTAGTTTATTCTAATTCGAATCTGGCATATATGCATTCCTGTTATAGTTTGGGCGACGAAAATTCACTAAACGTAATGCGTTGGTCTATCTTCTGAAACAAGCTATGATGAGGCAACTGTCGATCTGCGTATGAGCGCCAGGTATTTTATATATTTCCATCGGCTAAACCATAACAGAAATGCATATCTACCAAATTCGAATTCGACTAAACTATCATACTCAAAAGTTATTAACTCATCGTGAAACAAAAATTTAAACGCAACTGAAACATTCAAATAATTGAAGTGACAAAAAGATATCACAAAAAAATCAACTACATCTATATACAAAGTCAGAGATTATTCAACTAAATCGCCAATTATTCTGTGAACTCGAATGTAATCCGAATAAGAATCAATCCAAATTAATATTTACTCCAGGAAAAGTATCGATTTTAGATCCAAACTTTCCACCAGACTTTTCAAATTTGAGCAACGATTCAGGAGAAGAAAAATTTTTCAAAATCTCATGTTGACACCAAATGATATAACCTAAACGTAATAAGGGTCGCTATTTTCACTTCAATATCAAAGTTAGAAGATTGAAAAAAATCCCAGAAAAAAACCACTATGCATCTAATTGTATGTGTGGAATTTATTTACCATTCGATTCTCAGAACCGGTAAAAATAATTTTAAATCCCAAAATCGTCGACCCCTTCTCATTTGATTATTGTCAAATGGATGGCGATTCATACAAAAAAATTACAAGAAGCACCTCCATTAGTTTTTTTAAGGAATCATTTTCCAAAGTTCTTCGTATTCATTTACAGACACCTGTATAAAATAAACTGATTTCGAGATAAATGCGCGAAATAACTTCAGAAAATATGCTACACAAGGATGTCCTATTATGAATTGGGGTGAATTTTCAAGAGATATCTTAGTGTTACATCAAGTAAAGGCATAATAATAGCTAATATGCAGTTATATAGTATGAGAATCTTTTTTTTAAATATCCTAGTGTTGCTTTGAGGCGACAATATAGGTAGAAGCAGCAAAATATTTAATTCAAGGAAAGCTAACTTTCTTCGAAGTTACTGCTTTATTTTCGATGTTGATTGGGAATCGATTTTTTTTTGGATCATCACCAGGATGATGCATGCGACAGGTTCTACAGTGTGCTGATTAATATTATCGATATGTGTTTTATCGAAAAGTTGTTCGAGAGGCGTCAATTTCCATCTATGTTCACTGCTGTGATAATCTATTGTGAAAAAGCGTCAATTTCAACCATGGGTTCTTGGAATCAAAAGAACCAGCTTATTTCTACACCGTTTTTCCAAATTCAAATGCGTTTAAAAGTTATAGGTATTATGAGTTTCGAATTGAGCAAATAACCCTCTGTAATCCTGTTTGTTTGAATGAAAATTACTTTCTATAGCATCCATAAATGAATCTGATTTGTGAGGAAACTTTATTTTCCTTCTTAGAAATGTGTCACTTTGTGTACAATGTGCCCCCGTGAAACTCTACGCCGCTGAATCACAGTCGTGCCTTTTCGTACCTGCTTCCTGGTATTTCCAACGCTGAGGGACTATACAGGGTGAGTCTTTGACCACTGCGTTAATTTTAACCCTACATTCTTGACGTCAAAAGAAACATTTTCTTTCTATAACATTTTTCCAAATTTGGCCCCGTTCAAAAGATATAGGGTGTTGAAATTTCATAAAAAAATTGCATTTTCACCTGTAATATTCAAACGACAATATCAATTGAAATGATCTCTTGTAGAAGGTTTTTGATAGCAGTCATGCATATTTTGGCATCAATAGATTTATTCCATTTCTTGTGGGTTTCTCACTACTACTCTACAGATTGGTTAAATTGCATGAAAAACAAATATCGCTTGAACTAAAGGTCCGTATCTTGTACTTCCTGGAATCATTAGTCTTTTTTGCATATAAAATCATTCTTCATCTTTCCTCCTAAATTGCACCATTCTTGAGATATTTGAAGTTGAAAGGAATTAAATCGATATAATTTTGTCCAAATATTCTGATTTTCCCAAATCCAACTCTGTGCTGAAATTATTCAATAACAAGATTTGTTCAATGTTGCCATATTTTATGTCTATATTAAATATTTCTTCAAAAGGATGGGGAATCTCTTCCCTCTATGGTTCCACCACTAAAAACTAATAGATGAAATTAACCACTGAACAATTTTTGTCTTACATTCACCACAAAATCTGAATTGCCATTTGCTGTATTCATTGTCAATGATGTCTAGCACCTTGTTTAATATTTAATCCAGAATAATATTCCATAATGAATAGAAAAAGGTTTGCATTACTCTTCGGTATATTTTGACCGTTGAAATGAGTAAAGTATTTTCTGTCAGGACCTATTAAATTGAAGACTTGTCCTTATGAAGAGCTGGTTTTTATAGCTTCAGGCTTTCAGGGTTCATCAAATTATATCTATTCTAACATAGGAATGCTGCAAATTGAGCTCATATGAGTTTTAAAAACTTCGAACCCAGTCTCCTAGATTTGTTTTATACCTTTATTATCTTTATTTCATACACCGATTCAACCTTGTTCACAAACTTAAGAGATAATAGAATTTGACTTAGTTTTAATATTTCTGAATGTTTGTTATGATGCATGGTTACTTAAAATTCAATCAATATTGAAACTGGAAGATATAAGCTCATAAACAAGAAAGATTAGAATAGAATGCAATTTCTGACCATAATCATTTCATACTGAATTGAATAATTTAAAACTATCGATATTATCCCTAAAAATCTTTCCACTTTTTTTGAAGATACAAATAACTTTTGACAGTTTCAAACAGAATCAAAACAACAAGGAACCACAGAATACTTTTTATTTGGAAGTACCCACCACAGAGACGTTAGAATATTTTAATGTGATAATAATTTACTCTAATTATTCTGAGGAAAATTATAACTAAAGATCAATAATAGTTACAGATATTATCTTTCATTCAAAAAAACATTGCAAATATTAATTTTTTCTCTCCTGGGGTTCGGTGATAAATTAATATTCTATGGTAAGGTATTAAAATTTGACATAATCTATGAATAACCATTATTCAATATTTATGTTCTTGTTTACGTTATTTACTCTGATTATAAAAATCAGTAATTATAGTCTAAACAGAATAGATTCATATTAATGATTTAACAATTTTTATCAAAGAACACCTAGTTGATTTTTCAAAATCAAATTTAGGTATTTCTTCAAGAAAGTATAATTGCACACCTAAATCTGGAAATACTTGTAATCTATCCAGGTAAATTGTTATTGGGATTCAGTACAAAAAATACCTGTTCACTGGTCTCTGTCGAGGAGGAGAAACTTCAGAAATATCAGTGTTTGGAAATTCATAGATGATTTTTTCTGGTTTTGAGTGAAAAGAAAGCACAGTGACAACCTCTTGCATTGGAAGTTTCATAGAAATGATGGTTATCATGATTTGAAAATTTTAAGAAGAAAATTTCAAATGTATGATGATAACACCCAATAATTCTGAGGTTTTTTGGAATTTCTCACTAGAAAGGCATGGTTTATAATCTTGAAGTAGAAAGAAAATATAGTAGAACAACAAAAATCTATGTTTATGGTGTTGAATATTTTTTACCAGAAAATAAGTATTTTGTATCTTCCTTCTGGATATGGACCTCATCGGATGAAACATGAGTGAGTGAATCATTACTTAGAAGGAAAATAATGTTTTTAAACAATTCAGATTCAATAGTGAATGCTGTGGAAGGTATTTTTCATTCAAACTAAACTGGACTACAGAGGGGTATTTGCCCAATGTGAAAACTAAAAATGCTTATAACTTTTGAACGCAGCTGAATTTGGAAAAACCGTAACGGAAAAAGTGTTTCATTTGATCTCAAGAACCTATGGTTAAAATTAACGCAGTGGTCAAAGACTCACCCTGTATATACCCCGAACGGCACTATTCTAACCCCATCAACATAGACCATAGACAACCTTTGAATAAAGAACCTCAGGAAGGAGCATACGTTTCGAAAATGTGCGTCCAAATGGGATTACCAATATGGCCGACAAAGGTTTCCGGAATCAGTGGCGTAGTGTAAAAAGAATAAGGGCATATCTCAAATCATAGGCAGTGAAATAATTCAATATTTGAATAGGGCAAAAAAGTTAATTAAAACCGGTTTCAATCTTTTGTTGGTTTTATCATTTTAGATGAGAAGTTAATCTATTACCGAATTAAGAGAAATTTAATTCCTTTGGAATTTTATTCGTAAAATTTAACGGTGCTCAATATTAAAAATGAACCTTCTTCCTTAAAAAATGTAGAAAAGCACTGACGTAAAGTCAGGAGCTATTGCGGAGTTGTTCTTAAGTATTTTACCCGGCAGTAACTTTAGTGAAAGGTTTATTTGTAAAGAGCATATTCAAAAGTCGTAGATATTTAAACTTTATTTCGGAAAACAATAAGACAAATAAACTTCAGATAATTATAATAATAGATTAGAATAAACAAATAGTACACAAAAATTTCATCAACAATTTTGAAGACATATTGATTGCCAAATATTATCAATTTGGTATTAAGAAGTAATCGGATATGGTAATTTTGCACAATGATGTATACAACAAATTATTTCTTCTTTAAAGAAATTATATGGTATAGTCAATTAATTAATTCTTTACAAGGATAATTAATATTTAAAAAGTTATAAAAAATTGATAGAAAAACTGTAATCTTCAAGGACAAAGTTTGAATTAAAAAAAAATTACCAAAACATAATCACAAATATCAAATAATGATTTTATTTACAATTGATGGAACAGCATTTGGCAATAGCCTAACCATAGCTTTGGATGTCCGATCGAAGCAGTTTTCATTAAAATGATGAGAACATAGCACACTCGAACTTTTTGGAATAAAATCTGTTTTCTTCAAAAATTGAATCCAAGCTGCTCTCCTCTTTTATTCTTTAGGAAATCTAAAATAATGTTAAAAACATATACATCATAAATGTGCTATGAACATAAAAAAATTAATCAATTATTGCAGAGCAATCTTTGAGTCGTCTTTAAAAATATTGATTTTTATGTAGGAAAATTTTTATACACTATGATAATATGTAATTCATGGTATAATTAATGTAGAAGGAGATATCACAGCATAACAAAAAAAATATGATAATAATATGAACTAAACCTACTGTATTTCTCCATGTTACACCAATGGTTAACCTCAAAATTTCTACAGACTTTTGAATTCTTTGTATAACTGAATTTATCTTTCGAAACACTTACCTATGAAAACTTTAAGTATTATCCTGTGTTTTTTACACACAGATCGGCCACAAGATGCACAACTAACCATTTTGAAGTCAAAATACCAAACTTGTTTACACGAAATTCCAACGTGATGAGTCACAATTGGATTAGTAATATGGCCGTTTCCGTCGCACGTTTATTCGTAGCAAATGAACCTTGTGCTCCCTCCTGTGGTTCTATGTTCTAAGTAGACAACCTATAGATATATGACATAGACTACCTATAGATAGGCACCTCTGGCATGAATTTTGGTCCCGGCTTAGAGCTCAACTTACAGCGCCATCTTTCGTCATCTTAGAGTTGATTACAGATTCCATTCGCACAACGTTCCGTCTCGTGGCGCCCTCTAGTGCATTTTATAAGAGTTATCATAGGATTCCACGCAAGCGCAGGTTGAATCCCATATTTTTATTGGATTTGAAAACAAATATATTTGAAATGACCATAATTCTTTTAATCTGCTGTAGATTGTCACAATTTCAATAAAAAAATATCATTTGATCAGAAAATTGTGACAATTTGCAGCAGATTAAAAGAATTATGGTCATTTCAAATATATCTGCCTTTCAAATCAAAAACATACTAATCTTTACAGGAGGAAAGGACATAAACAAAAAAGAAACTTTAGAAATATACATATAATGCAGTAAATAATCAATTTACAAAAATTTCAATATCGAGGGAAAAAATAAACAAACCAACAATAATTATGCAACAATTACTCATCAAGTTATGAAAATACATTGAAAGAATAAATTAGAATATTAGTGACAGATACATCAATTTAAGCATGAAATGCATTAGATTTATAGTTTTATGACAGAAACAATTTCTAAAAGTCTATTTTCTTTTCGATACTTTTTCGGATGCCATCTTCATTATTGGATCATTAGATCTTATTGTTTTTTTTTCCCGATAAAATTTTATAAACAGTTCTGTCATAAAAGTACAGAAATAATATCATGGCAAAATCAATAAACTTATTAACTGAAATTCCTTGAATTTTGCGTTTCAACGGTAAATCTCACATATCCGTTGAAGTATTCTACGAATCTTCTGATAAACGATTTTGATGAAACCTACTATAAGTGGAATACCCAAAACTATAATCAATGACCATGAGCAGTTCACTTATATATAATACCTTGTTGCCTCAAAGTTTCTTCAGGAGTTCTGGAGGGTAGACAATATATGTTTACATAATCTGAAAGATTATTGAAATTACAAAAACGATAATCATAGGGAGTAGAATGAATTACTTGGCAAATGAAGTGTTGGTAGAGCAAATCTTTTCAGCTTTCCATGTGGGTCTATACAATCCATATGAAAATGCTTTATGCAAATAACACTTTTGGATGAATGAAGACATGAATCTGTGATTCTTTCCAACCAAACATTTCTAACACCCTCAACTTGTGTAATGAAAAACCTAGAAAGAAAACAGTGTTAGAAACTGTCCCAAATTTTTACTAATCATAAATTACTACACGAATATGAAACTGCTACAGAAAATATTAATTCACAGTACATTTTTAGTGAGTTATAAGTTAATCCAAAACTACTACTTATATGAAAGCAACACATACCTTTTGACATTACTATCACTGTATCAATTGGGAACACAGCAAGAATAAACCATTTCATTCAACCAGTTCATGCTCATCATAGAATAGTTTCTTACTCTTCATAAAGTCCACCAAGAGTGAGGTCCGATAAAATCCGTTTTTACCGATCACTACTGAGAAATCCTAGTTTACCGATCCGAGCTTTTGAGACGACAACAGATGTCTCTGCCGCTCGTCGAAGAAAAACATGACCACCTTTGTAGTAGGCGAGTTCCCACCCCCTGCCCATTAAGCTTCCAAACAGGTCTTCAGCAAGACGTAAGTTAACAACAATCATTCCTTGTTAAAAGTGTAACCTGTGCAAATATACGATTCTTAAAACTAACAAATACAGTCCACTTATTCTACACATAAACCCATCGAAACGACACACGAACATTGGTCCATCGAGACGACATACGAACACTTAGTAATATTCCATCAGATGAGGTCCATAGTTAGGAGGCAGATACAGAATACTATTGTTTTCTGGTAAAAATATTCAATATTATACATATAGATTTTTGATATCTTATCAAAAATAATGTTATTAGCAATGAAGTTGGAAAGTCATAAAAATCTCAGAATTATTGATTGGTAGAATGAAAAAATTCCTGTAAAAACAACTATGTAGTTAATCGAATGTGTTGAATAGCATTACCATTCGATTCTCAAAACCGGTTAAAACAATTTGAATCCGCAAATTCGTTGATACCCATCTGGGGGTTGTTACTTGGAGAAAGGCGATACCGACAGAAATCTAGAAGAAGTATCTTCTTTAATTTTAACTAAGAAATAATTTCCTTGAGTTCTTTGCATTCATTTAAAGATATTCACATTATGAGGTTATTTATCTCTGATTACATCACGATAGTCATCAGTTCATAAGGAAATATTATGGGTACTTATTAAAGTCAATGTTAATATGAATTTGTGTCAACTCAAAGAACAAGCGCGTTATAGTTATTGACGGCCCATTTGTGCTTTTCTACATTGTATAATAAAAAAGTTCATCACATTCATTAGAGAGAAACAGAAATTATCTGAATTTTCAATAAATGCTCAGAATATGGTTATTATTATTGGGAATTGGGAATCCAAATAACAAAAATAATTGAGAATATCGTTAAGCTAAGCAGTAACACTGCATCTTACGAAGAGTTCTAAATCATGCCGAAAAATGGGTCACGAATGCATTTAATTTTTGTGACGAATCACTTCAACCGTTAACGTGATATCCTCCTTTACATAGTAGTACAATTGAAAATATGTCACCTGAAAAACTGCTACTGCAAGTGATGAAAGCGAAGCTCAAGATGCAAATCGATAATACCATTATTTTTCGTGATATATTCGGGAAGTTTACTAGTGAATCGAACTGTTCAGTGCCGAACGAAGACTGGGACGATCGATTTTTCCCGTGAATGATAACAGTCTATCTCAAGGAATATCCAAGAACGCTACTTGAGTGTAATTAATACTGAAACAGTATTTTCAACTTATTCTCAATGAAAAGTATTATGTTCTTAGATCAAGCCAATTATGACATTTCGTTTAACATGCTTTTGGCATTAATGGGTAGGTGTATCTGATTTTATTATTATAACGATTTGTACATACCTTAGTGCTTAGTGTGGAAAGCAGAATGGATTCAGTTTATTTCATTCAGTAATTATTACTTTCACTATTTTCTGCATCATGTAGGAATAAATAAGCATAAAGTAAGTCAAATATTCGTAGTTGTAAAGTAACATATTTTTAAATTGAAGGTGTTAAATATATATATATAGTTTTAAGAAAAAAGAGAGTACTTATTGAATTGACATCGACTGCTTACCCAAATGAACTTCTTGAATATATATATATATATATATATAAAGAGTCTTTCACGAGGAACCTCACCCAAATTTATACGGGAAACTACTGAACGTATTTTCATGAAATTCATCACTTATAAGTATTTCACGATGCTGATGAAATCTAAAATATTTTCAAGGCATGAGCACCTCCGGTTTTTCCGGAAATGACGTCAACTTCCGTTTTTCAAATAAGAACACAATTTTTTTATTGCAGAAATAGATTCCTTAGAAAATTTCAATTCATTTTGATGTAACATTTTTATTTTTGGTTGGAAAATTCTCTCTGAGCGGGAAAATTCCAAAAAAATCGAAAATAGAGCTCCGCGGAAACAAGAATAACTTCGAGGTTTTTGGATGGAAAATTTTCATTTTTGGGATTTTTCAAGATGTAAGATTGATGTATCCACTTTGAAAATTGAAATCGCGATTCATGATACAGGGGGTGAAAAAATCGCTTTAAATGTTAGGGATGACAAAATCGTGAAAAATCAATTTTTTCAAATTTGAACCCCATTTTTCATGGCAGATATTGAATCTACGTTAAAAATAATGTGAGTGTATGCATCACATCCCTGCCCTAAAGTGGATATTTTCTGAGTTATTCACAAAAACTGTTTTTCGTCTTGAATTTTCAGCTATTTCTTTTCCCTTCACGCCAAAAAGATGAAATTTTCAGGAACTGTTATTTGAACCATGCTGTAGATTTTTCACCCCTTCTTGAAACCGACTTCAAGTTACTATTAGGAGAACCATGGCAAACTCTCGCAGTTATAACTAGAGAAGATGGTCAAAGTTTTGACCGTTAATTTCTAGACATTTATTTATACGTCTCAGGAATGCTGCGTGCGTTGCTCTTCTTATTTCATCGGGAGGAAGAGATCTCTAAAAGTGTTTAAAAACCAAATTGAGTTTCAAAACTATGAATCTAAAAATCTAAACAAACCTGAACGCATTTCTAACTCGTTCTATGCAGTCCTCTTTATCAGTGAGGGGAGTTGAGTAGACAATATTTTTTATCCTACCCCAAACATTATAGTCTAAAGGAGTTAAATTGGGAGGACTTGATGGCCAAAGATGTGGACCATTGTTCGCCAACCATCGATCTTCAAATAGCCTGTATAGGATATTTGACACATTGAGTGAATTGTGTTGATTCCATAAGTTATGATGGTTCTGTATTAGCGGCTCAATTATTTGAGTCAATATGTCAGAATATCTTAATCTTAATATCCTAAGGGAGAACATTCTTTAAATAATGCAAACATGTGTAGTGTTCTATCTTACCAGTTAAAGTCCCATCATAAATGTGAACATCGAGAATTGCATTATTTTTGATGCCGCAAAAAACATTGAAACTCCAGGTCTCTTGAAAGTTCTATTGTCTGAGGTGGTGGTTGTTCTCTTCATCCCAATAATGACTGTTATGCCTATTGAAAGAACCATTCTTTGTGAATTTAGATTCATCTGTCCAAATTATACAGTCCAAAAAGTTTTCATTCTCTTGAAATCGAATCATCATAGCTTCGCAAAACTCTGTTCTCCTGACGAAATCAGTTTCCTTCAAATGCTGTACCCTATCGAATTTATATGGGTGCATTTTATGTTTTTTTAACGCTCGATTGAGGTAATCCCAGAGCAATCTCGGCATCTTTGAGAGAATTTTGTGGATTCACACGAAAATATGCAAGAACTGTAATTTCGTTGTTCTCATCTTCTAATACACTTTTTTATCTGTGTATAGTTTTCTTAACGAAAGATACGACATTTCTCAAGTTTGTCATGATTCTGTTAATGGTATCTCTCGTTGGTCTGGGTCGGTCAGGAAACCTCTCAATGAACAGTCGAATCGTTCTATCTACAACTTTATTACATTCTCCATGAAGTTGAATGAGATTTGAATAATCTTCATTGGTAAATCAGGCATAGTGATCGATTTTATAAGTTAATACGAATTATCACCAAATTAATAGTAAACACAGAATGCTACTGAATAAACAGGAATTTGGCAGATGCAATTAATGATATCTATCATTAAAAAAAAAGAATGTAAAACATGGTGAGTTTTTGCATATGGTTCATAAGGAATTATTTATTTATCACTGGAGAGAAAACCGATGGCCGATTAGTTGAAATAAAGAGGTTTCCGATACAAATGCGAATCCAAATTCGCCATATATTTAGGAACAAGCTGTAACTTTTTTCTCTTGCATATTAGGGTAGTAGAATCTAAAACATGGTTTAAGTAACAGTTCCTGAAAATTTCATCTTTTTGGCGTGAAGGAAAAAGAAATAGCTGAAAATTTAAGACGAAAAACAGTTTTTTGTGAATAACTCAGAAAATATCCACTTTAGGGCAGGGGTGTGATGCATACACTCACATTATTCTTTAATTTAGATTCAATATCTGCCATAAAAAAATGGGGTTCTAATTTGAAAAAATTGATTTTTCACGATTTCGTCATCCCTAACTTTGAAAGCGATTTTTTCACCCCCTGTATCATGAATCGCGATTTCGATTTTGAAAGTGGATACTTCAATCTTACATCTTGAAAAATCCCAAAATGAAAATTTTCCATCCAAAAACCTCAAAGTTATTCTTGTTTCAGCGGAGCTCTATTTTCAATTTTTTTTTTCGAATTTTTCCGCTCAGAGAGAATTTTCCAACCAAAACTGAAAAATGTTACATCAAAATAACTTGAAATTTTCTAAGGAATCTATTTCTGCAATAAAAAAATGGTGTTGTAATTTGAAAACCGGAAGTTGACGTCAATTCCGGAAAAACCGGAGGTGGTCATTTCTTGAAAATATTTTATTTTTCATCAGCATCGCGAAATACTTATAAGTACTGAATTTCATGAAAATACGTTCTGTAGTTTTCCTTATAAATATGGATGAGTTTCCTCGTGAAAGACCCTGTATATTCAATATAAACCAGTGAGCAGATTAGGATGGATTCAAAATAATTTGAGTCCTGCATTTTGATGTGTGGGCGCCAATTGGTTATTATTTTTAAACAAGTCTTGTCACTTGATAGAAACCAATAACTGACAATTCAATGAGTCATTGAATAAAATGTTATACGAACAGTTTATTCTTGAGAGTTGTTCACTTCTGCATGCAGATCCAATTATCACTGAGGGGATAGAGTGCCACAGACTGTTTTCTGTATGGGATTGAAAAAACGTTGACGGCTGTTCCAAAATGAAATTTACTTCTATACAGGGTGATTCCGGAGGAGACCGTCAGATTTTAGGTGGAGTATACACTAGTCAAGGGAGTTTCGAAACAATGTTTGGTTTATGGTTGGGGGCCTTTAATAAGAGTCTATAGGGAGATTTGTCCGATTCGACCGATTTTTCTTTTATTCATAACTTTGTATGGCTTGATTAATCTTGATGAAATTTTCAGTATGAATATGATTATCTTCGTTCAATAATTCCAACACTTTCTCAAAAATACAGGGTGGAAATTATGATAAGTTCAGATTAAGTTTGCAGGTTGAAAAATCACCCTGTACATTCCGTTTTCGAAAATTTTCTACATGTTTCAGATTCTATCAAGTTTACATCACTGGAGCGTTTTTATTTTTTTCTGGCACACATCCAGTTTTCCTAGAAAAAATTTTCAAGCATGAACAATATCGTTATTTCGCTCCAAGGCAGTGAGGATATTCTGAACTAGAATGTAAACCGGTGTCGTCCAATGATAAAAAACTCTTCCTGAGTCCTAAAGTATTTCTTCCAAATTCGAAATTCATATTTAATCACTCATATTCTGATGTATGAAATCATTCAATCCAGAAAATATCTTTATACCTACCTACTTAAACCAAAAATTCTACAACTTATACAGAATAAACATTCGAAACATATCAAGAACGGCAAAACTAAGGATTAACAAAAAATTTACATAGAATGTTCGAAATGATTTCCCCTTTTTTGAATACATATTTGAGACCTTTTTATTAAATTTCCAATTGACCTTCTAATGAGAGATTGATTTTGCTTCAACATATTATATTTCTTGAAAATCCTTTCAAGTAGGTGTTCTCTACTTCTAATTTCAACCTTATAAACTCTTGTTATCAGATATCCCCACACAAAATATTCTGAAGGGTTCAAATCAGGCGATCTTTGTGTCCAAGCAATAGGGCCTCCACGACCAATCCATCTGTTCGGATAATTTACATCCAGGTGATTTCTCACCTTCAATGCAAAGTGAGGTGATGCTCCGTCATGCTGAAAGTACATAGAGCGGATAAGTATATTTTTCTTCAAAGTCTTGCTCACTTTGCTCTGCGAAATTCCTAATTCGGAACTAATTTGTCGAGTACTAATAGACGGTTCCTCCTCCACCCGTTCAACAATTTGAATCGAAATTTCATTTTGAATAGGTCTATCAATGTGCTCTGCGTTACTAGGATATTGCCCATGTTCTTTAGAATAATTGAATACTCGTCCGAAAGTACATTTATTTGGTTGACGTCGGTTGGGAAATCGTCTATGGTATTCCATTTTGGCTTCATTTCCATTTTCGTTACAAAAACCATAAACAAAAATCATATCCGCATATTCCGCATGAGTAAATAATTGAGGCATGTTGAAATACACTTCTTGTGACAGATTATTTATTAAATATTCTCATTCTGTGGTTCACTGTGATGGTAACCATGGTTCATAAAGAACTTGATTTAAATAGAGATTTAATTTTCATGGAGAATTTTCAATTTCATTGAAACTTTTTATCATACATTCGTGATTACATATTTTACATACCATAAGGCCATAAGTGAGTACATTTTTGAACGAAACTACTATGTTTTAGGAATATTCGCTTCATAGAAAACAGGAAGTGTACCGAAAATCACCTGAATAATGACTCAATTTTATGTTAATCCATAATTTTGCCTTTCATATGTTTCGAATGTTTATTCTGTATTTGTAGTAGTTTGGTTCACGTACGTATAAAGAAATTTTTTGGATTGAATGATTTCATACATCTGAATATGAGCGATCAAAAATGAATTTCGAATTTGGAAAATTTATTTTTGGACTCAGGAAGAGCTTTGTATTATTGGACGATACAGCTTTACCATCTAGTTCAGAATATTCTGAATGCCTTGAAGCGAAAAAACGATATTGTTCATCTTTGAAAAATTTTTCTAGGAAAAATGGACGTGTACCAAAAAAAAATAAAAACGCTCCAGTAATGTAAACTTATGGTAGAATCTGAAGCAAGTAGAAAATTTCTGAAAACGGAATGTACAGGGTGTTTTTTCGACCTGCATACTTAATCTGAACTTATCGTAATTCCCATTCTATATTTTTGAAAAAATGTTGGAATTATTGAAAGAAGATAATCATATTGTTCTACACTGAAAATTTCATCAAGATTGATCAAGCCATACCAAAGTTATGAATAAAAGAAAAATCGGTCGAATCGGACATATCACCCTGTAGACTCTCAATGAAGGCCCCGAACCATAAACCCAACATTGTTCCGAATTTTTATTGACTAGTGTATACTTCACCTAAAATCTGACGGTCTCCTCCGGAATCACCCTGTATAACATTCAACGATACTATCCTCTACTTCGTCCAGATAAGATGAATTAATAGTACTAATTGTAGGGTAGTAAAAGAAAAAAAAAATTAGAAAGCACTGACGTGAGGTCAGATTGCTTTGGCGCTCTTGTTGAGCTACTTGCGAGTAAATATTCAAACCTTAACAAATCTATAAGCTCTCTGATCGGGTGAGAAATAGTATTTTTCCGTACTATGTGACAATGTGATGCAAATATGAAAGCCTAATGAATAAACAAACCTTTATCCCAATTTGAAAATAACTACTCATAATTTTCACCAAATTTTGTTCTATGCTTCTCTTAAAAACTTATGTCATTGTTTTTCTGAGTTTTGACAACGCCATCAAATACTTTCCCTATGATAAAAAATTTTTTGATTAATATTACGTCTGTGCTTTTCTGAATTTTGACAACGTCATCGACATCGAATTTACCTCTATGAATTCTATGAAAATTTTGATTGATATTACGCCAACTGACACCGATATCTAGGTCCGCAAGTTGTCAAACGAATATCGATCTGTGATGGCAAATCTTTCAATGACAAACCTCGGACTTCATGACATTTCTATTTTTCTCTTGAGTCATGGCTCGTTTATACTGGCTGGTACTTTATGCCCTAAGCCCTTACCTTATTCCGTATGCCGTAAGAATTTCAGTAGGTGTTTATACTGGCTGTTAACTTAACCTTAAACAGAACATAGAGTTTATGGATTTTGCTCTATGCTTATTAATAATTTGTCATTTTGAAATTGTGTTTTTACGTTTTGATTTTTTGATACGTGCTGACCATCATATTTAACTTTTTTGGCAGGTACACTCAAATATGACGCCCACTAGCGAATTAACAGCCACATTATTAATTATGATAATTGCTAGTATGGAAGCAAACAGAAGTGTGAAAAATGTTCGAAGAAAGCGCCGTTGGAGTGTTAGGCCAATATTCCGTCTTAGACAAAAAGAAGGCCTTTTCAATAATATATTCAGAAACATGAAGAGGCTTGAACCTGATCAGTTCCTTCATTTCACCAGAATGGATATACAAACGTTCTATAAACTGTTAAGTTTATTAAAACATAAATTACTTAAACGTATTACTAAGACTACCTTGACCCCAGAACATCGACTAGTTTTAACTTTATAGTAAGTAAATTTTCTTAAGCAATTGGTCGTTGTATTTCAACATTTTATATTTTCAGCTATTTGGCACACGGATGTAGTATGGAAGTTTTGTCCTGCACATTCCTTTTAGGCAAGACAACTGTCTCTGCTGTCATACAAGAGACATGCAGAGCCATTTGGGATGTTTTGAGTGAAATGTACCTCAAATGTCCAACTGAAAAGGACTGGCAGAAAATTTCAAAGGATTTCGATGAAAAATGGAACTTGCCACACTGTTGTGGTGCTATTGATGGAAAGCACGTACATATTCAAGCACCAAAAAACTCAGGTTCTGAATATTTCAATTATAAGAGAACATTCAGTATTGTCTTGATGGCTGTTTGTGATGCTCACTACCGGCTTACTCTTGTAGATATTGGAGCATTTGGATCTCAAAGTGATGGAGGAATATTTCGTGAATCAGCATTTGGAAAAGCTTTAGATTCAGGCAGTATCAAGCTATCGGAAGAAAAAAATTGCCAGGTTCCAATGTTGAATGCACTCATTTTTTTGTTGGGGATGAAGCATTCCCACTGAAGGGATATTTGCTTCGTCCTTATCCAGGAAGGAACTTGGATATATCCAAAAAAATATATAATTATCGTCTATCAAGAGCACGGAGAACAATAGAGAATGCTTTTGGAATATTAGCTTCTCGATGGCGAATTTTTCGTAATCATATTAATACGGACATAGAATTAGCTGAACTGATAATAGGTGCAAGCATTTGTCTCCATAATTTTCTGTGTACTGAAGATCTTGGCAAAAGTAATAATACGTCAACCAAAACATATTGTCCTCAAAATTATGCAGATATGTGCATTAATGATGGGCTGGTGATACCAGGTTCATGGAGACTAGATTTAGAATCAGATTTTGGTAGAATAGGACGCATTGGTTCGAATTCTTCAAGCAGAACGAATATCAATGTGAGAGATAAATTGAAACAGTATCTGAACAACGAAGGAGCAGTACCTTGGCAGTTAGATTATGTGACACGAAGATCTAAACCGAATGAAGACAACTGAGTTTTGTTTATTGAAACATTATATTGGGAATATATTAATAAAATAAATAGTTTATCAAGTTCATAATAAATTTATTTATCACATATATAATTTGAACAATAACAATTAATCGGAACACTCATCTATAGCTTGCAGTATCTTTAATTTGCATTGCCTCAGTGTTTTTGGGTCCATTTTTATGAGGTCATCGAATAAGCTATCACAAAAGCACTTAACTGAAGCCTGTCTAGAGTTCTTAGAGTGTTGATTAGATTCTGAAATTTGTTTCAGAACGTTCACAGCTTCACTCAAAATTGGTGTATAATTCTGATCATTTTTGGCAAATTTCTTTGCGTTACTATTTATTTTTGAGCTGAAGTGTTTTGTGCTGATATCTCCAGATTACTATCATCCTTAGTACTATTATCATCAATCTGCTCAGCCTCATCGCTTTCGATAGTTTCTACGAAGATGATTGAATTTTCTTCTGTGCATTCACTATTGTTGTCAAACCTTGGCATTTTACTATGAAAGTTCATTTCTGGAACATTTCCAAAAGTCTTCCTTTTCCTAATGTGATAATTCAAAAATCCAAGGTATTTCATAAGCTCCCACTCACTCGAGCACCCTGCACTAGAACCAGATGATACAACTTTTGACCTTTCTTTAGTATATCTATTTCTTAGGATGTTCCATCGATGTACACATTCGGCAGCTAAAAAAAATACTACTCGGTGAATTTAACTATGAGTTAAATAGTATTTATAACTTACCAGGAATTTTCATTTCATTCGATATATAAGTCCATGAATTTTCTGAGGCCAACTTATCTTTGAATGCTCTTTCCCTTTTATCGAATAAGTGGGGAAACTTTTCCACTAGCTGAATCAATTTTATGTCAGCCTCATATCTATTTTTATATGAATCGCACATCTTGCTGCCGTAAACGCAGAAAAACAGAACAAATTATAATCTCTCGAAATGTGATAATATGATACCCTTTTGCGCTCTTCTTCTTAAATTTGAAATGACCGCCATCATTATAGAGATCAATAGAGATCGATTCTGCGCAAGTCTCAAAAAAAAACTCGCCCACTATTACATTCTCTTAATTTGTCTTACTTATAAGATAGTCTTAAACACTTATAAGATAATCTAATCTAATTATCTAATGTAATTTACCCAAATTATTTATGAATATATATTTCTATGAATTTGTCCCTAGAAGTTGAACATTTTAAGGGTAAGGGAAAAGGTTAGGGAATGAGTATGAACGAAAGCATTAAATTCCTATGGTTCAACTTTTAAGGTTAAAGTTACGGCATAAGGTACCAGCCAGTATAAACGAGCCCTAAATGAAAAAAATGATCATATCTTCAGAAGTGGGAAAGCTACGACAATGAAATTTGAGGATGAGTAAGATATCGGTAACCAACCTCAATATATATACGGATTTTTATTTAAATCTAAATGAAGTCTTAGGAGTATTGAAAAATTTTTTTTTTTGGAATTTTTTAAAAATTTTCTAGCACGACGATTGCTCCGAAATTTTGCAAGACGTTTCGTTTCAGCCTCCCTCAATAACATTCCAAGTACCAACTTGATCGGATGGATATTCTAGTAGTTATTGAGGAAACAAAATTTCATATGCTCATAACTACTGAACCATCCGACGGATTTGGCCAATAACGAACTTGACCGAGATATTTGGACTATTAACCTATTCTGAAAATATGAAAACTCTAGCTGATTCCTTTTTGGATACTAGAGAGGATACGGCCGGCCGGAAAGACTCAACTTTCGCCACGAATTCTTCATCAGGGAGTCGAACCCAATCGATTGAGACCATTTTCGGCTCGATATTCCAAAATTAGAGACATTCGGGCAAAATGATAGGCACTCTGGTCGGGAGAACAAGAGCGCCAAAAAAACATCAATTTACAAATTTCACTTCTTACTAAGCTGATCGATAGATCAGCCGGATCACTTGTCTGAAAATTTCCAGAGTCATACTTGTCTACAAAAAATTTAGAAAGCACTGACTTGAGGTCAGTTGGCTTAGGCGCTCTTGTAAACCACTTACAATTATTTAAATTTTGAAAAATCATATCTCCAGAAGTATTAGCTTGTCGAAGTCGAGAGTGGTATTTTTGTATAGGTCTGATAAAACTGCACCATAAAAAAATTTTTATTTGAGCAGTGTCATTTGAAAAAAATTTTTTTGTTACTCCGAACCTATTCGGCCGATTTGACCGAATAACGAACTTAGCCGAGATATTTATAACTCAAACCTATTCTGAAAGTTTCAACTCTCTAACTCCATCCGTTCGAGAGTTATCGTGTTCACGGAACGGACGGACGGCCGGACGGACAGAATCGATTTTGACTACGGATTATTCATCAGTAGGTCCAAACAAAACGATTGATACCACTTTTGCCCAAAAATTCGAAAGTCACAGACATTTGGGCAAATTGATAAGCACTATGTTCAGGTGAACAAGAGCGCCAAAAACCTCAAAAAATAAGATCTACGACTAGATTTCGTATGCCAATATGGCAATTCTGAGAAAAACTCACCTTCAAAGAAGCTTTCGGTAAATTTCAATGAATGACGATGAATGTGGATAATTTCAATATATTTAATAAAAATTTTGACTCAGCTGGAGAAAGAATTAAAAAAAAACGATAATCCAACTATTCCCGTAGACTACTCTACTCTACTCTAGGAAAAATAAAATTGAAATGAAATCTTTGAAACAATAATATTTTAATTTTGCATTGATAAGCACCTCATCTGGCAGAAACAGAAGACGACAACGTTGAATAAGGAAGGATAACTAACTGCTAGCAGAGATATGAATAAAACATATTCTGAAAAGTTAGAATGTAGATGGGGTTATCAACAATATTTTAATGAATACCATAGCTTCAACTATATATGTGTCATAAGTGAAATGCTACACTGCCCCTTCTCTCAAAAAAATTACCAGTAATTTTTTATTATTTTGGATCTGCATTTAGGAATCAACCAATCTCAAATAATATATTTATTATAATCTAACACCTAAGATAACCCAAATCCTATTTCAACAATATTTTAATAAATACCATGACTTCAACTTTACCACAAGGTCTCTTATTGTGTCGAAAATGTTCTAACTTATGGGAGATAATGGAGGGCTTTGATAAACAGGGTATCTGTAAATAAATAAGAAGTACATTCCTTGGTTAGAATCGGAGAAAGCAGAAGAAGAGGGCGGTCTCACTGTCTGATGTCAACGTCTAGCTGCGCAATAGCGTAGGTGTAAAGGAAAAATGCAAGATGGAGGACGACCATTATCGGTTGAGTTGTGAGTAAAGTAAATGGACTCGAAAAGTTTCAGATAGTGCCTTTGTGTGAGTTCGAAAACGTCGCCATCTTACTTTGAGTGACTCTAGAATTTATTTTGCAATTATAACTCAGACTATTTTAAATGTTATTAGTTGTTGGTTCAGTGAATTCATTATTTTTCAGTTATATTTGTAAATTAATACTGTTATATTGAGTTTAAATTGATTGGGCATCTAGGTCTTTAAAAAAGTTCTAAACAATTTCCTATCACTAAAAGTGATTTTATTATTCTACTTTTATATTATATATGTTACTTTTTAGATGTCGATTTATAATTTATGTATACTGAAGAAGGCGGATGCGCTGAAACGTTTATACAAAATAAAATTGTTTAGAACTTTTTAAAGACCTAGATGCCCAATCAATTTAAACTCAACATATTATATGATGTTTAGGTCAAAACCAAAATTTTCACAATATATATATATATATATATGTATATATTTTTTTTATATTATAAAATATTCATTAGGTTTCATGGTGTATTAGGTGATGTTTGGGCCCTTGTCATTTATTCTGTTTTCTTTGTGCATGTAATGCTTGTTTCTAGTTGTTTTGAACTTCTATGATAATTCGGTTGAAGATTTGAACCAGTGAAGATGAGTTATTTGATTATCGGTCCGGTTCGAAGAATTAAATAAAGCAATCTTCTATACGACGGTTCTCTCTATTGGGATTGTATAAGTTGTTAGAAGCGATAGATTTTGGGAGAATTCAGTGGATACATTTCATGTGACCTTCTACTGAAAAAGTAAAAATCCTCGTCAGTCACTTCTCAACATAAGATATGCAATTAGAGTTATTTGCGGTATAACTAACTGACGCAGTCAGTCCCAACGATCTGACAACACCGCAGGGACTGAAAAGGTTTGGAGAACATCCCGTCGGCGTATAAGTGGGAATGAAAAGTCGGTTCAGGATATCGGGCTTCAAGACGTGAATCAAGTATATCACTTTTTTGAATGAAAAGAATTTTTTTCCCTCTAAAGTTGCCTGAGGAGTTATATTTCCTTAAAGCAGATTTTCCACATATATATACGCAAAAACCATCTGGATCATACGGGTCTCCAGGTAGCCTGTCGCATGTACCGGGACTGAACACGTCTGTTAGATAAATATATATATATATATATTTCAATCTATTTTTCTTGGACCGTTTTTATTAAATGAATGAATATATTTTCTTGGGATTGCGGTCACTAGTTCATTGAAACACGGTTTTCTATTAACCAAGCTTTCGGAACTTTATTGGTTCCTTCTTCAGGGCTAAAATACATACATTGTTTAATGGTACAGACATTGTGTAAAAACTTACAGATAGAATTAGTGTTTACAAAGGTTCATCTTCACAATTTTGAATAAATTCATTGGCATTTGTCAAAATTTGATCTTTGATATCTGGATGTAAAATATTATTATTATTGTGATCATTCCACATAGAATTTGATTTGTTCAAAGAATATTATTGTTATTTTTTTAAAATAGTAATTTATTGAAAAGGATTCAATGAAAATAGGAAAATGCGAAAAGGTAAAATTTGATTTATGGTAGATTTGACTGTAATTTTATAGTTAATAGAATATGGGAGTAAATAACACTTAAATTTTCTATATCTTTCCTTTTGTTCATTGAATTATTTTCTAGATAAATTTCAACCATCTCTAAGAAATTTCTTTTGTGACTGTTTTTTCTGTTATTAAGAATTTTGATGTTATTAAAATCAATATCATGTGAAGTTGTTGAAAAATGTTCTGAGAGAGCGCATGATTTTTTATTTAATCTACAGTCACTTTTATGTCTATTTATTCTTTCTTGTAAAACGGTTGAAGTTTGACCTATATAATTTAGATTACAACTTGAGCAATTTATTTTATATATCACATCTGATTTTTTGTTATAGAATCTCGATCTTTTAGTTTTGAAAAAATTTTATTAATGCTGATAACATTTTTGTCAGAAATTCTAATAGAAAAATTGTTGGAAAAAATCTTTTTAATTTTGGTGTTATTTCAGGAAAAAAGGTAGAGGGAAATAAAATGAAGGTTGTTGTGGATTTTGCGTGTTGATTTGATTTCTGATTGAATTCATTTGTTCGTTTTCTATTAGATTTGAATTAAAATTTGATCTTATATTTATGGAATTGTAAATAAATTTATTTATGAATTTTGGTGGGTATGAATTCATTAATAAAATATCTTTGAGTTTTTAAATTTTTTGAATGAAATCTTTATGACAAATTTTTTTGATTCTGTCACGTAAAGCCAAAATTAGGTTAATTTTTACTTTTATATTTTGAAAGGAGTGAAAATTAATATATCTACCAGAAAATGTAGGTTTTGTGTACCAATCAACTTTAATTTTATTATCTTCATTTCTAATCAATTTAGTATCTAAAAAGGGATGCTATTGTTTTTTTTTCTTTTTCCAAGGTGAATTGAATGTTGCTATTATAATTATATATATATATATAATTATATATTTACAAGAAAGAATAAATAGACATAAAAGTGACTGTAGATTTAAATAAAAATCATGCGCTCTTCGGAACATTTTTCAACAACTTCACATGATATTGATTTTAATAACATCAAAATTCTTAATAACGAAAAAACAGTCACAAAAGAAATTTCTTAGAGATGGTTGAAATTTATCTAGAAAATAATTCAATGAACAAAAGGAAAGATATAGAAAATTTAAGTGTTATTTACTCCCATATTCTATTAACTATAAAATTACAGTCAAATCTACCATAAATCAAATTTTACCTTTTCATTTTTCCTATTTTCATTGAATCCTTTTCAATAAATTACTATTTTAAAAATAACAATAATATTCTTTGAACAAATCAAATTCTATGTGGAATGATCACAATAATAATAATATTTTACATCCAGATATCAAAGATCAAATTTTGACAAATGCCAATGAATTTATTCAAATTGTGAAGATGAACCTTTGTAAACACTAATTCTATCTGTAAGTTTTTACACAATGTCTGTACCATTAAACAATGTATGTATTTTAGCCCTGAAGAAGGAACCAATAAAGTTCTGAAAGCTTGGTTAATAGAAAACCGTGTTTCAATGAACTAGTGACTGTATATTATATTTATATATATATATGTATATTTTTTATATTATAAAATATTCATTAGGTTTCATGGTGTATTAGGTGATGTTTGGGCCCTTGTCATTTATTCTGTTTTCTTTGTGCATGTAATGCTTGTTTCTAGTTGTTTTCTCGTAACTCCGAAATCAACAGACAGATAGAGTCTCTGAGGATTTGTGGACCGGAGACTGGTAACACAGTTTCTACGAGATGTAGAGTGCAAGAAGGACTTGTAGGATATATCCGGTTTCTTCTTGGACTGGATTTCCCAAATTAATGAAAAATCCCTTTAAGTGAAAAAAGGATATACAACTTAAAACTTTATTTACACTATGTACACCTCGGATGTCTGGATGGCACATATGACCTCCTCTTACGACCACAATGAGTCAATACACTCACTAGAAATGTTGTAAATATTTCTCTTAGTCTTAACCTTAGTTCTATTTATGTTAACTGGTTAAATCAAACAAAACCTTGAAATATATACAAGTTCCCCTTCTTCAAAAGGGGGCGTAAAAACGGTTTGACCAAATAAATGGAAAGTGCAAAACGTACAATTCTGGCCTTTCCCGAAAATACCCAGTCGGAATTCCAGCATTCGACAAAGGTTCAAATATAAAGATCTATTTCTTGGTCATCTGATCATAAACTCAAACCGAAAGTACATCGTTGTAAATTCTATTACATTCGAAACTAATTGGGGTACTTCGGATATTGCAGTTCCATGACCGTTACAAATCTTAACATGCCGGCCACCTTGAAAATGGGCATTTTTACAATTTAAAAATCTCTTTTGAATCTGAAGAAACTGTAACGTGCTAATTGCCACGTTAAGTAGTGATGGTGAGCATGAGACTCTACTCTTAATTTTCTCAGGGTGGGCTTGATTATCCCAGCAACAAAACTCCCCTCGGTTTTTGACAAATATAATGAGTACAATAAAAAGATACAATATTAAATTACAAGATTGTGTCAAATGTCCAATCTCCCAAGTACAACACACATTAGGGACTTATCTTAACAGTTGTCGAGCCTCCAAGCGCATCCTCCAATTTTCCAGATATAAGGTGAATTCCCACGAAGATGTTCCATGCCAAGGGATCAGTGCATGTAGATGGTTTCTGCACGAATTCTCTATCGTATTCAGACAGCTACTTGATACGATGCAATTCTCATCTCAGTCGAAGAAGGTGACCATGCCACAAGCTCAAATTAACAGTGCTCAATCCAGTGAAAGGACGCAGCTCAACAGCCTATGGTATAACTCATCTCAAAATCAAACTGTGATGTTCTTGGCTTCGTCATAAGATGCAATTTAACCCCAGGGAGGAGCTATATTAGAGTGAACAAGAGAGCATTAGAAAATACAAAGACATATATAACAGGGCTCCCTCTCGATTTCTTTTAGACAAATATAAACTGAATTATTGTAAAATCACATCAGAGCAACAAATTAAGCCGAGAAGGAGTTCTGTCCTGAAGTTAATCGAGCTAAAGTAAAAATAAAAACGTGCCCTCACATGAATAACCGAAAAACACCAAAATTCCAATTCCTGGGAGGGAATATTCACTTACCGAGAACGATCACGTACTTCTCGCAGATATTTAACTCAGAAAAGTTACTCTTAGAAATTGATCTGTTTAATTTCTTCAGAATATGAACGTGGAAACAGAACGTGAACAGAAATCGCTGAATCGCTGAAGGTCACCGATAGAGGTTAGCTTCCGGAACACAGAAATAAGCATAGAGCACATACATCTTCTGTAATGCATGGTATCGCGAAATCGTTTCCAGTCAGGGGCGTACGAAAAAGGGGTGCAAGCCGTTGCACACACCTCCTCCCAGGAAAGAAAATTTTTCAGAATGAGAAATTTTCCAATTAAAATCCCGAAATATAAGTCAAACTAAACAAATGTCATGAGATATGTGGTCACTGAGGGTGGCCAGATACCAAGATACGCCAAGGCAAGGGATTCGACGAGAGAGAACGCCCCAAGGTGTTTTCACAAAAAAAAGTGAAAGATACCTATCTGCTGAAGGCAAATAGGTACCGACATGTCCAGCTGAGATGTAAGGGAAAAAGGAAAATAAAATAAAACATAAACCGATTCAACAAAGGATATTAAATAATGGGCCGAGATTTTTATGATTTTCTTTACCTTTTTATAACTAAAAGAGAAACTTCTTCAAAACCCGAATCGAAGGTCTCGAACAAGGTGCTGGACAAGAAGGACTTTTTTAACCAAGGTCGCATCCTCCACGACCCCCATCACATCCTAGAGTGGTGATGTCCGAATCGGTAGCGTCAAAATCGGGAAATGTCAAAATCCGGAATAAAAGACAACATTGGTAAAAGTCAAAGGTCCTCGTGGGCAAAAAGCTACGGCTTGATGCACGACCAACGACAGGTCACACTCTTCGCGAGTCTAGCGGGATACATAGAGACACAAGTAGGTATATAGAGAAGATAAAAACTAACGCCAAAATCGATAAACGTCAAAATCAGATATATATATAGTTATCAACACGTCAGATGTTCGACGGTCACATTCCCAGGCCTATGGCGGATCCAAAACACCCCTCCGTCACCAGGGTACCACAGCTTAATTTATTGGGCGCCAGCAAGCATAAGCTTACAGAGACAAAATCGAGATAAGGAATCATAGGAAAGATACATACGACAAGGCAAATCAAGATATGTACGATAAGGTAAGGTAAGATATATATACGATAAGGTAAGGTAAGATATGTACGATAAGGTAAGGTAAGATGTGCACGATAAGGTAAGATATGTACCTCGCGGCAAGGCAAGATACATTGCGATAAAATAAGGCAAGATACCCACGGTAAGACAAAGTAAGATATGTGATATAAGGCAAGGTAAGATATTCGCGGCAAGATAAGACAAGATATGTATGATAAGATCAGACAAGATATCTACGACAAAATAAGGTAAGCCTCAATTCTTTCAATCCGGTACACAAGAAAACGTCAGAGTGTCACTCGACGTCAAATTAAAAAAACAACTCCAAAATACACCGGCGGTTACACCAAAGAGGGCTTATCAGCTGCATATCCGCAATGTACTCCAGACAGATCAATGGCAACACTCGCAAAGAAGATTCGTAACCTGCGAGATTTGAAGAAAATACAAGCACCAAAGGCCAAAAGGAACCTCCACAGGGTCAAACCAAACATGACTAAACCACAAAAAACACAAGATAATGCAAGCAACAACTGCCAATCGAAAAGGGGTGCACCAGAAAGAAAGAGTTTAAGGAGGCAAAAGGTCATAATCGTGCTACTCATGATCATCCCCGCCAGAGCTGGTGGACTCCCGACGAGTTAGGTCCTGCTTAAGATGTTTGACATGAAAGTTGCCCAACTTGTGTCCGTTCTGATCCTTCAGGCCATAGACCAATGGAGACACCACCTTATCAACAATACAGGGAACATACTTAGGAGCCAGCTTCGCAGAAAACTTGTTGGAGGCATCCGAAAGGACAAAGTTCTTTTTCCAAACCCTATCACCTACCGCAAAACGAACGTCACGCTTCCTTAGATTATATCGACATGCATTTTTCTTATATGCATCTAACAGTCTATGTTGGACAGTGTTGTAAATCTCCGGAAGTTCTTTGAGCTGCAGAGATGGATCCAAAAGCTTGTTCTCCACTTCAACCAGATTGCGAGCATTATCTGAAATCAATCCAAAAAATGCGCCATCTGTAGGGACGTTTCTATGAAAACACAAGTAAGAAGGGGAATAACCAGTAACCTCATGTTTGGCCAACCTAATAGCCTGAGCAATCTGGTGAATGTTTTGGTCCCAGGTGTTATGATTCTCATCTATAAAGGATCTTATGGCAGTTGTTATCGTTTTGTTTACTCGCTCAGTAGGATTTATTTGAGGAAAATACCTCGCATTGTACCATATTTTCTGTACTTTATACCTCTCGATCAAGCTCTTGAACTCCCTAGAAATAAACTGAGCTCCATTGTCCACCACTACTATCTGAGGAACCCCAAAGATAAGGAAAACCTGATTCTCAACAAAGCTGGCAACAGCCCTAGCGGTAGCTCTAGCCATAGGATGCACCAAGACAAATTTCGTAAACCAATCCGTAACCACGAGAACATACTGGTTCCCACTTTTTGACCTAGGATATGGACCTATTAAATCCGCAGATATCAGTTGAAAAGGATGATTGATGTTTCGGTAATTTCCCGTCAAACCAGCTTGTGGCAAATTATCAGACTTACAGGAAGCACACACCCCACATTTACGAACGTAAGCTTTCACGGAGTTTCTCATCTTAGGCCAATAGTACAATTGAGACAATCTAGAGAGGGTCTTAAAAACACCAAAATGTCCAGCCAAGGGATCGTCATGATATTTCTTTAAAAGCTCCAATCTGTTCGCCGTCGGAACCACAATTTTCCATTCCGGAGAGTTATCCGAGAACCTGGACCTACACATAATATGCTTGTATAAAACACCCTCAGAGACCTAAAATCAGGAAAGGACTCAGGGTTCCTTCCAACTCTGTCACACATGTCACGATACCAACTATCCGTCTTCAAGGTACCAAGATCAAGAACAGCCACCTCAGGGATTCGGGACAAGGAATCAGCAACGGTATTCAGGAGCCACTCCGATGGACTATCTTAAAGCGATGGCAAGATAATCGAACCATCCACCTAGCAATTCTGGGGAGGGATTTTTCATTGAATGTAGCCACTGCAAGGAAGAGTGGTCTGTTATCACCGTGAACTCAGTTCCCTCAATGTAAGGGCGAAATCGATCGATAGAAAGTAGAACGGCGAGAAGCTCCTTCTCCGTCGTGGTGTAGTTTCGCTGAGACTTTGACAAGGATTTGCTGAAATATGCTATAGGATGTTCAACACCATCGGTTTCCTGAAAGAGTACACTTCCCACACCAACATCTGAGGCATCACAAGCAAGAATAAAGCGCTTGGAGAAATCCGGACTGGCCAAAATGGGAGTCGTGGTGAGCAACTGCTTTATCTTTATGAAGGCAGTGTTAGCATCATCTGTCCATTGCACAGGTTGTCCCTTCCTACGACCCTTCAAAAGGTCCAAAATAGGAGAACAGACACTAGAAAAATCCTTCAGAAATCGCCTATAATATCCAATGAGACCAATTAATCGCCTAATCTGAGTGGTGTTAGCGGGGACAGGATATTCCAAAATGGATCTAACCTTATCAGGGTCCGTTCGTAGACCATGCTCATCCACCAAAAATCCCAGGAATTTGAGTGAGGGACGACAGAACTGACATTTTTCAAAGTTGACAGTAAGGTTGGCTTCTCTAAGACGGTTGGCAAGATCTTTCAACACTCTAACATGAGTCTCGAAATCAGGGGTGACAATAATTACATCATCCAGATAATAAAACACATACGGTTCCAGTGATGAACCTATGACCATGTCCATGAGACGACACATAGCCTGGGAGGCATTATTTAGACCAAAAGGAAGAACTTTAAAACAAAAGAGACCACGACCTTGAACAGCAAATGTAGTCTTCAACTTGGACTCATCATCAAGAGGAATTTGAAAGAAAGCAGACTTCAGATCCACTGAGGACAAAAAGGAGGCATTGCTTACCTTACTAATTATAGTTTCAATCAAAGGCATTGGATATGAATCAGGAGGGTAACAGAATTCAGCTTTCTGCCATCAAAACAAACTCTATATGATCCATCCTTCTTATTCACCAACCAAAGAGGAGACGACCAAGGAGAAACAGTGGTAACAGGCTCAATGATATCGAGTTCTAGCATCTCGTCTATCTGTCTATTGAGGACAGACTGCATAGCAGGTGAGAGGGGATATTGACGCTGACGTATCGGAGATCCCTCCGTCTTAATGGAGTGTGTTAGAAGATGAGTTCTACCTATTTTATCCTTCGGTCCAAGTATTCGAAATTGATCAATGACTTCCTCCAAGTTACATCTCTGAGCCGGAGTCAAGGCATCAGCAGGTCTAATCACATGAACAGCAGATGAATTTAGCACTGAAGAATTATAAGAGGAATCAGTGAAGTTCAGACTAAGGTTGAAAGTCTGAATAAAATCCATCCCAAGAATCATTTCCTGAGAAATGGAAGGAATAACTAACACCCTAAGAGCTCTCGAGACACCATCCAATTCAATACTCAGAGTAACATAACCCAGAGTACTCTGCAAAGTTCCATCAGCGGTGGTGACATGTAAGGAAACATCATAATTCAAAGGTAAATTCAACTTCTTCAGCAAAAACAACGACGGTGAACCAATAATCGACACATTACTACCGCTATCCAATAACGCTAAGATACTTTCAGAAGAAATCTTCACTCTAAGATAAGGTCTATTATCATCAAAAACTCTCTCTATCAAGGGACACACAGAATGAGTAAGAGGCTCTGGCTGGGAAGTTAAGGGATGTGTTTTCTCAGGTGAACAGAAGGCTTTGACTTTCAGCAACCAATCATTAAAATCCTCACGATCAAATGTACCTACAATGTTGTGCCGCTTGGACCTGGACTTCTGGCAGGATCTAAATGCGGAGTCACGCCCTCTGCCATAACGTGACCAGCATCTGCGTTTTTTGAACACTTAGGGCACCTCGATTTTATGAGATTTTTGGCTCCACAGCCATAACAAAATATATTCCGACGCCTCACGCATGATGAGTATTTATGTCCAGTCTTGTCGCAATTCCAGCATGTAATCAAGTTAACCTGAGAAACTTCACGAGACTTCACGGTGCTCAACCCAAGAGTAGCCTCCACTCTTTTACACAAGGAGGTCAGATCAGACAGAGTATCAATATCTCTCAAAACCAATGCCCTCACATAGTCCGGTAGCAAATTCGATCTAATAATCCTAACCATCTCTACCTCAGGAATTTTAACATTTAAACGATAAAATTGAGCTTCCATCGAGGATATAAAAACACCAACACTTTCCCGTGAACGCTGCTTTCTCGATTTGATTTCATCAAGTAGAACCTGATCATAATTTGTATGCAAAAAGCATCCTTGAGCGCATCCACCATTTCCGACCACGTGCTGAAAGATTTTCTAACGAAGTGATTGTGCCACCAAGTCCAGGCATCTGACTCAAATAAATCTGAAGCCGAGGCAAATAAGTCCTCATCAGAACAGCCACGAGAGATCTTTAAAGTATCCAAAAGTTCGAGAAATGGTACGAGTGGCTCTTTTCCAGAAAATTTTTTGATGTTCCATTCATAAACGGGCACTTTACTACTAGATGATTGTACACAAGAGGAAGAGTGAGAAGTTAGAGTGACAGGATCCGAAAGAACGGAGGTAGCAGTTTTAGTCGAGAGCTTGTGGTCATGGAAATCTGCCTCCAAATCAATAATCTTAAGCCTAAAATCATGCTTTTGACTCTCCAAGGTATCGTCCTCAAGTGAAATGCGTTTCAAGCGACCAGCACAGTGAGATAACCTATCCTCAATTTTGGCCAAATCGGTAAGGCCAGACTTATGAGTTAATTTAGATATCTTCGATTCTAAATCGGAAATCGAAAGAGAAAGCTCATGAAATTCATCCTCTACAGAAAAAATACTCCGATACTCAGAAGGACCTCCATCCCTCTCTGCTTGTGCCAAAAGACCTCTCAAAATCTTACGATTAAATTCAACGGTTCTCCTGTCATCCCTGCCCAAGCGTATCGCAACCTCATAAGAGAGTTCATGACTCTTTAAGGAGTCCGGATTCATGACTTCAAAAATTTTTTTAGATATAAGATAATAATTGGAGTTAAAAAAGCACAAAATGATAACAGTTAAGGCACGTGATAATAGTAAACAGAAAGGAATATAACATCAACTCATGCAATAGCAAAATATATAAATGTAGATAACGAAATACTATGAGAGACTGGTTTTGTTGTTATAAGTGAGATTAATTTGTTGCCAGGTTCCTCGAGTCCCACGTTTGAGCGCCAATGTGTAACGTGCTAATTGCCACGTTAAGTAGTGATGGTGAGCATGAGACTCTACTCTTAATTTTCTCAGGGTGGGCTTGATTATCCCAGCAACAAAACTCCCCTCGGTTTTTGACAAATATAATGAGTACAATAAAAGATACAATATTAAATTACAAGATTGTGTCAAATGTCCAATCTCCCAAGTACAACACACATTAGGGACTTATCTTAACAGTTGTCGAGCCTCCAAGCGCATCCTCCAATTTTCCAGATATAAGGTGAATTCCCACGAAGATGTTCCATGCCAAGGGATCAGTGCATGTAGATGGTTTCTGCACGAATTCTCTATCGTATTCAGACAGCTACTTGATACGATGCAATTCTCATCTCAGTCGAAGAAGGTGACCATGCCACAAGCTCAAATTAACAGTGCTCAATCCAGTGAAAGGACGCAGCTCAACAGCCTATGGTATAACTCATCTCAAAATCAAACTGTGATGTTCTTGGCTTCGTCATAAGATGCAATTTAACCCCCAGGGAGGAGCTATATTAGAGTGAACAAGAGAGCATTAGAAAATACAAAGACATATATAACAGGGCTCCCTCTCGATTTCTTTTAGACAAATATAAACTGAATTATTGTAAAATCACATCAGAGCAACAAATTAAGCCGAGAAGGAGTTCTGTCCTGAAGTTAATCGAGCTAAAGTAAAAATAAAAACGTGCCCTCACATGAATAACCGAAAAACACCAAAATTCCAATTCCTGGGAGGGAATATTCACTTACCGAGAACGATCACGTACTTCTCGCAGATATTTAACTCAGAAAAGTTACTCTTAGAAATTGATCTGTTTAATTTCTTCAGAATATGAACGTGGAAACAGAACGTGAACAGAAATCGCTGAATCGCTGAAGGTCACCGATAGAGGTTAGCTTCCGGAACACAGAAATAAGCATAGAGCACATACATCTTCTGTAATGCATGGTATCGCGAAATCGTTTCCAGTCAGGGGCGTACGAAAAAGGGGTGCAAGCCGTTGCAAAACATAAAACAACCTTAACCTAACTTAAATCTACCTACATACATTTGTCATTGTAAAAATAATTCGAAAGACTAACATTCAAGTTCATACAGGTAGCGGAGATACCCTGGTTATGCATCGCTTATACACTCCGGCATTAGTTTTTACCGACACAACTCTAAGGCCGGGCGCACATTGAGACGCAGTTGACACGTGCAGCGCAGCACAGTTTTTGTATCTCGTGTTGTCTTATGGGACCGCGCAAATTGAAAGGCAGAGCAGGGCAGGGCAGCACTGTGCCGCACGAGGCCAATGTGACACTTGTGAATGTGACACAGAAACTGCGTGACTCCCTCTCGATTCAAGTAGTAGGTAGTGTTAAAAAATGGAATTAATCGAAGAAAAACTTATTGAATTAGTGCGAAACCATCCTATTTTGTATAATACCAGTGATCCAAACTATATGAAAACAAAATTAAAACAAGAGATTTGGACAACGATTGCAAATGAAATTAATTTAACGAATGGTAAGTACGATCTAATTTACTTAATAGTTTGTAAAACAACACAACTCCTTTTTACTTACCTTTCTTAATTCAATTTTTCAGTCATTTTAAAAATGAATTTATTTTTCCAGTCCCATTAGAAGTTTATTCAACAAAGGTTATGTTATAATTAATACAATTAATAGCTCATTTAAAATTACATGTATATAAAAAAAACAAAAATTTATTTTTAAAAATGGTCTGTACAAATTATTTCTTACTATGTAAAAAGGAATTTACATATTTAACAATGTGCCAATTTATTTATTTTTTGCAATTTATTCTAGTACAATTGTTCTCTACTACAATATACTGAATATTAATAATTACTTAGTAGTGCCCCTGGGAAACACTCTCTTCTTGCCATGGCACATTTCCGACGGAATTAAAGTATTCCGTAAATTTTTGTCTTACTGACAACGCTGCTTGTACACTCTATAATCTATTTCCTGGAATAGAAAGGAGTTGGTTTTTTGATAAATTTTCATATAAGCCATTGTGATCAGTATCACAAGCTACTACTGCATTTCTTCGTAAATAATTATGCAATACACATGCTGCTTTGACCACATCAACTACAGTGGTGATTTTAATTTAAAATGGTCGTTGGAATACACGAAATCTTGATGCTAGGATTCCAAAAGTGCATTCAACACATTGCCTTGCGCGTGAAAGCCGGTAATTGAATACCTTTTTATTATAGCTTCCCATTATACTTTTCTTTGGATATGGTCTCATTAAATTTTGCATTAATGGGAATGCCTCATCCCTTACAAAGACGTATGGCAAGGTATGTTCAAAAGAAGGAAAAAAATCGGGTGGAGGAATTTGCATCGTCCCTTCCTCCAATTTCTTAGCCAGATCACTAGTTGAAAAAATGTTTCCGTCACTAAATCTTCCCATGGATCCTACGTCAATAAAAGTAAATTTGTACGTGATTCATCATATTAACACAACGCAAGAAATGTACACATCCACTTTTGTCAAACCAACTATTGAACTGACAATAAAAACTGCGTCTCCAATGTGCGGGGGCAACAGTGCCACACAGTTTTTCGACCAGTCTTGACTGCACTGTGCTGCCCTGCACGTGTTTAGCTGCGCCTCAATGTGCGCCCGGCCTAACTATTCCGTCCCTTCCTGGAAAAACTTCCACTATTCTTCCTAATGTTCATCTCAAAGAAGGAGAATTGTCGTCCTTCAAGAGTACCAAAGTGCCAACCTTAATTTGCTCCGGTGTCTGGAACTTCCACTTCGCCCTGGTGTTCAATTGATTCAAATACTCTTTATGCCATCGTTTCCAGAAGTGAGTCTTTAACATTTGAATATGTTGCCACTGGGATAAACGGTTTATTGGAACTTTCCCATAATTCACTGACGTAATAGTTGTCAGGTTTTCTCCGATTAAAAAATGTCCCGGAGTTAGCGCACTTAAGTCATTTGGATCATTAGACTAAGGATTGATAGGTATCGAATTGAGAATTGCTTCAATTTCTGTCGTACATGTTTCTAATTCTTCATATGTAAATAACGTATCACCGACAGTACGATAGAAATGATGTTTGAATGATTTTACTGCAGCCTCCCGAAGTCCTCCAAAAAGTGGAGACCGTGCTGGAATGAAATGCCAATTTATTCCCTCGTTCGCAAGATGATTCGCAACTTGCTCATTATGATTTTCACTGTTAATCAATTTCAGCAATCCCTCTAATTTATTTTTTGCTCCAACAAATTTAGTAGCATTATCGGAATGAATGTTAGCGAAAAACCGTCTTAAACATCCCATAAATGCATCGGTACTCAGGTCAGTCACCAATTCTATAAGTACTGGGTTTGTAGCACAACAAAGATATGTAGAATGCAAGAAGGACTTGTCGGATATTTCCGGTTTCTTCTTGGACTGGATTTCCCAAATTAATGAAGAATCCCTTTAATTGAAAAGAGGATATACAACTTAAAACTTTAATTACACTATGTACACCTCGGATGTCTGGATGGCACATATAACCTCCTCTTTCGGCCACAATGAGTCAACACACTCACTAGAAATGTTGTAAATATTTCTCTTAGTCTTAACCTTAGTTCTATTTATGTTAACTGGTTAAATCAAACAAAACCTTGAAATATATACAAATTCCCACTCTTCAAAAGGGGTTCAAAACGGTTTGACCAAATAAATGGAAAGTGCAAAACGTACAATTCTGGCCTTTCCCGAAAATACCCAGGCGTAATTTCAGCATTCGACAAAGGTTCAAATATAAAGATCTATTTCTTGGTCATCCGGTCATAAACTCATACCGAAAGTACCTCGTTGAAAATTCTATCACTTTCGAAACTAATTGGGGTACTTCGGATATTGCAGTTCCATGACCGTTACAAATCTTAACACTAGTTGTATGACACTGCTTGATACCTAAAACATGAATGATATTTTCTAGCCATGTAGTTTCATTCATTTCTGACTGCAAATCTGGGAGTTCGCAAGGCCATTATTACAAAGAAGGCTCTACCTTCAGATTACCGCAAAATAACTTAATTGTAGCCAAAGCAATTATATTCATCGTACTCTATTTTGCGGCATAAATTGCCAAAGCCTTCGAGGACCAGGATCTGTGGTTAAACTAAAGGAACGTATAACATATGAGATCATCGACTAGTAGTTTTACTAGTAAGTTTGATACGAAATAATGGAAGTTGACCTTTGTGCGTAGCAACATAATATTGTGTCGAGATATAAGAGAGCTTTTGTTCAGTTATTTCTGTTTTCTTGCTTTCATTATGTGTATTTCTTATTGTCCATTATGTGCTTTTCTTATTGTCGATAAGTCGTTCTTAGTATCATTTATGCTCGTGTTCCTTAAAGTTATTCTGATTATTTTTCACTTATGGTTGCTATTATCTCAAGTGATGGGAGATCCTTTGTTTATTTATTTGTAGGTTTTCTTGTAATCTTTGTGAAAGTTGTCTTATTATTGTTCATGTTTGCTCTCTTGTTGCTATTTATGTCTATATTTCCTTACCTCTGCTTATTTATATGTTTCACTGTTTTATCAAGCGTCGAGAGCACTTTCGTTCATTCATTTCTATGACCTCGTGCTGCTTTCTATTTATCTATATGTTCTTATCACATGATATTTTATTCAGGGGTCTCGGGATTGTGGACCATTCCTATATTGTATGAGATTTCTTAGCTACCTGGATAGAAGGCCTTGAAGGCCGTTTCCACTGTCGTAGGGGACCGAAGCGTTACCTTGTGCTATATACTTGAAAAAATATCATTTTATTTTAATCGACACCATTACTTCCTTTCATTTTTTCAGAACAGTCGCTGGATCTCCATGTCTTACCTGTATTCCAAATTCTTCAACCCATACAATATTTTTAGTTATGGCTCACATACCCTGGAGCCGTGACCATGATGATGGTCATAATTAATCGTATACATACTTGCCATAATTATTATATTTTGTAACATGACAAAGTGCCACTTTAATAATGAGCATGAGACTATACTCTTAATTCTCTCAGGGTGGGCTTAATTATCCCAGCAACAAAACTCCTCTTGGTTTTTGACAAATATATTGAGGTGTATAAATACAATTCACAAATAACAATTTTGAGGAATGTCCAATCTCCCAAGTAAGACAGAAAACTGGGGACTTATCTTAAGGTTATTTGAGTCGATAGCTTCCTTCCAGCTCCCAGATACAAAAAAAAAGTCCCAGAGGGTATGGCCTGCCAGTTGACCAGAAACGGGTTGTATAGTTTCCACACAGATGTTTCAGACAGCATCTCCATGACTCCAATTTTCATTCCAGTTGAAGATTGTGCTCCATGGCCAGGTGGTTATGCCACAAGCTTCAATTATGTACTGCTCGAACCAAGGACTGGATATGATTTAATCTTTCATCGTGGAATGCATCTCAATCTTGAACTAGCATATGTCATTGGCCTAGTAATAAAATATAATTTGGCCCCCAGGAAAGAGCTATATCAAGATGAACGAACGAACATTAGAAAGTGCAAGTGCCTGTATAACAAGGCTCCTTCTCGATTTATTTCAGACAAATTTTGAACAAATCATGGTAAAATTACATTATCTTAACAAACTAAACCGAGAAGTAGTCATGTTGTGGGAATCATTGGAAACAATCAATGCAAAAACGTGCTCTCATGTTAAAGTGTCAAAAAGAACTAAAATTTTGGTTCCTGGAAGAAAATAAACACTTATCGCGAATTGTTATGTATTTCTCGCAAATCTCTGACCCCAAAAAGTAACCTTTAGATATTGATTTCAATAATTACACATAGATGACCGGCATCTGATCTCGACAAATAGAAAAAAAATCAACGCTGACAGTTCGAGGTTAGCTTCGCCGTACACAGATAACTGGCATAGAACACATATATACTCTGTTGCAGGAGAAGTAGTTCAAATTTCAACGATCATTCAGGTGCGTGTACGAAATAACGTCAATGGCATGCAAATTGTTGCACACACCTTCTCCAAGGAAAACAAATTCAGAATGAGGAATTTTTCAATTGGTCAATAGAAAGAAGAACGGCGAGAAGCTCCTTCTCTGTTGTAGTGTAGTTTCGCTGAGATCTTGACAAGGATTTGCTGAAGTATGCTATAGGATGTTCCACTCCATCGGTTTTCTGAAAATGAACACTTCCCACACCAACATCTGAGGCATCACAAGCAAGAACAAATCGCTTGAAGAAATCCGGACTGGCCAAAATGGGAGTTGTAGTGAGCAACTGCTTTATATTTATGAAGGCAACGTCAGCATCATCTGTCCATTGCACAGGTTGTCCTTTTCTACGACCCTTCAAGAGATCCAAAATAGGTGAACAGACGGTAGAAAAATCCTTCAAAAATCGCCTATAGTATCCAATGAGACCAATTAAGCGCCTAATCTGTGTGGTGTTGGTGGGGACTGGATATTCCAAAATGGATCTGACCTTATCAGGGTCCGTTCTTAGACCATGCTCATCCACCAAAAATCCCAGGAGTTTGAGTAAGGGACGACAGAACTGACATTTCTCAAAATTAAGTAAGATTGGCTTCTCTAAAACGGTCGGCAAGTTCTTTCAGTACTCGAACATGTGTCTCGAAATCAGGGCTGGCAACAATTACATCATCTAGATAGTAAAATACATATGGTTCCAGTGATGAACCTATGACCATGTCCATGAGACGACACATAGCCTGGGAGGCATTATTTAGATCAAAGGGAAAAACATTAAAACAAAAAGACCACGACCCTTAACAGCAAATGTAGTCTTCAATTTGGATCCATCATCAAGGGGAATTTGAAAGAATGCATATCTACTGAGGGTAAAAAGGAGGCATTGCTAACCTTACTAATTATAGTTTCAATTAAAGGCATTGGATATGAATCAGGTAAGGTAACAGAATTCAGCTTTCTGCCATCAAAGCAAACTCTATATGATCCATCCTTCTTACCTACCAACCAAAGAGGAGATGACCAAGGAGAAACAGTGGTAACAGGCTTAATGATGTCTAGTTCTAGCATCTCGTCTATTTCTTCATTGAGAACAGACTGCATAGCAGGTGAAAAGGATATTGAAGCTGACGTATCGGAGAACCCTCAGTTTTAATGGAGTATGTTAGAAGATGAGTTCTACCTATTTTATCTGTGGGTCTCAGTATACGATATTGATGAATGAGTTCCTCTGAGTCACATTTCTGCGGCGGAGTCAAGACATCAGCAGGCCTAATCACATGGACAACAGATTAATTCAGCACTGAAGAATTATAAGACAGGTCAGTGAAGTTCAGACTTAGGTTGAATGCTTGAATAAAGTCCATCCCATAAATCATTTTCTCAGAAATGGAAGGAATAACCTACACCCTAAGAGCTTTCGAGAGACCATCCAGTTCAATATTCATGGTGACATAACCCAGTGTACTCTGCAAACTTCCATCAGCGTTGGTGACATGTATGGAAACATCATAATTCAGAGGCAAATTTAACTTCTTTATCAAAAACAAAGACGGTGAACCGATAATTGGCACATTACTACCGCTATCCAGTAACGCTAGAATAATTTCAGAAGAAATTTTCACTCTGAGATACGGTCTATTATCATCAAAAACTCTCTCTATCAAGGGACACATAGAATGAGCAAGAGGCTTCGGCTGGGAAATCAAGGGACGCGCTTCCTGAGTTGAATAAAAGGCTCTAACTCTCAGTAACCAATCATTAAAATCCTCACGATCAAATGAACCTACAATGTTGTGCCGCCTTGACCTAGACTTCTGGCAGGATCTAAATGCCGTATCACGCCCTCTGCCATAACGTGACCGCATCTACGTTTTTTGAACACCTAGAGCACTTTGATTTTATAACATTTTTGGCTCCACAACCAAAACAAAAGATATTTCGACGCCTCTTACATGACGAATATTTGTGCCCAGATTTGTCATAATTCCAGCACGTAACCACGTTAATCTGAGAAACCTCACGAGACTTTACCGTGCTCAACCCCAGAGTACCCTCAACTCTTTTACACAAGGAAGTCAGATCCGACAGAGTATCAATATCTCTCAAAACCAATGCCCTCACATAGTCCGGCAGCAAATTCGACCCAATAATTCCAACCATCTCTATCTCATGAATCTTAATATTTAAACGATAAAATTGGGCTTCCTTGATTTAATTTCATCAAGTAGAACCTGATCATAATTTGTATGCAAAAATGCATATTTGAGCGCATCCACCATTTCCGACCATGTACTGAAGGACTTTCTGACGAAGTGGTTGTGCCACCAAGTCCAAGCATCTGACTCAAATAAGTCCGAAGCAGAGGCAAATAAGTCCTCACCAGAACAGCCACGAGAGATTTTTAGAGTATCTAATAATTCAAGGAATGGCACAAGTGGTTCGCTTCCAGAAAATTTTTCGATGTTCAATTTGAAAACAGGCACTTTATTAATAGATGATTGGGCACAAGACAAATAGTGGTAAGGTAAGGCTGCAGGATCCGCAAGAACAGAGGCATCAGCTTTAATTGAGAGCTTGTGGTAATAGAAATCCGCCTCCAAATTAATGATTTCAAGGCTAATATCATGCTTCTGACTCTCTAAGGTGTCGTCCTCAAGAGAAATGCGTTTCAAGCGACCAGCACAATGAGATAACCTATCCTCAATTTTTGCCAAGTCGGTCAGGCCAGACTTGTGAGATAACTTAGATATTTTGGAAGCTAAATCCGAAATTGAATGAGAAAGTTCACGAAAGTCATCTTCCGCAGAAAAAATACTATGATACTCAGAAGGACCCCCATCTCTCTCCTCCTGTGTCAAAAGACCCCTCAAAATTTTAGGATTAGACTCAACGATTCTCCTATCATCCATGCCCAAGCGTATCGCAACCTCATAAGCGAGTTCATGACTCTTTAATGAACCCTTATTCATGATTACAAAAAAATTAGGTATAAGGTAGTAACTCGAGTTAAAAACCTCAGAATGATAACAATTAAGGCACAATACAGCAGCAAGTGAGATTGTTAGTTACTCTTAATTTCTCTCAGGATGGACTCAATTATCCCAGCAACAAAACTCCTCTCGGTTTTTGAAAAATATATTGAGGTGTATAAATACAATTCACAAATAACAATTTTAAGGAATGTCCAATCTCCCAAGTAAGCTAGAACACTAGGGACTTATCTTAAGGTTATTTGAGTCGATAGCTTCATCCCAGATACAAAAAAAGTCCCAGAGGGTATGGCCTGCCAGTTGACCAGACAGTTTCCACACATATGTTCCAGACAGCAACTCGATGACTCCAATATTCATTCCAGTTGAAGAATGTGCTCCATGGCCAGGTGGTTATGCTAGAATCTCCAATTATTGTCACGCTTTCAAAATTCCCGCTCCAATTAGTACCTGCAAACCGAACTGGTGGCGTTAGTCGCAGTAGTTTGCCAGCTTATCTCGTACGTTGTCGGTGGTCTTTTTCTGTGATCATGTGACGTAGGTTGTCAATTACGTCGTTCTTCCCGCATATTTTGGTTGAAATGTCCTGGAGTAATTAATCGCAATTTTGCGGATCTGAACAGGATTTTAACTGAAGCCCTGAGAGAAATCTTATCATGTTGGTTTGGTTTGTTCGTTGGTGAGATTTTTGCGCTTTAGCGGAGTGGCGTATTTGTTTGGAAAAAACGACGTGGGATTGGTGAGTTAACCTATGTTTGTCACGAGGTATTTTAGATTTTTGTTCGTATTTTAGCATCATTCAGCTTCGAATTGGGAATTATTATTGTACCGTTGCGAGGTACCGCAGATTCTGAACTGTCTTTGAAGTCTTCAAGCTGTTTGTCTAGGCTGTCTTTGAATTACCGTCGAGCTGCCGTGGGAGTTGTCTTTGGGGACCTCCACCAGATTTCGCCATCTAAGATACCACACCTGTCGTCTACCCAGGGCGCATTACTGTGAGAAATTGTACTTCGTTGGCCCAGGAATATATTTGAGCCCAGTTTCCATCTACGAGACTGTGAGAATAATTATGGTTTGAGAAACTATATCCTTTTGTACTTCAGTCAAGCCACGACGAGACTGTTATAGAAGGTTAGTCTGTAGAATTTAGTTAAGATTGATTAGTATCAAAGAGGCCCAATTCAGTGAATACTGTTTAGTACATAAAACCCGACCTATCGAGAAGGTCGCTTAGATATTAGTAAAGAGCTATTTGTAACGATTACCATCGAGGCTCTAATTATATACCTTGGGGTGATATTACTGTTTGTTTGGTAAGAGATAAAGCATTATATCGAATATTCGGTTGTGAAGTAAGAACTAGTTAGTGATCTACCTTCTGTAAGATATATCCTCGTTTGAGGGACCTTGTGTATCAATCTTGAACTAGCATATGTCATTGGCCTAGTAATAGAATATAATTTGGCCCCCCGGGAGGAGCTATATCAGGATGAACGAAAGAACATTACAAAGAGCAAGTGCATGTATAACAAGGCCCCTCCTCGATTTCTTTTAGACAAATATTGAACAAATCATGGTAAAATTACATTATCTTAACAAATTAATCCGAGAAGAAGTCATGTTGTGGGAATCATTGGAAGCAGTCAATGCAAAAACGTGCTCTCATGTTAAAGTGCCAAAAAGAACTAAAATTTGGGTTCCTGGAAGAAAATAAACACTTACCGAGAATACTTATGTATTTTTCACAAATCTCAGACCTTTAGATATTGATTTCAATAATTACACAGGGATGACCGGCATCTGATCTCGACAGACAGAAAAAAAAACTACGCTGACAGTTCGAGGTTAGCTTCGCGGTACACAGATAACCGGCATAGAACACATCTATACTCTGTTGCAGGAGAAGTAGTTCGAATTTCAACGATCATTCAGGTGCGTGTACGAAATAACGTCAATGGCGTGCAAATCATTGCAATTTGTTGCATTATTGAAGTACATTTATTTGCCATGATTATTATTCTTGTTGCATTATTGAAGTATATATATTTCCCATAATTATTATACTTGTGGCAGTATTGAAGTTGCCATATTTACCATGCTTATTATTCTCCTTGTATTATGAAAGTTGCTCTGATTATCATGATTACTGTCTGTTCTGCATTGTTATAGTTTTCTCAGAGTTGGTATACTTGCCTTTGCCAGCTGTTAACGATTAACCATTCAGTTTTAAACAAGTGCCCTAACATCACCTAGCATAAGGGGTTTTATGCCTGAGGTTTCAGACACTTAATAAAATGCTGATTGTTTGAGTCTTACCGTTGTGTTTTATTTACCATCTTTGTTTCCCAATTATTTTCACTAATCACAATTATCACGAACTTGGATTATTACTCAAACATAACGTTGAGTCCTACCCTTGCTAGACGATCACATTAAATGGCCAAGTCTGGAGTCATTCAGACTGGCCTGGGACCTGTTACAGGTTAGCGCCTATCATGTGAATCTAATGCTTTCATAGTTAGCATCCATTTCACAAAACCTACTATTTGATCATCGCAGATTAGTGCCTATCATGTAATAGTATATTCTAAAACAAGTTGCAGAATGGGCACCTTATTTATTTAGCGTATGGCGTTTCGACACATTATAAACACAAATCATAAATATAAACAAACATAAACATAAATTACAAAATATAACAAACTTAAGCCTATAGACAAACATCGAGATTATCTATATAACCTATCGCTTCTGGCGTTGCAACCAGGAAGTCGGGCATTCCTCTGTTATGTGTTTGAATCCTTTGAATCTCTCCGCAATCGCATGATGGTGATGGTAGTTTTCCCCATTTATTTAGGGAGTATGCACATCTACCGTGTTGGGTTCGGATGCGGTTCAGTGTGCACCAGGTTTTGCGTGGAAGATTGAAACCGGGAGATCTCTCTGTTATGCACGGTAATTTGTTGTTCGGTATGGCTCCCAGCCATTCGTGAGTCCACCTGTTTATGATGTCGAAATCAGATTCTATGGCAATTTGTGCTGTGTTTGTTGGTGGCTTTCTGGAGCGTAGTCGGGTTTTATTGGCGTCTTTGATATAGCCATGTATAGGGAGTTCTTTGTTGTCGATTATCTTTTTGTATTCGTTTATCAGCCTATTGGTTCGGCGGAGATGAGGCGGTGGAATGTCGCTTAGTACTTGTATCCATTGGGTTGGTGTGGATTTAATGACGCCAGCGATCATTTTCATAGTGTAGTTCAATTGCGTGTCAACCTTCTTCACGTGCGCGCTGTTAAGCCACACTGGGGTGCAGTACTCCGCTGCAGAATAAACAAGACCCAGGGCTGACGATCTAAGTGTGGATGCTGATGCTCCCCATGTCGTGATACAGAGTTTCTGACTAATGTTGTTTCTGGTCTTTAGCTTATCGGCAGTTTTAGTTAAGTGCTCTTTAAAGCTCAATGTTCTAGAGTGACACCCAGGTATTTTGGGTTTTCATTGAGTAGCGCGTTCTCAAAGTAGATTTTAAGTTTTCTCTTGGCCATTTTATTATTTAAATGAAAACAGGTTATTTCTGTTTTTGAGGCATTAGGTTGGAGTCTCCACTTTCGAAAGAAATCTCCCATAATTTCTAGGTCTTTGGTTAGTATTTCTTCGGTTTCTTCCATGGTCCTGGTTTGGATGATCAAGGCCCAGTCATCTGCGTAGCCAAACTTTGCCGATCGTGTTTTGGGCATATCTCCAATGTATAGGTTAAATAGCAATGGCGCGAGCACCGATCCCTGCGGCAGGCCGTTTTTGATCTTTCTGGAATTGCTGATTTCTGATCCCATTATCACCTGAAATTTTCTATCGTTAAGCATACCATCTAATAGTCTCGATGTGAGTTTGCAGGGAATTTTGAGTAAGAGTTTATATATCATTCCTTCCCTCCAAACGGTATCGTACGCTGCTGACAGATCGATAAAAGCAGCAAAGTTCTTTAGTTTTCTTCGAAAGCCGGCTTCGATATATGTGGTGAGTGATAGTACCTGGTCAGTACAGCTGCGTTTCGGTCTGAAACCCGCTTGTTCCACCGGAATACCTTCAAGTATTACTGGGCTTATTCTGTTGTAGATCAGTATTTTTAGTAGTTTGTACATAATCGACAGCAACGCAATTGGACGGTAGCTATTTGGATGATCTGCTGGTTTGCCTGGTTTTTGAATGGCTATCACTTTCGAGCACCTATTCCAACACGAATGCGAAATTCGACAACGAGCGACGAAGGAGCGAGTTTTTGAACGCATGAGTGTTGGAATTGCCTTCTGCAACGAATATGAGACGATATTTTCTCTATTTCAGACAAGAATTGTGAGAAATTTATTGAAATTCAATGAAAATTTCAGATTATACCTCATAGTGTTTTTGTATTTTATTTTCGCAGTTGGTGTGACTGATACAAAAATTGACAGATTATAGAATTTGAATAATGCGTTCAAACATGGTTTGATATTGACAATTGACATGCAATGAACGCGTGTTAATATTCGAAAGGATAGAATGTCAGTGTTGCCAACAAAATGAGAAATATAACTTAAAACAATGCTGTGATCTATAATATAAAAATGAATCGCAAAATGTGTTGGTAAGCGCATAACTCAACAACGCCTGGACCAATTTGGCCAAATCTTTTTTTAAAATGCTCGTTGAAGTTCAAGGATGGTCTTTACGGCGAGAAAAATTAGAATTATTGCTGCAAAAACCCTAAAAATAGCCCTTTTCTTTTTCCATACAAATGATTTGTAACTAAAACGTAGTCAATTTGAGCTTTATTGCTATGGTATAAAGTTCATATTAAATTGACCAATCTGGAAACATATTCTCTAAACAACTCATTGACATTGGTAGTGGCAAATTTCCTATAGACATGTTGACTGGCTGCATTAACTTTCCTCAAAGTTTTTGTCAGTTAACACGATCAAAAGATGAACTTATTCAGAAGGTATTTCCAGATGTTTCTCAAAATTACAGAAACCATGATTGGTTGAGCGGACGAGCTATACTGGCTGCAAAAAACATAGATGTAAATGAATTAAATTTCAAAATTCAAGAACAAATTACAGGCGAATTGAGGATATATAAATCAGTTGTTTCGGCTACTAATCAAGATGATGTAGTCAACTATCCACCGGAATTTTCAAACTCGCTGGATTTGCCAGGATTGCCACCTCACAATCTTCAATTAAAGGTTGGATCGGTGGTTATAATGTTGCGAAATATCAACCAACCGCAACTTTTCAACGGTACACGGTTAGCGATAAAAAAAATTACTAAACAATGTGATAGAAGCAACTATACTCGAAGGAAAGTATAAAGGAGAAGATGTTCTCATACCGTGCATCCCAATGATTCCGACTGATGTGCCATTTGAGTTTAAACGACTACAGTTTCCAGTGCGGCTTGCTTTTGCTATGACTATAAACAAGTCCCAGGGACAATCATTAAGTGTTTGTGGTATTAATCTAGAAAACCTATGTTTCTCCGATGGTCAATTGTATGGTGCCTGTTCCCGTGTTGGAAAACCATCAGATTTATTTATCTATGCGCCAGGTAATCAAACAAAAAAAAAACAAAAAAAGCCCTACAATGATAATAATAATAATTATGACTCGCATGATTAACAATAAAGCGATTACTTACTTTCAAATCCTTATATATGTTTTATTTAATTATTTTTTATTCACAACGCCCTATCACCAGGGTGACGGTTCTGTTCAGGAGAATTTTTTAAAATACGTAGGCACAAAAACTGCCACATTACAAATCTTTTTGACAGGACGGAGTCTGTCGGGTCAGCTAGTAAGTTCATAAAAGCACTGTTTATAGTACTAAAATGAACTCATTACGACACTGAAATAGAGAAACATGATTCTTTCATAGTACGCATCCATTTCATCATGACTCACCATTTAATTAATTGTGTCAGTTTTTGTCACAGAATCGGTGGCTCGATAGTTTGGCAACATGTTCACCTCTTGTCAACTGAATATGGTCATAGATAACTCAATTAGGCACTGAACGTCCTTTCAGCAACTCAAATCGATTTGACATCTCTATTAAGATGATCGCTGTGTTAAATGACATAAGGTTCGATCAGTGTTTCAAAAACCGGCCGTCAGCTCGCCGAAACCCCAGTTTGGTGCATCGTTAGTCACGTAAAATTATTTTTTGGGCAGTAATCGTTTTCTAGGCAGAAAATTATTCTTTAGAGAAGCTGACAATATTAGAAAATTCGCTAATAAGTGTTGAATGTGCAGAACTCTGAAAACTAGATCAAATTTGTACTTATCTGTGGTTCGAAGCTTCTTCAAGTTACTCCGAACAATTGTTTTGCAAACTTTCGGCAACTCAATTGATGGAGCACTGATTGGATCGAAAGCGATATTTATAAAAGCTGTCTCTTCGATTCTTCTCCTTGTAGGCTTCTCTCCTTCGGACATGATAGATCTATGGTTCCATTTCATCCACAGAATGTTGGACCAACTTGAATCTATCGGTGTCCAGTACTTGAGAAAGCATCTAATATTAAATTATTCACACTTTCAAGGGGCGTTGTGTTTCACCGATGTAAGATCTTTCGCATTTGCATGTATTGAACATGTGTATTGAATTCAATAAACATTTTTCGGAAATTAAAACTAATAATCATGAAAATTTCAACAGCATAACTCAGTAAGCATGTAACATATTTATTTTCAGTTCTTGAAACTTAATTTTTCGAAAAGTGCTGAGCTGTCCCATTTAGTATATTTTGTGAAATATATAGAAAACTAAATGTAATAACAAAAAGATTAACACCACAAAACAGTAGAATCTAAGCACAAAAAGTTTTACTAGTTTCTTAAACAAAAACAAGAGTGCAAATGATATCAGGGCAAGGAAATGCATCATAATTTAACAAAAATATATTGATGAGTATCGATTTGATCTTCATTTATATTTTATAGAAACATATTTTTGAATAATTGTTGCACTGTTATGATATATTAGAAAAATATTGAATTATTCAATATGAGTAGATGTTTCTTATAATTTTCAATCAAATACAAGCGAAAATGTATACAAATAGAACAATATTCAGTACAGATATTCCATATTTCAATCAGGAACCCCAAACTTCTCGATCGATTTCTTCGAATGTCTTGAAGAGAGCAAATATACCATCACTTATCTCTTCGTCCAATTCCAATAATTTGTTCCGAATTGATATCACTGCGTCCAGAAACTAAAATAAGAAAGCACTAGAAAAACACATATAAAATTATAGATAAAATATAGAAGGTTGCTAACTGACCTCCTATTCCAACAAAGTTTACTGAACTAGAACTAGGGCGCAAAAATAATCTCCTATGCCTTCTCGTAGATTAACTAGACGAAGATGAAATTTCCGACTATGCAATATATCAATAACCTCCACAAATGCAATATTTTCATAAAATGTTGCTGACACTTCCTTCAAAGTTATTCCAACGCTTTTTAGATTCAAAATCGATAGGATGGAGATTTGGACAGAAAACCTCTTCTGCTTCATTTCCCTCCCTATTCATTTACAATTTCTTTATACATTCCACGAAATAGAATTGCCAGATTAGGGTCACGTAAGCCCTATGGGAGAATTCGTTCAACATGAATATAAGCGAAAAAGAATTATGACATATTGAATCAAACTCTCATAAAATATTCAATGAAGATATCATTTCTTATCATTCAAAAACCCTGGTTTCGATGTTCCTAAAAAAAATTTGACAGTGTTGAATAGTTTAAGAACGTAATGGACGTAGCAATAGCATGTATTCAAAATGGAACTCGTTTCAAGTACAAGTTGTGAATGAGGAGAAGCAGAGGAAAGAATAACTGACGTCATGAAATGGGTAGTAAATTTCTAACGATTCGAAACGTGATATTTTTACTGATCCTTTTTTTATGTTTTTTTTTTCTTTTTATTTTCAGATTCGATACGAGCAACTTACATTTAGAGCAATTGGACGACGTTGTCCAGAAACTGGGAATGTGAGGCCTGAAAAAATAAATTCTGGTAGGCCAAGAACAACAAGAAGCATTAATAAAGAAAATATTATTTTAAATTTAGTTGATCAAAATCCAACAGTTAGCGTAAGGGATGTTGCAAGACAAAAAAATGCGTCGTCATCAAGTACTTGAAGGATATTTAATGCGCAGCAGCTACATTCTTATCATTACAGACATGTCCAAGAGCTCTTTCCAGACGATCTACCGGTTAGAATGGATTACAAGGACAGCCCTCAATCCAAATTTTTCAAAATGTATTCTTTTTATGGAAGAGGCCACATTTACGCGACAAGGTATGTTTAATTCCCATAATGCACACTACTGGAGTGATGAGAATCCACATGTCAAAAGAGTAGCACATTACACACTCATTTAAGGTTGTTTGCTCAGTTCTAACCTTAAAATTGACGGAGATTATGCTGAAATTTTCGATGAATCTCGTCAATATTTTTATATTTTTAACAGTATGATATCAAGAGACCTCATAGACCTGTTCACTGCTCTCTGTGAAGGAGAAGAAACTTCAGAAATATCAGTGGTTCAAATGACATTCAATATAAGAGGTTGTTATAGAAGTTATTTCATGCATTGGGACGACTGAATAATGCGGATCCTGAAATGATGAGCAGAGTAAAATCAAATCTTCACTATTAGTGGGGTTTTTAACGTTAAAATCAGATATCCATATTGAACTTAAAAATTTTATAATGCAGAATTCTACTCCTTCAACTTTTGATCAACAAGGTACAAGCTCTATTTCGCCCACTGACGATGAAGACATGGCAATTTTTTCTAACCTTAAGATAGATTAAAACAAGGATTCAGCAAAATCAAACTCCGGTCATATTTTTTCGAGCAATCCATCCGTTCCGATCCATTCATGGAATTTGAAATTTACAGGGGAGACAACGGAGATATCGGTCAATTGTATAGGCTCGGTAAATATACCCATCACTCTCGAAAATAGAGTACGTGTTTTGGAAATTTTAGTTATAGAAGATCTTGTTGAAAACTTAATTCTTGGCGTAGATTTTCGGACGTCAATGGGTGTTATACCCGATCTTATGTCTAAGAGGTGATCTTTTAAAGATGTTATGGCGGATAGAGAGAGTTGGTTAATTGTTTGAATTCCATTGATCATAGTATAACTTCACATGATAAATTGACTTGGAAACAAAAAGAAATTTTGGACAGCACACTAGAGGAAGGCTTTAGGGAACTAGGCGATGGATTGGGCTGTGTGAAAGACGTTTCACACAAAATCGTTGTTGATTCAAAACCCATCAAACAAAGATTTTATCCCGTTTCACCTTCAACGATGAAATACATTGATTCGGAATTGCAAAACATGTTAGAAAAAGACATCAGATCCAGATTGGGCATCCCCTATCGTACTAGTGAGGAAAAAAGATAATTCTTATAGATTCTGTGTAGACTACAGGAAGTTGAAGAAAGTTACTCGAAAAGATGCATATCCAATACCATATATTTCCGCAACTTTGGATAAATTAGGAAAAGCGAAATTCATTAGCACATTAGATATCAAATCAGTGTTTTGGCAAGTACAAATGGACGAACAATCAAAACATTTTACTGCGTTTACTGTACCTAACAGGCAGAGCTGTGCCAAAGCACTGTGCTTAGTGCTCGTGAAAGCACTCTAAGCACTTTAGTGCTTCCGAGCACTGTGCTCGCGAGCACTTTTCAAAGGCTAGTGCTTAGTGCTTGTTTTTCGGAGCACTCTCGCGAAAATCTTAGTGCTTAGTAATCCGCTAATCACTAAGCCTTTCCGAATTCTTGAAGTAGGGTCAATATAAGCAGGTACGGTATTTGATTTTTTTATGTGCGCAAAGATAATATGATCGTTTTGAATTAATATTCAGTATTTCTTCAGTCACCATTGATTTGACTTTATGGTTATGAAGGCCATTCTAACGTTATCCAAACATTTTAAGAGTTGAGTAAGAAATTGATCGAATGGATATTCTAGAAATTATTGCGAAAACCAAATTCCAGATGCTCATAACTGCTGAACTATCCGACGGATTTGGCCCAATTACGAACTTGATCGAGATATTTGAGATATTTTGACAATCAACATATTGTGTGAATATGAAAACTCAAGGTCATCTCCTTCGGAAGATAGAGAGTAAACGGCTGGCCGGCCGGCAGAGTACTCAAGTTTTAGCACGGCTTCTTTAACAGGAAGTCGAACCCGATCCTCAATTGAGACCATATTCAAAAATTACAAGCGTTTTGGCTAAACCATAGCATGCTGGTCCACTTGGAATAAGTGCGCAAAAAGAATCATTGTCTCAATACTAAACATGCAAATTTTAACCTGATCCCTTTTCCAAAAACGACTACCAAATAGTCCATCCCCGTGAATCGCCCTGTCTATGCTTGATGAGGAAAATATAAATATATACACCTAATTTTTTTCAGTACCTTTTGGCGCGCTTATTCCTAGTGGAACAGCGTGCTATCGTTTTGCCCAAAGGTCTGTAATTTTCGAATATCGAGCCGAAAATGGCCTCAATCGATTGGGTTTGACTTCCTGATGAAGAATTCGAGGTCAAACTTGAGTATGTCCGGCGAGCCGGCCCTCCGGCCGTATACTCTCTATCTTCCGAAGGAAGGGACCTAGAGTTTTCATTTTTTTTTAAATAGGTCGAGTGTCCAAATATCTCGGTCAAGTTCGTTATTGGGCCAAATCCATCGAATAGTTTAGCAGTTAATAACATTAATTTCTTGAATATTCATCCTATCAATTCGTAACTTAGAGAATGTCTAGATAGCGTTAAAAGGAAGGAGTGTGCCAAATTTAGAGAAAATCGTCACGAGAGAAAATTTTTTAAAGATTCCCAAAATGTTTTTTTTCAATACACGATATCTCATAAGTTATTCGTCAGATCACAACAATTTAGGGCATTTATGCAGGGTATAGGTACCTAAAATATTTTAAAATTTCATCATTATAGCGTACAATCTCCAGAAGATATAAGAGTTTTTCTGAAAATGAAGTCACAGATTATATTTCTATCTATGAATTCATATCACATCAACTATAAATCTCTATGAGGGTGGTTTTAATTTTATGACAAGTTATCATAATGAGTGAATATTGAGCCGAAAATGAAACTAATTCTGTGGGTTCATTTTTATGACAAACATGTCTAAAATACTGGTGTGTGCAGTTGTCATATTTTGAATGGAAATGTCATTATGAATTTTGAGACAAGAGGACTATTTTTTTCCCAAATGTCTGTAATTTCTGAATATCGAGCTGAAAATGATCGCCATCGGTTGGATTTGACTCCTGATGAAGAAACGGTGGTCCAATTTGAAAATGTTTGGCTGAATATTCTCTATCTTCCGAAAGAGATGAGATAGAGATTCCATATTAATAGAATTAGTTTATTATCCAAATATAAGTCAAGTTAGTTATTGGGCCAAACCTGTCCGATAGCTCAGCAATTATGAATCTGAAATTCGGTTATAATTGATGACACTCAACTTCAACAACTTATATATGGTATAGAAATGTGGAAAGAATGCCAGATCGAAGAATTTGCTGAACTGTAAGTTCACTCAACTTCCATTTAAGATATATGTATTTTGATTCTTTCACACTCATTGTGTTGGCTGATTTTGAATCGCACTCTTTTTAAGTCTGAGAAAAGACTTTAGAACAAGCGTGTAAAAGCTTCTGATCTCACGTCAGTGCTTTCCACATTTTTTCAGTAATGTGTTCTCGCTTATGAAATAATTGGTCCTCGGTTATTAATTCAACTTTATGCTTTGATTAGGAACAGCCATTCAGATTCAGATCGACGAATAAGATTAACTAGTACCAGAATGTAAATTGAATGCATGCGTTTCACAAAACAAATAAAATGGCTTTTGAGTTTTTCCCAGTCTCGAATTCATAATTTTAGATATGTCGATGAAGCTAAAGAGTTCTCATTTCAATCAAACAACATTACATAAAATAGTTCCCACTAAAGTGCTTAGTGCTCGAAATATTCAATTACTTTTGCAAAAGTGCTCGGTAATCCGGAGCCTTCTGTCGAAAGCGGTGCTTAGAACTCGAGACTCGAAGCCTTTTTTTTCGAGTGCTTAGGGCTTAGTGCTCGAAGCACTTTTTTTCGGTGCTTAGCACAGCTCTGCTAACAGGATTGTTCCACTCCAAGCGCATGCCTTTTGGTCTGTGCAATGTGACAGCTACATTTCAAAGACTCATTGATAAGATCATAAATTCATATCTGGAACCATATGCTTTTGCTTATCTTGATGACATTGTCATAGTTACCGAAGATCTTGAAACTCATATAAAAATACTGAAAGAAATATTTTCAAGATTGAAGAAAATTGGTTTAACACCTAATAGGGCAAAATGTAAATTTTGTAGATCAGAAATGAAATATTTGGTTACGTCATCAATGAACATGGTCTATCGGTAGATCCCGATAAAGTTTTCGCAGTTTTGAGATTGTCCAAACCTACTAAAATTAGAGAAGTTCGAAGAATAATTAACTTCTTGGTATAGCGATTTATACCACAGTTCGCAACGTTGATGTCACCAATAACCGATTCATTGAAGAAAGGGAGAAAATTAGTTTGGTCTGAAACGGAGGAAAATGCCCTTCAGTCAATTTAAGGAATATTAATTTCCCCTACAATCCTATCTTGTCCGGATTTTTCTAGGCCATTTACTTCTCAGTGTGATGCATCTTCAGAAGGTCTAGGAGCTGTACTGACATAGTCTTCCGATAAAATGGTTAAAAAAATAAAATATTCTGCTCATCTCGTTAGAAAGATAGAAAGTAGTCGGCCGGACGGCCGGCCGGAGAGACCCGCACTTCCCCCCAGATTCTTCATCGGGAAGTCGAATTCGTTCCGTTGAGACAATTTCTTTTTGATATTGAAAAAAAACAGACACTGAGGCTGAACGCTATTCTTGTAGAACTAGAACGATCTCGTGAAAAAATCTACATGTCGACTAAAAAATAATTCAGTAATTATCTCTGACCTGCAACCCCATGGGGGGCAAAAATAACGGCTCGATGATTATTCAAGCAGATAGGAATATCTCGAGAACTAGACATAGAATCGACACGAAATTTGGTATTTATTCTTCTCTCTGAATACACAGAATAACTTTATCACTTACTTCCACTTGCACCCCCTCCGGGGGCTAGCCGAGTTCCAGCCGAGTTTTCTGTGAGTAATTCATACCTAGGAATGTAGACATAGGATTGAGGTCAAATTACGCAATAGCATTCAGAAAAATCAACTTATAATTTTTGCATTTGTCACATTCACTTGCACCCCCAGGGGGGTCAGTAGGTACTCAGCCTGATTATTAAATATTCATAAAAAATCAATCAAACGTTAGAATGCTATTATACCCCTGCATAATTATCTATGTATCGACAAAAAAATATTTCAGTAGTTACCTTTGACTTGCGACCTCATGGAGGGCTAAAATAACGGCTCGATAATTATTCAAGCAGATCATCCAGAAGCACCAATTTATAATTTTTGCATTTGAACATTCACTTGCACCCCCTTGGGGAAGTCAGTAGGTACTCGGCTTGATTATTAAAAATTCATAAAAAATCACCCATTCATGAGAATGCCATTAAACTTCTGCAGAATTATCTACATGTGGACAAAAACATAATTCAGTAGTTATCTCTGACTTGCAACCCCATGGAGGGCTAAAATAACAGCTTAATGATTATTCAAGCAGATGCGAATATCTCGAAAACTAAGAATAGAATTGACACCAAATTCGGTATTTATTCTTCTCTCTAAATACACAGAATAACTTTATGACTCACTTCCACTTGCACCCCCTGGGGAGGGGGGCTAGCCGAGTTCCAGCCGAGTTTTGTGTGAGTAATTCATGCCTGGGAAACAAGACATAGGATTGAGGTCAAATTACACATTAACATCCAAAAGCATCAATTTATAATTTTTGCATTTGAACATTCACTTGCACCCCCCTGGGGGGTCAGTAGGTACTCGGCTTGATTATTAAAAATTCATAAAAAATCACCCATTCATGAGAATGCCATTAAACTTCTGCAGAATTATCTACATGTGGACAAAAACATAATTCAGTAGTTATCTCTGACTTGCCACCCCATGGAGGGCTAAAATAACAGCTTAATGATTATTCAAGCAGATGCGAATATCTCGAAAACTAAGAATAGAATTGACACGAAATTCGGTATTTATTCTTCTCTCTAAATACACAGAATAACTTTATGACTCACTTCCACTTGCACCCCTGGGAGGGGGCTAGCCGAGTTCCAGCCGAGTTTTGTGTGAGTAATTCATGCCTGGGAAACAAGACATAGGATTGAGGTCAAATTACACATTAACATCCAAAAGCATCAACTCATAATTTTTGCATTTGCCACATTCACTTGCATCATCCAGGGGGGTCAATAGGTACTCAGCCAGATTATTAAAAATTCATAAAAAAATCCATCAAACGTGAGAATGCTATGATACTCTCGCAGAATTATCTTATATATTGAAAAAATATAATTCAATGGCTACCTCTGACTAGCTAACCCATGGGGTATAAAATAACGGCTTAATTATTATTCAAGCAGATACGAATATCTCGAGAACTAGACATAGAATCGACACGAAATTCGGTATTTATTCTTCTCTCTATATACACAGAATAACTTTGTGACTCACTTCCACTTGCACCCCTGGGGGCTAGCCGAGTTCCAGCCGAGTTTTCTGTGAGTAATTCATACCTGGGAAACTAGACATAGGATTGAGGTCAAAATATCCAATGACAACCAGAAGCATCATCTTATAATTTTTGCATTTGCCACATTCACTTGCACCGCCCAGGGGGGTCAGTAGGTACTCGGCCTGATTATTAAAGATTCATAAAAATCAATGCTATTATACTCCTGCAGAATTATGTATGTATCGACAAAAAAATAATTCAGTAGTTGATTTTTTGTGAATTTTTAATAATCAGGCCGAGTACCTACGGACCCCCCTGGGAGGCTACTTCACCACGATAGTGTGAGCTCTCGCACATTGGCTCAAACAACTGCATTTTTGAGCATTCAAAACATCGATTTGATTAGTCATGCGCCATATAGTCCTGACTGGGCACCGAATTATTACCGAAATATTGTATTATTACTCGAAAGAGGTTGTATCAGATTTGATACACATATGATACTATGTAAGGTCAACCGATTCAAAAATATGAAAACTCCAGGGCATCTCCTCTGAAAGACAGTGAGAGTACACGGCCGTTAGTTTATTTGGTCGGAAAGAATACTCAAGTTTCACTGATTTCGGCTAGATATATATAAAATATATATAATATATATATAAAATACGACCCATTTGATCAAAGGGATAGCATGTTTGTGTATTGTATTGCATTGTATTGAGCTAGAACAGCGAAAACGCGGGAAAACGATTGTCAAAGTAACGAATGTTGGAAGTGACAAGTATAACACTATAATTGCTTTATTTCAGCCAAGTTGAATGAAATACTGTTGAATTTCAATGTGGAATTCGAATGAAACATCCTAGTATATCATGGAAGATTACTGCTGCGAGAGTTCACAGATCACATAATTCAAAATTCCAATCGAACGTTTCGTGATATATCCATAAAATAAACTTTTGTTTTTATTATTGCTCACGTAAATGTGAAATGCATGTTTGGTAGTTGCAATAAAGTTAATTAACATAGATTAGGAGTTTTCTGCTATCAACGGACACGAAGCTCTAAAAATGCTACCGACCACACTGGAGAGCGTTAGTGATTTACTGAATGAAGTTGATTTACGGAATGCAACTCAATTATATTCATTATTCCCGGTAATGATTACTTTAATATCTTTGTCGCCTTCAAGTTAGATTGAACAATTATTGGTTGCCATACTCCCTATAATTAAATAGATGGATATATAAGAATATGATTTTCATTTAGGAAGGAAGTCGATTTTTTCTCGAAATTCTGAAGGTGCACTTTGTGGAGCGTATACTGTTTAGCACTAACACTACATGATATATTGTTTGCTTCCAAATATTGTATCCCAAACGTCATAAGAATATATGATATATACTGTGGAGACGAAAAAATCTCGAAAATTAACAAAATTAATGCTAATATAATGTAGCTTGCCGGCGTAGTCATCATAAAGAGGCGAGTCAGTTAGTCAGAACGCTTCATACAAATGGGGATTTCCGTTATAATAACTAGAAATACTTTTGTCCTATACCCATAATATTATATGGACTTGGAATTGTAGATTGCTCAGTTAGCGATCGAAATGTCTTTGAACTGGTAATTTTTCTGTTCTGTAAATTTAAAAACCATTACTCGAAACCACAGTTTTTGATACTGCTCGTGTTGTACCTCAATGAACTATTGACTGATTTGACTTAAATTTGTCAAAGCCTTTTAGTTAGCTTGTTCTGGTAGAAATGCGTTTTGCCTAAATTGCACAATAACTTGGTTATGAAAAGGGACTTATCTAGGAAAAACATACAAAATTTTTTCCCAATTGTAATTCTGGTTTTTTCGGGTGCTGAATCAGAATTTCAGTTTGGCCATCTAGAAAAAGTGATGCGTTCCGAGAAAACTTCAATTGTTTTTGCCATCACTCAGAAAATATATCTTTTGGAAAAAAATAATTCTAAAAAGATATACAACACTAAATTTCGTACGAATTATGTTTTATAGGTTTTTTCGTCCATTAGTCGGTTCAGCCGCTAGAGTGCTTGGAAACTTGACCACATTTCCAGAGTTAGAATCGAAGTTGGATCAACTGTGTCGTCGAAACCGTTTCTCACTTTCCACCTCTATGTTCCAGGATTTTTTGCATGTAACGACACGATGCTACCGCTTCGGTGAGGGGAAAGACCGGTTATATTTGATGTTACTCTGCATGCTGACGCGATGTACTGTTTGTAACTTAGTTCGTGTGGAGTGGTTATTGCCAGATCCATACAGGGCACGTAAAAATAGTTCGGCTGCAGTCACAATAGCTTCTGGGTCAGCTGTATAGTTAGTGAATACCTTGATTTTGGGTAACAGGTCAGCGTTCGTGACGGATGAGTAATAATTTTGTTTTTACCCTGATTATAATGTGCTGAGGTAGAGTTACAGCCACTAATTGGGAGAAAAAGAAGTAGGGAAACAGCAGTCACCAGACTTGTTATAAACAAAGAGCCCAGAAAGGGTATCGGATATTTTTTTTCGCGCCATATTCGTAACGGGGCGTCTAAACGGAGCGGGGAGGGGTTCGTGGCGTCAGCCATTTTGTGGAGTTTTAGTCACAATGAAACAGTACTCGAGGACGCATCGCGGACGCATCACCTACTCTTCAGGGAATTCGAATGGTAGATCGAAATATAACAATCTCTTTATATCTCAAATTTGAATGGGAATCACAAAATTCACAAATTGGTTATTTTTTCAAGAACAGTTGATTTCAGGGGCGATCTAGTTCTCGAGATCTGTAGAAGACCTATTGAAAACAGTAAATGGACATACGGCATTCACCTACTCCTCTGGGTAATCGAATGGTAGATTGAAAAATTACAATTTCGATATATCTCAAAAAGAGTTGATTTCATGGGCGATATAGTTCTCGAGTTCTGTACAAGACCTATTGAAAACAGTAAATGGACATACGGCATTCACCTACTCCTCAGGGTAATCGATTGGTTGATCGAAAATTTACAATCTCGTAATATCTCAAGAACAGTTGATTTCAGGGGCGATCTAGTTCTCGAGTGGTGTGGAAGACCTATTGTAAACTCAAACTGAAGTTACTGCGTTAACCTACACCTCGGTGAATCTGAATGGAAATCACAAAAATCACAGATTCGTTATTTTTCAAGAACAGTTGATTTCAGGGGCGATCTGAATCTCGAGTTTTGTGGAAGACCTATAGAAAACAGTTAATGGACATACGGCAATCACCTTTTCTACAGGGAGATCGAAAGGTAGATCGAAATAAAGCAATACCGTTATATCTCAAGAACAGTGGTTTTCAGGGGCGATCTTGTGCTCGAGTAGTGAGTAAGACCTATTGAAAACAGTAAATGGACATACGGCAATCACCTCCACCTCAGGGAAATCGAATGGTAGGTCGAAGAATAATAATCTCTTTATATTTCAAAAACAGTGAATTTCAGGGGCAATCTAGTTCTCTAGTAATGTGGAAGACCGGAAGACCTATTGAAAACTCAAACTGAGCGTACTGCGTTAACCTACTCCTCGGTGGATTTGAATGGGAATTTTGCGTAAATTTTGCGTACGAGCCTATTATCGTAATGGTGATTCAATAGTGACTGCTCAACGTCTCTATCGTGCGGAATATCGTACACGCCACGCGCTAAGTGACGATAGCATTAGGAATGCGATCAGGCTAATCGATAATACAGGTGCGACAGTTAAAATTCAAACCTCTGGTAATCCTCGTTCAGTACGCGATGAAGAAACAATTGAAGGAGTTGTGGCGTCGGTTCGTCAAAATCCGTCTTAATTAATGACTTAATTAATTAAGTCATCAACTGATAACCTTCATCACAGAACAGAACATCCTATCACCGAACCAACATGGCTACATCATGGGGAAATTCACTCGAACTGCCATCTACGACTTCATTAAGAACATCTTAACAGCCTTAGAGAATTCTGAAATAATGATCACTCTTTTTCCAGATCTGTCAAAGGCTTTCGATAGTCTAGAACATCACTACATTCTAACAAAACTCAAGCAATACGGTATCACTGGGACAGCATTGCGGTGGTTCGAATCCTATCTACAATCTCGCTCTCAAAGGGTGCTAATTAGTAAAGAAGGAACAGAGTATAAATCCAACTTGAAAATGATAGAGGAAGGAGTTCAGCAGGTCGGCATACTTTGGCCCATCATCTCCATTATCTTCATAAATGACATCAATGAAGAAACCAGCGACACAAATTTTTCAATTTTAAATTATGCAGATGATACCAGTGTCTTCTTACAGGAAGAAACAATCCCTGAGGTAACAGCTCTTTCCAACATCACCCTTTGCAAACTGAGAGAGTGATTCCAGACTAACGGGCTACACATGAATACTATGAAAACACAGGCTATATTATTCAAAACACCAAACTCTAGACTCAATACACCACAACAGCTGAATATAGCGAATTTCAACCTGCCACTAATGAAAAAAATTTAGAAAGCACTGACGTGTGGTCAGATTGCTTTGGCGCTCTTGTTGAGCTACTTGCGAGTAAACATTCAAACCATAACAAATCTATAAGCACTCTGATCACGTGAACAAAAGTCTTTTCCCGTACTATGGGACAATGTGATGCAAATATGAACGCCTATTGAATGCACAATCCTATATCTCAAATTAAAAATAACTACTCATAATTTTCCCCAGGTTTTTTTCGGAAGCTATTATTCCCTTTTCCTAATGACTTATGTCAGTGCTTTTCTGAATTTTGACTACGTATATTATTTCTGCCACCGAGATTGAATTCTATCTCTATGATTTCCCGTTATGACACTGATTAATCAGCCCGGCATTTGTCAATCGAATATCGATCTGTGATGGCCATCGTTCGAAGAAAATCATCGGGACGTATGTCATTTCTCTTTTTTATCTTGAGTAAATTAATAAAATGATTATATCTTTAGATGGAAAAGAGCTACGACAATGAAATTTGGGGATAAGTAAAATATCGATTACCTCAATATATTCACGAATTTTTATACAAATCCGAGAAATATCTTATGAGATAGTGAGGATTAAAAATTTTTTTTTTGGGAATTTTTTAGGAATTTTCTAGCATGACGATTTCTGCGAAATTTTGCGAGCTGTTTTGTTGCAGCCTCCCTCAACAATATGTCAAGTATCAATTTGATCGGATGGATATTCTAGTAGATATTTCAGATGCTCATAACTACTGAACCATCGGACAGACTCAACTTTCGCCACGAATTCTTCATCAGGGAGTCGAACCCAATCGATTGAGACTATTTTCGGCTCGATATTCCAAAATTACAGACATTCGGGCATAATGATAGGCACTCTGTTCGGGTGAACAAGAGCGCCAAAAACAAAATTTTTAGGACTACACATAAATGAAAATCTAAACTGGAACAAACATATCACAGAACTGCAAATAAAACTAGCCACCACCTGCTACTCATTAGGAGTGCTTAAAAAATACCTAGATTGTCACTCGATGAAAGTGATATACTAGGCATTATTTGAGTCTAAACTTCGATACGGGATCATGTTTTATGGAACCTCTTCGAAAATACAGAGAATAGCTGTGTTTCATACGCAACATCTGTGGGATAAAAGCTATCGTATCAAATCTTGACCTATTAAGACTTTAGGGCGACGGTCAAAAACAAAGTTACTACAAATTTTCCATCCCCTATCACCCCTCGTTTGCATCAACCTTGTAAAGAAGGTCCCAAATTTTTCGTCTGAGAATATGAATTTTTCGTGAAATCGGAGCCAGAAATACCAAAAAATCGCTAAGAAATTTCAGTGATGCGTAGAAATTTGGTCTCATTGTGCTGCGACATCTATCGGTAAACTAAAATCTCACAATTTTGCCCTCAGGCAAAATATATGTATATATGTATGTAATTCCAATCAGTAATTTGGAAATTATTGCATTTCATACTTGGTTTCCTCCAATTTAGATGGGAATCTATTAGTTTTTATTAATTTTACCTCTCCTACTCTATGAGTTCCGTCTAAATCGCCCATTAACTGTTAGTAGAAAGTTTCTCTTCATTTTAAAATTTGGATTCAGATAAAAAATAAATACGATGACAATTTTCCATCATTTTTGGCGCTCTTGTTCACCCGAACAGAGTTCCTATAATTTTGCCCAAATGTCTGAAATTTTGGAATATCGAGCCGAAAATGGTCTCAATCGATTGAGTTCGACTCCCCGATGAAGAATCCGTGGCGAAAGTTGAATCTGTCCGGCTGGCCGGCCGGCCGTATCCTCTCTAGCATGCAAAACAGATGAGCTAGAGTTTTCATATTTTCAGAATAGGTTAATAGTCCAAATTTCTCGGTCAAGTTCGTTATTGGGCCAAATCCGTCGGATGGTTCAGTAGTTATGAGCATCTGAAATTTTGTTTCCTCAATAACTACTAGAATATCCATCCGATCAAGTTAATACTTGAAATATTGTTGAGGGAGGCTGCAACAAAATGGCTCGCAATATTTTGCAGAAGTCGTCACGCTAGAAAATATTAAAAATTCCAAAAAAAAAATCTCATAAGATATTTTTCGGATTTCAATAAATATTCATGAATATATTGAGGTGATTGTTATCTTACTTATCCTCAAATTTCGTTGTCGTAGCTCTATTCCACCTAAAGATATGATGATTTTATTCATTTACTCAAGAGAAAAGAGAAATGACATGAAGTCTCGGTGATCTTCTCTGAACGATGGCCATCACAAATCGATATTCGATTGACAAATGCCGGGCTCATTAATCAGTGTCAGTTGACGTGATAATAATCATTAAAATTTTATTTTTAATATGAGATATAGGTTTCTTCATTCATTAGGCGTTCATATTTGCATCACATTGTCTCATAGTACGAGAAAAGAGTATTGTTCACCTCATCAGAGTGATTATAGATCTTTTATGGTTTGAATATTTACTCGCAAGTAGCTCAACAAGAGCACCAAAGCAATCTGACCTCACGTCAGTGCCTTCTAAATTTTTTTCTTTCAAATCTCGTATAGCATCTTTAATATCTTCTACAGTTATTTGACTTATATGCAAAAACTCACCGCGATCAGCATTGCAAACATTATTCAGACCACTTAATTCTTTCTTGTATTGTATAAATTTAGAGAAGTGATCGGCAAACGCATTTACTATTTCTGAACCGTTTGTTAAAATTTCACCCCCATACTCCATCTCACCTGGTATCCTAGTGATATATTTTTTGTTATTGACAAAATTACAAAATTTTTCAGGGTTTTCTTGAAGTTCTACTTTCACATTCATCAAGTATTTTTTATACGTAGTTCAAATTCCTTTTTTAATTTTTGATCTTAATTCATTGAATTATTATGTTTCAATTTCAGAGCTCTGTCATTAGTACTAGCAGTGATATAAATTTTATTAGTTTCTCATTTGTAAATGTCAGTTTCCAAAAACACAATATTGTAATGAACACCTCTTTCCAACGTCCTAGTAGAAGAGCGGCTTTCCACCGACGAAGAGGTGTTCCAAAAAAATTGAAAATTTAAAAAAAATATTGTTTATTTAGAGTTTCTCCTGACGGGAGAAATCTTCAAGGTTCGGCTCGTCGCTAGAAAGGACGGGTCTTCAGTTCTTAAGATTAGGGAACTCAATAAAATTCCTGAATAACAAAAACTAATTTATTCGAAGCACACAAAAAACAAATTGTCAATTTTTGCAAGCACAAAAAATAATTAAAACAATTTCTGACAAAATATTATTGGAGGTTTCGGACTATGGACTTCTGACTGTTTATAAAGTTTATATCTGACCTTTTTCCTTGGACTTCTAACACGGAACTTCACTAGCTAAATTTTGAACTCACTCAATTTCGACGCAATTACTATTTTTCTAGAATTTAAGAGATTGATTTCTTCCAATCTTTTCTTAAGTGTTTTTCTGGTTACGGATCACGTTGAACTGACTTCCCATTCTCTAATTTTTCCTAATATCCCTTTGTCCGTGGGCGTTATCGAACATAATCCGGAATTCCCTGATTTCTCTTAATTGGTGCCCTTCTTTTCGATTGTTCGAAATTTACCCCAACTACTTCGAAATCTAAGTTTCACTGGCTTTAGTCAATTGAGTCTCTCAATACAAACCTCTGATTGGTCTACTGATTTAATTTCAATTTTTACTAAAGATCCACCTTTTTCGCCGATGACCGCTGGTCATCAGGAACATGTAAAAGAAATTGTTCAGCCTCTTTTTTACTTAATACCTTGGCCTTTTTTGGCGTATAACGCTCATTTTGTCGTTTCAGGATCACTATTACCTTTTGAAATCTGCAAATGACAACTAAACGTCATATTTTTCAATAAATTTTTTTAAGGAAAACAAACCTGCGAACAGGGGCATTTTCTTTCATTTCCAAGCAGCTTTTCAGCATAGACCATTTTGCCCATAAAGATTAGGGCTGAATCTAGTTGATAGTTGATTCAAGTAGACCAACAAAATATCTTCAGTTACCCCAATCACACCATTTTTATTTTGACACTTTTTGAAGTCGTCGTATTCTCACTCGTACCTTAAAGCTGATTTTGCAGGTAATAAACTTGAAACTACACTGCTGGCTGCCTCAATAATTTCATTTGGTACATCCATTTTCGCTTTCGCCAAAACAAATGAAAAGAAATATAAACAGACATGTTCATAGCTTACGACATTTGTGGCGAATTATTGAGATTTTTTTTGGAATTATCAAACCTTTTTACAAATGAGAAACAAATGAAATATAAAACAATACACGCAAGGTAACGGATTTTACTGGCTAAAGGAGGTAAGTGACTCCCCTCGGCTCGTCAATTATATCCTCTATTCGCCAGTAAAAACCTTCTTACCTTGTTTGTAATGTTGTATACTATTTCGATATTGCTATTTTTTATTTGACTTATAACTAGAAAACAGAGGAAGGTAGTCAAAAATGAGTACCACCTATGTTAGTTTCTCAGAAGAAGGAAAAAGATAATGGGGTATCAGATTTTGTCTAACTCCTGAGGTTTAAATGATATCCTATTATGGATGCCATTCATGTCAACAGATGTTTATCAGATAAGAGTGGATTCAATAAACCGTTGTTAAAATCCGCTTTAAAATCAATTGTATTATTTTCTTGCAAATATTTCAGTAGAACTTCCTCAAGTCTGTGCAAACCGTATCCACATAATAAATACACATAAGTTTAATTAGGTCCGCTTGGAGCAAAAAATGATTTTATGTAGCAATATATTTCCACGAAGAAAATTTGTTGGTCTAATATGAATGAAACGCTCAAAAAGCTATAATATTTTATTAGATATTTACGATAGTACCAATATTTTGATCATATTCAGAATAACTATAACAAGCAGCAAACCCAAAATTTCCCGCTCATCAAAACCCAAGTCCTCAGTGGATATGTAATAAAATTTCTGAATTCGATTTATTCAATTTTTCAGAATATCTTCGAAATGTCTTCTCTTCTTTCCTTTTATTTATATAACATACACTCATACAAAAGAGTCCTTTACGACAAAATATTTCCCTTCAATTTATAAACCTCATCAAGCTGAAAAGTAGCCGTGTTGCACCCCTCTACTGAAGAAATTTCAGATTCCTCAATTTTACCAAGGCAATTTTGTTCATCCACAATATATATAAAAATTCTACACTCATCTGTACATGCAGAAAACGAAAAGAAGAATTATCAATAAACACGAAAAAACAATCTGAATACAATTGATAATTCATAAAAATTCAATCACAAGCTATTTAAATATTCAATTGACGTCAAAAAACTCTACCATTTCATTTCCAAGTATTGGAAAACGCAATACCTATTTGAGCTTCTTCCAATATATCGATAATTATTGTATTATTTCAATCTTCGTTTTTTCATTAACTGATACATCATGCTCTTATGGCGATGAGAAGAAAATAATAATATCATGATCTTTATAAATAGAAGATCACACAAAAGTCAAGAATTTGTATTAACTACAAAACATAGAATGCAAAGGCGAGTCTAAATACAGGGTCTTTCACGAGGAACCTCACCCATATTTATACAGGAAACTACTGAACGTATTTTCATGAAATTCAGCACTTATAAGTATTTCACGATGCTGATGAAATCTGAAATATTTTCAAGGCATGAGCACCTCCGGTTTTTCCGAAAATGACGTCAACTTCCGTTTTTCAAATTAGAACACCATTTTATTTATTGCAGAAATAGATTCCTTAGAAAATTTCAAGTTATTTTGATGTAACATGTTTCAGTTTTGGTTGGAAAATTCTCTCTGAGCGGGAAAAGTCGAAAAAATAATCGAAAATAGAGCTCCGCTGAAACAAGAATAACTGCGAGGTTTTTGGATGGAAAATTTTCATTTTTGGGAATGTTCATTATGTATGATTGATGTATCCACTTCAAAAATCGAAATCGAGACTCATGATACAGGGGGTGAAAAAACCGCTTTCAAAGTTAGGGATGACAAAATTGTGAAAAATCAATTTTTTCAAATTAGAACCCCATTTTTTTATGGCAGATATAGAATCTACGTTAAAAAATAATGTGAGTGTATGCATCACATCCTTGCCCTAAAGTGGATATTTTCTGAGTTATTCACAAAAAACTGTTTTTCGTCTTGAATTTTCAGCTATTTCTTTTCCCTTCACGCCAAAAAGATGAAATTTTCAGGAACTGTTATTTGAACCAAGCTGTAGATTTTTCACCCCTTCATGAAACCGACTTCAAGTTACTATTAGGAGAACCATGGCAAACTCTCGCAGTTATAATTAGAGTAGATGCTCAAAGTTTCGACCGTTAATTTCTAGACATTTATTTATACGTCTCAGGAATGCTTCGTGCGTTGCTCTTCTTATTTCATCGGGAGGAAGAGATCTGCAAAAGTGTTTAAAAACCAAATTGAGTTTCAAAACTATGAATCTAAAAATCTAAACAAACCTGAACGCATTTCTGACTCATTCTATGCAGTCCTCTTTATCAGTCAGGGGAGTTGAGTAGACAATATTTTTTATCCTACCCCAAACATAACAGTCTAAAGGAGTTAAATCGGGAGAACGTGGTGGCCAAAGATGTGGACCATTGTTCACCAACCATCGATCTTCAAATAGCCTGTATAGGATATTTGACACATTGAGTGAATTGTGTGGATGCGCGCCATTTTGTTGATACCATAAGTCATTATGGTTCTGTACTAGCAGCTCAATTATTTGAGTCAATATGTAAGAATATCTATCTCCTAAGGAGAACATTCTTTGAATAATGCAAACACGTGTAGTGTTATATCTTACCAGTTAAAGTCCCATCATAAATGTGAACATCGAGAATTGTATTATTTTTCATGGCGCAAAAAACATTGAAACTCCAGGTCTCTTGAAAGTTCCATTGTCTGAAGTTGTGGTTGTTCTCTTCATATCAATAATGACTGTTATGCCTATTGAAAGAACCATAATTTAGATTCATCTGTCCAAATTACACAGTCCAAAAAGTTTTCATTCTCTTGAAATCGAATCATCATAGCTTCGCAAAACTCTGTTCTCCTGACGAAATCAGTTTCCTTCAAATGCTGTACCCTATCGAATTTATATGGGTGCATTTTATGTTTTTTTAACGCTCGATTGAGGTAATCCCACAGTAATCTCGGCATCTTTGAGAGAATTTTGAGGATTCACACGAAAATATACAAGAACTGTAATTTCGTTGTTCTCATCTTCTACTACACTTTTTTCTCTGTGTATAGTTTTCTTAAGGAAAGATCCAATATTTCTCAAGTTTGTCATGGTTCTGTTAATGGTATCTCTCGTTGGTCTGGGTCGGTCAGGAAACCTCTCAATGAACAGTCGAACCGTTCTATCTACAACTTTATTACATTCTCCATGAAGTAGAATGAGATTTGAATAATCTTCATTGGTAAAATTAGGCATAGTGATCGATTCTATAATTTAATACGAATTCACACCAAATTAATAGTAAACACAAAATGCTACTGAATAAAGAGGAATTTGGCAGATTTAATTAATGATATCTATCATTAAAAAAAAGAATGTAAAACATGGTAAGTTTTTGCATATGGTTCATTATTATTTATTTATCACTGGAGAGAAAACCGATGGCCGATTAGTTGAAATAAAGAGGTTTTCGATACAAATTCAAATCCAAATTCGCCATCTATTTAGGAACAACCTGTAGCTTTTTTCTCTTGCATATTAGGGTAGTAAAATCTAAAACATGGTTTAAGTAACAGTTCCTGAAAATTTCATCTTTTTGGCGTGAAGGGAAAGGAAATAGCTGAAAATTCAAGACGAAAAACAGTTTTTTGTGAATAAGTTAGAAAATATCCACTTTAGGGCAAGGGTATGATTTATTATTTTTAACGTAGTTCCTCGTGAAAGAGCCTGTATAAATACTCAAATTGACAATACACTTTCGCTAGAAGTAAGTCGATAATAATAAAAACCATCCCTACGGTCCCAAAATAGGAACTAATTGCTCAGATAGTGACAGTGAAAATGGATCCATTTATTGAAAACTATGACAATAAATTAATAGCAGGACAATTAATTGATAATTTGAGGAGATTTGATGAAGAATGTTTAAATAGTGGCGATTCTAAACTCAGGGTTCTTCATGTGAATATCCGTAGTGTAAGTAAAAATTTTGATGAATTACTGGTTTTTCTAGGTCAATTTACTCAAAAATTCGAACTTATTGTTTTGACAGAGACATTCAATGTCACTGATGATACTTTCACAATAAAAGGCTATGACAATTTTTATAGCCAAGGATCATTGAACAGAAACGACGGAGTGATGGTGTTCGGCAAATCTGATATTAAATGTGAATATAGGTGTGTTCAAATAGCTTTGAGCAGTGCTATAGAATTACATATTAGCATAAATAATGTGAAGTTACTCCTTACGGCGATTTATAGATCACCTAGTACTGATAGGAATGTTTTTAACACAGAACTCTACAACTACTTGGATTTGAAAAGAAACAATAAATTTCATATTATTATTGGAGACATAAATATGGATTTGCTAAAAAACAATGTCAGTGAAATAGAGGATTATAAAAATGTATTGAATTCATTTGGTTTCATATCGTATATAAATAGAATAACAAGACCAAGCAGTAAAACGTGCCTAGACCACATTTTTGTGAAAATCATTATAGTAAACTAGGAGAGGCTTATGCGACGAAAATAAGTAAACCCAGAGAATTTTCGGATGATGTTGATAACATCGAGAAAACTATATTCTTGGAACCAACGTGTGCGGAAGAAGTGATACACGTCATCAATGAGATAAAAACAAAAAAATCACCAGGATGGGATCTAATCAAATCTGAAACAGTTAAACAGTTGAGTGAACAAATTGCTATTCCATTAACATGTATAATAAATAGATGTTTTGAACAGGGCAGATTTCCAGATTGCCTTAAGATGGGGATCATCAAACCTGTATACAAAAACGGAAGTAGAGAAAAAATAGAGAATTATCGTCCAATCTCTCTGCTGTCGGTGTTTTCCAAGATTTTTGAGAAACTCATAAAAAAAAGACTTTGCGGGTTTTTGGAGAAATTCGGCATACTCTCTGGTCGACAATTCGGATTTAGAGAGGGACGCAGTGCGGAGGATGCCATATTGCAGTTAACATCGGACATATATAGGGCGTTAGATAAAAAAAGCCCAGTTCTGTGCGTTTTTGTAGATCTCTCGAAGGCCTTTGATACCGTTTGCCACAAACGTCTACTACAAAAAATCCATTCATATGGTATAAGAGGACCAGCTTATAATATACTGAAAGATTACTTGATAAACCGTGAGCAAAGAGTTGAAATAGAAGGAGTAAGAAGTAGGTCGGCGACCGTCGCTTACGGGGTTCCCCAGGGGTCGGTACTCGGTCCGCTTTTGTTCACGATTTATATAAACAGTCTAATGACATCTAAATCTAGGGGTAAACTTATCAGCTTCGCAGATGATGTGGCAATCTTGTATGAAGCGAAAACATGGGTGGAGTTGAAGACAATGGCGGAACAAGACTTCAAGGGAATTTGTGACTGGTTTAGTTTCAATAAGCTCACAATGAACGAGCAGAAAACGTATTACCTTTCTTTTGCCTCTTATTCTAGTCATTTGCCGGATATGGGACCACTTATTGTTGATGGAAATACGAGCATACAGGAAAAAGATCGATCAAAGTATTTGGGTATAATGATTGACAGACATTTGCGATGGGACCATCACATCGAATATGTAAAAATAAATTGAGGGGTTTACTGAGTAAGTTTAGATACCTTTCTGAATTCCTGAATACGAAGAATCTGAAAAGATTGTATTTTGCACTTGTACAGTCGCAGCTGGGTTATGGGATCTTGGGTTGGGGCGGTGTGGCTAAGTGTAATCTTCACAACTTAAATATTGTGCAGAGGTGGATTATGAGAATAATTTTCAAAAAAAATATAAGATACTCTGCTGACCTGTTACATTCTAAAAACTCAATTTTTGATGTAAGACAATTATTCTGTTACCGAATGTTGACAAATATCCATAAGGGTAAAATAAAATTGCAGCCAATTTTACATCAATACGACACTAGAGCAAACTTGCAATCCAGGAGCGTGCCAAGTCGAGGGAAAACTATCGGACAGCGGTCAGTGGAATTTCTGGCACCTAAGATATATAATTTGCTGCCGAACAATTTGAAGATCACAAAAAGATTCAAGACGTACAAATATCATGTCAAAATGTGGGTGACAACTACAGAGAGAATATTTTTTAATGAACTCATTGACTTGAGGTTTTTGTGTTGAGATTCGATCTCGTTCAGTGTTACTCAGATGTTGTGGACTGAATTGGAGAATGGATGTATCTGTCGCCATCTACGTGACAAAAAATATATGAACACTATTAGAATATATCATACTAAGCCGGATTGGACTAACTGGAGGGGATACAACTGTAAGCGTTAATATGGGTTTTATTGGTGAATGCATTTCTTTTTTGTGGAATTTTTTTATGTGTTTGATGGGATTTTATTTGATAGGATATAGTCACGCACAAGCTTCTAGCTTCAGTGATTAGTCATGTTTGTTCTTGTATTTTGATTCTGTTTGATTTATGAAATCTGTAAATTATTGAGGAATAAACATTATTATTATTATTAATTACTTTTATGAATCAGATGTTATCAATAAAAATTACCGAATTTGAGACGAGAGTATTCTCATCATTGTTAGGTATACTTACTGGAACTTTGTTCATATTATGAATGAAATTTTCTCCATATTTTCCAATATAATTATTGACTCTTATCCTTAACGGAAAGCCGTAAATAGTTCTGCTTTGTCGTCTGATTGTGAATTGAACTGAGTCTCTAAATAACACCTGAAAGAAAAATTAATGATTTGAAATAATTCCAAATGAAAACACCAGTCGATTATTGAAATAAAGAAAAAAGCATTATAGTGATATCAGGATCTCCTATCCATTCCAGTCCGAGTAAGCTCAAGTTATTCGCAGCGTTTACAATCTTAGTCTATGACACTCAGAGTCTGCTCTGTGATCGTTCATAAACCTGCTCCGAGTAAGCTCGATGTACCCTCCTTTTCTGTAGAGTAATGTCATACTCTGACTGTTCTGATTAGAATACATATTTTATCGACGTTGGGATATATGTCTAAGAGAAATAGATCTCATTTTTATTATGAACGCTTCAACATTACACGACGAGTTGTAAAAAAAAAAAGAAATATAGACTTCATACTCCGATGTTATTAAAATATCTGAAGATAATCTTGTCGAAAGTCCTAGTGACTTTTGTTCTTTTTGAAATCCAATCATAATAAAACAAGTATTCCTGGTCAAATTTATGACAACAGCGCCACAGTCTATTGATGATGCTTTTGCAAATCAATTTCAAAGTGTTCATTAAATGAAATGAATATTAAATATCAAAGGCAGCAAAGACGCTAAAAAGTGAAGCGAGCTCCGGCTCAGACAATATTACCTCTAGATTATTTGAAAATCATATAAATGCACTCCTGAACACATTGTTGCTTGTTCATAATTTGATCCGGAAAACTAATAAATTTCCTACAATTTGGAAGGTGTCACATATTGACCCAGTAATTAATTAATAATATTAATTAGAAACTACAGACCTATAGTTCTCATCTCCGCTTCCTCCAAGTTCTCTTTGACTCGATTTATTCACATATTTCCAATGAATTATTTGTGTGTCGACATGGTTTCATGTGCTCAAGGAGTACAGTAACAACTCTTTGTACCTTCACACAAAATTTAAATAATCGAAGACTGATCGATGTTACATACACTGACTTTAGTAAAGCGTTCGAATGGGTATCATATAGGTTGCTGTTGATGAAGTTAGGTCGTTTTGGAATTTTATTTATTTATTTATTTATTTATTCTGAAACACGGATGCACACGAGAAATAATTCCCACTATAGATTCACTTATAAACTAAACAACATTCGAATTAACAAGCATGGTGTTCACAAAGATCTTACAACTATCACAAATAATTCACTCTCGCAATGAAAACTAATTTGATTTAAATATATACTTTAAGTTTTTCCTAAAAATGGACAAACTAATAAGGAAAATGTCTATCCCCCCACAGTATCCGTTGAATGATGTGCACACTCGGTAAATTGGCGAATTCCTACCGAGGTTGGTGTTAAATGCACTCTCCGAGAGCAGTGCCCGGCTAAGCGTCGCTCTCGAGGGAACATGAAACGGAATCATTACAACCAAGTCTGGCGAGTCCAAGTAATCTCTCATCAACTTAAAAGCGAACACCAAATCATTTTTTAATCTCCGATGTTCAAGAAGCTCGATATGGTACCGGGAACGGATCTGATTTATACCTAGGGTTATATAAACATTTGACACTTTGTAATGAAGAAATCTCACGAATCTATTCTGAAGTCTTTCCAGTCTAACCTTGTGGACATTATACATTGGGTTCCAAACCACACTGGCAAAATTGTGTCGACTATGAAGAAGGGCGTAATATAATGACTTAATGGCCACCTCATCATTAAAAGGTTTACACATACGACACAAAAATCCCAAAGATCTACTGCATGATGATATGACATGGTCCTAATGGTAGCTGAATGAGAGCTTCGTATCAAAAATAACGCCCAAATCCCTGATCTTAGTGACCTTTCCAACCTTGATGTTATTCAAAGAATAGTGAATCTCGACGGGTGTACTTCCTCTCGTAAACGAAATAATCGCACATTTGTCAACATTCAATTCCAAATTATTTCGGCAACAATATGCACAAAATGCTTCCAAGTCAGCCTGCAACTGTACGCAATCTAAAATGCTGATAATATCCTTGAAAATCTTGAAATCGTCTGCGTACAGGAGCATGCGAGAATATCTGAAAACATCCCTCAAGTCATTCACAAAAATATGAGAAAAAGTAATGGCCCCAGATGCGATCCCTGAGGCACTCCTGATGTTACGACAAATGGGGAGGATCTGTATCCATTCACGCAAACAAGTTGAGATCTATTAAACAAATATGAAACGAACCATGTCAACAGATCACCACAGATTCCAATCGAGATAAGTTTGGCAACCAAAAGATTGTGATCCACCTTATCGAATGCTTTACTGAAATCAGTATATACTGAATACATGTGAACGATCGTCCAGTGCTTTCGTAATAAATTCCGTGTAAGTAACTAGATTCGTTTCCACCGATCTTTTGGGAAAAAAACCATGCTATTCTTGTATTATTGTAGATTTCAGGTGGGACATCACTACATCAAGGATGATCATTTCGAACAACTTAGCAAAAATTGACATTTTGCACACTCAACGGTAATTTTCAACAGAGTTTCTAAGTCCAGAATTTTTGTAAATTGGAATATGAGTGATACCTTCCATGAGTCCGGAAAAATACCAGATTGAATAGATTTAGAATACAAAATAGAAAGAGGATAATTCAAACTAGAGCATTTCCCAATAAAGTATGAAGGATATCCGTCAGGTCCGGCATCCCCATTGGCATCGAGAGATCTTAGCTTCTGCAGAGCAATCTCAGGAGAAATAACAACCGAATTCAGAACACTAGCATTGCCATTACACACAGTGCTGACATGATGAAGCTGATGGTACGGTCGAAAAACGCCCCGAAAATACCTAGCAAATAAATAAAGTACTTATATTTTCACCGTCTTCAGCGCACTCATGAGCATAATACATTTTATCTGGAATTTTAGTTCTATCTTTGCTATTTCTCACATATTTCCAGAAATGTTTTGGTCTTGACTTTACCTCACCCTGAACTAATCTAAAATAACTATTATAGTCTGTTGAAATCAATATTTTACATTGTCTTCTCAAAATTCTAAATTTTTCATAATAACATGTGTCCAAATATTTTGAATTTCTTATGTATTTTATTTTTTTCCTTAACTGCAATTATTGTTTCCTTCGGAAAATAAGAAGGAAAACTTTTGTTTCTTATTTTAACTTTGGGAATGAACAAATCTCTCCCCTCCCCTATAATGCCATAAAATGTTTCCAAACTCTGATTCACACATCTACCATCGAGAACCTTACACCAACCAATATTCAGAAAATATTCAATCAATCCACTGTAATCTCCTTTTTTGAAATTGTAGAAACTTGAGTCATAGTCACGTAGTGCACTGGCCCGTGAGAATTCAACAAAGAACTCGATAGGAGGATGATATGAATCAGGCTTAACTAAATAAAGATCACACACATGCAACCCAACAGGTTGAACCCCTCTACTGAACAACAAATCAAGACATCTCCCATCACAATTTTTAACATTATTATACTGAGAAAACTCAGTGAAAAGAAGCTGATCAATAAGAGAAGAGTTGAAATTGTCAAGTTCAGAGGGTACATAAAAGTTACCACACTCACTGGTCGACCACTCGACATTAGGAAAATTGAAATCACCATAAATTAGGACGCGATCACCCGATAAAATATCCATGTTTTCTTGAAGTTTCCTGGTGAAACATTCAACCGCAGAACTGTTGCGCGGAGGTAAGTAAACACAACATACGTGAATTCTATGATTGCAGTCTTCATTATTGAGAGTAACCCAAACATCCTCGGCATCACTCTGTAACCGATCCCGAAGTCTGACATTGATGCCGCTTCTTACCGCGATCAAAACGCCACCACCGGATTTTTTGTCTCCCGAGCAGTTTGTGCTCTCTCTGTCTCGACGAAACACATTATACCTACTGATATCGAAGATTTCCGAACTCCCTATACCATCCAAAAGATTGGTTTCCGTTATCAAATACAAATCAGCATCAATATTTAAACTATTGAGCTTACATTCTACAGTCTTGGTACGCAAGCCGTTAACATTCTGTCCAACAATGAGCAACCTGTCCATGTGAAACATTACGCAAACAATAACTAAAGTTTATCACACAGAACACGAAAATCACATCCCCCGGACGGAATCCAAGTTCTTCACGACGAATATCCCAGATGAGTCTGTTTTTCTGCAGAAAATAATTCCATTTCTTATCCACACATATTTATACCCTTTGTTTTTTGCGGCAAGTCTGGCCTCCTTATAAAAAATTTTATTATCCAAGGTTAAATGTTCATTAATAAAGAATTCATTTGACACACCATCCAAGGAAAATTTGGGAGTTTTAATGGTTTTACGTTTATTTCTAACTGCCATAAGAAATCTATCTCTTTCGCCCCGGGATGTGAACCGAACTACAATATTTTTTATTATGTTTTTGCCAGAATTTTTATTAATCTGCACTCTGTGTGTATAGTCAATGGTTGATTGATCAATGACGTGCCCAATAAATTTACCAATTTTCTCCACAATATTGAAAGGATTTTCATCATTTTTTTCAGGGACTCCCTGTATTTCGACGTTATTCAGACGTGCTGTCTGCTCCAACTCCCCCAATCTACTGCGTACAGAACCCAACTCCGCCTTCAACATATCATTTTCAGAAATTAAATGATCGGTTTTTTTCACATAATCATTTAGTTTGTTAATTTCACTCTCGAAATCTGAAATTTTATCGCAGCAAAATTGTACTGATTTAAGAAGCATCGCCTGTTGTTCCCGAATCTGCTTTAATTCAGCGTGAATATCCTCAAGAGTACCCGACATCGTTCCGAACACGATGGATCGTGTCAATATCAATCGACGAAAGTGACCGATCACGACAATCTTTACATGTCCACGAAATTCCGTCGACACTGAGGGATTCCAACCTTGAACCCACAATATCAACACATTGACCGTGATAGTATCGGCCACAAAAACCACTGCATCGTAATCCGGGCTTCCTGCGACTCACTGACCTAGTACAAATTTTAAAATTTTTGTCGGACATTGTACCTAAAAACGATATCAACGAATAACCGGAAAACTCAGCAGCCTCACACATAGAAATTCAAATTCAAAACACCGCTGATCCACAGAAAAACTCGAAAAATTCAGGCGATACTACGAAACGCATTCACTCAACGAACACCATGCGTGATGATGTTGAAATGTTATTGGAAACTGTTCTCAATAATGGACATTTATGTGTGGAATTAAAAGGTGTTAATTCATTTTATTTCATTCTCTCCCGTTATAAGGTCGCTTCTCCGACTCTAAATATGAAAGATCTAGCTCATCTCTTTTGGATGCTAGAGGGGATACAGCCGGACAGACTCAACTTTCGCCACGGATTCTACATCAGGGAGTCGAACCCAATCGATTGAGACCATTTTCGGCTCGACATTCCAAAATTACAGACATTTGGACACAATGATAGGCACTTTGTTTGGGTGAACAAGAGCGCCAAAAATCAATTTGACAGCAAAATGCCCTTTCATGCTATAATCTATCATTTATCGAAATCATTTGTTAGGACCAGTCTGATAAATGAAGAACCGCTCGACCAATTCTGTGCAAATTGCACATTAGCCATCTGCTAAATCGTTCAAACAATGCATAAAAGGTCTGTTAATTAAGCCTGAGAAACGAAACAATTATCCGCAATCGAAATTTTTGATTTTGTTCTTCAGGACAATGAATAGTAAACCCACCCACAAAACTTTTCAACCCTCAGTAGTGAATGCTAATATCTGTAACCATTATTGATCTTCAGTTATAATTTTCCTCAGAATAACTAGAGTGAATTATTATCACATCAAAATATTATAACTCTCTGTGCTGGGTAGTTCCCAATAAAATAGTGTTCTGTTGTTCTCTGTTGTTTTGATTCTGTTTGAAACTGTCAACAGTTATTTGTAGCTTTCTTTAAAAAAATGTGGAAAATATTTTAAGGATAATTTCGATAGTTTGAAGTTATTCAATTCAGTATGAAATGATTATGGTCAGAAAATGCATTCTATTCTAATCATTCTTGTTTATGAGCTTATAGCTTCCAGTTCCAATATTGATTTAATTTTAACTAACCATGCATCATAACGAACATTCATAAATATTAAAACTAAGTCAAATTCTATTATCTCCTAAGTTTGTGAACCAGGTTGAATCGGTGTATGAAATAAAGATGTGAAAATACTTCTATAAAGGTACAAAACTAATCTAGGAGACTGAGTTCGAAGTTTTTAAAACACATATGAGCTTAATTTTAAGCATTCCTTTGTTGGAATAGATATAATTTGATGAAACCTGAAAGTCTGAAGCTACAAAGAACCAGCTCTTCATAAAGACAAGTCTTCAATTCAACAGGTCCTGATGATAGACATCATTAATAATGAATGCAGCAAATGGCAATTTAGATTTTGTGGTGAATGTAAGACAAGTTAGTGTTGGAAACATAGACTGGAGAGATTTCCCCAACCTTTTGTAGAAATATTTAATAAAGACATAAAATATGTCAGCATTGAACAAATTTGATTATTGAATCATTTCAGCACAGAGTTGGATTTGGGAAAATCTGAAAATTTGGACAAAATTAAATCGATTCAATTCCTTTCAACTTCAAATATCCCAAGAATGGTGCAATTTAGGAGAAAAGATGAAGAATTATTTTATCTGCAAAAAAGACTAATGATTCCAGGAAGTACAAGATACGGACCTTTAGTTCAAGCGATATTTGTTTTTCATGCATTTTAACCAATCTGTATAGTTGTAGTGAAAAACCCAGAAGAAATGGAATAAATCTATTGATGCCAAAACATGCATGACTTGTATGAAAAACCTACTACAAGAGATCATTTCCATTGATATTGTCGTTTGAATAATACAGGTGAAAATTTTTTTATGAAATTTCAACACGCTATAACTTTTGAACGGGGACAAATTTGGAAAAATGTTATAGGAAGAAAATGTTTCTTTTGACGTCAAGAATCTATGGTTAAAATTTACGCAGTGGTCAAAGGCTCACCCTGTATACCACTATTCAAGTTTCTGAATTTAAGGTTCAAACAAAGCTGATCTAAATCTGTGAGTGATTATTTTTAATAAGATTTATGTTTGTTCTTTCGTTGAGGCGTACGTACTAGTATCATACTGTACCAGAGTACGAAGAAAGATTTTAGAAACGAGTGCACAAAAGCTGACCTCACTGCAGTGCTTTCCCAATTTTTTTATATAAAGATTCGGAGCCAGATTGATGATTTCCGGGTCCCTATGTTAGAAAAGATATTACAGCACAAGAAACATCAATTATACAGGGTGTTCTGAATTGTTTCCGACAAACTGAAATTGGTGATAGATCACATCATTTTAAGCAGAAAAGTTTCTATGAACATGAGACCGGAAATTCTTCGTTTCCGAGATAGAGTGTTAAAGTTGAAAAAATAATTGGCGTTATCTTTAATATCTTTCGATTGATTCCAAATAATTGCTTGAAAGTTGGTACATAGGGGTTTTTTGACGTAAGAAATGCCAATTTGTAGTCGATTTGGTTGTATTTCCTAGAGGGTGCCACTAGCAATCATGTCGCCCCCTCTAGACTATTGCAACTTTTTTGTGCTACCCTGTACGTCATTTTGAACTAGAAAAATGGATTCCCCTGGCTTTTTTAGTTAAAAAGGTATACCGTATTCAAGCCACTTGGACCAATAGTTTCCGAGAAAAACGCATTTAAAGCTTATGATTCATACCAATTGTCAGAGAATTTTCAAATTTTTCAAAAATTTCTTTTGATGATTTTATATTTCATTTTTTCGTACATCACACATTGTTTTGAATAATATATTAATAGTTTTTACTTGGAAGTGTTATTTAAAAAATCTATCTTGCAAGCGCTAAAATAGCTTACAAAAATCGATTTCCCAAGCTTTTCTAGTTAAAAAAGGTATACCTCATCAAAGTCACTAGGAGCAACTTCTACTTATTAGTGAGCAATAGAAAATCCGCATGCATTTCACCTTAGAAGTTTTCTAAATGAATTTAAAATAAATTTTCGAATGGGAATAATTTTCGGAGAAGTTTTAGGACCCTTTGGTTTTAAATACATTTTTCTCCGAAACGGTTGCTCCCAGCGACTTCTATGAGGTTACCTTTTTTGAATAAAAAGGATGAGAGAATCGTTTTTCACGCCAAAGCGATGTACCGGGAATCACAAAGAAGTTGCAACGACTTACATGGGTTGTTTGCTAGTGACGCCCTCTAGAAAATATAACTAAATCGACCGCAAATTTGAATATATCGTTCCAAAAAACCCCTGTATACGAAATTTTATGAAAGATTTTCGAGGCAGTCAAAAGATATTAAAGAAAACGCGAATTATTTTTTCAACTTCAACACCCTGTATCTCGGAAACGAAGCATTTCCGAACCCATGTTCACAGGAATATTTTTGTTTGAAATGATGTGATCTATCACTCTCTTCAGTTTTTCGGAAACAAATCAGAACACTCTGTATATACCCTAAGCATAATTTTACAAGGTACAGTAGGGGATTTTTACATAAACCAGGTCAAATCGTTCAATGCCTGCAGAGATGTTACTGACCACTTTAACAAACTTCTAAGTCTGATGAAGTAGACGCACCTCTAGAAAAATGTATTCAACATTACAAATACTATATAGGTAACGAGAAATTTAAGGATGACTGGGGAATTATTGGTTGACAGGAATTGATGGAACGAAAAGAAGTAGATTCCATTGCGGAGCTCTTCATTGATCTATTGAACCAGTGCACACAGAGAAATACAACAAGAATCAAAGTCAGCTCTAGGAAATCAGAAGGAAGTGAGTGGGTTACCTCTAGATTGTCCAAAAGGGTTCAATAGAAAGAAGAATTAATACAAGTCTGTGATGAGAAATCAATGTAACGTTGAATTAAGATAGCAGTACACAAAATAGCCGAATACTTTACAGAGGCTTATTAGAAACGCTAAGAGAGAATATATGAATAAATACATCAGAAGAAATACCTCAAACACTGAGACCCTTTGGTCGTTCGTGGATTACATCTGTGGTAAATAAAAGCCTGAGACAGAGATAAATTCTATTATCAATAGGGAAGGACAGGAAAAAGTAGAGAAAAAGAGGTTATGGAAGAATTTGGATAATATTTCGATCAAATTGGGAAAAATCTAGCAGAGACCATACCCCATATACTGGAGATAAATTAAGGTGATATTCTGTGATAAGACATGTTTTCTCTTTCCAACATGTTCAACCGTAGTGAAAGGAATGATCCAGAAATTAAAGAACGGTGGTACGCCAGGTGACGATGGCATTGAGTAGAACTCCTTTGATTCTGGAATATTTCGCAGAAAAAGAAAGAAGAAGGCCTTATGATGAAATGTAGGCCTAATGTATGAATTTCCACTAAGTATGGTTTCGATCCGACAGAATGTCGATAAAATTACAGGCAGGTACGGTAATAAAACACTGTAATTTCCTTTTTCCAAAACTTAGATGATATCAACTTTGAAAACTTGATCCGTTAAAACGAAGATTCAAAAGGTAAGGTACATAGGGTGAGTCTTGGACCACTGCGTTAATTTTAACCATAGATTCTTGACGTCAAAAGAAACATTTTCTTCCTATAACATTTTTCCAAATTTGGCACCGTTCAAAAGATATAGGGGGTTGAAATTTCATAAAAAAATTGCATTTTCACCTGTAATATTCAAACGACAATATCAATTGAAATAATCTCTTGTAGAAGGTTTTTGATAACACTTATGCATATTTTTGCATCAATAGATTTATTCCACTTCTTGTGGGTTTCTCACTACTACTCTACAGATTGGTTAAATTGCATGAAAAACAAATATCGCTTGAACTAAAGTTCCGTATCTCGTACTTACTGGAATCATTAGTCTTTTTTCATATAAAATCATTCCTCATCTTTTCTCCTAACTTGCACCATTCTTGAGATATTTGAAGTTGAAAGGAATTGAATCGATATAATTTTGTCCAAATTTTCTGATTTTCCCAAATCCAACTCTGTGCTGAAATGATTCAATAATCAGATTTGTTCAATGTTGCCATATTTTATGTCTTTATTAAATATTACTACAAAAGGATGGGGAAATCTCTCCTGTCTATGGTTCCACCACTAAACACTATAGATGAAATTAATCACTGAACAATTTTTGTCTTACATTCACCACAAAATCTAAATTGCCATTTGCTGTCTTCATTGTCAATGATGTCTAGCACCTTGTTTAATATTTAATCCAGAATAATATTCCATAATAAATAGAGAAAAAGGTTTGCATCACTCTTCGGTATATTTTGACCGTTGAAATAAGTAAAGTATTTTCTGTCAGGACCTATTAAATTGACTTGTCCTTATGAAGAGCTGGTTTTTTATAGCTTCATACTTTCAGGGTTCATCAAATTATATCTATTCTAACATAGGAATGCTGCAAATTGAACTCATATGAGTTTTAAGAACTTCGAACCAAGTCTCCTGGATTTGTTTTATACCTTTATTATCTTTATTTCATACACCGATTCAACCTTGTTCACAAACTTAGGAGATAATAGAATTTGACTTAGGTTTGATATTTCTGAATGTTTGTTATGATGCATAGTTAATTAAAATTCAATCAATATTGAAACTGGAAGCTATCAGCTCATAAACAAGAAAGATTATAAAAGAATGCATTTTCTGACCATAATCATTCCATACTGAATTGAATAATTTCAAACTATCGAAATTATCCTAACAATATTTTCCACATTTATTTTAAAGAAAGCTACAAATAACTGTTGACAGTTTCAAACAGAATCAAAACAACAAGGAACCACAGAACACTTTTTTATTTGGAACTACCCACCACAGAGACGTTATAATATTTTAATGTGGTAATAATTCACTCTAATTATTCTGAGGAAAATTATAACTAAAGATCAATAATAGTTACAGATGTTATCTTTCATTCACAAAAACATTGCAAATAATAATTTTTTCTCTCCTGGGGTTTGGTAATAAATTAATATTCTATGGTAAGGTTTTAAAATTTGACATAATCTATGAATAACTATTATTCAATATTCATGTTCTTGTAATTAAAATAGATAATCAGAGTGATTATAAAAATCTGTAATCTGTAATTATAGTCTAAACAGAATAGATTCATATTAATGATTTAACAAAAAATTTTTTATTAAAGAACACCTAGTTGATTTTTCAAAATCAAATTTAGGTATTTCTTCAAGAAAGTATAATTGTACACCTAAATCTGGAAATACATACTTGTAATCTGTCCAGGTAAATTGTTATTGGGATTCAGTACAGAAAATAATCATCAAGCAAAGTGACATCACTTGAAAATGATTATTCGTAGTGACATCATTCATTGTTGTTGAAGATTTCGAAAAAGTTTTTCATATTTGAACCGTATCAAGAGATCTCATAGACCTGTTCACTGGTCTCTGTCAAAGAAAAGAAACTTCAGAAATATCAGTGTTTGGAAAATCATAGATGATTTTTTCTGGCTTTGAGTGAAAAAAAAGCACAGTGATAACCTCTTGCCTTGGAAGTTTTCATAGAAATGATGGTTTTCATGATTCGGAAATTTTAAGAAGAAAATTACAAATGTATGATGATAACACCCAATAATTCTGAGGTTTTTTTGGAACTTCTCACTAGAAAGTTTATAACCTTGAAGTAGAAAGAAAATATAGTAGAACAACAAAAATCTATGTTTATGGTGTTGAATTTTTTTACCAGAAAATTAGTATTATGTATCTTCCTTCTGGATATGGACCTCATGAAACATGAGTGAGTGAATCATTTCTTAGAGGGAAAATAATGTTTTTAAACAATTCAGATTCAATAGTGGATGCTGTGGAAAGTATTTTTCATTCAAACTATACTGGACTACAGAGGGGTATTTGCCCAATGTGAAAATTTAAAATGCTTATAACTTTTCAACGCAGCTGAATATAGAAAAACCGTAATGGAAAAAGTGTTTCTTTTGATCTCAAGAACCTATGGTTAAAATTAACGCAGTGGTCAAAGACTCACCCTGTATATCTCTTTCAAAGTTGAAAAACAATTTCTAAATGACACACGGAAGAATAACATTCCGATGTCCCACACTTATGTCAGCGTATCGCAGGCGCGAAAGAAAAAAATTAAATGATCGACCTAATGCCACTACAATATTTCGCTTCCCGAGTCAAATAAAAAATATCCAGTGGCGTCGCATTGAAACTGAACCGGTCCTCTTATTCACGCGTCAGAACCGTGACAAGGTGCCAGAAATTTTGGGCATTTTTTCGAATTATCTGAAGAGAATTTCCTTGAAATAATGCAAACCAATTAATTTCAATATCAATTGAACATCTTCCAAGTCACAATCAGATCGGATGGATATTTGGGGAGTTATTGAGGAAACCAAATACCAGATGCTCACAATTGTCGAACTATTCTATGGATTTAGCCCAATAACATACTCAACCGATATATCTGGTCAATTAACCTGAAAATATAAAATATCTAGCTCATCAACCTCGAATAGATAGTGTACAGCCAGCATGCCGGACGGACCCATTCAATTTTTACCGAGGAATCTTCATCGGGAAGTCGAATCCAATCGATTGAGATTATTTCGGCTCTATATTGGAAAATTACAAACATTTGATTCAACTAATCGGCCATCGGTTTTCTCTCCAGTGATAAATGAATAATTCCTTATGAACCATATGCAGAAACTTACCATGTTTTACATCCTTTTTTTTTAATGATAGATATCATTAATTACATCTGCCAATTTCCTCTTTATTCAGTAGCATTTTGTGTTTACTATTAGTTTGGTGATAATTCGTATTGAGTTATAAAATCGATCACTATGCCTAATTTTACCAATGAAGATTATTTAAATCTCATTCTACTTCATGGAGAATGTAATAAAGTTGTAGATAGAACGATTCGACTGTTCATTGAGAGGTTTCCTGACCCACCCAGACCAACGAGAGATACCATTAACAGAACCATGACAAACTTGAGAAATGTCGGATCTTTCGATAAGAAAACTACATACGCAGAGAAAAAAGTGTAGTAGAAGATGAGAACAACGTAATTACAGTTCTTGCATATTTTCGTGTGAATCCTCAAAATTCTCTCAAAGATGCCGAGATTGCTCTGGGATTATCTCAATCAAGTATTTGGGGAATATTAAAAAAACATAAAATGCACCCATATGAATTCAATAGGGTACAGCATTTGAAGGAAACTGATTTCGTCAGGAGAACAGAGTTTTGCGAAGCTATGATGATTCGATTTCAAGCGAATGAAAACTTTTTGGACTGTATAATTTGGACAGATGAATCTAAATTCACAAAGAATGGTTCATTCACTAGGCATAACAGTCATTATTGGGGTGAAGAGAACAACCACCACTTCAGACAATGGAATTTTCAAGAGACCTGGCGTTTCAATGTTTTTTGCGCCATCAAAAATAATGCAATTCTCGATCTTCACATTTATGATGGGACCTTAACTGGTTTAAAGAATGTTCTCCCTTAGGAGATAGATATTCTGACATATTGACTCAAATAATTGAGCCGCTAGTACAGAACCATAATGACTTATGGTATCAACAAGATGGCGCGCCTCCACACAATTCACTCAATGTGTCAAATATCCTATACAAGCTATTTGAAAATCGATGGTTGGCGAACAATGGTCCACATCTTTGGCCACCACGTTCTCCCGATTTAACTCCTTTAGACTATTATGTTTGGGGTAGGATAAAAAATATTGTCTACTCAACTCCCCTGAATGATAAAGAGGACTGCATAGAACGAGTCAGAAATGCGTTCAGGTTTGTTTAGATTTTTAGATTCATAGCTTTGAAACTCAATTTGGATTTTAAACACTTTTGCAAATCTCTTCCGCCCGATGAAATAAGAAGAGCAACGCACGAAGCATTCCTGAGACGTATAAATAAATGTCTAGAAATTAACGGTCAAAATTTTGAGCATCTACTCTAGTTATAACTGTGAGAGTTTGCCATGGTTCTCCTAATAGTAACTTGAAGTCGGTTTCTAGAAGGGGTGAAAAATCTACAGCATGGTTCAAATAACAGTTCCTGAAAATTTCATCTTCTTGGCGTGAAGGGAAAAGAAATAGCTGAAAATTCAGGACGAAAAACAGTTTTTTGCGAATAACTCAGAAAATATCCACTTAAGGGCAAGGGTGTGATGCATACACTCACATTATTTTTTAACGTAGATTCAATATCTGCCATAAAAAAATGGGGTTCTAATTTGAAAAAATTGATTTTTCACGATTTTGTCATCCCTAACTTTGAAAGCGATTTTTCACCCCCTGTATCATGAATCGCGATTTTGATTTTCAAAGTGGATACATCAATCTTACATCTTGAAAAATCCCAAAAATGGAAATTTTCCATCCATAAACCTTGAAGTTATTCTTGTTTCAGCCGAGCTCTATTTTCGATTTTTTTTTCGAATTTTCCCGCTCAGAGAGAATTTTCCAACCAAAACTGAAAAATGTTACATCAAAATAAGTTGAAATTTTCTAAGGAATCTATTGCTGCAATAAAAAAAATGGTGTTTTAATCTGAAAAACGGAATTTGACGTCATTTCCGGAAAAACCGGAGGTGCACACGCCTTGAAAATATTTTAGATTTCATCAGCATCGTGAAATACTTATAATCGCCGAATTTCATGAAAATACGTTCAGTAGTTTCCCGTATAAATATGGGTGAGTTTCCTCGTGAAAGACCCTGTATAAGGAGATGATTCTTTGAAAGTTCGTTATGGAAATTTACTCACTGAGAATATAATCCCCAAACAAATGATTTGTAGGGAACTAGCACAAATAAACACTTTCATATTCTGTGGGTGTACGTGGTTTCTTTACTAGCAGTACAATACTTCGACTGGTTCTATCACTGCAGGATTGGTTCATTCGATAGATAACTATGATATTGTGAATGAACGGGGAATAATATCAAACCCACGATTAGTTTTCAAGAACCATGCATGGTTTTTGGAAACAATGATTATTTTAATCGAAATAGATTTCAAGTAAATCTCTCAACAGCACAGGAATAAGAGATCAATATTTGAAATTATATACGGGGTATGCTAGGTTAGAGTATCTATAAAACCTTTCTGGAGAACTCAACAATTTGAAATCTATTGACGTTATAGACTTGCTCGTTAAATTGAATTACCCTACACGAGTTCGTTAAATTTAGAAAAGCCGAATGCAAGAATGCCTTTCCCTTCATTTATGGACTGACATCAATAAAATCATAACTCAACAAATTTTGGCTCATACTAGTGTATTAACTTGTAAACGGCCTGTCTCCTTTTATTCCCAGATGGCTTCCATTCCAATATTTTCAAATATTTACTGTATTTCGCTTTCTTGATAGTTTCTATGAAATATTTTATTACTTATAAGCAAATATCTGGGATCTCATGTTTCTGAAATGTACTGACGTGAGGTCAGATTGCTTTGGCGCTCTTGTTGAGCTACTTGCGAGTAAATACCCAAACCATAACACATCTATAAGCACTCTGATCACGTGAACAATAGTCTTTTCCTCCTAATGAATGAATAAACCTATATCTCAAATTAAAAATAACTACTCTTAATTTTCCCCAAGTTTTGTTCGATGCTATAATTCCCTTTTCCTAAAAACTGACGTCACTGCTTTTCTGAATTTTGACAACGTATATTATGTCAGCCACCGAGATCTATCTCTATGATTTCCTGTTATGAAAAATTTTGATTAATAAGTATTGCGCCAACTGACACTGATTAATGAGCTTGGCATTTGTCAATCGAATATCGATCTGTGATGACCATCGTTCAAAGAAAATCATCGGAACGTATGTCATTTTTCTTTTCTCTTGAGTAAATGAAAAAAATGATCATATCTTTAGATGGAAAAGAGCCACGGCAATGAAATTTGAGGATAAGTAAGATATCGATCACCTCAATATATTCACGGATTTTTATTGAAATCCGAAAAATATCTTATGAGATAGTGCGGATTAAAAATTTTTTTTTGAGAATTTTTTGAAAATTTTCTAGCGTGACGATTTCTGCGAAAATTTGCGAGCCGTTTTGTTGCAGCCTCCCTCAACATTATTTTTAGTATCAATGCGATCGTATGGATATTCATGTAGTTATTGAGGAAACAAAATTTCAGATGCTCATAACTACTGAACCATCCGACGGATTTGGCCAATAACAAACTTGACCGAGATATTTGGACAATTAACCTATTCTGAAAATATGAAAACTCTAGCTCAGCTCTTTTGGATGCTAAAGAGGATACGGCCAGCCGGCCGGACAGACTCATTTTTTGCCACGGATTCTTCATCGGGGAGTCGAACCCAATCGATTGAGACCATTTTTGGCTCGATATGCCAAAATTACAGACATTCAGGCAAAATAATAGGCACTCTGTTCGGGTGAACAAGAGCGCCAAAAAATGTTCATATCTTTAGATGCAAAAGAGCTACGAGAATGAAATTTGAGGATAAGTAAGATATCGATCACCTCAATATATTCACGACTTTTTATTGAAACCCGAAAAATATCTTATGAGATAGTGGGGGTTGAAAAATTTTTATTAGGGAATTTTTTAAAAATTTTCTAGCGCCACGATTTCTGCGAATTTTTGCGATCTGTTTTGTTGCGACCTCCCTCAACAATATTTCAAGTATCAATTTGATCAGACGGATATTCTTGTAGTTATTGAGGAAACAAAATTTTAGATGCTCATAACTACTGAACCATCAGACGGATTTGGCCCAATAACGAACTTGGACAATTAACCTATTCTGAAAATATGAAAACTCTAGCTGATTCCTTTTGGACGCTAGAGAGGATACGGCCGGCCGGACAGACTCAACTTTCGCCACGAATTATTGATCAGGGAGTCGAACCCAATCGATTGAGACCATTTTCGGCTCGATATTCCAAAATTACAGACATTCGGGCAAAATGATAGGCACTCTGTTCGGGTGAACAAGAGCGCCAAAAATATGGAAGAAGCGATGATTGATATTCGGAGGGTCAGAGAAAGCAGGGAAAATTTGTGCCATTCGGGATGACAGTTGAGTTCGGAAGTTTTTATCCTGCTCTCTCTCTCAATCTGAAGTGAAAAATATTGAAAATGACATACAAGGTGTTGTTTTTCCTAATTTCAAAAAACTAAAATTTCTGAGTCCGGATCAGATTTTATTTCAAATATTTTATTGAAACAGATTCATACTCATTCTATCATTGTTCATACGAAAACTCACTGGATGAGATCTAATAGTCCGGTCAAGTTCGACCAAATAACAGAGGTGAGGTTACAAAAATTCGCATAGAGCTGAAAATTGGTAGAGATGGTCAAGATATCATTAGAAAGAAATGGTGAAAAGTCCCCAAAAATCCCATTGTTGCTAAAAAAGTTATTCAAGGTCAAAGGAAGCGAAAATGGGTTTTTCGCTTTTTTCAGCCAAACGATGAGTTTTATCATAAAAATAGCTCAGAGATTAATTGTACATCGTGCAATTATCTACAAAAATTGTCTCAATACTTTTTTTCGTTAGAGTCGCCGTTTCCGAGATATGAGTGAAGAAAGTTGTATGCTCCATAAAATGCACACGTTTCCACGTCACCTGTTAGGTAGTGTACTTGACGCGTTTTTTTTAACATGGTTTCCCCGGTTGGCCTATTCCACGAACCGATCTGTACTAATAAATATTAAAAAAAAAATTGTCGTTAATTGTAAAGAATGTGATAAAATTATTGGTCCGAATTATAATCATTTATTACATCTGTTTTTTCTTGTTCTTCGTCTTCCTCTTCGAGCTGAGTGAAAATAAACTCGTCCAAAAACGATGGATCGGATGTCTCGTCGTTAATATGAAGTGAGTCCTCTTCTAATGGAGATTCAGCATTAGAACAAAGCTGGCCTTGACAACTTGTACAGGCTAAGGAACAAAACAACCCAACTTTTTTGCAGCCACATTTGGTATTACATCCATTTTTACAATTGCAAAAAATGGTGTTGAGGAGTTTTTCCGGTGCAGGTGGAAGTAAAGTTTGGACAGGTTCAAATGCATTATCAATCAACATCCAACCCCATTCTTTTGGGTCTAATTGATTACCAAGCCACACTTGAACTTGATAATATACCCGAAGAAGTTGTTGTGCAGAAGCCGAGGTTGGAGGAAGAGAAGCCAAATTCACTTGCTTTTTGTTACGAGTATTTTTGACAAAAGACACGTAACGGAACATATCAATGTAGGTAATTTTTTTTGGAGCTCCTTACATGGCAAGAGGAAAGCGAATTCCATGAATAATTATGTCTTTTGGAGTAGACTTCGGCACAATCAAGTAAATCTTGTTTCTCGAACATTTTAAAAACAGACGTCAAGGTTGCACTGGCGTAGAAGGCAATGGACTCAGTTTCTTTTGAGTTAGTATTGATTTTTTTTTTAAGTTAATATACCGAAAGAAAAAGAATTCAACTCGCATTACGACGCCAGTGACGAATGAACGTGGCGTACTTATGCATTTTATGGAGCATACAACTTTCTTCGCTCATATCTCGGAAACGGTGACTCTCACGAAAAAAAGTATTGAGACAAATTTTGTAGATAATTACACGATCTACAATTCATGTCAGAGCTATTTTTATGATAAAACTCACTGAAAAAAGCGAAAAACCCATTTTTGCGACCTTTAACCTTGAATAACTTTTTTAGCAACAATGGGATTTTTGGAGACTTTTCACCCTTTCTTTCTAATGGTATCCTGACCATCTCTACCAATTTTCAACTCTATGCGAATTTTGGTAACCTGGTATGTATACTTTGACCGGACTATAATATTTCTCGAACAATAGTCATTTGAAATTTCGTAATTATTTCTGAAACTCCTTGTGTATCAGGAAACATGCACATCAGATGATTTCAAATGACATTTTCTCACTTCTTGAGACATTCCTTATCACCACCTGAACATTGTCCCATTCCCCACCAGACACCCTGTATAGAGTACATTTTCACTTGACAGGGTTTAATTCACTAAGCTGTATTTGAAAATCGTATTATTTTGTTTTAACCAATCGCTGAAGTCGGTTAAAGATTCTTTCACGCGTTTTCACATGGATTAAAATTCTCTTTGCAAACCAACGAAATTTATTTTGAAAGAAAATTTACTAGCATTATTTTCAATCAAGGCCAATTTATGCAGGTAAGACCAGAATAAATAATACTAATTTCGATTTTACGTAACAAAGCAATATTGATTATTGAAGCTATTATCAGTTTTTCCAAATTGACATATATATGTATCAACTACAATCAGACGCAGATCATGGGAATTTCTGAGAAATTTTGGTGGTGGTTCTGCAAAATATCCGACAGTGCTAAGATCAACATCTCTGAACTCCAAGTTGTTAATTTTCCTTTGTTTTCCTTAAATAGATTTTTAATGATTCGAAATGATTGATTTATGACTCAATTTTTTAAATATAGGTAAAGAACGAAATCAAAATGTGGAATATGGACAAAAAATGAATCAATGCGTTGTGAAATAAATATGAAATCCACTTTCTATCTTTGTTGCCAGCAATAAGTAAAATTGAGATTATTATTTTTTGTTTCACTTACTGCTGTTTATGGCTCTCTGTTTTCAATCTGGTACCCGATCATTCGCTGGATGATCGTTTAGTGGGTGTTATGTTCATCAGGTGATGGCTTGTTCGTCGCTTCTGTGTTGGTCCAGATTCAGCAACGCATCTTATCTGGCCATACGCTTGCACTTCCGCTGGAATCTCGTTTTCGGTGTTTCTTGGGACTCAATCTTGTACTTTCGATTCATTGTCCGATATTTATTTAAGGAATGAATTCCACGGAACTCTTTAAATCTAAATGCGGTTTTCTTCGTTTTTTGAAATTTATTTTCGTTCTGATTTTGACGAGATCACAAGTAACATACCATCCTTTTCGTCAATTTTGTTATTTCACTCAGAAATCACTTTTTTTTTAAACACAAGCTTTTATTTGCAGCAAGTTCATTCATTGAATGTCTAGATATTAATGAATCAAATGAACAAAACAATGCTGCCTTTCGCTAAAGAGAACCTCAATGGAATCTGCTGACAAGCAGAACTACCTTATCACCATATCTTATTACATTAGATCGATTGCATATATTAATGCATAGTCTTAGGAAGCCGTTAAATGATCAAAAATTTCGAGTTCATAGAGGAGCCTATATAAGGATTGATATTAATTTCATGGATTGATACCGATTTGAGATAAATGATTGAAGCAATTCTATGAATTTGTCATATAGAATTTTGAATTGAACTAATTTTCGGCATTGAATTTCTTGATCAAGGGGTTCATCAAACCCTGCAGATATTTTTCCGGTTTCCGATATAAGTTGTCAGAATATCAGATTATACAACTGAATTTTCTTCCCGAAATTCTTAGTTTCTTTTCTCGTAATTTGGAATCGAATAAATATGGTGTATCTGGAAGTAAGAGCTTATCAGATAAATGATACCTATCAGGTATACCGGTATGAAATTAATTTTGTGAAAATAAAACACTAATTATTAATGGGAAAGTAAAAAACATGTGATTCAAAGTATTGGCCATTGTTTTCTATACGTTTTGACCACCTTTCTGGCAATTTGTGGATACCACGGCAATAAAATTGTTCATCTTTCAAAGCAAACCAAGCAGACACCCAATCTTCGACCTCTTTATAGAAATCAAACTGCTGCTCAACCGATGCTTGTCCCATCGATGAAAACAAATGGTAATCGGAAGAGGCCAAGTCTGGTGAATTCGGCGGGTGAGGTAGCAGCTTCCAGCCAAGTGTTTCAATTGTCCTTTCAAACATTGCTGTTCTATGAAAGGGCGGAGTTATCTTCCACCTAAATCTGATTTTAAGAACTATCCGTTTGTAAAGATAAGATAAGCACTTGAGCAAAACTATATCTCTAAAGAAACATGCTCTATGGAGCCTTCTCCTCCCTTCCATAATAAGCCATCACGTCTCCCTAAGCTTGGGTGAAATGGACTCATATTTTCTCACACCACGAATTAGCCTGAGACAAGAGTTCTGTACATGCTGAATCCTCATCCTGTCAGATAGTGTAAGACAAGTTCCATAGATCACAACACAGTGATTAAATAGTGACAAGACCAAAGAGTGAGAGAGAACAACCTTAATCTTACGGGGAAGCAGATGACGATTTCTATAAATTAATTTTATCTTATCATAAGCTTTCTTTATGCATTCTGTCACATGGGAACTTAATCTGAGAGAACTATCAAGAACCAGACCAAGATTCCGCGCTGCGTTTGACACAGGTAAGACTACCCCGTCTACCTCCACCCTCACCATGTCTCTTAGTCCCAACACTACGAATGAGTAGTGTTGATATATCTTCGTGAAGGAAGGTTGCGCTGTGTCAGAGTTCCTCCTAAAACGTTGTAGTAATTTCCGTTTGTGTTTAAGGAAATGGCTGCTGCTCTGCACATTGTTTCATAACTTCCTTTTGCCGAAAAATTAATCCTTTTTCCACCAACGAATTTGCAGACAACGGAATTATAATATTCTGCAACATTTGTGTCCATATCTAATATGAGACTTGAGGTATTAAATATCAACCTGTTCATGCATATTTCAATGTCCTCGTACAAACCACCTGCCTTCATTTCTGGAACATAATTCTTCTCATTCTCTCTAATGGAACATTTAAAATAGGCTAGAAGCCTACAATTTCCATATTCGCCAAAAACGTGGGAAGGTATATTCCTCAAATATTTGCACACATTTTCCACCTTCACATTCATGGCCTCATCTTCTTGTATCCTATGCTTCAAAGCACACATTATGCATGTCCTCAATCTTCCAGAATTACTGTTTAAAACTCTTCTCAGTCCTGTTGGCACAGGTAGATTTTTTGAGGAACTTCGTTTTCGATCTAGGTGAAAGAAATTCAGTTACTAGTAATTCGTACGCGTATTTTGGAGGAAAAATTTCTCAACAGGTGATTTCTGCATTCAATTTTGTCTACAATGAGATTTCCATATGGCCTTGTTTCTAAAAATTTTTTTTAAACACTGCTATCGCCATCGCCAACCAATTGGTAATATTTCAACCCATGAGTACTAACACTCAGTCTAAACCCTTCGGATATTATATCCGCCTCCATGCTGGTTGAACGACCTTGCCAATTTTTATAGCACTTATGAGAAGGGATTGAAATATTTTTTGCCTCCGCCCTTGCACAAACACAGCAGTATTTATTTCTGATACCGAGAAATAACATTCCTGTTTTTGCTCCGAGCCTAAAATCAACATAATACAGAATGGCCGAAAGAGAATATAAAAATATCATCGAACTTATGACTCCTGACAATGCATCATAATTAACTGAATAAGGCACCATCAGCTATCACACAAAAAAGGAAAAAAGGAGTCTTTTTCTGTAATTGATTCTAAGTCAGTGCTTTTATTTCAGGAAATCATCTAAAAGGCTATTCTATATGCGAAAGTAACCTCGCGTCAGTGATTTGAACACATGAACAAAATAAAGTAGTTTTTCCTGTAATTGACTCTAAGTCAGTGATTTTTCATCAAGAAATCTTCAAAAAGGCAGTTTTAATCAAAAGTAACCTCACGTCCGTGATTTGAAAACAAAAAAGGTAAAAAAGGAGTTTTTTTCTGTAATTGACTCTAAGTCAGTGCTTTTATTTCAGGAAATAATCTAAAAGGCCATTTTATATACGAAAGTAGCCTCACGTCAGTGATTTCACTCTAACTGACTTTTCGTAAGTATTCTTATCTCATGTCCACGTGAGTCGTAAACAAGCCAAGAGAATATGCGGTGTTGCCAGCACTATTTAATGATCGGTAAATATTCGGATATAACGTTATTTCCCACATCATCGGAAAGGTGGCAGCACTCTACGAGTGGCAAGTTTTCGACTTCAGATTATTCAAATTTGCAGCCAACTATGAGAATTTTTGGATGAAATTTTTTTTTGTAAATTCATTAAAAAAAACTACATACTGGAAAGTCATTATTCTGATTGAAATTTCATATTTCGATGAAAAAAAAATATTTTTTTTTTTTCTATTCGACGAAAAAAAAAATTATGGACTTTCCCAGTTGAGGAACAGTTCACATTGAACACTAGTGAAAACCCCATGTAAATCGGTGTTTTCCAACGTAAGATATTTGAAAAAATATTTTGAACTGACCTCCGTATTGGTGAAGACCCCTCTTAACAAATATATCTGTTCGATGAATTATGCAAGGGATCGAACAATCACCTCGAATCCCAGTGTTGGTTCAAAATTAAAAATAATGATAGATCAAGAAGAGATCAAATAAGGAGTGTTAATAATTCAGAGTTGGAGGTTGATTTAAATGATATTGATCCAATAAACTGTTAATGCCGCCGTTAATGAAAATTAGACTACTGATAGATGAAACTTTGGAGACTTCAGGAATCTACGATTCAGGATCTAATGCGTAGGTGATAAGTTCAAGGTTATTATCTTCAAAATAAATACCTTCTTGAGATAATAATGCTGGTTTGAAAACAATTAATGGTGTTAAAAAATCAATCGGAATAGTAACATTAAAGGTTAAAATTTTTTATATCGAAGAATATATGAATATTTTTGTTATTGACGAAAAGATTTTTTAGTGGGGCTAGACATTATACAAAAATTTAATTTAATTCAAGATGAGAATTTAAATATCACCCGAAAGATCAAAAGTTATACTAGAAACTACCTAGAAAAACAACCTATCATCATAAAAACAAATCCTGGTATTTCAGGTAGTGATAGAGAAATTAAGGATTGTAAAACTAAAGCTGAGGATATTTAAGGGAAATATAAAGAAGAAACTATCAATATGGAGTATAGGATAAACTTTAACGAAAATATAGAAGTCGGAAATTTTGATATTTCAGTGAATACTTTGGATCACAAAATACAATCTGATCTGAACCATATTTGCTTATCAACAAGTTGATAAGCAAATATGGTTCAGTCTTTGCATAGGATAAATATGATATTGGGACCGTAAAAGGTTACGAAGCACATATTGATTTGTTGTTTGATTGGTTGTTGTTTTACTGTTCATCATTCCAGTATCATATCATATTTCATATATATAATAAAATATAGATAAAATCTTTAAGATGTGTATAAATAAAATAGTTAATTTAGTCCAGAATTGAAATTTCACAGTATTACAGATCAAAATGTACAATATGTCTTGATCATATTGTGTACACGATACAAACACAAGTACAGAAAAAATATATATAAGACAGTAACGGAAGTCATGTTTTCCAGAAAGACATGAACTTTTTTACTGAATATAATGTATTTTCAATTTTTATGTTTTTATTTATTGTTTGAAATTTTATTCAGGTAATTCTGTAAATTTAAGTGGTAGTTTATTGTCAAGTGTTATGGCACAATACTCCGGATTTTTTTGAGATTTACTCAATCTTTTCTGATGTGGTCTTTATCTCTAGTATAATAATTATGAATATCGGACTGCTGATAAAAATTTTTCTCATTCGCGTGAATATACAGTAGGTTTTCAAGTATAAAAATTGATGGAAACGTTAGCAGCCCTTGTTTGCTGAAAACTGGTTTGCAACATTCCTTATAACCTAGTCTGCCCAGAATCCTGACTGCTCGTCTTGTAAGGTGAAGCAAGCAAAGGAGTTTAAGTTAATGTTAACTGATCATGTTGACATTTACTTTCCGTGACGACTCTTGGCTCGTTGACACTTTGGGCGGCAGTCGAAAACAAAACTACAGGAAATTCTTGACTTCATCATGCATTCTATCTCTTGAGGTAAAATAATACAATTCCTGGAAATTTCTATAATCGATTCAATAAATTAGCAATAATCTATAATATAAAAATGAATCACAAAATGTGTTGGTAAGCGCATAACTCAACAACGCCTGGATCAATTTGGCCAAATCTTTTTTTTAAAATGTTCGTTGAAGTTCAAAGATGGTTTTTACGGCGAGAAAAGATTAGAATGATTGCTGGAAAAACCCTAAAAATAGCCCTTTTCTTTTTCCCATACAAATGATTTGTAACTAAAACGTACTCAATTTGAGCTTTATTGCTAAGGTATAAAGTTCATATTAAATTACGAATGTTTTTATTTACGACTGCTATTAGTCAATGTACGTGGCCCAACATCATTCCAACAGTTACGAACTGTTGATGGTGAATTGTGTGGATACTACAGAGAAGCCTGTCAACGTTTGCAATTGCTTGAAAATGACGCTCATTGGGATCAAACTCTCTATGATGCTGTAATATCATCACATGCTCATCAAATACGAACATTGTTTTCTATAATCATATCTACATGCTTTCCATCAAACCCAATTGATTTGTGGATCAAGTACAAAGATTATACTAGTATGTGTGGTGATATTTTGTATCAAATACGGAATAGAATGGAAAATCCAAATATACAAATCAGTGAAGAAATTTACAATGAAGCATTGATTTCAATTGAGGACATGTGCTTGATAATGTCAAACAAACTATTAATTCGATTAGGCCTGACCGCGCCCAATCGTCCAATGCATGACGCTTTTAATCAAGAGTTGCATCGAGAAAAACTGTATGATCTCAACGCCTTGAAAGAATTAATTCAAACAAATCCTCCACTGTTAAATGAACAACAGAAGTATGTATTTGAAACTCTTATGAAAGTAACAAATGATGAAACTGGAGGGATTTACTTCTTAGATGCTACTGGTGGTACAGGAAAAAACATTTTGATTTCATTAATATTAGCAACAATTCGCTCACAAAATAAAATTGCACTTGCACTCGCTTCGTCGGAAATCGCAGCAACTTTGCTTGAAGGTGGTCGAACAGCCCATTCAGCACTAAAATTGCCATTAAATATGCAAAGCAATGAAACTCCAACCTGCAACGTTTCGAAGAACTCTGCAATGGCAAAGGTTTTGCAGCAATGTAAATTGATTGTTTGGGGTGAATGCACGATGGTACTTAAAATATCTTTGGAGGCTTTAGACAGAACCTTAAAAGATCTACGGAGCAATAATAACCGATTTGGAGATGCAATAATTTTCAGTGATTCCACGATCAACGCCAGCTGATGAACTCAACTCAATGCATGTCTAAAGTCTTCCAATTTGTGGAAACATGTCAAAGTACTTCAGTTAAACAAGAATATGCGTGTCGAGTTGCAAAATGACCAATCTGGAAACATATTCTCTAAACAACTCATTGACATTGGTAATGGCAAATTTCCTATAGACATGTTGACTTGCTGCATTAACTTTCCTCAAAGTTTTTGTCAGTTAACTCGATCAAAAGATGAACTTATTCAGAAGGTGTTTCCAGATGTTTCTCAAAATTACAGAAACCATGATTGGTTGAGCGAACGAGCTATACTGGCTGCAAAAAACATAGATGTAAATGAATTAAATTTCAAAATTCAAGAACGAATTACAGGCGAATTGAGGATATATAAATCAGTTGGTTCGGCTACTAATCAAGATAATGTAGTCAACTATCTACTGGAATTTTTTTTAAACTTGCTGGATTTGTCAGGATTGCCACCTCACAATCTTCAGTTAAAGGTTGGATCGGTGGTTATAATGTAGCGAAATATCAACCAACCGCATCTTTGCAACGGTATACGTTTAGCGATAAAAAAATTACTAAACAATGTGATAGAAGCAACTATACTCAAAGGAAAGTATAAAGGAGAAGATGTTTTCATACCGCGCATCCTAATGATTCCGACTGATGTGCCATTTGAGTTTAAACGACTACAGTTTCCAGTGCGGCTTGCTTTTGCTATGACTATAAACAAGTCCCAGGGGTAATCATTAAGTGTTTGTGGTATTAATCTAGAAAACCCATGTTTCTCACATGGTCAATTGTATGTTGCCTGTTCCCGTGTTGGAAAACCATCATATTTGTTTATCTATGCGCCAGGTAATCAAACAAAAAACATCGTATACCACAAAGCACTACAATGATAATAATAATAATTATGATTCACATGATTAACAATAAAGCGATTACTTACTTTTAAATCCTTATATATGTTTTATTTAATTATTTTTTATTCACAACGCCCTATCACCAGGGTGACGGTTCTGTTCAGGAGAATTTTTTTAAATACGTAGGCACAAAAATTGCCACATTACAAATCTTTTTGACAGGACGAAGTCTGTCGGATCAGCTAGTAACAATATAAAGTTTTTCGTGATTCTCATGAACTGTTTTATTCCACAGTTCGTCTTCTATAAGATCCTAAGGCAAATAATTTGGACTAAAATAATAAAGGTATTTCAAAGGACAAAAACTTACGGGAAGAAATATATTAGTTTCTATAGGATTTCTGAATGGGAAAAAGAGAGAGAAGGAAATTTAGGCTTCGAACTGAGAAAAAAACTCTGAGGTTATTTCGAATTCAAAATATCGTTCACACGAGTTAATGTTAATTAATTATGTTGATATTTACATTCCATGTTAACTCTTGGTTCATTGAAAGTTTCTGATCTCCTTGCCTCATAGAAAAAGCCCTAAATTATTCGTCTCAAAATAAGAGTTTTTCGTAAATTCCTAAAAGAAAAATATCTAACAGTCTGACAGAAATTTCAATTCTCGATTCTTTCACAGATGCGTGTTGGATTGATACGATCAGACATATCAATTCATTTCAGTTGGTGGACGATTAATCGAAATGGTGCATTTACGGTGTAATAATGTATGTTGTCAAAATTCATACGCCAATTATTATATTCGGTAGGTGGATGTAGATAAAAACAGACTGTATTATTTTATGAATCTTTGGCGATCGATTTCGGCTCTGATTAAGCCATCATCAGGCCAGCTGAAATTACATTTTCGCAATTTAAATAATGTTATTTTATGCAGAAGGTGGTCTTTGTAAGAGACTGAGAGTGTGTAATCTCACCATCGTTGGAGGTAAATTGATATTTTTCAAAGAATAGAGAAGAGAAAAATTATTTCTGGAAATCACATATTTTATCTTTGATCTTTTGTCTCATCGTATATATTATCAATTTACCCCAGCGATGGTAAGATTGCACACTCACAGTCTTTTTCAATGACCACCTTTTGCATAAAATAACATTATTTAAATTGCGAAAATGTAATTTCAGCTGGCCTTATAATGGCTTAATCAGAGCCGAAATCGATCGCCAAAGAAAAATAAAATAATACAGCGTGTTTTTATTCACATCCACCTACCGAATATAATATACAGAAACATACTATGGAAGCATACATTGCCAGAATTCATACGCCAAATTCGTATTCTGAAAAAGTTAAATTTTATGCTCATAAAAATAATTTAAATATCTGGCCTACAAATAGAAAACCGCCGTTTTGCCATAGGTTGCACTAGCATTGCAAATCGGTCGATAAGTACCAAACGTTACATATTCAGCTGAGGCATCAGTCAATAACAAAATCTTGCATGTCTATTTTTACTGTGCATTGTTTTGTTTGTACGCGGAAATTCGAGCCAAGCAACCGTCAGTGCTGCTTTTTGCATTTAATTCGAAAAGAAATGCAGCTCAGGCGCGTCAAATGACTTACTTAACTTAATGAAAACTGCGAATTGGTAGGTATTTTTAATTCGAAGTATAGGTTTGGTCATTCATAGTGGCGGTTGTACTAATATCACACTCTTCCATAGTACAGAAATGGAGTCTGGAACGAGCGCGCAAATCTCCTTACCTCACATAAATGCCTTTTTAAGTTTTTAGTTGAGGCATCGTTCTATTTGGTCCATTGTCGCCCCGATCATCTTGAAGTCACCGTCTATTTACGACTTTCCTCAACTCAGGAACCAGTTGATCGATAACACTCAATAATATATTTCACCCAGATGTTCGGACAGTTCAGCTGTTCTGTATATGTACAGGGTCTTTCACGAGGAACCTCACCCATATTTATACGGGAAACTACTGAACGTATTTTCATGAAATTCAGCACTTATAAGTATTTCACGATGCTGATGAAATCTAAAATATTTTCAAGGCATGAGCACCTACGGTTTTTCCGGAAATGACGTCAAATTCCGTTTTTCAAATTACAACACCATTTTTTTATTGCAGAAATGGATTCCTTAGAAAATTTCAAGTTATTTTGATGTAACATTTTTCATTTTTGGTCGGAAAATTCTCTCTGAGCCGGAAAATTCGAAAAAATTTCGAAAATAGAGCTCCGCTGAAACAAGAATAACTTCGAGGTTTCTGGATGGAAAATTTTCATTTTTGGGATTTTTCAAGATGTAAGATTGATGTATCCACTTTAAGAAATGAAATCGCGATACAGGGGGTGAAATAATCGCTTTCAAAGTTAGGGATGACAAAATCGTGAAAAATCAATTTTTTCAAATCAGAACCCCATTTTTTTATGGCAGATATTGAATCTACGTTAAAAAATAATGTGAGTGTATGCATCACACCCTTGCCCTAAAGTGGATATTTTCTGAGTTATTCACAAAAAACTGTTTTTCGTCTTGAATTTTCAGCTATTTCTTTTCCCTTCACGCCAAAAAGATGAAATTTTCAGGAACTATTACTTAAACCATGTTTTAGATTTTACTACCCTAATATGCAAGAGAAAAAAGTTATAGGTTGTTCCTAAATAGATGGCGAATTTGGATTCGAATTTGTATCGGAAACCTCTTTATTTCAACTAATCGGCCATCGGTTTTCTCTCCAGTGATAAATAAATAATTCCTTATGAGCCATATGCAAAAACTTACCATGTTTTACATTCTTTTTTTTTAATGATAGATATCATTAATTACATCTGCCAAATTCCTCTTTATTCAGTAGCATTTCGTGTTTGATATTAATTTGGTGATAATTCGTATTAAGTTATAAAATCGATCACTATGCCTAATTTTACCAATGAAGATTATTTAAATCTCATTCTACTTCATGGAGAATGTAATAAAGTTGTAGATAGAACGATTCGACAGAGACAACGAGAGATACCATCAACAGAACCATGACAAACTTGAGAAATGTCGGATCTTTCGTTAAGAAAACTACACACAGAGAAAAAAGTGTAGTAGAAGATGAGAGCAACAAAATTACAGTTCTTGCATATTTTCGTGTGAATCCTAAAAATTCTCTCAAAGATGCCGAGATTGCTTTGGGATTATCTCAATCGAGTGTTTGGAGAATATTAAAAAAACATAAAATGCACCCATATAAATTCAATAGGTACAGCATTTGAAGGAAACTGATTTCGTCAGGAGAACAGAGTTTTGCGAAGCTATGATGATTCGATTTCAAGAGAATGAAAACTTTTTGGACTGTATAATTTGGACAGATGAATCTAAATTCACAAAGAATGGTTCTTTCAATAGGCATAATAGTCATATTCTCCCTAAGGAGATAGATATTCTGACATATTGACTCAACTAATTGAGCCGCTAGTACAGAACCATAATGTCTTATGGTATCTACAAGATGGCCCGCCTCCACACAATTCACTCAATGTGTAAAATATCCTATACAGGCTATTTGAAGATCGATGGTTGGCGAACAATGGTCCACATCTTTGGCCACCACGTTCTCCCGATTTAACTCCTTTAGACTCAAATGTTTGGGGTAGGATAAAAAATATTGTCTACTCAACTCCCCTGACTGATAAAGAGGACTGCATAGAACGAGTCAGAAATGCGTTCAGGTTTGTTTAGATTTTTAGATTCATAGTTTTGAAACTCAATTTGGTTTTTAAACACTTTTGCAGATCTCTTCCTCCCGATGAAATAAGAAGAGCAACGCACGAAGCATTCCTGAGACGTATAAATAAATGTCTAGAAATTAACGTTCAAAATTTTGAGCATCTTCTATAGTTATAACTGCGAGAGTTTGCCATGGTTCTCCTAATAGTAACTTGATGTCGGTTTCAAGAAGGGGTGAAAAATCTACAGCATGGTTCAAATAACAGTTCCTGAAAATTTAATCTTTTTGGCGTGAAGGGAAAAGAAATAGCTGAAAATTCAAGACGAAAAACAGTTTTTTGTGAATAACTCAGAAAATATCCACTTTAGGGCAAGGGTGTGATGCATACACTCACATTATTTTTTAACGTAGATTCAATATCTGCTATAAAAAAATGGGGTTCTAATTTGAAAAAATTGATTTTTCACGATTTTGTTATCCCTAACTTTGAAAGTGATTTTATCACCCCCTGTATCAGGAATCGAGATTTCAATTTTCAAAGTGGATACATCAATCTTGCATCTTGAAAAATCTCAAAAATGAAAATTTTCCATCCCAAAACCTCGAAGTTATTCTTGTTTCAGCGGAACTCTATTTTCGATTTTTTTTTCGAATTTTCCCGCTCAGAGAGAATTTTCCAACCAAAAATGAAAAATGTTACATAAAAAAAACTTGAAATTTTTTAAGAAATCTATTTCTGTAATAAAAAAATGGTGTTCTAATTTGAAAAACGGAAGTTGACGTCATTTCCGGAAAAACCGGAGGTGCGCATGCCTTGAAAATATTTCAGATTTCATCAGCATCGTGAAATACTCATAAGTGATGAATTTCATGAAAAAACGTTCAGTAGTTTCCCGTATAAATATGGGTGAGGTTCCTCGTGAAGGACCCTGTATATAAAACACTAGCTGAATATACGTACATCTTAATTAAGATTCCACCAGCAACATTGAATCTAAGAAAAAGAAATCAGTCAAATCTTTAAGAAACTCAGGATTTATTACAGCAAATGATATAAAAATTATCATAACATATGACTATCCCTATTGCTTAATAATCTAAAAATGACAATTATAGTCTCACACTTTTCGATTGAAATATAAATGATATCTTAATTTATTCTAGAAAATACTGTTCTCTTTGATGAATAAAAATAATGAATAATAATGAATAAAAATTTTCATTTTTATCATAACATCAAACAAAACAAGAAAATATAAAACAACTAATTGAAAATGAAATACAATACACACAAGTGTTTCGACATTTGTGTATAACACTATTGTCTCTCCAGGTATTCATCCCAATATATTATCCCAATATATTAAAAACAATAAGGAATATTTCTGTGGTAATCGATGGTTCGATACAGGTAACCACCGAAGGAGATCAAAAAACTTTGGGTCGGCGAGGGGTTTAGAAATGCGGTATTTCGAGGTAGAAAGGGATAAGGCGATCTCGGGAGCGAAGCGAGCACCGTAAAGTTCATAAGACGGCCCTTCGTTAGGTGCATTTCACATGCCCTTACAACCACGCTAACATTTTCAAAAAAATTATCTAAAAATCCCGATTTCCCGGTTTTTCGCGAAAGATGGTCCGGTAAAATTGAAAAAGGCTTTTTCCACGGACACGATCAGGAAAAGCCGTTTTCATATGTGTACTCCCCGAGAATCGGAAGTTTGGATAGGGCTATTCGTATCTTCCAATCGCAATTAAAAATATTCTAAATTAATTGCTGAAAATAGCTTACTTCGGCTCAAACACAAATTTCCAGATCATCAGTCACCGTCCGACGTTCACAGAACATTGTCACATAATTTCAATTATAATTTTAATACATACTCCGTATAATATTTTGAAAATTTTTCAATTCATACGATTCGTAAGAGCCCTGGTGAGGTATTCTCTTATAGTTTAACAGTCTATGATATGTATTTATGAAAATTAAAAATTTACCCAGCATAGTATCAGTTTTACAATCCCTAGCCAATTCATTTCACCCCTGTCGATTCCTACACTGAAATGACAATTGTCGTTGACATTTTAATCGCAACCAAACAATGAACAAATTAAAAAGTAAGATTTCGTAGGGATTTGCAGATAGCAGATAATACTTTATTCGTGTTGTACATTTCAATCCATCAAAATATGACTACCTATATTCATCATTCGTAATCAATGGATATTTTCATAAAAACCTTTTTCAGGTAGGATTTCTTCACATATAGTGTAATCTTTCTTTCAATTCAATTCAATCGGTCTCAGAAATCACGGAGAAACCTTCTATCTTTCTAAAATAGTGTTTTTAAAAATTCATTCCCTCAATTTTTATCTAACTTAATCTTGACATTTCTGTTTCGTTAGGGCAGTAGAAACCCATTTTCATATCCAAGTGGAGAGAGACCGAAATTTTCCCCTTTTGAAAGTCGAGTATTTCGAGGGTTTCGGAATGAATCGTCTTGAAAACACATATAATAGACCTTGCGGCAATTGTATAGAATCACAGAATCGGGAAATTGAGTAGCCTCTATTTATGTGCACATCTTTAGAGCTCTATCGAATAATAATAATTTTTTTATTCAACTTTAGTAAAATTCACGGAGGGTGAATCGATGCTGGAGTTGAATTAATATTATTTTGGTTTTTTTTTTGAAAAAGCACCCACTGCGAATTATATACAGGATGTCCCATATGCGTTGCCTATTATTAACAAATACTTTCCATCGAGTTATTTCGGCTGTTTCTGCTTACGGGTTCTTAATTCGACAAAATATTTTCGATTCATATACAGGGTGTAACATCTGAGTTGCGCATTCCTAGCGCTGACTTTCACCAGAGTTTTCCTCAAGTTTTCGTGTTTTTCCGCGTACGGGAGGTAATTTCAATAAAATGTCATACAGGGTGTGCGATTTATATGTTCTTTTGGTATTTTTTGCGCTCTTTCGGTTTTTTTGTGCTCCTTCGGGGTTTTTCGCCTTCCTTAGAGTTTTTTTACGCCCTTTCGGTTTTTTCGCGCTCCTTCGGGGTTTTTTGGGTTCCTTTGGATTTTTTGCGATCTTTCGTGTTACTTTAGGTTCGTGTTTTTCTCGTTCTTTCGTGTTCCAACGGGTTCTTTCGTGTTTCTTCCAGTTCTTTCATGTTTTTTCGCTTTCGACGGGGTTTTTTGCGTTCCTTCGAGTTTTTTCGGGTTCCTTTGCGCTTTTTGCGATCTTTCGTGTTTCTCTGCGTTCTTTCGTGTTACTTCGGGTTCTTTCGTGTTTCTTCGGATCCTTTCATGTTTTTTTCGCGTTCTTTCGTGTTTCTTCGGGTTCTTTCGTGTTATTTCGCGTTTCTTCGTGTTTCTTTCAGTTCTTTCATGTTTTTTCTCTTTCGACGGATTTTTTTTGCGTACCTTCGGGTTTTCTTGGGTTCCTTTGGGATTTTTGCGATCTTTCGTATTTCCTCCCGATTTTTTGTGTTTCTTCGCTTTCTTTCGTGTTTCTTCGCGTTCTTTCGTGTTTCTTCGGGTCCTTTCGTGTTTTCTCGGGTTCTTTCGTTTTTTTTTCGCGTTCTTTCATGTTGCTTCACGTTCTTTCGTGTTTCTTCACGTTCTTTCGTGTTTTTTTGCTTTCAACGGTTTTTTTGCGTTCCTTCGAGTTTTTTTGGGTTCCTTTGAGCTTTTTGCGTTCTTTCGTGTTTCTTTGCTTTCAACGGATTTTTTGCCGTGTTTCGTGTTTCTGTGCGCTTTATTGATCTATGGGCTTCATTTATCTATGGTCTATATTGATATATGGGCTTATGGATCTACTGGCCTATATTGATTTACGGACCTCATTTAACTATGGTTTATATTGATCTATGGGCTTATGGATCTACTGGCCTATATTGATCTACGGGCTTTTTGATCTACAGGCTTATGGATCTACTGGCTTACTAGTCCCAATATATTAAAAACAATAAGGAATATTTCTGTGGTAATCGATGGTTCGATACAGGTAACCACCGAAGGAGATCAAAAAACTTTGGGTCGGCGAGGGGTTTAGAAATGCGATATTTCGAGGTAGAAAGGGGAAGGCGATCTCGCGAGCGAAGCGAGCACCGTAAAGTTCATAAGACGGACTTTCGTTAGGTGCATTTCACACGCCTTTACGACCACGATAACATTTTCAAAAAAATTATCTAAAACACCGATTTCCCGGTTTTTCGCGAAAGATGGTCCGGTAATATTGAAAAAGGCTTCTTCCACGGACACGATCAGGAAAAGCCGTTTTCATACGTGTACTCCCCGAGAATCAGACGTTTGGATAGGGCTATTCGTATCTTCCAATCGCAATTAAAAATATTCTAAATTAATTGCTGAAAATAGCTTACTTCGGCTCAAACACAAATTTCCAGATCATCAGTCACGTCCGACGTTCACAGAACATTGTCACATAATTTCAATTACAATTTTAATCCATACTCCGTATAATATTTTGAAAATTCTTCAATTCATACGATTCGTAAGAACCCTGGTGAGGTATTCTCTTATAGTTTAACAGTCTACGATGTGTATTCAAGAAATTCAAAAATATACCCAGCATGGAATCAGTTTTACAATCCCTAGCCAATTCATTTCACCCCTGTCGATTCCTACTCTGAATGACAATTGTCGTTGACATTCTAATCTTATGTAGATTCATATGTCATATTCTAGACGTAAAACTTAGTTTATGCGTGTACTAATGGAATGAAATTCGAAGTAGTTGGCGAGGCACTATGTCCATGGTTACACCTTTAGACCTTTATCGAATAATTTTTATTTTACCTTCGTAAAATTAACCAAGCGCTAATCGATGGAGTTAGAACGATATTCTTTTGATTTTTTTTTTGGTGGAAAAAGCACCCACTGCGAATCAATTATATACAGGGTGTTTCATATGCGTTGCCTATTTCTAACAGCTACCTTCCACCGAGTAATTTCGGCTGTTTCTGCTTACGGCTTCTCAATTCGATGAAATATTTTCGATTCATACACAGGGTGTCACATCTGAGTTGCGCATTCGTAGCGCTGACTTTCACCAGAGTTTTCTCAAGTTTTCGTGTTTTTCCGCGTACGGGAGCTAATTTCAATGAAATGTCATACAGGGTGTGCAATTTACAATGAATTTACGATCGATTAATATACAGGGTGTGCAATTTATAAGTTCTTTCGGGATTTTTGGCGCTCTTTTGGTTTCTTTGTGCTCCTTCGTGGTATTTAGCTTTCCTTCGAGTTTTTTTGCGCCGTTTCGGTTTTTGTGCTCCTTCGGGGTTTTTTGGGTTCCTTTGGATTTTTTGCGTTCTTTCGTGTTACTTCGGGTTCCTTCGTGTTCCTTCGTGTTACTTCGGGTTCTTTCGTGTTTTTCGTGTTTCATCGGGTTCTTTCGTGTTTCGTTCATGTTTTTTTCGCTTGCAACGGTGTTTTTTCGCGTTCCTTCGGGTTTTTTCGGGTTCCTTTGGGCTCTTTGCGATCTTTCATGTTTCTTGGCGTTTCTTCGCATTCTTTAGTGTTTCTTCGGGTCCTTTCGTGTTTTTTCGCGTTCTTTCGTGTTTCTTCGGGTTCTTTCGTGTTTTTTCGCGTATCTTCGTGTTTCTTCCAGTTTTTTCATGTTTTTTCTCTTTCAACGGGTTTTTTCGGGTTCCTTTGGGATTTTGGCGATCTTTCGTATTTCTTCACGTTCCTTCGCGTTCTTTCGTGTTTCTTCGGTTCCTTTCGTGTTTTCTCGCGTTCTGTTGTGTTTTTTCGCGCTCCTTCGCGTTTTTTAACGTTTCTTCGTGTTTATTCGTGTTTCTTTCAGTTCTTTCATATTTTTTCGCTCTCAACGGGTTTTTTGCGTTCCTTCGGGTTTTTTTGCATTCCTTTGGGCTTTTTGCGTTCTTTCGTCTTTCTTCAGGTTTTTTCATTTTTTCTCACGTTCTTTCGTGTTTTTCCGCGTTCTTTCGTTTCCTTTCGTGTTTCTTCACGTTCTTTCGAGTTTCTTTGCTTTCTACGGGTTTCTCTGCTCTGTTTCGTGTTTCTGTGAACTTCATTGATCTATGGTCTATATTGATCTATGGGCTTATTGAACTACTGGCTTATGGATCTACTGGCCTAAAGATCTACGGGCCTATAGATCCACTGGCTTACTAGTATTTGTATAACAGTAATTTAAATAATTCTTGGTTACAACTTACGGTGGGATATGCCGCAACGAACAACTGCACGTGCCACTTTGAAGTCAGTTGATATTCTAAAAACTAAGATTATAATAGTCATTTTTAGATTGTTTTTGGTTCGTGTACATTTTCAAGAATAGACTTGTTCAATTAAGTAAGTAAATATATTCAAAAGAATCGTTTTTTCAATACAAGAATTTTCAATATCGAATTCAAATGAAATCTCAGACAAAATCAACGGATTCCAATTTCCCGAAAATTATGAGCTGATTTTATTAGAAGCAATCTCACTATTCCCTTGAATTAATATAAGAATTGATTGACCCAGAATGGAAGTAAATCCTTTCTCACACTAAGATTTATAATGAAAATCCCTTTAAAATTATTGAGTTTATCTTTTAATCATTTATTTTGAATACAATGGCAAAATTTATGAACAGAGGTTTGATTACCCGATTAGTTATAGCCTGATTTCCATCTTTGCAAATAGAGTGATGTCCTATGTTCTCAAATTCACCTGGAGAAGATTATCATTCCAATTGCCCTTCATATATCAATACATAGATGATTTATCCTTGCAATCCCTAATGAAAAAGATCAAGAAATTTTTGAAGAATTCAATGACTTCGACTACAATATCTACAGCATAGAAAAAAAAATAATAGATGAATTCCTTTCCTGGATATCCAATTACACGGAGATTTAGATGGTACAATTAGATTAGATATAATAATTATAGTTCTTATCAAGACAATCCAACAAAAAATTTAGAAAGCACTGACGTGAGGTCAGATTGCTTTGGTGCTCTTGTTGTCCTACTTGCGAGTAAATATTCAACCCTTAACTAATCTATAAGCTCTCTGATCGGGTGAACAATAGTCTTTTTCCGTACTAAGGGACAATGTGATGTAAATATGAAAGCCTAATGAATAAACAAACCTTTATCTCAATTTGAAAATAACTACTCATAATTTTCACCAAATTTTGTTCTATGCTTCTCCTAAAAACTTACGTCATTGCTTTCCTGAGTTTTGACAACGCCATCAAATTCTTTCTCTATGATAAAAAATTTTTTGATTAATATTACGTCTGTGCTTTTCTGAATTTTGACAACGTCATCGACATCGAATTCTACCTCTATGAATTCTATGAAAATTTTGATTGAAATTACGCCAACTGACACTGATATCTAGGTCCGCAAGTTGTCAAACGAATATCGATCTGTGATGGCAAATCTTTCAATGACAAAGCTCGGACTTCATGACATTTCTATTTTTCTCTTGAGTAAATGAAAAAATGATCATATAAGGGAAAAAGCTACGACAATGAAATTTGAGAACCTCAATATATATACGGATTTTTATTTAAATCTAAATGAAGTCTTAGGAGATATTGAGTAATGAAAATTTTTTTTTTTTGGAATTTTTCAAAAATTTTCTAGCGCGACGATTTCTGCGAAATTTAGCAAGCCGTTTCGTTTCAGCCTCCCTCAATAACATTCCAGGTATCAACTTGATCGGATGGATATTCTAGTAGTTATTGAGGAAACAAAATTTCAGATGCTCATAACTACTGAACCATCCGACGGATTTGGCCCAATAACGAACTTGACCGAGATATTTGGACAATTAACCTATTCTGAAAATATGAAAATTCTAGCTTATTTCTTCTGGATGCTAGAGAGGATACGGCCGGCCGGACAGACTCGACTTTCGCCACGAATTCTTCATCAGAGAGTCGACCCCAATCGATTGAGATCATTTTCGGCTCAATATTCCAAAATTACAGACATTTGGGTCAAATGATAGGCACTCTGTTCTGGTGAACAAGAGCGACAAAAAGAACGCAATACAATGAACAATGAATCAGACATAAAAAACCTGAGTAACATGTATAGCTTCTTCTAGAGACACAGAAGTGACAAAAAACAAAATTCTGATATCGCATATATCTCTAAGAACTTTCAATAAACTTTGAAGACCACCAAGATAATTTATATCTATGATATAAAAAAAACTTCAAAATAAAATATTTGATATAGTATGTCATCTGAATTAATCCATCCAAAATTGTCATCTAATTCATCATTTGTACAAAAACTCTTATAATTTCAGCCAGTTTAGATCATTGTCATATATTCTAAGTTTCTTTATAACCATATATGTTACATCATTATTTTAATGTTGACCTTGTTTTTAGTTGCTTCTGAAGATGTCTCAAAATCAGGGAAGAAATATAGAGTTTTCAAAAGTTAGAAACTATAATTTACGACGATAAACAATTCACTTATTGATACACTAGCTCAATTGCTTCAAAAATTAAAGCATGCACAGACAACTGGACATTAGTACGAATCCTATATTTGAGATAATTTTCTTCCCGATGTAAGAAAAAATACAAAGATTTGCTGTTTCACTTTGAAAAAACGAAGAAAAAAACACGTTCATAGGGATTCCTTTTCTTCTGGTATACTTTGTACCAATTACAACTGAATTATTGGGTATTCCCAATTCATTATAATATTCTAATGATTTTGCATTGGCTAAAACCCCCAAGTTCAAATGCCATATATAGATGCTTAAAAAATGTACTGGAGATCTAAAAGTGTGTAAATCCTTAATTAAACGCTTTTATTAATTTCAATACCTAGTTCTTCCATATGAAATATGAAATGATACCCTCGACGATCAAAAATCTGGCTGGATACCAGCGGGAACAAAACATTGGGAGAAAAAGCGGTCATCAACCTGAAGAATTAAACTCATGAAAATAAATCATCGTAGGAGTTTTCTATCACCACACGATCATATAACGAAAATGAAGACTAAAACTGACCTTCTATAAACACGCTCCGAGTTCAAACGTTCCGCAATGCGTTCAAAAGTATATAAGAATTTTCACGGGAAATTCTAGTCAGTCCGAGTCACTTTAACCCGAAGGTTCATAGAGGACTTGGTGCAAAATGTACAAAGCTTTTGCCGTCGTCTTCTTGGCTATCGTAGCCATCAGCCAGGTATAATATATATAACTTTCTCCATTCTGTAATTGAATTTTCACTGAGATATCTTTACAGACCGAAGCCGCGTGCTTCAGATCATGTGGACTTGGATCTGGAACTGATGTTTGCCATGATAACTGTCAGCCCTTAGTTGTCAGGCCACAAGAAATCCCTAAACCACCACAAGCCACCATCGCAGTTCCTGGACCTCCGTTGAAAGTTCCCCTTCCTACTATTCCCCTTGGAGGTCCTTGTTTCTGCAAAAAGCCAACAGTGAAACCTGCCATAGTGCCAAAGCCAGCTTGTCAAGCCTGCAGAAGGAGAGTATGCAACTCCTGCAACTCATTCCGAAGCCATAATCATAGAGCCGAAGAAGAAATAATTGAAAATCTTGGTTGTGCTGGAAATGGTTTCATGGGAGGGCCATACGGCCATTTCGGCTCCATAGGTTCATATGGTCCAGTTAACTCTGGTTTACCTGGTGGTCCCGGGGGATACCACCCATATCCAATCCCTTTACCCGAGACTCGTGAACAATTGGCTCCAGCTGATCCCGTATCAGTCGCAATTGCTTACAATTTAGCTAAAAGGGCTGAGAATCTGAAAGAAGACATCTTGACTTTCGGATTCAGACAAATGCCAAAAGAAGTACCAATTCAACAGGTAACCTTGCATTTTAACATAAAATACATATCCAATTTCTGAAAATTTCAAATATTAGTATTGGTTGTCATCCAAAAAATTAATTATTACTCTCGTCAATGAAGAGTTTTCGAAAACGTCAATGTATGTAGTCCTCAGAGACATCGTTTTCCAGTGTTATTTGCCGATAGGACTATAGTATTTCAATTTGCGGAAAGATTTAATTATTCATCCTATTTTTTTTATCAGAAAGAAAAAAATATGATTCCTGAAGAAAACCTGTACAGTTTGAACGGAGCTGTTGTGGAACTTAAACCAGTGACAACTATGCACAAATCAGTTGACGAAGAAGCTGCAGAACAACTCAGGGCTCTTCAAGAGGAAGAAAATGTCGGCGCTGTTGATGGAAGTGCTGATGGCACTATTGGAGAAAGTGGAGTCCGCAAGCTCACACTTGGAGAAGTTGGTTACGGATTAGCTAAAAGTAAGTTAAAATCCACTACTTTAAAATTGTTTCGACGATATAATTTTTTTTTAAGTGCAACAACCTAAAGCCACCTTCGTTAACGTTCCACCATCACCTCTCAACATACCAGATTGCAAGGATCCAGGATATACCCCAGGAAAAGCCATCTTCAATTTGATACCTAAAATAGAACCAATAATTATTCCCCCTGGACCACCAGAACCATGTGCACCAGAACACCCATGCAGATATACCAACAAAGGTGAATTTGGCAGTTTCGGGACTTTTTCTTCAAAAATCTCCTCTTCTTCATCATCTAAGTCCCATGCTGGAGTCCTCATCCACAAGTTTCTTGATTGATTCGGTAATCCGGCAATAATTCATTAGTAGCCTGGTTCTTCTGTCAGAATTTCGTGTTTCGAGATTACTAAATCTTCCGTCGCAATCTACTACTTGCTCAAAATTTCTATTTGTCATCTCAAGTAAATTAATATTAATGCAATGATTGAAATTTTTTTAATATATTCGATTCCGTTCGTTATCTTGCTTTGGTCAGTTTTCAATACAATATTTAATTCGAAATATATTTATTTGAATTCAAATTTATACACAGTTTATACAGAATCAATTTTTGTACAGAGATTCATTTCCTCATTTTGTCCACATATTTGAAGAAAATCCGTCAGTCTGAACACTTAACTTCTTTTTTTTCATTTATTTTTTTCTTTCATTTTGAGCTCCAAAATTTGTATGGCGTCTTTTTCTAGTCTGATACTTCAATTATTTTATATTTTTTGTATAGAACTAGGTTACTGTTCTTCTGTGATCTTAATTAAAACAATAATTGAATTTGATGCTTTCATTTATTTATCTGAAAAAACAGGATCTGAGCGATGGATGTGGTGAAATTTAAGTGGGAGTTGTTAAAGCTAAACAAAGACGTTTTAATAGAAATTATTGTCAATGAGTACATATCTGAGAGAGCAAATGTGTATGAAAATCTACTCAATCAGGTGAATTTACATTAAAAAAAAATCAAGAATAGAACTTTCATGATCTCGATGAAGATAACCTCCAAACTGAGAACGAAATTCAGCTGTAGTGTGAATTGAAAGTAGCTTTTCGTGGTTAATCCTTTCAGAGGCTTGTCAAGGAACTCGGGAGGAATATCAAGATGGTCATAAATCTTTTGAATAATTCAACTGAAAGTAAAAATATTTATGCCAATTATGATTGAGTTTCTGTCAATCCTCAAAAAGTGGGAATTCCATAGATACGACAGATGTTGAGGTATCAAATAGAAATATTGATATTTCGGCTGAGAATACCGCATCTGCCGTCTCATATGCTAATGTAGTTTCAGAAGAAAGGATGAAATATACAGCTGGTCTGTAGTTGTCTGCACAAAATCAGAATATTGTAGGTTTAAAGCAAACGAATGCATTAGGGAATACCAAAAATGTTACCAAGTCGACTCAAGTGACACAATTAATCGAAACGTAAACCTAGTCGCGCTATAGTTGTGGGAGACTTTACGACATCCACAACAGAAGAGGGAATAGAGAAGATGAAAAACCTACAAGTAACAAGCTCAAACCAGAGACGTTTGAAGATTCTTTCTCAGAATTTTTCAAAAATATTGAAAGCAAAAATATAAAATCACGTTTCCCTGACAGTTTTCCTTCATTTAAGGTCTCAATTTTGGCCAGTAAATAAGATGAAACTTTCATATCATCTAGTTGGTCTCAGCATGCCACTGTACAAGAATTTATACAGCACAGGAGAGTCAGCCTTAGTACAACATAGACAACACTCTAATTTCATCTAATCCTTTAGTTTATAAGTTGAAAATATTACAAATTAATAAACAGTGCATCTCCAATAAATTTTCTCTATTTGTTCCTTTGACCCAAAAACAGCTCACAATATCATATATTGCGAGCATTATTGAACATTGGTGCATCGAGGAATTTATAAAATTCATAATGTTCCCATAATACGTTCATATTGGGTTTTTTTGCCGGGCTTCGTACAAAAATTGCCGTCATGTATTTCATTCATTTATTTATATATTTTTCATCCAACAGGCACATGCCTTATTACAGGTGTAAACAATTAGTAAAAACCTACATACATATATTATTCCCCAAGCTCTCGCCAGCCAAGGTTTAACAAAATGAAAATTAATTTCTTATCAATGTATACAATTGCTTTCTGAATTGAATAATATTTGGAAAAAACATATCAACTGTCAGTTAACAATTCAAGCTTCAGCATATGGAAGCCACCGGACTATGGAAAAGATGTCGGGTGTTTGTAACATTAATTCTAAAAGTTAAAATTCTTCTAGATATAATGCATTGAGTGCATTGAAATCTAATAGAGACAGCAGATACATTGAATCAACCAGACCATTGAATAGCTTGAACGCAAAGATCGCAGTACTGAGTTATAGTTATAGCGGCGAACATGTTTTAGTAGTACGAAAATTCAAAAATTTTTTATTGGATACATTCTAACGCAATACTGTATTTTACGTGAACAGGATTCCATACTAAAGACCATTGAATAGCTTGAATGCAAAGATCGCAGTACTGAGTTATAGTTATATATATAGGGTAAATTTTATGTTTTCCATAAAATTTCATACTAAAGCACAGTATTCAAGTTTGGTACGTACAAAACTCAAATATACAGACTGAATAGCTAGTATATTCGAAAAATCTTCACAATTGCGCAAAACACAACCTAGAGTTCTATTGGCTTCATAGATAATCATAATGACATGTAGGTTGCTATCGATCAAAACACCTAAAGCCTTACATTCGGTAACCCTCTTAAACACCCTGTTGTCAACAATGTAATTGAATGATCGGTAGTTAGTTTTCTTGAATAAGTCATAACTTTGCATTTGCTCATATTTAAAGGTTTACAGTGCACCATTCATATAAGCGTTCAATAAATCCTGAAGCTCATAAAATCATTTATGTCGCGAATCTCTCTGAAAACTTTGAAATCATCCACAAATAAATGCTTTCTCGAGCTAATTACCTTGCATAGATCATCAATAAATGTTGTAGATAAGAGGGGCCCCAAATTAGAACCTTGAGATACACCTCAGTGCGCAATAAAATGACTTAACGCCTTTCAACAATACAATATTCGGTGAAATACCAAAACGACCTAACTACTTCAACAGCAACCTATGTGATACCCTATCGAACTAAAGTCAGTGTATATTACATCGACCTGTCTTCGATTATCTAAATTTTTCGACACATATTGTGTGAAGGTACAAAGATTTGTTACTGTACTCCTTGTGCGCATGAAATCATGTTGACATACAGATAACACAGGCCAACAAAATGAAAAAATAAATTTGGTGCCGGAAATCTAACATATGATTTAGATGATTTTAATGTGCTGATTCCAAAAATGCCACCAGATTTTTTTCTATCAGCTCTAGTTTTTGAGATACACGATACAGGTTAAATGATTTATTTTTTTCTGATAAAAGACAGCAAATGAAGAGATAAATAGAATCTTATTAGCCAAATAGATATCTGGAATTGTCCCTGACCCAATGTTCCTATACTAGGAACTACTCAATACAATGCTCTTAATTACTTTTTTACCTGTAATTGCCTATGACCCAATCCTTCTATACCTGCTTGGCAGATTATTGATACAGCACAGAAACTCAGCGGAACAGGTTTTGAAATCAACGATTTATGGACAGGATCATTGCTATTAGCTGGATTACCTAATCGTTTTTCCCCTATGATCACGGCAATAGAGCATTCGGGCATTCCTATTACGGCAGATTCCATCAAAACCAAATTGTTGGATATGGATCTGTCAAGAGGTCAAGTCATGAGGAGAGTGAAGTTAGCGGTGCATTCGCTATTCAATCAAAAAAGATAAACAACACTAGTTTGTCTATGGCCAGCAAAAGAAATGTGGATGTCACGTCAAATGTCAAACAGATGAGTACCGTTAGTATCACATGCCAGGAACAACTATGACTCGCTGGGTCACCTACGTCCCCGGACGAAGGGCAGACCCAGGGAGTCATGTTAGTGTCCGAACCAGGAGACCACGACTGATAGCTTAATCCGATTACTAGGCGAGAGGAGAAGGAGTCCCGATTCTCCCCCTAGTTCTTAACGGGCCCGGCATAGATCTGGGGAACACAGTCGTAGCGATATCAGAGAAACTATGACCCACTTGGCCCCTCAGGTGTGTACTCCCAGACCTGAGAAAGACCCAAGGGGTAAAGTTAACGTCTGACCGAAACCGCAACCCTGTAGCCAAGTCCTCGAATCAAGAGGGCCACACAACCATGCATGCTGGAGCGCCGTATGACCGAAGGCGTGTATGGGGCCAAGACCTTCCGAGGATCTATATCTAGGGCTCCGAGTTCCGTAACCAGAGCCGGGTGAACACGGAACAGTGGAACCGAGTTAGTTGACCCTCACGAGTTCTTCGTGAGACAATGGAACTTGGATCCAGAGCGCAATACAAGCTCTTCCTCACTTCCCCAAATTCCTAGTGAGTGCATGAGCGAGTTCGTGGGTGGTCACATATACTGTTCGCGCAGTGGTGCACCGCCCTCTGCAACTGCCAGTCTTATGAGTCGGTCTCCCGGGTGAAAGTCCCACACGAATCTGCAGCATTGCACGCCGCCGCTGCAGGGATGGCATGAGGAGTTCCCCCTGCCTCTAGGGCAAAAAAAGGCCAGAGAAGCAAGAATTCATTAGATATTGTCCATACAGATATCTGTGGACCTATGGAGAACCAGTCTATTGGTGGATCCAGATATTTCTTGTTGTTTATTGACGATCACAGTCGGATGACATTTGTTTATTTTCTGAAACACAAGAATGAGGCTTTGAAGTATGTCAAGATTTTTAGAGCTCAAGTGGAAAATGAAACAAATAGAACAATCAAAGTATTAAGAAGTGACAATGGACTGAAATATTGTAGTAAAGAATTTGAAGATTACCTGAATAGTTATGGTGTGAAACATCAGAAGACCAATCCATACACCCCACAACAAAATGGATAATGTGAACTATTTGATTCAGGTTTAGGTAAAGAATTCTGGGGTGAAGCCACAAATACGGCAACATACCTGCAGAATCGAATTGTGGCAGCAGCATTAAACAATAGAACTCCATATGAGCTGTGGACTAGCTCAAAACCTGACATAAGTCATTTAAGAATCTTTGGCAGCACTGTAATGGTCCATGTTGCTAAAGAAAAAAGGGAGAAATGGGACAAGAAGTCGACCAAATGTATTCTCATTGGATATCCAGAAAATATAAAAGGATACAGAGTATATGATCCAAAAACAAGGACTGTAATGACGAGTAGAGACGTGATCATCATAGAGAAGGAATGAATCCTGAACGTCTTATTGAAGTGCAAGTTCAGAATGTTGATTCAGTGGGGGATAGAGAGGAATCCGATGATCCCGAACAACCAGAAGAATCAACATCTATCCAGAGTTTGACACAGTTTGAATTCATTCTGATTATTAATTTCATCATTCCATTGATTATTCCATTGATTACAGTTTTCTCATAAGATATTTTAGGTTCATAAATGATTTCTGTAACGGAGGGTTTGTTTTGTTGCATCGCCGTTAGATGTCTTATTGCGAGATTCGATACATAAATTTTGCATTCAAACCATCGTAGCTGATGTAAACATGAAGAGTTTTTTTTCTCAGTTTTTTTCATCTTTCTTATCTCTCACTTCGTGGTCTTCAGGAAATTAATATCGATTTTTATTCTTTATCCATCGCTGACATTGAAGAGTTGTGAATTAAATTCTGACAAACAGTAGAATTTAAAACCAGCAATTATTTTCGAATTTGTAATTTTTGGGAGCTGAATTAATTTTGCTGTTGAGGCATTAATCAATTGAATTTGGATAGCCTAGTCAGATTTTATTCCATATTCAAGGCTGCAATTAAGTGAAAATCTATTGATAAAGAGGGTAAGCTACACGATGTTCAATTAAAGATTTTAAAATTATTATAATAATAATAAATAATTAAATTTTGGGTGAACGATACAAACCTTCTGGGAACAATTGGTTTAGAAATTGGGTTGCTGTATCTGGAGAGATTTTGACTATACCTTTCCATACTTGGTTCATTTCTGATTCTAATCGTTGGGAGAAGAATTCATCTTGACTTTTAAGATAAGTCCCTTACCATATTTGATTTCTTCATGTCAGTTTATAATTGAATAATTGGAGATAATCCCAATAAATTTCTTACTGCCTAGTCAACTGATATTAATTTCAGTTATTATATTTTATTGAATTGATTAACATCTGCAATAGTGAGTAATTACTCGAAGACTGCTAGTTTTTAATATAATTCATTCTTTGATAGATCATAGTGACCATTGTCCTTAAATGCACGGTTTTCTCAGTAAGTTGATTCTTGGATAGTTCATAGGTAGTTGCTGTAGATTTGATATGTTCAATTAAGCACTTGTATATTGTATATTTATTTTTGAAATAGATTTGTTACATTTGGGATCAATTTCTGATGTTTTTCAAGGCATATGTAACCCAGCCCTTGATTAAGTCTCAATGCTTTTTAACAAAATTCAATATTGTCGTTGACAAAGTATTGATTTCATTTTTAACGACAGGTTAACATTGAAGAAAAATAACCGTAGCAAGTTCGCCAGAAAACAGTATGTCAACGTCCAGTCAAAATGATTCTAATAGTTTTTTTTTACAATTTTCAGTCTAATGATGAGACCAATGTTCAAAACGACTTCGAGGATGCAGACAGCACACTGGAAGAGGTGGAAGAGAATAGCCAATAGGCGGACAAAGAAGGCACCAGAGAGATTTGGTTTTTCAAACCTGTGTGTAGATGATGAGACGTATGATGATGCAGCAGACTTGTCGGTGCATGATGCCTTGAATGGACCAGAGAGAAAGCAGTGGCAGTCCGCATGCAAGAAGAGTTACAGTGTTTTAGGAGTTGAGTGATGCTCCGAAAGAGATTAGAGTTGTACAGTGCAAGTGGGTACTACGTAAGAAGTATGACAGTGAGAATAAAGTTCGTTTTCGTGCGCGATTGGTAGCTAAAGGTTATTCGCAAATTGAAGGTGAGGACTTTACAGAGACATTTTCTCCAGTAGTGAGACATACAACTTTGAGGTTATTCTTGGCACTGTCAGTAAAACTAGATTTGAATACTACGTATCTAGATGTAACAACTGCTTTTTTGAACGGTACTCTTGAGGAAACTATTTATATGCAGATACCAATAGGTTTTTCCGAAAAAACTAAGAATGGTCAGGTACTTAAATTAAAAAGGCCATTTATGGGCTGAAGCAGTCCTCAAGAGCATGGAATAAGAAAGTAGATGAGTGTTTATTAAGTATGAATTATACTAGATTGAAAATAGAACCATGTATGCATACAAAAATGCAAGGTAAATTGAAAACCATTGTTACATTGTTTGTAGATGATTTTTTTATTTTTCGGATGATATTGCTGAGACAAATAATTTGAAGCTAATGTTAGCTAGTCAGTTCAAAATTAAAGACTTAGGAGAAATAAAGAAGTGTCTTGGTGTAAATGTAAATTTCAACCAATTAGAGCAAACCGTGACATTATATCAAAAAGATTATATTGATCAGCTGTTGTATGAATTTAATATGAGTGAATGCAAACCTAAACAGACTCCAATGGAGGTGAAATTAAATATATCTAATAATGGACATTGTATTTATAAGTTTCCATATCAGCAAATCATAGGAGGTTTAATGTATTTGGCTGTATTGACAAGAAGACCTGATATTGTGTTTACAGTAGCTTTTTTAGGCCAATTCGATAACTGCTATTCCAAAGAGCATTGTTCCTATGTAAAGCGACTATTGAGATATTTGAAGTGTACTAGAAGTTATGGTTTGAAGTATTCAGCTGAGGGAAATTCAATATTAGAAGGTTTTGTAGATTCTGATTGGGGAGGTAATGTAATTGTTAGGAGATCATACACTGGAATTTGTTTTACATTATCAGGTTGTGTAATATCATGGGAAACAAAGAAACAGAAAACTGTTGCGCTGTCTAGTAGTGAAGCCGAGTATATGGCAATTACAGAAGCTTGCAGAGAAGCAATTTATTTAAGAAATTTGTTGTATGAAATAACACAAAAAATGTATACTGTTGATATTTTCAATGATAATCAAAGTGCACAAAAGTTAACTTTTAATCTAGTTTTCCACAAAAGAACCAAACACATAGATATCAGATACCATTTTAGTAGAGAATGTGTAACTAATAAAATTGTGAATATTAAATATTTGCCAACGGCTGAAATGCCTGCAGATTTGTTCACCAAGGGTTTATGTTCTGTTAAACATTATGAATTTTTGAATAGATTAGGTGTGCAAATTGTTTAATTTATGTTAGGCCATATTATTAGATATAGTGGGGGTGTTGAAATGTTAATATCTAAAATCTGAGACTTGTACTGCCATCTAGGGTATATACTACTATTTTTTTCGAAAAACTAAAAGTTAGTCGTTGAACTGTCATCGAAAGAATCATTGTTTTATTATATTATTTGATGTTCAGTTTTGTTTGATAAGTAATTGATAAAAATGATGAAGATGCCTCTTCAGATATAGTTTTTTTGCCATTTACGTTGATAGCGATCTTTTGTTTACGATTGGATAGGTAAGATCTAAACCATTCTTTTTTTTTATACTTCTTATCCCATAGAAGTTCATTTTAGTCAATAGGTAATCGTGGGTCAAGGTGTCAAAGGCCTTAGATAGGTCCAGCAATAGAGCAACTACGATTTCGGAGTCCTCCAAGCCATTCAATACATTTTGAATAAATTCGAATGCGGCTGTAGTAGTTGATTTCCCTTCGACATATCCGTGTTGCTATGGAGGCCAAAATTTTCTCCTAAATGGGGAAAGTCACAAGTTGTTCACAAATGGCAAACTCTAATATTTTTGAAAAGGTAGGAAAAATACTAATTGGTCTGTAACTTTCAGGTTTGTCCTCTTCCTTTTTTTTGTATATAGCCTTTTCTAGGGCTTATTTCAGAAGTTCAGGAAAAACTCCATATTTCATGGGATTGTTATGAACATGAGTGAGTGGAATCGCTATTTCTTCCATTCAAAATTTTACTGTTTTTATTGGGATATCATCCATTCCATAACTGTTTTTTTTTCTTGAGCCTTCCTATTAAATTTCAATGTTTCCTCCTTAGTGATTGGGTGAAAATTGAAGTTTTTGTCAATGCTTTTGATCTCATGATCAAATGGTATGTATTTTTGGAGACTAATTTTTTCTTTCGCTGACGTTGCAAAATGCAGATTAAATTTATGTGCTATTTCAGTGGGGTTACCTCTTTGTTTGAATTTTTATCATTCTTTATTGTTGCAGCTGTTCTCCATAAAGTTTTCATTTTGTTACCAGAATTTAGAATATGCTGTTGAAATTTATTGCTCTTCTCTCTCCTCAACAATTTATTATACACTTTTTAAACCTCCTTGTATGATTCCATGAAAACATGATTGAAAGACTTACGAACATGTAGTAGATCAAGTCTGCTATTACAATTTATTATTTCTTCACTCATTAGTTTCTTTGTTTAGTTCTTTTGTTGTACCAACTCTGATCTTCTTCATGGGATACGACTGGTCTAGCTCAATTTTAAATAAATTCATAAAAGTCTTCTATTGTTCATATACCCACTCATGTTTCCAATGTTTCCAATCAAGGACCTTCAGATTATCAGCCAAATTTTGCATGTGGTTTGATGTTATGATTCTTCTATATTGGTTTTACTGGCCGTGATGGGTCTGCTCCTATATTGTTATCATTTATACTGTATCATCATCTGACATATGGGTTTTTATTGTTTCTGAAGAAAAATTTTGTTAGTTGATGAAAATGTTGTCTATGCAGGATTTACCATCTAAGATTGATCTTGTAGGCACGTTGATGCTCGTTTTTAATCCATACAAATCCAGTAAATCAAGATTATAGTTGGAGCTGAAGAATTTGTCTTCGTGGATGGACGAAAGCTATTGACTTCAAGTGCTTTAACATTTTTCAATCAAGTCAGGTTCCGTTAATTTCATACCTCTCAATTTCAATCCTACTTCATAGGAAGATAGTTATTGATATTATGTTAGTGCTTTTCGCATTCAAATAAGTCGTCTTTGACGGCATAAATTGCATCGAAATTGTTGAAGAATACGTTAATCGGAGGTCAGCAAATATAAAACATGACAAATTTTATTCTCAAATATTTGAATGGAATATGTGAAATGACACCTGAACGTAGCAATACATCTAGAAATTTGCCAAAAATTATGGTACAGTTTCTCAAGTTGCCAAATCCTTCTTTGTAGTCCAGTAAAGGAAGGGCTGAAATCACTTTTTCTCGGAAAGAGCTGCATTTTTTATATGTTGATTGTTGTAATGAAAGAAGCATATGGTCAAAAATGCAGGTGTTAAAATTTTCAGGAACATTGAAAAATCCTTGAAAATATAGAGAAAATGGGGTTTTTTGAAACTTTCATGAATTAAAAGGTTTAGTAAGAAAATGTTTTAAACAAAAGTTGTAGAGCGGAAAATTCTAGTCCAAATTATGTAATTTATCGTTCTCGAAAGTGAATTTGTATACTGATAAACAGCGTATTTCTTTAGTAGCGCAATACCAACGAATTTTAAATTTGGCGCTCGATGAAATGACTACCTGTAGGCTGAACCAAACATCTGGAAGATATTCGCCAGAGTTGGACTCTACTCGTTTTGTTATTGTATTGTTTTTATTACATGGAACCCTATCATATAATGTTGAGTTGGTTGGAAACGGACAGTTTGGGTGAAATGATGTTCGGTTTTCTAATCTGATGTGCTGGCGAAGGCGATATAGGCTCTTCAATGGAGGCTAGAAGTAATATGAAAAATAGAAAAGTCAAAAATTGGATTAATTTTAAAAAGGAAATTTTGTAATTTGACGAAATTGAAATTGAAATTTTATTAATTCAAAAACTAAAATAGTTTTCAGCCGCAATTATGAATAAGTTCCTAGCTGAATTTCCTTAAGATGCATACGATATACGAATTATAATTCAGACGTAGGTAGGTATGTTTCTGATTGTAAAATAATAGTAATTCTTCGAAACAAAGAAATTTATTCATAGTAATGGGATAAAAGAGTTTAATTAAAAACTGTAGTAATTATTTGAAGAGCCATAGAATTAATGAATAATAATTAAAGTTTCTGCATCGAATAATATCAGGAAAAACTGTTTTTTCATTTTTACTAATAATTCTTCAATTAACTGCATCAATATCATCTCCTCACCGTCATCCAGATTCCATTCGTCTTCATCGACATCAGAGTTCATTTATATTCTGTTTATCAGGTCAGAGACATTTTCACAAGTTATGCTGTTACACATTTTGCAGAACCTTGTACATTTCAGTCCTGCTTTTTGCAACTGTAGCGAGAAGTATCACATTTTCCATTACAGCTGCAGAATACCTTAAGCAAATGTGAATAAATAAAAACAAGAATAAGAGTGAATTTCTGAAATTTTTGAAACTAATAAAACTAGGGTGTGAATGAATTTGATCACATTATTCAATAATTCCTGTGGAGCTACTGCTTTTGTCATCATTTTAGGAAGTAGCACACAATGTGATCTATGCCAACCCCAATGTTCAGGTTTCAAGGACGGTCGTCCAAGCCAAACCTGAATTTGATAATAAACTAGTCTGGTGTGTTCAATCAATGCTAACTCTGTTGGAGGAAGCATTACTAGGGGTGATGTTTTCCTGGTTCCTAAAACTGGGGTTGTGAATATTTTATATCTCAGTTCACCGATGCTAAAATTTTCCCCACTTGTGTTGTACAGATATCTCACTATTTTTTCCTTGATCTATTGCTGTGATTTGGTGTTAGAGATCTACGTCACTGCCAATCACAGCAACCGATTCTGGAATGTTCTCTTTCAGAGAGATGGCTGCCATTACTATATCTACGTCGGCATATTTTTCTGCTACATTTACTTCTACAATATGTTTTCGTAGAAAAATGGACAGTATTTTGATAAATGTATATTTATTCCCAATATTTGACAAAAATTTTTTGTGTCACTGTTACTATTTTGTCTTCATCAATTTGTACATCAGGGGCAACAACTTTTTCTTTTCGGCGGAATCGTTCATACGATATTATTCCGACGATTTCATTCCAATAACCGTTAAATACAATTTTACAATTCTGTCCCTATTTTTTCAATATGAACTATCTATATAATATATTCTAGAATCGCATCTACGAATCTCTTACTGTGAGGCCATACAACTTGGTGTAATAACCATTCACCATCTATAACATATATCATACCAGTAAGCAAGGATTGTGATTGAAGATGCGTTGACAATAATTTATAGAGGTCAGAGTTAACAGTTTTTTTATTAATCCATATTCGTCGAAGGGAGATAGTGGATAGGCCGACAATTCGTAAGAAATTGCCTTTTTTTTTTTTTTTGATCCATCGTTCTGATAAAGAACGAACATTCTCTGCAACAATGCAGATGAGTCTATAGAAGATGTATCTCCAGGAATACGAATTTTACAGAATAAAATTCGTTGTTACTGCAACTCATTGTTATTAGTTGCATTCATTCATTTTATTCCAAGTTGCTTGCTCGTTTCGTGCGGCCCACGTATATGTTCATTTCATTGTCCGATTAACGCGTAACATATGTTGGAGCATATGACCTATGCCAGAAGTACGAAGTCGTCGTTCATCCACACATCGTCGTGCAACACTTTCTTCGCAATCAATGAATTTCTCAATTTCTACAAATTAGAACTCTGGTGAAAAAAAGTGACTATTTCTCGCTCGTGAGTGACACGTTGATTCAGCCGTACTGTGAAACCAGGTAGGCAAAAGTCAGTGCTCCACATTCGATTTTCTTTCGAGTCATTTTTTCTTATCAGAATTTCATTGTTAATTTTCTTTCGTTTTCATTAATTTTCAAAGGCCCTTGTCGTGCCATTTTGGTCCTTCTTGAGCCGCATATTTTCGAACCGCGTTTTCAAAATTATTGCGATCAAGCATTTTTGAATTTTTTCATTTAGTTTTTTCATTTGCATTTATTTCAATCTGTCAATTATTCACGTAACCTCAAAAACTTGACAAGATATCGAACACATTCATAAATCCTTTAATATCTGCGCATGTTATAGAATTTAGCTTTCATTTTCAGAACATAGACAACTCTTCATTTGTTTTTTCTCATCTATGCTCATAACCTTGATTCAAAACATAAACAAAGATAGACATTCTTGTTTTTGTTTATTTTCATCATTTGTTTATTTTCAACTCGATTTTCAATTTAATAGATTCAATCTTAATTATTTATTTTATTAATTAATTTCGTTCTTTTCAATCGGTTAGTCTATTTACTCTTTTTCAAAATTACTCAAAACAAAATTAATATTGTTTTCTGCAGTACACCTTGAATAATAATAATGACGACAAAATTGAAACAACTCAAAGCTCGTCGTCAAATTGTTATTGATGATCTCGAGGAAATTCTGAATTTAGCACAATTCGCTGTCACTGATGAAAGTCTCCACGTAAGATTCAAATTAAGATGTGAAATACTTGACGATATTCTCGTGGACTTTCAAAATTTACATACGTCAATTGTCTCTATGATTGTATCTTCCGAAGAGCCGGAATTGAACACTGAGAAAGTTATTCGAACAGCCTTTATGGATAATTATTACACCATCAGAACAACTTATGTTAATTTATTTCCTGTAGTAAACATTCCAGTAAAAAACCAAGACAGTTGCTCTATCAGTTCGCCAATTCACAATATCGAGTTAATCCAAAAAGGCTAATTTGAGGAAGTTTTCTTTATCTCTTTCAAATTTTGTATTTTTGATATTCAGTTCTTTTTCTGCTTTTGTCTTTTTATTTCCAGATTCGATGTGGGCACCTTGAAGAAGTCTCTGTTTCCATCAATAGAAGATCACTCTTGAAGAAAGAAATCCCAAATATATTTCAGCTTATTTTTGTACTTTCACACTTAGGCGGGGAGCCAGGGTTTTTTTTTACGGGGTTTTTTCCTAGGCTTTTATGTGATACGCCGAATTGTATGACACCCCGTCACTAACCCCTGATCTGTATGCTTTATTGTTTGCTAACGAAATATTGTAAGCCAAAAGTTCAAAAGAATATATATATATAGTTCGCCAAATGTTAAACTTCCAAAGATAGTATTGCCCATTTTCAATGGGAATTATAAAGAGTGGCCTACTTTTTTTCGATATGTTCCAAAGCTTGGTACATGAAAATTCTAACTTGAGTCAGATAGAAAAGTTTCAATACCTCCTTAGTTCACTTTCTTCTCATGCTTTAAGTTTAGTTAAAGGGTTTCCATTGACTGCGGAAAATTATGAAAGCGCTTTTCAGACATTGGCGGAAAGATATCAAAATAAAAGACTTCTCGCTAATACGTGTTGGAAGGAAATCTGTAATGTTCCAAAGCTACAGGGTGATTCAGCTAAAGACCTTAGGCGAATTCTAGAGGTTTTTGCGGAGAACTTATCGGTATTAAGAAATTTAGGTTTACTCGTTGACCAGTGGGACTTTGTTTTATTTCACATTCTCATTCAGGAATTAGATTCAGCATGGATCAAACGTTTTGAATTTCAAGAATGTTCAACCGATATTCCGTCGTTTGTCAATTTGCGAAATTTCCTTACAAATCAGTGTATAGCCTTGGAGGCAGTAGCTCTTTCTCTTCCGTCGAAAACTCATTCAGTTTCGAATTCTCAAGTTTTGAAATCTAGTTCTCTTTCAATGAATAAAAGAAATTCGACTCTTCTCGTTCAAACGGAAACTGAATCATTCAAGAAACGTATAACCTGTAATTATTGCAAGTTAGCTCATAGTATTTACAAATGTCCATCATTTTGGAACAAACTGTTCAAGATCGGTTCAAGACTGTGAAGAACAAAAATTGGTGTATCAATTGCCTCCATTCTGGACATAAGATTAACAATTGTTCTTCAAAGTCAAATTGTCGTGTTTGCAACGGAAAGCATCATACCCTGTTACACATGCGCAATAATGCGGATAATGATTCTTCAACAGAGACGTTTCATTTCAATGCTGCAAATTCATCGGATTCAGGCTCAGCTCAGGTTTTAACCAATGTTTCTTCAAATTCTACCGTTCTCTTAGCAACCGCTGAGGTCGAAATTCGTGATGCTTGGGGTAGATATCAGAAGGTCCGAGTTCTGTTAGATGGAGGCTCTCAAATAAATGTTATAACTCAATCGTGTGTAAATAGATTAGGCTTGAAAATTTGTGATGCTTCATTTTCGATAAATGGAATTTGTGAAAGCTCATCTTCTGCTAATTGCAGCACTGAATGTACTATTCGTACATCAGATCAAATAAATCCATCTTTTACATTCGATGCCGTCGTGATTTCGAAGATTTGTTCGGAAATGCCGAGTTCTTTCGTAAATCATTCGTTTTGGAATTGTGTCCATAACAAGAAGTTAACAGATTCGAACTTTTCTATTCCGAAATCAATAGATCTTCTTCTGGGAGCGGATATATTCTCTTTAATAAATCGACCGGGTCGTATCGAGGGTAACGGTTTAGAACCAACAGTACTTGAGACAGTATTTGGTTGGGTTTTCATGGGAAAGATTCAATCACCTAACATATCAGTTAACAATTTTCATTTGTCATTGTCTGAATCAGGTTTAAACTCCTCGTTGAAAAGATTTTGGGAACTTGAAGAAGTTTCAGAGAATGTCATTGTATCACCAGAAGATCAATTTTGTGAGAACTTATACACTCAGAACTATTCTAGAAATACATCTGGACGGTACACTGTGGCATTACCATTTAAACCTGATCAGTCAACTCTTTCATTCGGTGACACATATTCTCTCGCACTACGTCGTTTTTTATCCCTTGAACGTAAACTTATTAAAAACCAGAATATATACAAGGAATACTCTACTTTCATGAGGGAATATTTAGAAAAAGATCATATGTCATTGATTTCTACGAGTTCGGATTGTGAAAATGCTTTCTATATCCCTCACCATTGTATAATTAAACCAAACAGTCCATCCACAAAGTTGAGGGTTGTTTTCGATGCGTCAGCTCATGTACCCGGTCATTTATCGTTAAATGATGTCCTAAATTACAAGAGGATATTATTTTCATTTTGATGAACTTTCGTGTTCATCGGTTCGTTTTCACAGTTGATATCAAACAAATGTATCGTCAAATATTAGTTCAAAATTCACATCGAAACTTTCAAAGAATATTGTGGCGGTTTTCTCCATCCATACCTCTGGATCATCAATATCACCATTCTTTGGATTTTGATATCCGATAGTCAAAATTCTCGGTTTGAGGTGGTTTCTTCGTCGGACGAATTTTCTTATTTTGCGGAAACTACTGTGCAGGTATGTACCAAACGTACCATACTTTCAGAACTTTCTCGAATTTTCGACCCTTTGGGGTTCCTTTCTCCATTTACTTTTCTTGCTAAACATTTGATCCAGCATCTTTGGACATTAGGTTTGCAGTGGGATGATACACTTCCAGACGATATCAGCAGTCGCTGGAATCAGTGTAAATCCGAATCAACCGAATTGGGTAAATTAAAAATACCTCGGAAACTTGCATCGAAACCATTTTATCGTTACGAACTTCATGGTTTCGGAGATAGTAGTGAGCGTGGCTACGCAGCCGTGGTATATTTCAGGTTTTTCAATTTTGACGGCTCCATTGACATCTCTTTCGTAGGTGGTAAATCAAAGGTCTCCCATTGAAGAGAATTTCACTTCCACGACTAGAATTGTGTGCTTGTCTCTTATTATCAAAACTCATTAATGTGGTTTCCTCTGTTTACCAATCAGCCTTTACAATAGATGACATTTTTGCTTGGTCTGATTCTATGGTAGCTTACATCTTCAGATTTGTTCACTTCATGAAAAACTCTAAGGCTCCTAGGATGTATAGATTTTCCGCAGTTCATCTCAAAGATGCACTTTTCTTCATTATAAAACAGGTTCAACGGGTTGTGTTCAAGGAACAGATCGATAATCTCATCTCGGGAAATCCCATATCTAAATTACTTCGAAAATTGAATCCATTTATTGGAGAAGATGGTGTTCTCAGGGTGGGCGGTCGTCTGTCTTTTTCTGGTCTGGCTCTTGATCACAAACACCCAGCTTTGCTTCCTTCATCTCATCGTCTTACTGAGCTCCTTATTCAGCATTTCCACAAAATATATCTGCATCCAGGTGCCCAGACTTTACAGTTCCTTCTGTCTCAACAGGTCATACAGGAGTTTTATACAGTCCACTTACAGATTGAATCTGTGCTCAATTCTCGCCCTTTATGTCCGCTTAGTAATGATCCGAATGACATATCTGCACTGACACCAGGACATTTTCTTACTTTAGCTCCATTAACTGCTATTCCTGAACCAGATTTATCTCACCTATCTATCGGTCGATTATCGCGTTGGCAGCTAACTCGTATCCATCAGGATTTTTGGAAAAGATAGAATTTAGAATATCTGAACACACTGCAACAACGAAAAAGTGGTTCAATACTGACTCGCCACCTAATTCAATAGGTGCACTAGTCTTGATAAAAGATGATCAACTCCCTCCATTGCGCTGGCGACTTGGACGCATTGAGAAATTGCATCCTGGCGCTGATAAAGTAGCTAGAGTAGCTACTATTCGGACTACTCAAGGTGTACTGCAGAGATCAGTGGTTAAATATGTCCATTACCTCTTCAATAATTATGACGTATGTTGATGTATATGTGTATATATTTTTTTTGCTTTATGTTCGATATCTTTTCAATTTTATATTTGCTTTGTTTCATAAAATATTCTATTTTAGGTGGGCGGTTATGTTACTGCAACTCATTGTTATTAGTTGAGTTCATTCATTTTATTCCAAGTTGCTTGCTCGTTTCGTGCGGCCCACGTATATGTTCATTTCATTGTCCGATTAACGCGTAACATATGTTGGAGCATATGACCTATGTCGAACAAAGAGAGAACGAAGTCGTCGTTCATCCACACATCGTCGTGCAACACTTTCTTCGCAATCAATGAATTTCTCAATTTCTACAAATTAGAACTCTGGTGAAAAAAGTGACTATTTCTCGCTCGTGAGTGACACGTTGATTCAGCCGTACTGTGAAACCAGGTAGGCAAAAGTCAGTGCTCCACATTCGATTTTCTTTCGAGTCATTTTTTCTTATCAGAATTTCATTGTTAATTTTCTTTCGTTTTCTTTAATTTTCAAAGGCCCTTGTCGTGCCATTCTGGCTATCGCATAAATTCTCAACTTTAAATTTTGATGACAAAGTCATATTTCACAAATTTTTTCCAACGATTGCTTCCATTCCTTTGCGTCCTTGAAATGCCATATGACAGTTAATATAGTAGCTACCAGTAACACCTGTAGAAAGAGACATCAGACAATATCTTTTCTCAATAGGATTATGGCATTTTAGCCAGAATACAATTTTTCTATGTCTTCTTTATCTCTCTTCATACTACTTTCAGATAAATCCACGTGCTGTTCACTATTCGCTGTTCTCAAATCAGCCTATTCCTCCAAACATTCCATGACATCAAATGCCGATGGCATCCCCAGAAGGTAACGCGCAACAACACTGGGTGTGACTCCTCTACCATGCCTTAAATTGGTACGGAAGAATCTATTTAGTGTTTGTTCTATACACATATCACTCCAGATACCACTCCAAGCTTTGTATGTCCTAAGAATAGTGAAATATCCTTCTTTTGTGAACCTGTCGAATTCTAATGTATCCATCGTTGTTTCCAAATGCACCATATCCTGTAAGTACCATTGAGCACTAACTGCTAACATTTTCATGACACTGCTTAAGTGCAAATCTCAATCTCCAATACGTTCTGCTTCGACAAACTGCAGTGAAATAATCACGATCTTCAAATATTGAAGTGTTTCCTCGAATTTCCAGGTTGAACATACTATCATTGGGCCAATATTACAATCGCCCAAAGTAGGAGAATTTTCCTTCCATTTTTCGAACATCATTTTCACTTGTTTCTCAATTACATCAGTCGCAGTTGTATTGCTTGTTTTCAAAATATGAATTCCTATAGCTGTGAAAGTTAATATGTGAGCACGTAAAGCTCTGCTGAAAGCCCTTCAGACATTTTCTTCACTGATAATGCAGCGTATGAAGTAGCCCAAAGATCTTTCAAACCACTCCCATCCATGATAAAGCCACTGGCGCCCATATATGACATCAATAAATGGAAGAGATATTCTGGTGTAATGACTTTAATACCCTCCAAACAGTGAAATGTTTCATGACCATCCAACGTACTTACATTGTGATATGTGTTATCAAAAACGAATTGAATGAAAGAGTTTGGATGCGTTAATTTTGCAGGTTGCCTAATAACGGAAGCTTCATATACTTGAATATTGTGGTATGAAGCCGATACTCTAATTTACTCGTCTTGTCAATCATCAAACGAGAACCTGTTTTTCTGTAGACATAAGTTCCTACAGCTAACTGAAATTTGGAAATGAATATTCTTGAACGAACAATGGAAATTATGGAATGTGCTATTTTATCACGTTTCACATCTTTCCTTGCACTACATTTTGAATCTAGTAAATGGAATAGGGAGTTTTCAAACTTTCCGGAATTTCAGATATAGAGCTATCCACGAATTTACTTGAGAGGGGATAAATTTCATAGTTATAATCTTGTTTTTTTTTTATATCAGCTACAACGATTTGACCAGCTATAGGTAAAATTAAATTTTTTGATAATTACTGAGAGAATCGGAATTAAAAGCCAATATTTACTAAGCTCCATTATATTGGGAGATTTGTAAAAGAAAACCGGTTGCTTCCACGATGTTGTTGGATGATAATTTCATTACTATATTTCTCTTTCAATTTTTTTATGGAAGTATTATTGTTGAGAAAGGTTTCCCCTTTAACTAACTATGTAATAATCTGTTCTTGTAAGTATTCAAAATCCCGTCAACGAGATATTTGAGAAAATGAAATTTTGTGGGGCAATTATTCATTTCAATGCGTCACTGAAATATCGATTTCAAACTAATGAGTTTAAACCCAAGAATTACATGTTATTGATATCCCAAGCGAGCTGTTATTCATTCTAATAGACCAAGAATTTCAAATCGCACTCTCCAGACAACTTGTGCTGAATCCTACCCTGTTCTACCCGGATGTCTAGGACCGCTCGCTCGGGTTTGCACTAGGCGCCAAATTTCGAATTCACTGTTATCGCAGCATTAGAGAAATACCTTAATAATCAATATGCAAAATCACTTTCGAGAACGCTAAAGTATATAATTTGGACTAGAATTTTCCGCTCTACAACTTTTGTTTAAAACTTTTTCTTACTAAACCTTCTAATTCGCGAAAATATCAAAAAAACCGTATTTTTCTTTATATTTTCAAGAATTTTTCAATGTTCCTGAAAATTTTAACACCTACATTTTCGACCATATGTTTCTCTCGTTATAACAATCAACATATCAAAAATGCAGCTCTTTCCGAGAAAAAGTGATTTCAGCCCTTCCTTTACTGGACTATTTGTATACTGGTCACTGGTCACTGTTTTCGTCGGTTATCAACTACGCTGCTTGTGAAGTCTGAAGCTCATTTGCTGAAAATCGAACTACATTGGGAGATAGTAGTCTAATACGGTTGCTAAAGGTTACTAGTTAATGAACAGAAATTTGCGACAAATATTCTTGTAGAAAATTACATGGATAGTACACAAAAATTCGTTGTCAGCTGAGGTGATATCACTAATTCTTCAAATTCTCTAATTAATATTTCAAAATTATATTCGCTTATACCTATTAAAGTTATCTAAGTAATTAATATATTGACCTTCGTCAATTATCATTACTTATAGGTGAAGAAGTACTTATAGTTCAAGTAGTTTAGACTTACTATTACAATGATTCTGAATTTTTCACAATCAATGGCGAAATTTACTTTTCATCACCAATTGTGTGTATTTAATTTATATTATATATTTTATATATATTTTGTTATCGTAAAATTTTTTCGAAACGTCAATAATGAAAATGATCTTTTCATTTGTCAAAATTAAAAAAAAAATATTACCTGATCTTCAAAATCCACTCAATTATCCGTATGCTCGAGTGACCGATTTAGTATCATGAAAACGTAACTATTATCGATGTACAAGTTCTGAACTTTGATCAATTCAATTAGACTAATCATAGATTAGGTGTAAACGGGCATAAATGGGAGTTTTACAAAACAAATTTTTACGATTTAAATATTCTATAATTGTCTTAGCGAAACCCGCATTCCATTCCATTTTGTTAGCGCCAGAACGTGGTAAGCGATATTAAATTATGTGAAATAGGTCCGGTACGAAAATGAATGAATACATCTGCGTTCATAACTAGTAATGAGTACTATTTGTTTATAAGATATTTATCAATAGAGACAGAATATTTATTAATTAACATAAATAAACAATATCGTTTGGAATATCTTCGAACAGAGGTGAACATTTGACATTTAACTACAAAAACACTAGCCATTCCATTATACGAAGTATTAATTGTTAGTGTAATTATGGAAGATTGAGATAGCTTTATTTTCCTAACATCGAACTTCAATCATTGTCATAAAACACATTCAATAGAACCGTAAATTGACTATAAAAACGTTTTTAGTGATTGAAGATAAACAAAAGTCTTGTGAGAAATTCAAATGACATAAATGATGCACATAACAATTGCTGAAGATAGGACGTTAGTTAATGACGAGAAATTTTTCGCTGATAGAACTCGTGTAGAATTCAGAGTATATCCACAATTTTTCAATGTTCTTCTTCCTACAATTGTTTCTATGGGTATCTTCTATCGTTCGCGAGATACCTAAATTAGATTTCGAAAAAGCCAAAATTGTTCAAGAAGTTTTCAATTCTCATTGATAGTCAAGATGGATAGAACTTCTTATTGAATTCCTACTTATCTGATAAGTCAGAAAAAAGAACAAATCGTCGTGAATTAGATAAAACAGTATCACTACAAACAAAAGGAACATCTATCAATATAATATTACCCCACAGCTTTTTGTTTTCATCGAGATGATCACATATATTTGGAACAATATTGGACCTAACACAGTACCCTGTGGAATATATAGCTATTCAAAAGTTTATATATGGGAAGTTATATAAGTTATATAAGTATATTCTTTTTCCAATCCTCTTTTTTGCACACCGTATCGATTGCTCTAGGGAGTTCCAAGAAGATGCATAATGATGGTGTATTTTTTATTTATATGATGAAAAATGCGATTAGTAAGCTCCCTAATTCCATCCTTCGTAGATATCCTCTGTCTGAATCCATCTTGATTAGTGATAATAATATTATATTTATCAGAAAAGACAACAATTCGACTTTTTATTACTTTTTCGATAATTTTTCCTATATCAGAAATCATTGAAACGGGTCTGAAATTGTTTCGTTTTCTTTCCACCTTTATGTAAAGGTTTTATTACTCCTAATTTGAGAGAGTTAGGATAGCAACCATGTTCCAAAAAAAATTCATTATATAGACAATGTATACAGGGTGTTCGGCACATGGACCGTCAAATTTTTTTGGGGCGTTGGTAGGGTCATTTGCTACCTTTTCAGTCTTGGAACCTGGGTCCTTAGTATCACGGTTACGGAGGTATGATTTTTTTATTAGGTTATTACCCAAAATGTACCCTTCGAAGCCCCATAACTTTTTTTGCGTGTGCTTTTACATGCATTTTTTTATTGTATTAAGTCTACATGAGTGTGTGTTAAAAAAAAAAACGTATTTATTGTTACAGATAACACCACAAAATTAACACGTGGGCCTTTTATTAAAGAAAAAATTATGAAAGTATGAAAACATCTCCACTCCTATTGATAGATAGATAGATAAATCTTCTTTATTTCAAGTTTCATATAAAAATTACAAGAAAGATGAAATGACGTCAAAAATAAACACAATTCAGTACATATTGTCAGAACCAAAATAATCGTCTAGACTATATGGTTCTAGTTGTATCAAATATTTCTTAATTAATTTCTTGAATTTATATTCATTTTCAACATATCTAATATGCTGCGGCACTTTATTAAAGGCTCTGATACACATATAGTATGGTCCCTTCTCACTCAGCGTTAATCTATGATGTGGATAGAGAAGATCTTTGTTTCTCGTGGGATAGTTGTGATTGAACTTATTTTGGAACTTGTCTCTATTTTTGAATACAAACATAAGACATTCATAAATGTACAAAGCATATACAGTCATTATATTCATAATCTTAAATTTGCCCCTACAAGAGTCCCTGAACTTCAACTTGCACATTGTTCTTATTATTCTTTTTTGTACCATGAATACTGAGTCAACCCTTGCGTTGCTACCCCAAAAAACTATCCCAAATCTGAGAACCGACTCAAAATTTGCATAATACAAAATTTTCATTGTGTCAAAATTCATGTATTTAGCTATAACCCTGATTCCATACCCAATACTAGATAACTTTAAACAGACCTTTTCAATGTGAGTATCCCAACTAAGAAATTCATCTATAGTGACACCCAAAAATTTAGTGCTTGTGACAGGTTTTATCTTGTTATTTCCGAGAATTATGTTGTCTGGTGCAGAAATATGACACTGCCTAGTACGAAAAAGTATTAAATTTGTTTTTGATACATTTATGTTCAGTTTATTCATGGAGAACCAATTAGTGGTGTCCGCAAAGCAGCTTTTTGTTTTTTCAATAATATCCATCGAATTGGATCCAGAAATCAATATATTGGTGTCGTCAACAAAATTTGTGATTGAATACCTTTTTAATGAACATGGTAAGTCATTTATTTATATTATAAAAAGTAACGGTCCCACAATGCTTCCCTGTGCAATACCTACATCAATGTTGAGTGTATCTGATTTTATATTATTTTCAACCATAACTTGCTGCCTTCTTCCCGAAAGATATGATCGAATCCAAGCATTAGCATTACCTCTTATACCATACTTTTCAAGTTTGAACAAAAGGATATCATGATCTACACAATCATATGCTTTACTTAAATCTATAAAAAGACCAAGTGACATGTTTTTATTTTCTATATTGTCTAAAATTGCATTGATGAACTGATATATTGCAGTATTGGTTGATCTGCCTCTCAAGTATCCATGTTGGAATTCGGAAAAAAGATTATCTTGGTTCATGAACCTGAGTATTCTAGAACTCATGACCAATTCAAAAATTCTAGAGAACGCTAGTAAAAGACAAATAGGTCTATAGTTACTTAGGTCATTTAAGTCACCTTTCTTGAATAATGGTTTTATCAAAGCATGCTTCAGTTGACCTGGAAAAATTGAATATTTCATAGAATTATTTATTATGTAGGACAGCACAGCGGCAATTGAACTGATCGATAACTTGACAAGACTCACTGGTATGTCATCGTACCCACTACAGTGTTTATTTTTCAGATGTTTAGATAATTCAATCAATTCATCAATGCTTACAGATTTGAGAAATAATGATTTATCATTTCCTCCGATTTCAGTCATAAAAGGAACTGAATATTGAAATTTAAAAAAAAAATACAGCTATTACAAACTTAGTTTTATTTTAAAATGTTCTTCGGTTTATAACGTTGCTAATCATATGCTATTTACGTAAGTTAATAAAAAAAATTATACTGGAAATAAGGTTTTAGTCAGAAGAGTGAAGAAAGTCGCACCTAAATAAAAGTACGGATTTCGACACAACACAGCGAGCAAGGAAATTTTACCTGCCCGTTTTAGACGCGTGTGAATTATTATTACTATTTCTGTCCTTAGGTTAGATTGGGTTAGCCGCCGCTGACTTGACCCTACCGTCATTCGAGATTTAACTGTCTCTGCTGTTGGAAGTGTCTGTGCCACAGTGAGAAATTAGGCATATCAACAACCAAAATTAAAACAACAGTAGCAAAAAGTCGATAAAAGTAACAAAAACAAAAAAATACAAATTTAAAACACTGAACAACGCGACACAGACACTTCCATCAGCAGAGAATGTTTCGTGGTGGGGTAATCAGGAAATTTGGCTTGATAAATCCTTTGAGGTGCACGACCAATACCATCGGCCTTGCCATATGCCATCACCATATCAGCATACTCAGCGTTGGTGAAATGAGGCATATGAACAACCAAAATTAAAACAACAGTAGCAAAAAGTCGATAAAAGTAACAAAAACAAAAAAATACAAATTTAAAAACTGACACAGACACTTCCATCAGCAGATACAGTTAAATCTCGAATGACGGTAGGGTCAAGTCAGCGGCGACTAACCCAATCCAACCTAAGGACAGAAACAGTAATAATAATTCACACGCGTCTAAAACGGGCAGGTAAAATTTCTTTGCTCACTGTGTTGTGTCGAAATCCATACTTTTATTTAGGTGCGACTTTCTTCACTCTTCTGACTAAAACCTCATTTGCAGTATTATTTTTTTTATTGATTTACGTAAATAGCATATGGTTAGCAACGTTAAAAACCAAAGAACATTTTGAAATAAAACTAAGTTTGTAATAGCTGTAACTTTTTTTCAAATTTCAATAGGAGTGGAGATGTTTTCATACTTTCATAATTTTCTTTTTAATAAAAGGCCCACGTGTTAATTTTGTGATGTTATCTGTAACAATAAATACGTTTTTTTTTCAAACACACACTCATGTCAACTTAATACAATGAAAAAATGCATGTAAAAGCATACACAAAAAAAGTTATGGGGCTTCGAAGGGTACATTTTGGGTAATTTAGAAAAACCTAATAAAAAAATCATACCTCCGTAACCGTAATACTAAGGACCCAGGTGCCAAGACTGAAAAGGTAGCAAATGACCCTACGAACGCCCCAAAAAAATTTGACGGTCCATGTATATACTCTGTATATACAGAGTATCCCAAAAATACCACGCGAAAGTGACACTGGAGATGAATTGGCATTAGGTCTATCAGATAGCATTCAACATGACCTCGATCCGCTGGTTTTCGAATTTATTGCTTCATATTTATTATTGAACTCACTTTATACGGGGTGCTTTGGAATAGAATAATAAAAAAAAAACTCTCGGAGACGTCAAAATTTGTTGAAAGAGGGACAAATAAGGGAGTTGAAATGAGGTTGATATCAGTACCCCTCTTGCCGCTACCCCTAACAGCTATCATTTTTTAATAGGGAAAAGGGATCGAGCAGCACCTTTGTTTGAAAGGCAATTCAATTTGCTGCACGAATGTATTTTTTTTCATCACTTTATTATTATACAGAGTGACTCAGTAGTCTATCGACAACTTTCACACGCTGAAATTGGATCTTTGAGATGAAAAAAGCTCTCGGACGGTTAAAAAACTGAATTCGATATCAAAACTTCTCTAGCCGCTACCCTAGCATCAATTATTTCTATTTAAATGAAACCTCACGATTTACTTTGAAAATATTATTGTTTTCATGTTTCCAGTGTTTGCCATGTTCCAGCATTTTCAACATGTTTTTGGATTACACGTTGTTGCGATATTCTCGCAACAAAGGACAGTTCTTGGAATTTAGGGCAGCGGCCGTTACTTCCAAGAATGCCTTCTAGCGGACGGAATTATGGAAATCCCTAAGGTCACCTACCTGTACTTTCTCCGAGCCCTTTCAATTTATTCAAAATTCATTTTCCCTACACTTCTCAAGGTGGTCACTTCTACCAGTAAGTTTTAGTTTGATCACCACTCTGATCAGTTCCACTTTACCATTGGGTCAGTTAGATACCCTAGTTTATTGTGAATTTGAGTCATTCAGCTGCAATTCTCCCAATTGAAAGAACAAGGTTGTTATTTGTGAATCTGTGAAGCAATTGCATATCGCCACAATTTCTTAGTGAAAATCTCATCCGAAGTGCCTGCACCTTATTCTGAGAAATCTATCCTCGACGATTGAAGCAGAGCTGTGATGAACTCCAAATTAGGAAAATAAGGTCAGATCTCTTTATCATTTAATATTACCAGAAGTGCCCAAGATTATGCAAAGAAGTTCAAATCCTTGGTTATTATAGACACCTAAAAACTCTTTCTGTGAGTGTAAACTCAAGTGCCGAACATTGTGTAACTATTCTTATCTGTGAATACATAATTCTATTATAACTACAAACTTGTATTTATTCACCTTGCAAACATCTTTTCTACCAAAGATAATTTTTGGATCTACTGTTATAGTATAACCAGCGACTCAGGAAGTGCGCTTCTCTCTCATTAAGAGGGTAATTATTATTATTTCTAATTTTGTACCCGCACACACGTAGTGATCGAGAAATTGAAAAAAAGACGGTGGTAAGCAGATTTCGTTGAAATTGAGATGGAGAAGCTATTTGAAAATGATTATTCATTCAGTTAATCCACATTTCAATTATATCAACTTGAGACTTTAAAAATGGGTTATGCCACTGCACAGCGCGTGGAAATAATTTCAATTTTTTTTGCTAATATGCAAGAAGAACTGCCACTTTGTTTAACGATATAATCGTCACATTAATTAGAAATATAATTATACATTAATAACTTTGCTTAGGATTCGATACGATACGGTACGATGTATTTTGTGCATTTTATTCCGGATGCATTTGAAAATATTCTAATCGGTCGACGCGCAGGAGAACAATTATGAAGAGGGAAAGACCAGCGTATGAGAAGGAAATTAGCGAGAAGAGTCAGTGAAGGTCAAAGATCGTTAGCGAGAGGGTCTAAAGATTGTTTTGATTGATAGTGCATCGATCGATTGATCGAATATCGCTGAATTGATTTATAGGAATTTAACTAATTCTTATTTATTTCTTTGAGGGCCTCCTTTGTATTGGAAGCTGATTGCACAATATTCTGGAGGAAGAGAAATTGTACTTATTGCATTCCTGGAATCTGTAAAGAGATGATGATCTTATCTGTTATGGAAGAAGCTGTCTTTTGGTGCAGTGAAGTCGACATTCACTTATATGAAATGTTATAATCGCAAGTACACCTGTATCTATGGTAATGATATTCAGGAAGCAGCCAACTTTATAAATTAGATTGTATTGAATTTTCCTTACATTGGTTAAGCATAAATGCACTCGAATGATATTCAGAGTTCAAATTTAGGCATTTTCATTAGTCCTGAGTTAGTATTAAAATGTATTTGTTGGAGTTTGAATTTTTATCTCTATATAAAAAAAATTCTGGCGCCCAAGCCAAGAACAAGATCCTTTTTTTTGCCTAGATCAGTGTGAATATTTGAAATCAGAATTATACAGGCATTCAGTTATATTATAACCCAAGACCTTGAGAATGTATAGCTAGAAAAGTTTTGAAATATATACCAAGGGCGTTACACATGTCCGAAATGATGATGTGTACACAGGAGTTTTAGGACATTTCGTCAATGATCCTACTTCAAGTACAAGAAAAATGGAAGAAAAATCTAGGATTTATCGTGCACTATTCTAAGGATAATTAAATTTATTCAGAGAGATTCACACTCAATGTCCTGAAAAGCTCAATGTCTTGGTCGATATTTATGGCATCAATATTGTGGGCTTTTTTGTCATACACGGCAATCTCAATGGTGATAAATACTTAGATATATTGGAAACCAATATCGGTCATATGTTGACAGATATTTTGGAGAACGATTACCGTTATTCAGAAGCTGAACTGGGATTTCAGCATGATCGAGCACCTCCTAATCATGCGGCGCCCCTGAGGCACTATTTAGATGAAAGATTTCCAGGGCGTTGGATTGAAAGGAGTAGTTCCATAGAATGACCTGTTCGTTCTTTGATCTGTCGCTCTGGATTATTTTTATGGGGACACTTGAAAACAGAAATTTATGCGATGGATTCTACAAACTTGGATGAATTACGCCAGCGCATAATAAAGTTAACACCAAGCATGAGGAAAGTTGGAGACCATTTAAGCATTTAATAAATTTAAGTATTCATCATTATGTGAACTCCGTCTGCAGTGGTGATGGGTGGATTGAGTAGCTCAGCAGCACTGCTGCCGGTCTCAAGCCCGGGTAAAGGAGGAGGGTTGCAAGATCAGGTTAGCATCCACTTCCGGAAAAATTATAAAGCTCAGAGTACCGAAAGCAAGCCTCGGAAAGGGACGGAAAAAACGGAGACGAACTTGGCGAGAAAAAGGTTAAAGAGATGGAAACAACAAAATGTAACAAGAGTGGCCACATGGAATATCAAATCATTGAATGGAAGAGATCAGGAAGTAGAGAAGGAAATAAGAGAACGGAAGATAGATATATGTGCTTTACGAGAGACAAAGAAGAAAGGAGAAGGTCAAATGATGCTCGGGGATTATATGTTATTCTACAGTGGGGTACCGAAGGAACAAAGAGCCAAAGAGGGAGTAGCACTTATGGTAAAGAAGGATTACAGGTCACAAATAGAGGAATGGAGGTATGTTACCGAAAGAATAATATCGATAAAGATAAGAACAAGCAATAGAGGAACGAACATAATAGGAATATATGCACCGGAAAACTGTAAACCTGCGGAAGTAAGAAAAAATTTCTACGAGAAACTTCAAGAAGTTATTGACAGTATACCAGACAAGGAGAATATAATCATTCTGGGCGACTTCAATGCACGTGTGGGAAGATCTGTAGTGCCAGGAATCATTATCTGGTAATGTCTAAGATAAGAGAGAAGATTAATACAAAGGCGACACGAGCGGAAGAAGTGAAAGAGACAAAACTAAAAATAGAAGGTATACACGATGAATCGACTAAAGATTTGTATAGGAAAAGGGTGACCCAATCAATAGAAATCCTATTAAAGAAGAAGATGACGTAGAGACCAGCTGGGAAAGGTTGAAAATGAATATAGTGGAGGCGGCGAATGAAGCATTAGGTACAAGAAACGTGGATAAGAACAAAAAATGGACAACGAAGACCCCTTGGTTTAAGAAGGAAATAAAACAAAAGTGCAGAGAAAAGAAGCAGGCATATCTTAAATATAGAACAACAAGGTCAAATGGAGCATATGAAGAGTACAGGGTAGTAAGGTCAGAGGCCAATGAGTTAGTGAGAAGAACGAAAAAAGAATATTGGGAAAGGTATTCGAAGAGATTAGAGTCAGATTTTTATGGACGACAAAAACAAGTGTGGACGTTTATCAGACAGCAAAGAACAGAAATGAAAGATCTTTTGGAAGATACGCACACCACAAAGGAAATATGGGTACCATACCTCACAAACCTGTCCAAGAAGGAGATCAGAGAAGTACCACTACTGGAGACACCGGACATAACAAGTACCGAGGAAACACTGATAACAGAGGAGGACGTGCAAGAGACAATTGAAAAAATTAGAAATGGGAAGTCGCCAGGAGAGGACCAAATAACCAATGAATTGCTCAAATATGGTGGCAAAGAGTTGAGGAATGAGCTAAGGATACTAATACAGAAAGCTCTAAGGTCACACTGAATCCCTGAGGAGTGGAGAAGAGGAATAATGATACCAATGTTTAAGAAAGGTGAACGAACAGATCCGGACAATTACAGAGGAATCAATTTGTTGAATACAACACTAAAGCTAATGACAAGGATAATAACAAACAAGGTAAATAACAGAATACAATTACAAGAGGAACAACAAGGCTTCAGAGCGGGGCGATCATGTACAGATGCAGTGTTCATCATAAGGCAGATCAAGGAAAAATCCATCGAGTATAATAGACCTGCTTTTATGTGCTTGATAGATCTTAAAAAAGCATTCGACAGGGTCCAAATTGAAGATGTTATTCACCTACTCCATGATAGACAAGTACTCCTAGATATTATAAAAACAATCGAAAACATATATAAGGAAAACAAGATAATTGCTAGATTGAAGGATGGTAAAACTGAACCAATAAATTACGAAACAGGTATTCGACAGGGTGACTCGTTAAGCCCCTTACTTTTTAATATAATCATGGATGAAATAATAAAAAAGGTAAAAACAAAAAAGGGATACAAGATAGCAAACAGGGAGATAAAGATTATTTGCTATGCAGATGACGCAATAATAGTATTCGAAAGTGAAGACGATTTACAGAGAATGATACATCAGTTCTATTTAACAGCCACACAGTATAACATGATAATATCAATAGAGAAGACAAAAACAATAGTGATATCGAGAGAGCCCATAAGATGCAAGTTAGTGGTGGAAGATAGAATAGTCATAGTCATGGAAGTAGATTACCTAGGTATCAAAATGTCAAGCGATGGTAAAGTGGAAGAAGAAATAAAACAACAAGTAACTAAAGCAAATAGAGTGGCGGGATGCCTAAGTACTACTACTATCTGGAAGAATAAATTTTTAACGGTAGAAACGAAGACCAGAATATATAAAAGCTAAGTAAGACTCATAATGACATATACAGCTGAAACGAGACCACAAACCAGTGAAACAAAAAAGATGTTGGAAACCTCAGAAATGAAAGTATTAAGAAAGATAACTAACAATACGTTAAGGGATAGGCAAAGGAGCGAAGACATCAGGAGAACATGTGGAATAGAGAATGTGAATCAATGGATAAAGGGCAGGAAAACAGAATGGAACGAACATATAGAGAAAATGGGAGATGATTTGGTAGTGAGAATAGCGAGAGATAAATCGCCAAACGGTAGAAGAAGCATAGGAAGACCTAGAAAGAGATGGAGTGACGGCCTATAAGAGGAGAAATATTCTTAGAGTGAACAGGCTCATAGCCTAGACACGAGAAGGAAGAAGAAGATCATTATGTGAATTCATTTTTTCATTGTTCGTAATTCAATAAATAGAACAGTTTTTTCGTTCAACTACGCGTTCATAGCACAGCATCAAACTCGTCTAAGTGCTTTTTCGTTTTCTCACCCCGATGGTAATACATTGGGGTAGAAGGCTATGGATCGAAATACTATTTCACACTGTTAAATAGTTATGCGATGGAAGAAAAAAAATAATACGCTCATGCAGGTATTTGACCTTTTCAACAAAGCTACTCGACCTATTATCTCTATTCAAAATTAAATGTTCTAAGTGGTAGTGGCTGAAGAAGTAGTGGTTTTTTTTATCCCGTCCGAGCGATTTTCCATCTCAAAGATACAAATTTGGCTTGTGAAAATTATTGATGGAATACTGATATAGTCAGTCTATATAATTATTAAGCGATGAAAAAAAAATTATACTCATGCAGAAAATTGCCTTTCCAAAAATGTGCTGCTCGACCGCTTTACCCTATTCAGAAATGAGAGCTGCTAAAGGTTGCGGCACGAGGGGTAGTGATATCAAACTCATTTGAGGACCCGTATTTGTCCCGCTTACATCAAAATTTCTCCTTTGCTAGCAATTTTTCGTTATTTCATCCCAAAGCTAAATAAAGTGATGGGCAAATGTGTGGAACCAGGTAAATATCTCTGGAATTATTAAAGATATCAAAATCAACACTTAAGACCACGAACTCTAGATTTCCGGCATATTTCACTTGTAATACTATCTTACTAATACGTCAAAAAACAAATTTTATACAAAGTGGACGTTTTACCGTCAGGGGAATGATCTCACTAGATTCAGAGAATTGCGAACATTGTCGAAAAACCTCATTTCTGCTGACTATCGAAAATGTCTATCTCTATTGAGGAAAGTCTTTTGTCGAACCCTAAATATCTTTTCAAATTTTTGAATCACAAAAAATCTCAAGGTTACCCTGCACGATTGAAATATGATGGCATTGAGGCGGATTATCCTGGAGCTACTGCTGACGTTTTTGTCGGTTACTTCGAATCTGTTTTTGAACCAACAGGCAGGATCGAAAACTCTACCTATGGCACCGAGACTATTCTTGATGATATTAGATAACATTTTACTGTCCTCGGAGGAGGTTCAACAGGCCCTATTATCAGTTAATGTTCAGAAGAGTACTGTGCCCGATGGCATTCCACCTGTTTTGCCAGAAATTGTGCTCTGAATTTAATCCACCGCCTCCTATTACCTGCAATAAATCTTTAACATCGTCAATTTTCCCAAACATCTGGAAGTTATGATCTATTGTTATAATTTTCAAAAGCGGTTACAGAGATCTCATTGAAAACTTCCATCCTATAAGCATCTTATCAGTGTTTTCTAAGCTATTTTAGTGTTCTTAAATACCTCTCATTTCATCTGAAGAATATTATTATCAATGAACAGCACGGTTTATGAGATGGCAGAAGTTTTGAGACAGGCTTGCTCTGTTTTATGCATTTTATTGAGTGTGGAGGTCCTGTATCTAAATAGATGCCGTGTACACTGACTTCACGAAGGCCTTTGATAAACTGTGTTACGGTTATGTCCGTACTGCTTTCTGAGGTGGGGGTGAGTGGAAATCTGAGGCTGTTGCTGATGTCCTATCGCAAGGATTAGGAGTCAATACGTTTTGATTGATAGTTGCGAATTTAGGAAGTTTCGCAATACCTCTGGAGTTCCGCAGGGCTCTCATCTCTATCCCTTACTCGTTAATAACAATGGAAAATGGTTTTGATGTTGTAAGTTCCTACTTTTAGCTGATGACCTTAAACTGATCATGATGATTCGATTCCTCGAGGACTGTCCTAATCTCCAGAGCGATCTGGACAGATCGGCCCAATACTGTAAAAATAATAGCATGTTTCTCCAATTGAATAAATGTGTGAAATTTTCATATACTAGAAACTCCAATAAAATATTCTTCCATTACACACTTGACTACCATTAATTGAAAGAGTCAAGTATTGTCAGAGACTTGAGAATAACGCTCGACTCCAAACTAATCTTTGATGCTCACATTGGTAACGTCATCACATCCTTCTCCAGAATTATTGCCTTTGTGCTTAGGCATGGAAAAGCCTTTCAAAAAAATGAGACTCTATATCATATCACTCTACCATGCATTTGTCTCCTCAAGATCAAGACTTCGCATCCATTACAAGGAACCCGAGAAACGACTGTTATATTCGATTAGAGTCTGTTCAGAATGGGTTCGTTCGGTTTCTGGCCTACAAAAATAAAATAATAATTGAAAATCATGACTACACGTATAATCGTAATATAATTCGGCTCCCCAGGCTAGTCGATGTAAAATTCAAGAATGATGCTTCATTCATATTCAAGCTGTTGGATAGTTTGATCATTGCTCTTGGTATTTTTGAGAAGATTCGCTTTAGGGTACCTAATCCAAGGCTCAGGCTAGAAAACATATTTCAGGTCTCACTGTCTCGTCAGAATGATGATAATCGCAGGTGTTGTCTGACCTTACTTCTCATCTTGTTCATGACAACTTTCAGATGTCTAAAACGACAACTTTTGTTTTCAATTTTTCCAGGATAATTGTATGTACACTTGAATATTGTATATTAAATGTGATTCTTGTTTTGTTTGTTAAGTTGATAGGTATATCACTTGTGTAATTGAGATTTTTTATTTTATTAACTCTTCTTATTTCTTAGTCTTTTATAAATTCATCTGTTTTAGATTTAGCGCTTGAGTAGTAACTTTATCTTCAATATCCTGGCTTAGTTCCTCGTTTCTATTGTATGATTTCTTTTCAGTAGTTGCTTAGTTGGGCTGCTGCATTTGCTACATATAGAATTTAGTATTTGTGGATATAGTTAAGTTTAAGTGCGCTCCTGTGTAATGAATTCGAGTGTATCGTCCATTGTGAAGAAAGGCCGTAAGGTAAGTACCCCTTAGAGAAAAAATTCCAGTACCAGTTCATTTTCTTTTGAGGTTGTGACCGATAATACAATTCAATAAAAGTCTTTTCCGCAAATCGCCAGGAAATTTTGACATTCCTGTCAAAATTTCTTGAAGAAAAAGTCAGGACTTCCTTACTGTAAGGAAATGATATTTCCGTACAGTTGTTAGTGTTTTACATAAATGATAGAAAACACATTTTTTATAAGCAATTAATTTATATTTTGAAAACATCAAGTCATTGCTGAATACATTTTAAGATCAATTTGTTATATTTACAGTAATTTGACAGTTAGTACAATTATTGAACATTGGAGGAACACTCTTAGAACTATGAGAAACATTTTGGACAACATGCAGGGTGGAAGGGTCATATTTTGTACTGTGAAAATTTTATTTGCCACCTCAACCTTATTGATTCTTCGATATATCCTTCAGCAGCGTTTGATGACTTCCATCCGCCATGCCTCTTTAAACTAGTTATGTCGGCACCAGAGTCAACCAATATTGTTGCAGAAGACCGACGAAAGCAGTGACCAGTATATTATGTCGGATTTACCAAGTTCAAGTAGCAACTATTTTGGGCATTTTTCTAAATTGATGAATTCCTACCACTTGTCTACAACCCTTTCCGCTTTCATATTTTAAGAAAAATCGGTCACTGTTCATATTTTCTGGTCTTAACGAAACATACTTTCGATAAACATTCAAGTAGATCTGATTAATTACAAATGATCTTGGTTTGTTGGTTTTCGAATCAGGCATGCTGATTAAAAGCTTAGATTCTACAGTCATTCGGACTAACTCATCTATTCTACAGGCCCCAGAAATACCAAATATTACAGCCACCTAAAAAATAAATAAAGCTATAATCTAAATAGAAATTAAAAACTTGTAAATTACCTTAATCCTTCGTTAAAATCTTAGATTTCTTTGCCCTATAACCTTGAGCTTGCCGTTTCAATAAAGAACGAAGTTTTGAGTATGTAGATATATCTACATTGTGTTTAAGTGCCAGGGTTGATTTCAGCATTGAATAATTGGCCCATAATGTTGAAGATTTTATCTTTAAACAAAGTTCTAGGAAGTATGCCATTACAACATTTTCTGAGAAAGAACTCGTATTTTTACTCATGCGATAATCCATAAAACGTCTGTATGCATTTTCGTACTTTTCTCTTGATTTCTTTGGCAATAATTCTAATGAAGCTGTATTCACTGCCTCAACCAGCTCTGAAGGAGTCCCAGGAATGGAAATTTCATCATCACTTATCATTTTACTTTCGAGAACACCAGCAATTAAATTTATAAGTGTCAAGTTTGACAATTCAACCTCAATACGTTTCCATAGTAACCCAAGTGATTTTATTAGGAATTTCAAAGCACCATTTATTTGGGAATAAAATTATCGCGTTTTTTTTAAATCAATCAATATCTGTCGAATTTTAAACGATTTGCGGAAAAATAGTATGTTTACCTCGTAGGAAAAGCCACATTCCTGGACTCTGTGTTGCTAAGTCTCGGCTTGCGCCTCGACTTAGCAATCTTCACAGTCGTCCAGGAATGTTAAGCTTTTCCTACCCGGTAAACAATGTACTATTTATGTGACAGTCCTAATGATTCATGGTTTAATATATGTATGATTGCATATAAGCACGAGAATTCTCAGTTTTGACACTTCGCATAAGGGATTCATATGAGGGCTAATTCTGTGTCATTGTAAGGAAATAATACAAAGATTGCTCATTGGGCGGGCCAAGGTCTGAATTAAGTGTTTAGGGAAAGGAAATTATAGCTTCATACAAAACTTGGGGAAAATTATGAGTAGTTATTTTTGATTTGACATATAGGGTTTTTCATTCATTATGCATTCATATATGCATCACACTGTCCCATAGTACGAGAAAAGACTATTGTTTACCTGATCAGAGTGCTTATAGATTTGTTATGGTTTGAATATTTACTCGCAAGTAGCTCAACAAAAGCGCTAAAGCAATCTGACCTCACATCAGTGCTTTCTAAATTTTTTACAAATAGGTTCTGACAATACTCTTATAAACTGATAATCGCCATTATTTTTCATCAAATTCACTCTTCCGTTAGCAACTTTTTAAAACTTCAAAACATGAGAAACATCGACAATTTGTATTCAGTGAATTATTGAAAGACTGTATTTTACAAGGTGAAAGTACACGACAGCATAGAAAAAAATCTCTAACCTTTATGGAAATTGAAAAACACTTTGTTATATTGCTTATTTGTTCATCTGAAAAAATGAAAAGTATCTCCGAATTCAGAGTATTGAAAAAGTGGTTTTTAACATGAGAATTGGATCTTGAACTTTCCAGTTGAATTGCGAATATATTATAATTCAGCGGTTTCAATATTTCCACCAATACTTGGTTAGAAAATGATTTGTTATGGAATTCAGTATGATTTTCAGCTGAAATACTTATTTTTAAGATAGAAAATTACGTAACTTCGAAGAGTAATAAAAATGTTGATCATTAATATTACACTCTAGAGCCTTCATCTGAAACCGGTTGCAGAGGCAAGTATGACCCAAAAATTTTATGCTTTACCTTAAAGTAAAAACTGATTTTTTTGTGTATTCTTGTAATGAATGCAACAGTAGCTTGACTTCATTTTAAACCCTAAATAGCTCTCACCTTTGAATCAAGACAGAATTTGCAAAAGTGTATATTTTCGCTTCAATAATCTGTTTAAAATTAGCACAGTGGTCAGAGACTGACCCTGTAAATAGACTTCGTTGTATTTAATGATATGAATAAGAATGAAAAAGGGCCTTCTTGAAATTGCTGAGTTGTAGATTCACAAAAATCGAAGAAAATGTCCTTTCCTTCAAAAATTATGTTATTTAAGATTTAGAGTATGAAAAATTATTATATCGATTCAGAATATCTCCAAGTCATTTGGAAGTGTCAAACGAGTACATGCTTCAAGTTGTAATCAACAACTGAACCACATTCACAAGTTCAAATGTAATCTAAACCATTGACCTTCACCTACAAACACTCGAAGCAGAGGTATTTGAACTTCGATGTCTACAAATTTTTTTCGACGCATCATGCACAAGAACAATATCACGTCCTAGGATTTTTACTGAAATATAATCGTGAAAATTTGTCCAGAGCAAATCAAAGTAACTTTAGTTGGAGGAAAACCTATATAGTTGATCGAAAACCGCAATTTACAACATTTGAGTGCGTTTGATAGCTTGAAGGTGCTCGAAATGAAGATTGCAGTAGCTTTGTGCGTTTTGGCATTCATTGCCTGTGCTTCTGCAGACTGTGGTTGCTTGAGAGTAAGTATATAACAGGTTATATAGGGTATTGCCAATTTCAGTGCCATAAGACCTTACTGGAAATTGCAGTTGTAAGTCATCCAAAAATTGAGATTAGGATATTGTTCGAATGTGAACTGTGAAATACGAGTATTATTACTTAATGTCGAGGCTTCTCGGTAGCACAAAAATTAAAAGTTAATTCAATAAAATGGATTGAAAATTCAAGATTGTATATGTTCTTTCAAACTTTTTCAATATTCTGAGAAAGAATTCTGTTAAATGTCTCGGGGTGGAAAATAACGGGCATATTGAGCATCTACTCAGTGAGTGTCAATTCTAGTACATCAAATTGAAAATTTATGGTTCTGTGTTTGCGTTGGATTCTTCAATCCGAATTCATGGATGTTTCATAATGACAGTATGCCCCCAAACCAATGTCTCATAAGTTAGTTGAGGTTTTCAATTTTTATTCATTCTTTTAATCCCAAACTCCAGAAAATGCTCAATATTCATTAAATAATAATATCGAAAATAATCAAACAATTTATCCTGAGTTCAAGGTTTTAGCAGAGGAATATGTAACGGGGTACAATAGTTAGGTTTCAGTAGGTTTTGTGCTGAATGTTATCTGCACAGTCAATTTCATGGTTTCGATTAATGCATCTTCTTAACAATATTCTGTGATCATAAAAAATCTGATTTCAAATGATTCGTCATTGCTAATGACCGCTCAGTTGATATAACAGTGATTTCTGTCATTTGGACAGTACTTAATCTAATAGAACAAAAACAGTTATGCCGGGCATACACGCTCCGGTCGACCGGAGAGTAAAACTGTACAGGTATACCTGCGCAGGTCTGCCTCATGTGTGTGACGTTCCGGTAAACCGGACGGGTCGTGTTTTCGTTAGCAGCGACCGTCACACACGCTCCGGTCGACCTGCGCAGGAATACCACTACAATTTTTTCTCTCCGGTCGACCGGAGCGTGTATGCCCTGCATTATTTTACATACCAAATGTTTTTTATTAATTCACTAAAATCGAAGTATCGTAGAATTCTTCAGGTGCCCAATAAAAAATATCCTCACAAACACAGTCAAATGTGAATATATTTCGGTATTTTGATTCAAACTAATGATGATCGCCAGTTTAATCGATGGTTAAGATCCAAGAACGTTGAAATTCAGGAGAGAATGTACAGCAACGCGTAGTTGATGCTTGAATTTGAAAATGTCTGTAGAAATCTCAGAGATTCCCGGTAATAAAAGATTCGTTCCGAAATGGCTACAGCTATCGTGTTTTTTTGTAAAAATAAAACACTAATTATTAATGAGAAACTAAAACATTGTTCATTCAAAGTATTGGCCATTGTTTCCAACACATTTTGACAATTTATGAATACCACGCCAATAAAATTGTTCGTCTTTTAAAGCAAACCAACCAGACATCCAATTTTCGACCTACTCGTAGGAATCAAAGTTCTGCTCAGCCAATGCATGTCCCATCGATAAAAAAATGGTAGTCGGAAGAAGCCAAGTCTAGTGAATACGGCGGGCGGGATATCAGCTCCCAGCCAAGTGTTTTTATTGAATCCTGAACTGGTTTTGCTTTGTGTGCAGGTGCATTGTCATGGAACAAAATTACCTTGCGTGTCTTCTGGCCATTATGGTCGTTTCTCATGGTTCAAATTGATCATTTGCTGTCGGTAGGGATCTACATTAATGGTTTCACCAGGTTTTAGGAGCTCGTGGTACACCAACCTCTCTGGTCCCACCAAACACACCGCATTGTCTTCTTGACGAATCAATCTGGTTTTGCAGTCGATGTTGATGGTTGTCCCGGATTAACCCATGATTTTTTCCGTTTTGGATTCTTAAAATAAATCCATTTTTCATCGTCAGTACCAATCCGAAGCAAACCATTTTCTTTCGTGTTTTTTAACCAAAATTTAACAAGTTTTTTTCGGTTTTCTATCTGTCTTTCATTCAATTCATGTGGCACCCATTTTCCACACTGAAATTGTTTGTTATGCAACATTTAATATTTCTGCCATTTGCTTTGGATTCAAAGTGTCATCTTCATCCCATAGCGTCTTCAAACTTTTTTGATGGTCTTTCACGTTCCTCATTTCTCACATCAAAATCATTATTTCTGAACCTTTGAAACCATCTTTTGCATGCATATGCCTCGACAAGTATTCGATGCGACTCTGCTGCACTTTCCTTCAACTGAAGATTAAAAATTAATGCTTTCCGCAAATCATCACTTTCTGGTACACAATTAAAATAACTACCTATTCAAAATTTCCTTCAAGTTTTGTTCGAGGCAAAATTTTTTATCTCCTTATCACTCACGTCAGTGCTTTTCTAAATTTTGACCACGTACATTATTTCACCGTAATGAACCATTTCTATTTATCTTTCCTCCAATTGTAACTGCATCAGTAAGTCCGACCGATGTGAATCGAATACGGATCTGTAAAAGTATCGAGCACTGAAATTTCTGATAGACTTTTATCAATTCATTCCATACATGAATAAATTTATGTTCAAATAAGTCCGATATTTTACGAGGACTAAATTACTGAAAACTTTTTTTTTAGAATTTTTCATTTATTTTTTAACCTAATCGAAATTTCTTTAAAGTTACCACTTTATCTAATGGACATTCTAGGAGATATAGAAGAAAACAAAATTTCAGATACTCATTAATCCAGAACGATTAGGCGGATTCGCCCCAAAAACTAACTCGACCGACATATCTAGACAGATAACTTATTCTGAAAATGTGGAAACTCTAGCTCAATTCTTTTGGAAGATAGAGAGTATAATATGTTGAAAAGGAACGACAATTATGTATAACTATCGGTTCAGTGGTGCGAGCTTGTCATTATTGACGCATGGTAATATCAGAGAATCAAAACCTCAATTGCAACTGTGGACCGGTTTTGAGGCAACTGCCTCTCAACAGCACTATGTGGCACGTAAACACAGTCCTTTTGACTCCTCGTTATTTCGCAAGCTGATCAATAAAAACAACTTGCTTCATTCGTATATGTATTCATACATATGACATATTGACAGGTACATAGAGTGGTAAATATGTATCAGTCATAGTTTGTGAAAAAAATTTTATTTGAGACCTAGACGGAAACAATATGACTCCTCGTGTGTGATTTCTCATTAACTTCTGTGATACCTGCCCTCAGGTAAATGAAACAAAATTTTATCTTCTGTTGAAACGAAGCTACGACAATAAGATTTGAGTATATGTAAGTTATCAATAACGTTCATACATGCACACTGTCGGAGTACAGAGAATTGAAAATATTTTTTTTAGAAATCTTTCTAAAATTGCCCCGCTAGTCGATTTGTACGAAATCTTGAAAACCTATCTGTTTGATATTCATTACAATATTTTCCATATATCAACTTGATTCGACGTATATTCTAGGAGTTATTGATGAAACCAAATTTCAATATGAATTTTCAAGCTCATCTCATTTGGAAGATATACTCGAGTTTGATCCAGTATTCTTCATCAGGCAGTCAGAAGCCCAATTAATTCAGACCAGTTTCGTCTGAATATTCGGAGATAACATCATTTGAACAAAATTATAGCACGCTGTATTACTTCTCAAGATGCAACCTTTTCAGTTGCAGTAGATATAATCCTATTCACACTTATTTGTTTCAAATTTTCTATCTACCTCTGATATTCTATCCGGCCAATGTTTTCTGTTGCCACAAAACATACATACACATTTTTCGAACATCCATATACTTTTCCGCAATCAGTGTCTAACTAAATATAGCAGCCTATGAGCATTAATCCAATGATTCGAATATTCTTCAGTCTTCTCCAAACTTGATCAAAACAAATTCTTTGAACATTTTGAAGCCTTGGCTCATCAAAATAAATTTTTCGGCTCTCGCTATAACTAATGACTTCATTGGCTGTACCAAGTACCATATACTTGGTTTTTAGCAACATGAGCAGTAATCCTCTACCCTTGTGGATCCCATTGAACACACAAGTCAGGTGGCTGATAATTTTTTATCAACATATTTAGAGAACTCTACGATAGTAATATTTTCTTGAGCTGCTTCCTTGTTCTCCATTTTCTTGATCGCCAAGTTTCGTACTCTCGTTAATGTCAGATTTTAGAACCCTCTACAGTTAAACGCTAATAATCGTACTCAGCAATACTACAAACTGTTATTTTCTCGAAGAGCCAATAGACCAAAAATTACCCCATGACCCAACATATTCTGCCTCTTGTAGTTTTGTAACCTATTTTTTAAGTAGGTGTCTACTTCTAGTGTTATTAATTTGAAGATATGAAATATGTTTTTACCCTGTAGGACCATCTAAAGACACCTAATTACAATTTTTTTGTGAAATCGGAAAAGAAAAATGGAAGAAAGGCCGTTAGAAATTTTAATTCTCGATGCTTCCACAGATACGTTTTAGATTGACATCGATCGAAGTTATAAATTCAGTTTCAGTTAGGCGAAAATAAATAGAACTGGTATATTTACGCTGAATCAACGTGTATTGTAAAAATTCAGGAAAGCACTACTTGTGTTTAGAAATAGGGAATTTGACCTTCGAACAAAACTTAAGGAACACTATACCGATATACAGGGTGTCTTGTGACCCAACGTCAAGTGGTTACTGGGCGATATGCTAGGTTCTACCAATTCTAGCAGAAATTTAAAAAAATTAATAAAATATATCATAAAAAAATAATAAAAAATAAAAACAATAAAAATAAAACAATTGTACCTAACAATGGATTTGTGACTGTAATCAATAGCACGGTTATTTAGGATTACGTTAAAAAAAATTACTGCAAAATTGAAAAATTTGTGACTACCAATATATACCTATTTCCATTTTAACCAAGTGAAATAGAATTTTTTTTAATACTTGCTAGAACTGGTATAACCTAGCATATCGCCCAGTACTGCTTGACGTTGAGTTACGTAATATCCTGTATAGATACCGATACTGTCGGTATCCGGAAGGCCGGTTAACATAGCAATCAACTAATCATCTGTTGAATCTTTGATCAACTGTCATCTGAGTTGCTTGAAGCATGGTCAAATAGTTCAATAGACCATCCTGTCAGTTGACACAGTGGTCAAATATTTTAGGTGAATCGTGTGTCAATTGTCATTTTGAGTTTCAGAAATGCAAATTAGAGCAAAATCAGAGATCAAACTATTGTCAAAGATGTTGTCAACTAACTGGAGCTGTTCGGCAAATTATTTAGCGATTATTTTTTATATTTGTTCCCTGAGCAACAATTTTCGGGTAGTTTTTATATTTCAAAACTATCGCAAAAAAAATAGGAGAAAATCTATAATTTTTTAAAGATCACATAAAAAAAATGAAATATTAGCTATCACATTTAAAATAGGAAAACTATATCCAAATTTCCATTCTTCTGGCAATTTTTAAATATTTCAGAAATGTACCTCACATAACCTTATATCGATCTAAAAAATTCGAAATATTTTGCATAAATAGTTTCTATAATGATTTAATAGGCCACCAACCGTGGGACTCGGTAGAATGTTTTTTCAGTTGATAAATGTCTTGTGTCAATGTAAATCTGTAATTAAAAAACAAAAATCTCAACAATACGGTAAATTTCTTTTTTTGTTCATTTAAGAAAATAATCAAATTAATATATACAGGGTGGCCTTTTGAAAACGAAACAGACAAGATTACAGACGAAGTAAATTTTTTCGATAGAAATGCTCGTACAGATCGATTTCTGTTTCGAGGGGGACAACTTAAGATGTAGGTTACGGACGCATAGCTCTTCAACCCTTGCTACTACAACCCTCACCCCCAATTTTTGAATAGGAAAGATGGGGTGAATGATACCTCAATACAAAGGCATGTTTATACTGATTTCAGCACAGTAATTGTTTTTTCATTTCATGCATTAGTTCTCGAAATATTCGTAACTAAGTATTTGAAAATGAAGTGGTGTTTTCATGGCACTTGTGTTTTTTTTTGTGAAAAATCGACATTTTGAGCTTCAAAACAACCATGACTGTGGCTTCCTTCCTCCAATCCACTGACATAGAAATCTTTAATCAAGATGTCGAACAAACAAAGCATATTGCGAAGGAGCTCAATCTTGCTGAAACTCAATCTAAATTATCTTCGATATAATTTGCAGTATTTTCAATAACATGCGGTAACACTTGATCGATAGAAATCTCCAAAAAGTCCAAATACGTACATATCTCTTATCAGATTACCAGGTAAGAAAATCAAATCATTAATGATGCCACAGAAATATTCCACTCCCAATTCGTGAAACGATTTCCGACTTAATTATGAAGTGTTTTCTCGGTGGGCTTCAATATGTTCACATTTTGTTGATTATTTAATTCATATCTTTTTCAAAAAAATGAGAATCGATAATTTTTCATTTATTAAGAGCAGATCATTAAGGTGGCTTACTGGTTCTTTGACATGTGAATTATTCTTAGTTTTGAATCGAGACTTGATTTAGATTGAGCTTCAGCAAGATTGAGCTCCTTCGCAATACGCTTTGTTTGTTCGACATCTTGATTAAAGATTTCTATGTCAGTGGATTGGAGGAAGGAAGCCACAGTCATGGTTATTTTGAAGCTCAAAATGTCGATTTTTCACAAAAAACACTACAAGTGGCATGAAAACACCACCTCATTTTCAAATACTTAGTTACGAATACTTCGAGAACTAATGCATAAATTGAAAAAACAATTACTGTGCTGAAATCAGTATAAAAATACCTTTCAAATGAGGTATCACTCACCCCATCTTCTCTATCCAAAATTTGGGGTGAAAGTTGTAGTAGCAAGGGTTGAAGCGTTATGCGTCCATAACTTACATCTTAAGTTGTCCCCCTTGAATCAAAAATCGATTTGTCTGAGCATTTCTATGGAAAAAATCTATTTCGTCTGTAATCTTGTCTATTCCGTTTTCAAATGGCCACCCTGTATATTAATAATTATAAATGAGGTATTCAATTTGTTCTAACATTCATTACACTATTTATTTTATGGATATACAAGAAAGGCAAATATTTAAATAATTTAACAATCTACAATTATGATGGAAAAGTTGTTATTATTATTACAATATAACGAGAGTAAAGCTAAACTTTAAAACCCAAAATTTAATAATATAATATGAATCCCATTTATTGTCACGAAGTGATACAAAAAAAGAGGGGCTTGGCAAGCTTAAAAATATTTCAATTGTAACTTATGAACTTGCAACGCCACACTTTTAACTATGGCGCGCGGATCAATTTTCAACATTGAATTAAAATTATTCGAAATAGAGGTACACCTCCAGTTTCCGAACTCTATTTTAGTTGAGTTCCACCTCGTTCAGTATCTCTTGTCCAAAATAAAAAAAAACCATTAATATACTTATTTTAAGTAGAAAGCTAAATACCATATTTCACAATCTTCAATTGTCATTTATCGAGTTGCTGAAGGTGTAATTCCAAGAGTCCCAAATTTTCTCTTTCGGTGAAATTTCAACCATGTGAACTGATTATGGACAATCAAAATTTGTAATAGTCGCAAAGTTAATCCTTGAAATAAAATCAAATCTTCGTTCCCAGAATATTTGGTTCGTTAGTCTAGCAACATGGTTACTTCATGTCAACTGAAAATGATCATAGATTACTTAATTTTGCACAGAGCATCCTTTCAGCAACTCAAATTGATTCGACATCTCGGTCAAATTTATCGTTGTGATAGTTGACATAAAATTTGTGCAGTGTTTCAGGAACAGGCGGTATGAGTAATAATTTTTAATTTGAAAAATAACTTTGTTGATTCATCGTGACGATTGTATTGGGATCATATTGTTCCAGAGTATAAAAAAAGACATGCAAAAGCTCCTGACCTCACGTCAGTGTTTTTCTAGATTTTGTTCATGATAGATTGTATCGATTACTCATTTCTTGAGCGCTTTTGTTTTGTCCAAAGGCCCTTAATTCTAAAATAATGAGCCGATTATGTTCTAAATCGATTAGGTTCCACTTTTTGATGAAACATTTTTTTTTCGGAGGCATATTGCCCAAAAATATCGCTCGCTGAATCCGTCGAATATTTAATCAGTTATGAGCATCTGAAATTATGATTTTTCCTACAATACCCATCCGATCGATCTGAAATTTGAAAATCGATTGAATAACTTTGAAAAAAGGGATATGCTGAAATCTGGTGAAATCCTCAGACATAAAAATCTTTATAAAACTAACAATTTTTCTCATAAAATGTTAATCGGATCTCAACAAAAAATCCTATCAGATCTAGAAATAGAACAACGCCGTTTTACCAAAGATTGCACTAGCAATCTTGCAAAGATTGCAGATCGGTCGATAAGTAGAAACGCTACATAGTCAGCTGAGGCATCAATCAACAACTCTACAAAATCTTGCTCGTCTATTTTTACTGTGCTTGGTTTTGTTTGTGCGCGAAAATGGCGAGCTTCGAGCCGAGCAAACGTCATTTGCGGGAAGTGTTGCATTTTGCATCTCATTGGAAAAAAAATGCAGATCAGGCGCTTCAAATGATTATAAAAACTTATGGTGAATGTTGTATTAGTGAAAGAACGTGTCGGAAATGGTTTCATAAGTTCAAAAATGGTGAATATGACGTGGAAGGCAAGGAACGTCCTAGATCCGTGAAAAATTTCGAGGATGCAGAGTTGGAGACTTTGCTGGATGAAGATTCTTATAGAATGTGAAAGGAACTTTTTGGAAAATATTTGGAAGAATGAGTATATAACGAGTTTTTCATAATAAAACCTCAAATTATGAAGTTAAACGACAGTTTTCTACTTGTACGCCACAAAAAAATCTCATATTCATAGAAGTTATTGATATGTTGCATATTCTGAAATTTCATTTCAATTTTAGTGTACCCATGAGAAGATACAAGAGTTTTTTTGTGAACTTGTTTTGCTAGTTCACAAGAGTGCTTATTATGAAAATGCTTTATAATTCGAGCAAATGTCTGATTATCTGTTTTGAAGTTTCATTGAATGACAGGCCTCAATCCTGTTTCAGGATATTAAATGGTATAATACAGTTTAGAGTAGAATGGTATTGTGTCTGAAATTAAACTGAAGAAAAAGTTTATGTTTGATAGTTTTTAATTCAAAATATTTATTCGTTTATTCTTTCATATTGTCTATCTCCATTGGAAACCGAAACCGGTTATGTGTTTGTTGTTGTAAATAAATTGAAGAATCTGATGAAACAACTAATTCGTAAAAATTCAGGTGTTATTGCTATTCATTGTTGTCATTTCATAATGGAAAAGATTTAATCCTTGAAACTTTTACCCATTTTTGGCGCTCTTGTTCACACGAACAGAGTGCCTATCATTTTGACAGAATGTCTGTTATTTTGGAATATCGCGCCGAAAATGGTCTCAATCGATTGGGTTCGACTCCCTGATGAAGAATTCGTGGCGAAAGTTGAGTCTGTCCGGCCGGCCGGCCGTATCCTCTTTAGCATCCAAAAGGAATCAGCTAGAGTTTTCATATCTTCAGAATAGGTTAATTGTCCAAATATCTCGGTCAAGTTCGTTATTGGGCCAAATCCGTCGAATGGTTCAGTAGTTATGAGCATCTGAAATTTTGTTTCCTCAATAACTACTAGAATATCCAGCCGATCAATTTGATACTTGAAATGTTGTTGAGGGAGATTGCAACAAAAAAGCTTGCAGAATTTCGCAGAAATCGTCACGCTAGAAAATTTTAAAAAAATACCCAAAAAAAAATTTTTCAATCCTGACTATCTCACAAGAAATTTTTCGAATTTCAATAAAAATTCGTGAATATATTGAGGTGATCGATATCTTACTTATCCTCAAATTTCATAGTCGTAGCTTTTTTCCATCTAAAGATATGATCATTTTTTCAATTTATTCAAGGGAAAACAGAAATGACATACGTTCCGACGATTTTCTTTGAATGATGGCCATCACAGATCGATATTCGATTGAAAAATGCCGGACTCATTAATCAGTGTCAGTTGGCGTAATATTAATCAAAATTTTTCATAACGGGAAATCATAGAGATAGAATTCAATCTCGGTGGCTGAAATAATATACGTTGTCAAAATTCAGAAAAGTACTGACATAAGTTTTTAGGAAAGGGGAATTATAGCTTCGAACAAAACTTGGGGAAAATTATGAGTAGTTATTTTTGATTTGAGATATAGGTTTGTTCATTCATTAGGCGTTATATTTGCATCACATTGTCCTATAGTACGGGAAAAGACTATGCTTCACGTAATCAGAGTGCTTATAGATTTGTTATGGTTTGAATATTTACTCGCAAGTAGCTCAACAAGAGCGCCAAAGCAATCTGACCTCACGTCAGTGCTTTCTAAATTTCTTTAATTCACTCAAGAGAAAAGAGAAATGACATACGTCCCGATGATTTTCTATGAACGATGGCCATCACAGATCGATATTCGATTGACAAATGCCGGACTCATTAATCAGTGTCAGTTGGCGTAATATTAATCAAAATTTTTTATAACGGGAAATCATAGAGATAGAATTCAATCTCGGTGGCTCAAATAATATACGTTGTCAAAATTCAGAAAAGTACTGACATAAGTTTTTAGGAAAAGGGAATTATAGCTTCGAAAAAAACTTGGGGAAAATTATGAGTAGTTATTTTTAATTTGAGATATAGGTTTGTTCATTCATTAGGCGTTCATATTTGCATCACATTGTCCCATAGTACAGGAAAAGACTATTGTTCACGTGATCAGAGTGCTTATAGATTTGTCATGGTTTGAATATTTACTCGCAAGTAGCTCAACAAGAGCGCCAAAGCAATCTGACCTCACGTCAGTGCTTTCTAAATTTTTCATTCAATATATTACATAAGTGGTGAAACTCCCTTACAAATTTTATTATTTTGCTTAAAAATACAATGGGGGTTATATTTAACGTCTATAGAGATGCAGAATTATTATTTCTGTAATATCCATCACCTCTTATTATTCTTCTTTTCAACATTTAGATAGACATCCTTATGTTAAACGTTTATCAAAAAATGAGTGGAATTGGAAATAAAAACAACATAACCGAACTCGAGACAGATACCACCAGGGCTAATCTATCAAAAATCGAACCGGATAATGAAAATCAAAGAACGAACAATTGCATATATGGGATACCATGTGAATGCGGAAGATCTTTTATCGGATAAACAAAACGCCTCTTGAAAGTGAGAATAGGAGAACGCCAGAAGATCAAGGGCACTGATAGATTCATCTTGGTACATCATGATGAAAATCATCTGTTGAAATTATTTGATACATCTAATTAACGCAAAAAAGAGAAGCCTACAAGAAGATCAAATCAAAGAGGCAGCATTTATGAATATGGCTCTTAATCCCATGAATGGACTATTAATTGAATTGACGAAAGTTTGGAGTTCAATTATTCTATGAAACTTGAAGAAGTCTTCAAACCATAGATAAGTACAAATCTGATCCTGTTTTCGAAGTTCGATCAATTTGAGACCTAGCAGTGAAAATGGAAAAATGTTCTTATATTGTTTGCTTTTTTTAAAGCTAATTTTGCCTTGAATACGGCAAAGGATGTCTGTCAAACGTTGGAAAAAATTTCAATAAGAGAAGATGTCTATTGCACAAATAATAAGTATACTCGTACACGAGTTCCCTCATTATAATTTTTTCTTTAATATTTGGTTAGATGATATTCCAATAATTTGACCTAGAAATTTAGAAAAGCACTGGGGTAGGGTAAGAAAATTGTTTTGCAGCATTTTATCGTACTCAGGAATAAACGAACCTATACAGGGTGTTTTGATTTGTTTCCGACTGAAATTGGTGATAGATCACGTCATTTTAAGCAAAAAATTTCCTATAAACATGGGTCCGGTAATGCTTCTTGTCCGAGATACAGGGTGTTAAAGATGAAAAAATTATTCGCGTTTTCTCTAATATCTTCCGACTACTTCGAAATCCTTTCATGAAATTTCGTATACTGTTGTTTTTTGGGACAATAAATTCAAATTTGTAGTGAATTCAGTTGTATTTTGTAGAGGGCGCCACCAGCAACCATTTTAACCCATGTAAACCATTGCAACTTCTTTGTGCTACACTGTACACCGTTTCGGCGTAAAAAATCATGTTCATAGGATTTTCTTTGCTTAAAATTATGTGATCTATCACACACTTCAGTTTGTCGGAAACAAATCAGAACACCCTGTATCTCTAACTATTCAGTTTTACTTCAGTTTCGAAGTTCGAATTCCCTTCTCCAAATAACCAATCAAAAGTTAACACATGATCTCAATCGCAAACCATTTATAATATATGTATTTCTCTCATTGAGCTCTTGTCCTTTGAGATGAAGTATATATTCAAGACCAAATTAAAAATAACTTGAATAAAAAATAACTAATACGTGACAACATACATCATTTTACTGAAATCACTTCGATTAATTTTCCCCCATCTGAAATTGAATTAATAAAACCGACCGATATCAATCGAACACGCATCTCTGAATGCATCGAGAATTTAAATTTCAGGAGAACTTTGTGACAGTTTAAAAGATCCTTGAGTTGACACGGAACGTAAATGTCAAAGTAATTTATCAACATCAACGTCAGCTTCTATGGTTGCTTGCCCTCAAGTAAATGAAAAACCGATTTTATCTTCTGATAGGAGAGAGCTACGTCAATAAAATTTAGAAATTTTGTTTAAATACGACGAATATTTCATTTGGTATGAAGTATTAAACAATTTTTTATGAATTACTGAGAAATTTTCTAGCGTGGCGATTTCTGCGAAATTTTGCAAGCCTAATAATATCTTTCAAGTCACAACTTGATTCGATGGATATTCGAAGAGTCATAAAGGAAACCAAATATCTGATGCTCATAACTCCTGAACTCTTAGTACGGATTTTTCCAATAATTACAAATTACAAAGATATTTGGACAGTTGACGTATCCTGAAAATATGAAAACTCTCATCTCTTTAGTATAATAGAAAGTAAACAGTCAGACGAACAGACATACAAATGATCCTTTATTCTTCATCAGGAAGTCATACTCGAATGAGAGCATTTCCGTATCGTTTCTCGAAAACAGACATTTGGGCCAAACGATAAAACGCTGTTTTACTAGGACAAGCACACGAAAAGAGCTCATAAAAAGTAGAGTTCTGAGAATATTCATTGAAAATCATTTGGCCCTATCCATTGTGTTAAACATTGTAGATATGTTTGAAGAATTATACAATGTTTCCTACTACCATTTCAGTGTAACCCACACTTTCAAGTAGTCTCTCCGAAATCGAGTCCCTGCAAGGTTATTTATAGAAACAAGGGCTTGAATCTTCCAACTACAGCACCCTACAAACTTCAGGCTGCTGTTCCACCACCACCTCCAACTCTCATCGTACCCAAAGAATACGACTATAAGGTAAAATAAAAAATGGGATCGCTGTCAGAAAGTGAAAAATAAAATTATACTTCCAGATGCAATACTTCCCTCTCGCAACCCCTTATGTTGGATCAGTATATGAATATGGATTACAGGCTGCAGTTCCCCCACCACCTGGTCCACTCCACATACCATTCAAAAACCTGAGAACAGGAGTTGAACGTGTGGTTATGGATGCTCCAAGTAAGTTATTCTGAATGTTATATATATCGGATATTTGAGAGTGATTTTTGTATGGTATTTATACGAGGGTGAATCGTATATAATTATTTTGATTTTAAACGCGAAAAAGAATTCAGACCATTTTTCTACGTAATCTTTTGATTTGGAAAAACATTTTTTCCAGTGGATAGGCAGCATTTCTATTTCTTCCGAGTAGAAAAATGCAGGTCGTGCCTGCAGCCCATTACGCAAGTGGGCTTCAATCTCGACATCACTATCGAATCTTTGGCCTCCCGAAGCTTCTTTGAGAGGGCCAAACTCATAAAAGTCACAGGGTCATAGGTCTAGACTATAAGGAGGGTGTTCCAATGTCTCCTGCCCCAGTTGCTCCAATTTTTCCCTACTCAATGCTAATGTGTAAGGGCGAGCACCTGGTACACACCTTGCGATACCCTATCTCTTCTGTGAATATGGAGTGGGTGCTCCAAAACTTATCCCGACCACACTTGAAATTTTAGAGGTGTTAAGACGTAGGTCATCTTCAATCAGCTGTCGAACACTTCTGATGTTGTTCGGTGTGATCCTGGTGCGAGTTATGCGGTCGTTGATCTCATTTCCAAAACGTGCACGACCCTGCACGAATTGTTTATACCATGCAGACACTCTGGCTCGCGACAGTCTCTTCCCCTAACCATAGACTCCCTACCCCTAACTGGGCAGTCGATCTCCTAAAAATTTCGGAAGCATACACTAATTCTCTCCAAGGCTCGGGAATTTATGACCGATCAACGCGAAGCTGATGTCATGTTCAGGAATCTATTCCATTTCTAACCGTAGACTCGGAGCAATATGTCAGTTGACAACTCGCTTTGGATTTAATGAAAATTTTGAGACTTCATTTACGCTACGCTTCATTCTCCTTAAACATCCTATCTAGAAGACAATTTTCTTAATACATAAAATGGGCCATTTTATGTAGTGCAGTTATGATTTAAAAATTATGTTTTTTTTTTTTTGTGTGATAATAATATTAGAGTACAAAATTTGCAAAAATTTCAATTCAAATAGATCACAGCTTCCTTCTATTTTCTTCGATATGAGATCAATGAAAATTAGAAGTTTTTTTTGTTATAATCGTCTATATATCGACAGAACAGTCTATTAATTCTGAACCAGCTCACTTCTGGTCTTACATAAATGATAGGCGCGGTCATTCTCGCATTCCTGGTGAGATGAGTGATGGCGTGGGCGGCCTATATAATATACCAAGTGACATTATTAACGCTTTCGCTAAATATTTCGAATCCGTTTACCAGATTCCTCAATCTGGTGAAAATAATGATATCGATGAAGTGCTAGATGGGTCCCATGTTTGCGTGAGTTGTGTGAGTGAGGATGATGTGTTAAGGGCGGCTAAAAGATTGAGTAGTAAGCATACTGCAAGACCAGATGGCATTCCTAGTTTTCTTGTAAAAGATTATATTCGAGTACTTGCATTGCCTTTGGCGCATATATTCAATTTATCGATGAAACTGGGTACTTATCCTGCAGTTTGGAAGGTTTCTAAGATTATTCCGGTACTGAAAAAAGGTGATAAATCTTTGGTCAGCAATTATAGACCGATTTCCATTCAACTGGATGTGATATACACTGATTTCCATAAAGCATTTGACTCTGTAGATCATGGTCGTCTCATAGCTAAATTAAAACTTAAATTTGGGTTCTCTGACGAACTGATTAACTTGATGATGTCCTATTTACTCAATAGGCTTCAGTTTATTCGAATTGAGGGTGAATGTTCTTATAGTTTTGTTTCTTCTTCTGGTATCCCTCAGGGTTCAACTTTGGGCCCTCTCCTGTTCATACTCTTCATACAACAACCTGCTTGATTATATTGAAATTTTCGGCTTGATGTTTGCGGACGATCTGAAGTTGTTCCTCAGAGTTATAGGTTATGATGACTGTATCACTCATTTGAAACTTAATGTAGATAAATGTCATGTTATATCGTATTCCCGGAAAAAAGAGATAATGAAGTATGAGTATGAGATGGAGGGTAAAGTCCTGGAAAGGTTAACGCTGATTAGAGACTTGGGTGTCATATTTGATGAAAAGTGTACTTTTGTTCCACATATAAGACAGACGCTGTCTTCGGTGTCTGGAACTTATGGTTTTATAATTAGACAGCGTAAAAACTTTCAAAATATCAGCACTTTCCATTCACTGTTCAATGCATTTATCAGGAGTAAGCTTGAGTACGGCAGTCTCATATGGAGACCTATTTACAGATGTCACATTGATCGGATCGAGGCGGTTCAGCGCAGATTTTGTAAGTTTTTAGTATTCAGGCAGGATGCTGAATATCCACCCATCGGCTGTGATAACGGGGCCCTTCTGGCAAGATTTGGATATCAGAGTCTGGAAACTAGGAGGAAATTAATGGCTTTGAGTACGGTTCATAAATTGTTTCATGACTGTATAGACTCTCCCTCATTATTAGAAAAGTTCCCAATTTTCGTACCTAGATTAGGAAGCCGAAATAAATATACATTTTACTCGAGGACAGGTAAAACAAATCTTAGCTTGCAGTCACCGGTTCACTTTATGTGCCAAATTTATAATCTGATATCGGATGGGTGTGATATAAACGTGGATCCACTTCATAGGTTATTGCGGGTGTTCTTGAGTTTTGAATTTTCATGATTGCTTTAATCGTGGTTTCGGTGGGATAACACTGACGCTGGTTATTTGTGAATACCAATATATGTACCAGTATATATTTGGATATGTTATGTTATCTTTGCCTTTTTGATTCTTCAGTTTTTTGTTTTATGTGCTTGTTCTTCTGATTCAATGACACGCCGATTTTATAGCATGTATGGTTTATTTGTTAAATTAATTTTCCTGTAATTGGGTTATAACCTGTTGGAAATAAATGCTTATTATTATTATTTTCAACCTCCAGTGTTTCGACGAACTTTTCAATACTGATATATATAGAAAAATACTGTGGAAAAGATTTTTTCTTTGTGGGACAGCGAAGGTGTTGATATATTCCATGGATTTCAAAGTTCTCACGTATCATTGTAACTTTTTTTTCACGACTTGCAGACCCCATATCATTATATAAGATTTCAAACTGAACATCTCCAAATCAAACAAAGATATTCCAATTCATAATATATATTATATAAAATATTGATAACCTCTTATTCACTGTGATGAAAGTCATCAACAAAAATCAAAGACGCCATGCGAACTACTATTTTGAATCATTAGTTTCATCTTAGTTTCCACTCTATATGTAATTACTTTATGGGTACCTCTTGCCCCAACAACGCCACGGTAGACACTGAGAGGGTCAAAGAGGCAAGCCCACGTGCTTTCCTTACTCCTGACAAATATACCCAACAACGAACAAAACTCGTTTATATTTGATTTACATTTTTCACTGAGTACAAACCATGTCAGGGGATTTGATTGTTCAGTTGTTTGGGATAATCTTCACAAGCTTGTATTCATGGAAAGACAAAAAGTGCGAATTTTCATGTTAAAGTAGACGTTATGATGAATAAAAACGAAATCTTTCATTTTAAAAAATGTTGGTGCTAATTCCGCACTTTAAGGATGCTATTTAGTCACTTGAGGTTGACGCACAAATGAGAATTTTTGTCTTATAAATGGTTACTAACGACTCAATAAGCAGTGCAAGAAAAAGTCCTTCTCACGCTAAAGATGTTATTTTTTCACTTCAGGTTAACACACAGACAAAAATGTTTTACTTTCAAACAGTTACTAATGGCTTACTACCAATGCAGGAAAAAAAGACCTTCTTTCTCAAAAATATGTGTGCAAACTCCGCATTTCAACCATGGCATTTTCTCACTTCAGATTAACTCACGAACATAAGTTTTTGGCATACAAATAGTTACTAACGACTGACTAACCAAAGCAAGATATATTTCGTTCGTTTTCGAAAACGTGAGTTCTAACTTCGCACAATTGAGAAGCAATTTGCTAATTAAAAGTGACGTTGAAAATAAAATTTTCTGATTTCAATAGTTAGTAACGACAGACTTTTTTCAAACTGCTTTTTTAAATTCGAAAATTATCGAAACAACATGTCTGAAAAGCTATCACTTAATGGAATTTGGTGTAAATTTTCATCAGTATTCACTAACGACTGACTAACCAATGCAGGAGAAATCTGCTTCTTTTTCGGAAATAAAAAAATTCTGACTCCGCATTTTAAAGTTACCATTTTCTTACCCCAGGTCAACTAACAAACAAAAAATTTTGCCTCGCAAATAGTTATTCACGGTGGATTTTCCACATAAATGATTTTTTGTTAAAAAATTACCAATTGGATGCACGTGATGTTGATACCCAGCGGAATACTATGTCTTTTTCACTAGTATCACGAACACAGAAATTGAAATTTTAGGTCCACAGATATATAAAAATTACTTAATAACTGATGCAAGAAAAAATTTCTGCATTATCGAAAATGTGGATGCTTGCTTGAAGGACACAAGAAACAAGCAATTATAGCTTCAAGGTTCAACCTGTTTCCTGTTTCAAGCGGTTATCGAGTGAGTTTCTGTAAAGAACAATACGTTTTCCCTTCCAACAATGCTTCCGAAAATATTGCTTGGTTTAATCATTTCATCCGTTTTCATTTCACATGTCATTTTCTGCTTTCACATTTATTTGTAGGTCCATTTCATAACCATCAAAGTGGATCGCTATTTTACGAAAAACGATGTCATGTCTTACTACTTTTGCACACCTTTCCTTCTTCAATCATTTTCAATTACTCCGGAATTTTTCCTTTCAATAAGGTATTGTGTTGTCACAGAAAATGTTAATATTTACAAGTGTGAAGTTATCTACAATCGGCTTATATGTTACGATGGCGGGTTTTTCAATAGAAAGCCTGCATTTTTTATAGCGTTGAAAAAATATCACTCATTTTATATAAACAAGGATTCTTTATTAACGTTGTGAATTCAGTAGCTATTTTGTAAACATTATGAAATAAGCATTTATTTTATTATTCTCAATTTCGGATAATATCTATTAGGAGGGTATCCTATGAACATAATTTCTTTCAGTTCATATACAGGATGTTTAGAAGAAATATATCATCTTAAATATATTTTTGCATTTATTTTCTCCAGAAACAATTTTTATTTCACTTTCACCAAATTTTTAAGCAGTTTAAAAGATTTTTGTTGCACCTTCCCACCCTCACAACCCTCTCAATTTTGAATTCATTTTTTTAAATAGGGAAAATGGGTCATGTGATACTTTTTGGCAATGCATATGTATCTTTTTTAAAGGTGCACAGAAATATTTATGAACAAAGTGAATAAGCTATGACAAAATGTAAATACTGAAAATTATTTCGAATCAATTAATTTTTCAAAAAAAATTGTCCTTGAAAATATCTATATAATATAAATTCAGAGGGTTGATGGGTATGGCACAGGGTCCAACAAACTTCTTCAGAAATACATAAGAATGTTGTAAAAGTGAAACAAAAATTGACCTGGTTTAGGTTTTTTGTTTTTTTCACTAAGAAAATGAATTTGTTTCTTAATTTTGAAGCGCACTGTTTGCGTTACATTCCATTGTTCATTGCAAAGGGTGGATATTACTCTTTCCATAATTGAGGCTTTAGGGAATTCGCAATGACTACACCACAGGGTGTTCATGGAGACATTGATCGTTTTGCTGATAACATTTAATCCCAAGAGAAAGATGAAATAATATACATTTTTTTTTTGTTGATCTACAGGGGATTCATTGAGGGATATATCAATTTCCCAATTAACACTTCTATCCATATGCATGATATACGAATCTGTTGAGAGAGTACGTACCCTTCAGATATTAAATTTTTCTGTTAATTAATTATATATATTCTTTTGAACTATTGGCTTACAAAAAAATGTTAGCTGGAGTTGGTGACGGGATGCCATATAATTCGGTGTATGACATAAAAGCCTAGGGAAAAAACCCCCAGTAAAATGAAACCCTGGCTTCCCGCATAGGTATTGTTGTGTGTACAGAAATAAGCCTATATACACAGGGTCTTTCACGAGGAACCTCACCCATATTTATACGGGAAACTACTGAACGTATTTTCATGAAATTTAACACTTATAAGTATTGCACGATGCTGATGAAATCTAAAATATTTTCAAGGCATGAGCACCTCCGGTTTTTCCGGAAATGACGTCAACTGTTTTTCAAATTAGAACACCATTTTTTTATTGCAGAAATAGATTTCTTAGAAAATTTCAAGTTATTTTGATGTAACATTTTTCAGTTTTGGTTGGAAAATTCTCTTTGAACGGGAAAATTCGAAAAAAAAAATCGAAAATAGAGCTCCGCTGAAACAAAAATTTTGATTTTTGGGATTTTTCAAGATATAAGATTGATGTATCCACTTTAGAGATCGAAATCGCGATTCATGATACAGGGGGTGACAAAATCGCTTTCAAAGTTAGGGATGACAAAATCGTGAAAAATCAATTTTTTCAAATTAAAACCTCATTTTTTTCAAGGCAGATATTGAATCTACGTAAAAAAATAATGTGGGTGTATGCATCACACCCTTGCCCTAAAGTGGATATTTTCTGAGTTATTCACAAAAAACTGTTTTTCGTCTTGAATTTTCAGCTATTTCTTTTCCCTTCACGCCAAAAAGATGGAATTTTCAGGAACTGTTATTTGAACCATGCTGTAAATTTTTCACCCCTTCTTGAAACCGACTTCAAGTTACTATTAGGAGAACCATGGCAAACTCTCTCAGTTATAATTAGAGAAGATGCTCAAAGTTTTGACCGTTAATTTCTAGACATTTATTTATACGTCTCAGGAATGCTTCGTGCGTTGCTCTTCTTATTTCATCGGGAGGAAGAGATCTGCAAAAGTGTTTAAAAACCAAATTGCGTTTCAAAACTATGAATCTAAAAATCTAAACAAACCTGAACGCAATTCTGACTCGTTCTATGCAGTCCTCTTTATCAGTTAGGGGAGTTGAGTAGACAATATTTTTTATCCTACCCCAAACATAATAGTCTAGAGGAGTTAAATCGGCACAACGTGGTGGCCGAAGATGTGGACCATTGTTCGCCAACCATCGATGTTCAAATAGCCTGTATAGGATATTTGACACATTGAGTGAATTGTGTGGAGGCGCGCCATCTTGTTGATACCATAAGTCATTATGGTTCTGTACTAGCGGCTCAATTATTTGAGTCAATATGTCAGAATATCTATCTCCTAAGGGAGAACGTTCTTTAAATAATGCAAACACGTGTAGTGTTCTATCTTACCAGTTAAAGTCCCATCATAGATGTGAACATCGAGAATTGCATTATTTTTGATGGCGCAAAAAACATTGAAACTCCAGGTCTCTTGAAAGTTCCATTGTCTGAAGTGGTGGTTGTCCTCTTCATCCCAAAAATGACTGTTATGCCTATTGAAAGAACCATTCTTTGTGAATTTAGATTCATCTGTCCAAATTATACAGTCCAGAAAGTTTTCATTCTCTTGAAATCGAATCATCATAGCTTCGCTGTACCCTATTGAATTTATATGGGTGCATTTTATGTTTTTTTAATATTCTCTAAACACTCGATTGAGATAATCCCAGAGCAATCTCGGCATCTTTGAGAGAAGTTTGAGGATTCACACGAAAATATGCAAGAACTGTTATTTCGTTGTTCTCATCTTCTACTACACTTTTTTTTCTGTGTTTTCTTAACGAAAGATCCGACATTTCTCAAGTTTGTCATGGTTCTGATAATGGTATCTCTCGTTGGTGTGGGTCGGTCAGGAAACCTCTCAATGAACAGTCGAATCGTTCTATCTACAACTTTCTTACATTCTCCATGAAATAGAATGAGATTTAAATAATCTTCATTGGTAAAATTAGGCATAGTGATCGATTTTATAACTCAATACGAATTTTCACCAAATTAATAGTAAACACGAAATGCTACTGAAGAAAGAGGAATTTGACAGATGTAATTAATGATATCTATCATTAAAAATAAGAATGTAAAAAGTTTTTGCATATGGTTCATAAGGAATTATTTATTTATCACTGGAGAGAAAACCGATGGCCGATTAGTTGAAATAAAGAGATTTCCGATACAAATTCGAATCCAAATTCGCCATCTATTTAGGAACAACCTGTAACTTTTTTCTCTTGCATATTAGGGTAGTAAAATCTAAAACATGGTTTAAGTAACAGTTCCTGAAAATTTCATCTTTTTGGTGTGAAGGGAAAAGAAATAGCTGAAAATTCAAGACGAAAAACAGTTTTTTTGTGAATAACTCAGAAAATATCCACTTTAGGGCAAGGGTGTGATGCATACACTCACATTATTTTTTAACGTAGATTCAATATCTGCCATAAAAAAATGGGGTTCTAATTTGAAAAAATTGATTTTTCACGATTTTGTCATCCCTAACTTTGAAAGCGATTTTTTCACCCCCTGTATCATGAATCGCGATTTCGATTTTTAAAGTGGATACATCAATCTTACCTTACATCTTGAAAAATGCTAAAAATGAAAATATTCCATCCAAAAACCTCGAAGTTATTCTTGTTTCAGCGGAGCTCTATTTTCGATTTTTTTTTCGAATTTTCCAGCTCAGAGAGAATTATCCAATCAAAACTGAAAAATGTTACATCAAAATAACTTGAAATTTTCTGAGGAATCTATTTCTGCAATAAAAAAATGGTATTGTAATTTGAAAAACGGAAGTTGACATCATTTCCGGAAAAACCGGAGGTGCTCATGCCTTGAAAATATTTTAGATTTCATCAGCATCTTGAAGTACTTATAAGTGCTAAATTTCATGAAAATACGTTCAGTAGTTTCCCGTATAAATATGGGTGAGGTTCCTCGTGAAAGACCCTGTATATCAATGTATAAAATCCTTCAATAAATTGCCTGATAAAATAAAAAGTTTTGATAAACTAAAATTTGCAAAGAAGTGAAAACTTCAATGCTGAGGATGTGATTCAATATTGTCGAAGATTATCTTAATGTTATTCTTCAATATTAGTTTGAGAATTATATTTTCTATATTCTTTAATTTTGTTAGAGAATTTCTGACATGTCCTATGCCTTGTAAAATGACTCTCAGGATGAATAGAACTATTTTATTCTATTTTTCATTTCCTTCAGCTGTCTTCCATGTATTAGATGCTTGTTTATATACCCTGAGGAGCGCAGTATAGGTATGCTTAGCTTCAGGTCCGATTATTATCCATGCTTTCTTTCTGGTACCAGTTTGCTTCTTTTCGCATTCCTAGAAAGTCTGATTTCTTTTTATGCCGATGTACATTCTACTTTTATTCCGTCTGATTCTGGTGTTCCCTTATACTCCATATTATACACTGCTGAGTGTAATTTCTCAGTAGTTCTGCTTCGATTCCTTGGCTTCTATCTTCTATACTTTATTTATTTATTTACCAAAGAGAACACTAACGGGTATTTCAACCCAACAAGAGTACTCACAAGTCAAAAAGAAGTATTCATACAATGCATAGCACATCAAACAAAAAACATTTCAATTTATACCCATACAATAAAAAGAGAACAAAGTTCAACAACAAAATTAATTCAAATTCATATGATAAATATCTACATTCTAATAAATGTTCTGCTTAAAAAGTAAATACACACACATACACATGTATAAACATATCTAACTAAAGAATATAATAAAAAAATGCAAATAAGAAATAGAACCAAGAAATAGAACCAAGAAACAGAACTAAGAAATAGACCGCGCATCTGACCCATGCCTCAAACAGCGCTTGAAACGAACAAAAGACACATTGAAAACATCGACGTCGAAGGACTCGGTGTTGAAACCGGTCAACAATCTACATAGAGGCGAATTCTGCGTGACATTTAATCTGCGAAAAGGCACGGCAAACATTTCCCTTGATCTGAGCCTTCTCTCAGGGACCCTCAACCCAATTGAGCCAAGAATAGATGGAACCGAGAAAATATTATTCAAAATTTTATGTAGCAGACACATGTCGTTTATTTTCCTACGATTCTCTAAACTAATTAAATTGTATTTCAATTGGGCCTCTGAATAATCATGATTTAAAATTTGAAAATTGTTTCGGAAAGCCAAAAATCTTAGTAATTTATGTTGCACACTCTCCAACCGCTTCACGTGACACTTATATTGAGGGTTCCAAATCGGTGATGCAAAATTTAATTTTGGAAATACAAATGAGTAGTATATCGCCAGTATGGTCTCGTTAAAATTCAGTTTTGAGTCTAGAATAACCCCCAAATCTCGCACAGAGGAAACCCGTCGAAGGTGAGACTGTTCAATTGAATAATGAAAACTGATTGTCTTTATGTTCCGAGTGAAGGTGATCTGCAGGTATTCATCCAAATTAACGAAGAGAAAATTATTCTTGCAATATTCGGAAAACCTATTTACATCTTCCTGCAACAGAATACAGTCCTGGATTGTCTTTATCCGCAAATATATCTTGAGATCATCAGCGTAAATGAGAAACTCGGCATGGTGGAAACAGGAGGAAATGTCATTCAAATAAACAATGAAGAGCAGCGGACCCAAGTGGGAACCCTGAGGAACACCAGACGGATTTGAGAAAATGCTCGACCTTCTCCCATTGACGCAAACAAACTGTGATCTGTTCAAAATATATGATTTAATCCATCTTAACAAAATTACACAGATACCCATCTCGGCAAGTCGTCTGAGAAGTATTGAATGATTTATTTTATCGAACGCTTTTTTTAAATCGGTATAGATGGCGTCTATCTGGTGTCGACATTCAATATCCTCGTGGAGGTAATCCAAGAATGTCAGCAAATTGGTCTCCAGGTTTCGTCCTTTCACAAAGCCATGTTGATTTTCAGTAATAAGATCTTTCACGTGATATGAGATGAATTTACACACAAGCGACTCAAAAATCTTGGGAATGGTGGACAAAATAGCGATAGGTCGATAATTTTGGATAAGGTCTTTTCGACCATCCTTATGAACGGGAATGATTTTAGAGAGTTTCCAGCAGTGAGGAAAAATTCCACTCTGGAGGGACCGATTGAAGATAATGGTAAGTGGCCATGATAATGAGTCGCAACAATTCCTCAGCAATATGGGTGGAATCTCATCCGGACCTGGACCATTGCTTTGATTTAAAGTTCGTAAGGCCTCCGTTACACTCTCCTCAGAAATAGAAACCTCATGCAAATAGTTACTACTGTATTTATTATCCACAGTATCTAGATTTTCATCTGAACCAGAGACAGGCTCAAACACCGAGCTGAAAAATTCAGCAAAAAGGTTAGAAATCTCTTCAGGTGAGGAGGCGTCAACATCGCCCACCCTCATAACAGATGGAAACTTGCTATGGCATTTTCTATGACACACAAAAATCTGTTCGAGTCATGTGGTGGTTCCTGCTCAATTGTATCCAAATAACGATAAAAATCTCTCGAAATCAACCTTTTCGATAGAGCTCTGAAATGCCTGAACCGTTCATAATCTAATGGATCTTTATAGATTTTGTACCTACTATGAAACTTATGCTTCCTTCGAATAGTTCGAATTGTTTCTTTTGAAAAATAAAAGGGGAAATTTTTATTTTTATTTATGTTCAATTGAGGTATGTGTTCCGAGATCAACCCCTCTCAAAATGTTATAAAAGACGCCCACATCGGCATTAACATCAACATTCTCCAAGAGACCAGGCCAATCCACCCTTAGGAGCGCTGCGTTCAAAGCTTCGTAATTGCCCTTCTTGAAATTAAATCCCGAATGCCCAGATTTTCCCAAATACCGGTGTGCGCTAACATCCAATAAAAATTCTAGTGATGGATGGTGATTATCTTCACCAACAAGAGGAGCATCACATCTCTTTGCATTATTCACTCTCATGTTGTCACATAAAATCAAATCTAAAATTTTATTATTAACGTTACGTATACTATTGAATTGCTTAAGATTCGAGAAATTTAAAGTATTAATGAGAAATGCATATTATTCGATATATCGTTCACCCACACCAAGGACGAATAATTGAAGTCACCACACACCAGTAATAAGTCTTGATCCCGAATTTTCGACCTGTTTGATTCCAGCTTGCTGGAAAAAGCTGCACGTGCTTCATCATCGCGCGGAGCAATGTACACATACAAAATATAAATTTTTTTATTGTTAATGCTCAGAACTACCCAAATGTCCCCTCCGTCACTATTGAACTCCGGTTTCGCATTTAAGTCGTTGCGTACAATTATAAATACCCCGCCACCATCTTTTTTCACACTTCTAGCAAAGTCTCTATCTCTTCTAAAAATGCTAAAGTTATCGAACATCAACTCATGATCGAATATATTGAAGTTTAACCACGACTCAGTCACCAGTATCACATCAAAAGAATTATTTAATAAATTTATTCTGAATGTGGATAGTTTTGTACGTAACCCACGTACATTCTGATAAAAACGTAAATTATGGTGTTCGCTATTATATCCGCGAAGTGAACTGATAAACTTAGATGAGCTTGGTTAAGTCGGGCTCACCCTGTATGTGCACAATTCTCGCGGTGTCATTTTTTCTCATTAGGATATTTCCATTTTGGGCACACACGTATTTGTAACCCTTTTCCTTAGCAGCTGCGCGGGCTGCTTTAAAAATTATTTTATTTCTGGTAGTGAGATGTTCGTTAACAAAAAATCTATCTGACAGTCCATCTACTCTGAATCCATTTTCACCCTTATTATTTCTTTTCACTTTAATTGCGGACATCAATTCATCCCTCTTTAATTTGGAAACAAACTTGACAACCATATTTTTCGGCTTACCCATAATTTTTGTAGGTACTCGAACCACAGAAGACACTGCAGAGGGGTCCACTACTATGCTCACGTACTCGCCGATCCTCCTCACAATACCGTTTAAATTTTCGTTCTTTGTTTCTGGTATATCTGTAATTTCCAAATTATTAATTCTCGAATTCTGTTCAACTGTATCCAGTCTAGAATGTATATTCGATATTTCCTTTTTTAGGAGCTCATTTTCAGCCCTTATTTGATTAACGAGCTTAAAGACTCAGTCAACTTGCTTTCGAAATCGGTAATTTTGTCGGAAAAAAAAGTTACGGAATTTCTCAGCTCCCTGATGTCGTTCCTCATAGTAGATACCTCGGCTCTCACCAACATCATTAAGCGCGACTCGTCGATCTTCAGCGCACCAACCTCGCTCCCCATCTCGTCTCGATCGGAGAGGGAAGTCCTGCGTACGGGCGAGAGGGACACGCGAGACATCGACGAAGAAGCGGCATCGGCCGCGACAAGTCACACATTCCCATCTACTTCCTGGTAGGTTTGTTATCAGTGAGATTTGGTTTTTTGCCACATCCGAACACCGGCTGTTGCCGTGAAAGAAGACACGGCATGTAGTACACTGAATCCCTTGAAACATAATTGGTAGAAAACACTTCTCCTTTCTCTCCTATTTCATCCTCGCTTTCTTCATCCCGGTTTTCTAGCATACGTAGTAACTTTTCAAGAGTAATACCACTAGAGATGAGAATTTTTGGAGAACACTCTTGTTTTTTGGGAATTATGCGTTTAAATAGCATAATTCTTCAACAACAACAACTTCAGTATATGATAGTACAAGTCATTTGCAACAAAAATTGTCCTATAACACTTTTCCGAAAAGTTGATGGTTATCGAGTTATTCAACACTTCTTGGTTTTTCGGAATTTTTTGCTTTCCCCTTTAAACTCAAGAATATCTCGGTTATTCTTACAGCTACATCAAATCTGATCATATCATCAGAAAGGGCAGTAAACACGTGATAAAATAGGTACCTTCTAATGTTAAAAAATATTTTATACCGGGTGTTGTAAAAGGGTAAATGTAAAAATTGAAAAGAGTGCGAACCATTGAAAATTGGTGAATCAGTTGTTGTTTTTTTTCTAGGAAAAACTAGTTCATATAACAGACTTTTAAACGGTATATCAACTTTTCACTTAATTTTTTGTTTTCCCAACAATATCACTGTTTTAAGTCAGAAAAACATAGAATCCAGAAACGCAAATTTTATAACAATTCAATTCAAAACATTGTAGGTTCAAAACAGACATAAATATTAATGATAGTAACATAAAAACATTAAATGAACTTTGAATGAAACTAAATGAACGTTAAAATCAATGTAATGGCAAAACCGAATTGAAAATTATAAAAACTGTTCAAATCGCCTACCCTTTGCTCAATGCGTTTTATACATCTTTTTCGTACAGAATCCACAACCTTTCGAAGTTCATTACGTTTTCGATGCATTGTATCACAACATTCCTGAATTCTGTTGATTAGTTCTTCTCGATCATTAATGCGATTTTATACACATTTTTTTTCAAAGTGCCCCAAACATAAAAGTCTAATGGGGTAAGATCGGTTCTTCTAAGTGGCCATCTCAAGGGACCATATCTTCCAATCCATTTCTCCCCAAAGCGTTGATTCATCCAGTCCCTCACAATTCGACTATTATGGGCAGGGCATCCGTCCAGTTGAAAATAAAGTTCATATCTATCCGCTATGGAAATATCTTCAAGAATGTCAACTACGTTATTATTTAGTGAATTTGTGAATTCATTGGAATTGAGGCGATCGGGAACTATTACCAGGCCGAATAGCCGCTCTCTCATGAATCCCAACCAAACATTGACTCTCAATTCATGCTGATAATGAGATATAGTCGCATGTGGATTTTCCGTTTCCCAAATATGAGAATTTCGTAAATTTATTATTCCACTTTTAGTCGATGTTGCCTCATCAGTCCATAATATTTGATCACATCCCCACTCTTCCAACTTATTTAGGTACCACCTATAGAATTCTAATCTGACCTCATCATCCACAGGTAACAAATTCTGGACTCTATTTAAACGATGCGGGTGTAAATTATTTTGGTTCAAAACTCTGAGTACTGTGGAATGGTCAGGCCTTAAGTGGCACCAACACTCCGAGTGGGATCTTCTCTAATAGCGCGAAGTATTGCTGGTGCTTGCCTCCAGTGCTGAGCATTTCGACCACCTTCTATATTTCGTAAACCTCGAAACGATCCAGTTTCACCAGAGCGCCTAAAAACTTCTACAAATGCCTTTCTGGTAGATTGTTGTCTATTGGGGAAACATAACGCGTACTCTCGCACTGCATATCCCGATATTCAAAATTTGAGAAAACGCATATTCTTTTTGGCGCTCTTGTTCACCTGAACAGAGTGCTTATCAATTTGCCCAAATGTCTGTGACTTTCGAATTTTTGGGCAAAAGTGGTATCAATCGTTTTGTTTGGACCTACTGATGAATAATCCGTGGTCAAAATCGATTCTGTCCGTCCGTCCGTCCGGCCGTCCGTCCGTTCCGTGAACACGATAACTCTCGAACGGATGAAGTTAGAGAGTTGAAACTTTCAGAATAGGTTTGAGGTATAAATATCTCGGCTAAGTTCGTTATTCGGTCAAATCGGCCGAATAGGTTCGAGTAACAAAAAAATTTTTTCAAATGACACTGTTCAAATAAAAATTTTTTTATGGTGCAGTTTTATCAGACGTATACAAAAATACCACTCTCGACTACGACAAGCTAATAGTTCTGGAGATATGATTTTTCAAAATTTAAATAATTGTCAGCGACATTGAAGGATCTCTATATCTCCATGAAAGTAACTACGTTCGGTTGAGTAACGGTGAGAAACGTCAGAATTATTTTCCAAATAGGAGAGTACAGGTTCAATTCCGTACGGAGTTTGAACTCAAGAAGTTTTTATCAACATTGATTATTATTTGACTTAATCTTAGAGATTTCAACTTTTGTATTTTTATTCAAATAGGTGTTAATGTCTATATATATTTTTTTACCAATTTTACCAATTACGCACTAACACACCCTCGAACCTGCCCCTTCCTCAAACCTTTGTTTACAACTTTGCTGTTTTTATGTTACTATTGATAATATTAAAAACTGTTTCGAACCTACATTGTTTTGAAATGAATTATCATAAAATTTGCGTTTCTGATTTTTATGTCTTTCTGACTTGAAACCGTAATATTGTTGGAAAAACAAAAAGTTAAGTGAAAAGCTGATTTACCATTTAAAAGTCTATTATATGTACTAGTTTTTCCTAGAAAAAAAACAACTTATTGACCAATTTTCAATGGTACAGCTAACAAGAAAATACAACTAAGTTTGCACCCTTTTCAATTTTTACCTTTACCCTTTTACAACACCCGATATAAAATATTTTTAACATAAGTAACTACCTATTTTATAGCACCTTTACTGCCCTTTGCGGTGATGTGGTCAGATTTGATGTAGCTGTAAGAATAACAGAGATATTCTTGTTTTTAAAGGGGAAAGCGAAAAACCAAGAAGTGTTGAATAACTCGATAACTATCAACTTTTCGAAAAAGTGTTATAGGATATTTTTTGTTGCAAATGACTTGTTCTATCACCTACTGAAGTTTGGCACCTATTATAGTAGACACCCTGTATAGTATACAGGGTGTCTACTATAATACAGTGTATACTCAAAGTGAATTAGAAAGCTCAGCATTTCTTGAAACATTTTCCTGATTTATGAAGGCAATAATGCTCTAAGTCTTTCTAGAAATTAAAGATGTGTTATTTACTCTCATCATCAGGTAGAATGTTTGAATGGAAGAAATTCTTCTTCGCAAAATTAAGGGAATATGCTTTTTAGCTTGATATGATATAAATATGTATTTCATGTTGCATTTCATTAGCAATTCAAATGAACTCATGCATTCCTCCATTTTTTCAGTTAATGCCGTCCTATGCGGAACCTCACACTGTCATTCAGGTGTACCAAGGACACTTCCACTTCCAGCCCCACTTGTTCCAGTCAGTATTCACCATCACCACGATTGTGGTTGTAAATCAGGTTGTAATAGTTGCAGCTGTGGTCATTCTTGCGATTGTGTTTCCACCAGACGAAATCCTTATGGTTTTGATACCTATGAGCTAGAAACCAATGAAGACGATTGTGAAAAAATGGACAGAGAAACAGCTGAAGACCTCGATGAAGAAAGGTTACCAACAATAGAACGTCTTGAGCAACCCATCTGCAGAAGGTATGCACTGAATTCCCTCAGAAATTTGCAATATTCCGATAACTGTTTAACGTTAAAGAACAAGAGAAAAAGTAGAAATAAAAGAGATATTATAGATCTTCCGATGAATTTCATGTTCAAGTTTGTGCCGAACCTTTTAAGAGGACCAATTGTACATGCTATACATACCATTCAGCACAACGCAAATCCAGCCGTGGCCATGAGCAAAGCTATCGCCAATAAGCATAGAATTCAAGCCCATTTGGCTAAATCAAAGCAGAAAATAAAAGCTTTGCAAAGGAGGCATAAAATATCTAAAAACTCACATAGTTCTCATAGACATCAGTCAATACCCCGAAATGAAAATGATTACATCAACAAGTTTCCACAAAAATCAAGGCTTAAGCAATTCAAGCCAAAAACAAGGAACAACAGAAATGAACTTTCATCAACAAATATTTATGGTCAACCTTCAACCAAAAGTAGAGAAAATTCCTTGACAGATGACAGTTCTATTCTACCGAAGTTCTTCAATAGAAAACTTTCTAATCGTTTAAAACCTAATGATAAAGAAAATAAAGATTTAGCTTATTTGAGACCTTACAACTATCTTGGTACAAAGTATAGCAATGATGAAAAAACTAAATTTGGAATTGGAAATCATCGGTTTGGAAGAACCAACAATTTCTTTGAAGATTTATTCAACGTCTTCGAAGCTAAACCAAGAGAACACACTGCATCGAGTCATAAGCATCAAAGGTTTCAAGACGAGTTGAAAAAACATCTCCATGAGAAGGGATATTCTGATGCGAATTTGAGAGATATACTTTTGGCCAAGATGCAGAAATTCAATGAAATTTATGAAAAAGACCATTCTAAATCATATCTAAACAAACTAAAAAGCAATAGAAAAAAACGATCTGTTGTTCTTGACACGAATCAATTCCAATTGCCATTCTATGAGATAGAAGATGAGGTTTTGGACAACTATGACGATGATTCTGAGCAAAAAATTGTTGGCATGAAACGTAATAGAAGAAAAAAACTCAGAAAACAGAAAGAAGGATATAATATTGGGTCTGGTGAAGAGATTCTCGGAGCAAGTCATCCCCTTTATGACCATCCATTCGTAGTTCTTCTGAAAACTCCTCTGAAACTACTACATCATTTTCATGACATTAGAAAAAATTTTCAACCCATTCTTTATAGCCTCCCCAAAATATTCCAATCCTCTAAGAGATATTTGAAGGATTTTGGTAGAAATCTGCAAAGTGGAATTCTTGACTTTACAAGTAATATCATGGGAGACTTCAACAACCAGTTACCCCTAAAGTATGATTCGATTTTTTTTCCCACAAGAAAGAGGAGAAGCGTTGATAATAGAATGATGAATCTAACTGATAATCCACATAATAGAGAGAAGAGATATATCCTTAAAGTGGTCGACGAAAAAGAAGTTCAAGATTTCTTAGAAGAAAAACTAGGAGGATATTTCAGTGATGAAGAAGAATCCGAAGAAACTCTCAGTAAGGCAGAAAAAAGTACAAAGAAGAGAGAGGAAAAATTCATTGTGAAAAAATTATCTCCGAAGTTAATACTTGATAACAATGGAAAACCATTTATAGAAATAAATGGCAACAAACGTCCCCTATTTTTCGGTAAGAATAAACAAAAATCAGCTCTTTTACAAAAGTCGAAGAACAAAACACATCGGCGAATCTCTGCCGATTCAGAAGAAAGACCAGAGAAAGAATATGAAGATGAAAATAATCACGAAGAAGTAAACGACAAAATAGACAAAATAATATCTCAAGCTAAGCGGAAACTGAAAGAAGGCGAAACTTTGCGATCTATGAATTGTGATGAAATACCTACACAAACAATAAAAGAAAAAATTAATCAAATTTCTGTATATATCCAGGACCTTGTGAGTCTTGATTGCTCCAAATATGCTGATCTGTTCGAGAATTTGTCGAAATTGGAAAAAATGAGGAAGAACATAGCGGACTACTGGAAAAAAGTTATGATAAACGAGAAAACTAATGATATACAATGTAAAATAAAAATTCTGAAAAACATTAGAGAGATGCAAGATGAAAAAGATGAAGCAACGAAGAAAATCGCAGAGTACTTGAAAAAAGAAAGTACTTTCGTGGTTAAAAAATTGATAAAATTATTGGTTCGGCTTCAAAAACTTCAGTGTCTAATTCAAAAAATCGTTGACCATTTTGATAACCGTATGAAAATAGGAACTATTTCAGATACAGAAAAAGAAATTAAATTCGTTGACTATCTTTCCTCACTCAGTTTGGAAGCTTCTCAAAGTGAAGATGATTTCGTTCGTTCTTTGAAAAAAGAAAAACACGAGTCTCTGCACAAGGAAATACAATTTTTGGAAAACCTACGATTACTTTTGCAGAAAGATGATCCTTATACAACAAACGAAGTTGCTAAACAAATATGGCAGATGCGCAATGTAGATAAATTACAACAAGAAGCTATCGATGAAATGCACGTGAAATTACAGAGCAATATGAAGATCAGAAAAGAACTAAAAATACTTTTTGATCTCTTACATCAAATTGAAATTTCTGAAAGTACATGCGAACGTCTGTTGCTTAAAGTTGGAGATAGTAATATCGTGGGCGCAAAATATACTTTCAAGCACGGAAAACGTCAATTAGATAGACCAAGTTTAGCTGAACTACTGGAAAGAATTCGAAATAATGCGAAAAAAACTATTGGTGCGTCAAAATTATTGAAACGTAATTAATACATTTAGTTGTTGGAAATTCATTGCAAGGTGTATAATCTTTCAGACGAATATAAATGTTTTTGTATGTATTTGTTTTTGTAGGGAATATTATTTATTATGATTACTGCTGTACCCATACAATATACTTGTATTTATTTTTATTTCTGAAGAAGATGGCAAAAACGAATTTTCTTCCAATAAAGATATTTTTCGAAGGGTTCATCAAAGAACATTAATTTTTGTTGAATATATTTGTTATTGAGTAAATTTTTTATTTTTTTTATATTATACTTTGTTTTCAACCTGTTTACCATTGATTTTCGTTCTTAAGACCAATTTTGTTGTAATATTTATTTATTTTATTTTTTTTTTGTTTTAGGATCTTATGAGGAGCGAATATCAATGGCAAACATTGGAAGCAAAGTAGAAGGAGTTAGCTCTAATGTAAATCTAAATAAAGGATTTCCATCTCAATTTTTTTTTATTTAAGTGTCATCAAATACTGATGTAATGGAAGGTGTTTAGATGTTATAACAAATTAGTGAAAAATGAGATTAAATGGAGAATATCTAATAAACCCCCACTTTTTGGCGCTCTTGTTCACCTGAACAGAGTGCTTATCAATTTGCCCAAATGTCTGTGACTTTCGAATTTTTGGGCAAAAGTGGTATCAATCGTTTTGTTTGGACCTACTGATGAATAATCCGTGGTCAAAATCGATTCTGTCCGTCCGTCCGTCTGGCCGTCCGTTCCGTGAACACGATAACTCTCGAACGGATGAAGTTAGAGAGTTGAAACTTTCAGAATAGGTTTGAGGTATAAATATCTCGGCAAAGTTCGTTATTCGGTCAAATCGGCCGAATAGGTTCGAGTAACAAAAAAAAATTTTTTCAAATGACACTGTTCAAATAAAAATTTTTTATGGTGCAGTTTTATCAGACGTATACAAAAATACCACTCTCGACTTCGACAAGCTAATAGTTCTGGAAATATGATTTTCAAAATTTAAATAATTGTTTTTATTTACTCAAGAGAAAATGAGAAATGTCATGAATTCCCCAGGGCTGTCATCGAAAGTTCATCGTCTCAGATCGATATTCGTTTGACGTATTCCGGAGTCCTCTATCAGTGTCAGTTGGCGTAATATTAATCAAAAAAAAAATTTTTCACAGAGAGAGAATTCGATGTCGATGACGTTGTCAAGATTCAGAAAAGCACTGACTTAAGTTTTTAGGAGAAGCAGCGGACAAAACTTGGGGGAAATTATTACTAGTTATCTTTGAATTGAGATATAGGTTTGTTCATTAGGTAGGTTCATTAGGCGTTCATATTTGCATCACATTGTCCCATTGTACGGAAAAAGACTATTGTTCACCTGATCAGACTGCTTATAGATTTATTATGGTTTGAATATTTACTCGCAGGTAGCTCAACAAGAGCGCCAAAGCAATCTGACCTCACGTCAGTACTTTCTAAATTTTTCTCCACAGTATAGCTCCGTCGCACATCTGATATTCTGTTAGGTACACTGTGACGTGACTATAAATGAAAACCATTTATATATACAGGGTGAGTCTTTGACCACTGGGTTAATTCAACCACAGATTCTTGAAGTCAAAAGAGAAATTTTCTTTGGAAAATATTTTTCCAAAATTGACCCTGTTTGAATGATATAGGGTGTAGAAATTTCCTAAAAAAATTGCATTATCGCTTTGTTCAAATGACGATATCAGTTTAAATGGTCTCATGTAGGAGGTTTTTGATGACAGTCATGCTCATTTTAGCATCAACACATCAACTGATTAACTTATGAATCAGAATGTGTTTTCAGACTATTTTAATTTCACCTTTTATTCAATTATTTCAAAAACTGACATCAAACAAAATCAAAACAACAACAAAGGAACAACAGAACACTATAGTATTAGGAACTACTCACCATAGTGACATTATAATTAAATTTTAGTATTCCATATGGAATGGTAATATTTCAGTTAAGCTGGAAACAATTATAATTGAACATCAATAATGGTTACAGATATTTTCAGTCATATAAATATATATTATCAAATATTAATTATTGCTGCTGGGGTTAAATATTTTATGGTGAGGTATTGAAATCTTTGTAGCAGTATTTCTCCCCAGATTTAAGAATATAAACAAGGCGACAGTGGCAACAGGGTAAGTTCGGCAGGTACTAAAAAGCCGAACCGCCCGAACACGGGCAGTCCCCGAGAAAGCTCAAGCGGCATGTCACGTCGTCCCTTTCTAAATTTGTACGAATCTTTTCGATGTCAATAAACAATTAAATCAGAAAAGTGTTTCAGTGTAAAAGTCCCTAACAATTGGTGACCCTCGACTAAAATAACGTTACGAATAGTGAAATACGGACACGTGAGTGAGTGAATACTGAACAGTAATTATCAACATGAATGAAAACAACGCTCAACAGACCGCCATGACGCAACCACTCGAAGAAGCAGGAGTCAGCATACGAATTCCACCATTTTGGGTTGAAAAGCGACGATAAGCAGTTAAAAGTTTTGTTGACGGGTATCGAACTAGGAGATATGAAACCTAGTCAATTAATGAGGAAAATGCAGGCACTCGCAGGCTCCGAAATTACCGACAAAGCTCTGAAGACGCTGTGGTTAGACAAACTGCCGGACACAATAAAGAACATCATAATAGTCAGCGATGAATCTTTGGATAAATTAGCTGTAATGGCAGATAAAATATTAGAAACAAATCCTCGGAAAGAAATATTTTCAGTCAGTAGTTTAAATCAGAACAGTTCTCCTATAGACGATTTAAATGCAAGATTCGCGAGTTTAGAAGCGAAAATAGACGCGATTCAATCGAGGAGACGAGATTCCCGATCTCGAGATAGTAGCAGGAGCAGATCTCCTAGCACAGATCGTAGAAATCGTAGAAGATATAATCCTAATGGAAGATTCTGTTATGGATATTTTGGTTACGGAAAAAGATGCTTGTCAGAAAAGTGCACACCACCTTGTGCATGGAAGACGTCGGAAAACTCCAATCGGCAGTAGAGCAAGCGGAAAGCACTGCTGCCACACAAGAAAAACCGCCAATTCCGCTTATTTGTTAGGGACAAAAAAACAGGTTGGCAATTTCTGATAGATAGTGGCGCTGATGTATCCATTTTTCCAGCAAATAAAAATAAATTAAAAACAACAACCGACTCCGAATTCAAGTTATATGCTGCAAATGGAACAACCATCCCAACGTTTGGTACAAAAATTTTAACCTTAAATTTAGGACTGAGAAGACAATTCCAATGGCCTTTCATAATAGCTCAAACTAGTAAAGCTATCATAGGAGCTGATTTCTTGAATTGTTTCAATTTGTTGATTGACATACGAGGTAGAAAATTAATAGATGGACACACGAAATTGGACGTCACCGGAAATATTGCCGTTGTGAACTGCCAAAACATAATTCAGACCGTGAGTAATACCGGCGAATTCGCTGACATTCTTGCTGCGTTTTCCGATATTACATCCCCAAGTCCAGTGCCAATTGAAATAATGCATGATGTGAAACACGAAATACATACTAAAGGTCCTCCAGTATATAGTAAAGCGAGGCCATTGGATCCTCAAAGAATGCGACAAGCAAAAGAAGAATTTCAATTTATGCTAGATCATAATATAATAAGACCTTCAAAGTCAAACTGGTCTAGCCCACTACATATAGTACCAAAAAAAGATGGATCTATTAGACCATGTGGAGATTATAGAAGATTAAACGCACAGACGTTACCTGACAGATATCCTATTCCAAGAATAGAAGATTTTCACCACATACTATCCAACTCAAAAATATTCGCTAAAATAGATTTATTCAAAGCATATTTCCAAATACCAATTGCAGAAGAAGACAAATGTAAAACAGCCATTATAACACCTTTTGGTCTTTTTGAGTTTAATTGCATGAGTTTTGGTTTACGCAACGCAGGTGCAACATTTCAAAGATTTATACATCAAGTTTTTTATGGATTAGATTTTGTTTTTGCTTATATAGACGATATTCTGATCTCTTCCTCGTCAGAAGAAGAACATCGTGAACACTTGAAGCTTGTTTTCGAACGATTGAGACAATATGGACTTCGGATAAATTTGTCCAAATCAGTTATAGCAGCATCAGAAGTAGATTTCTTGGGTTAAAGAATCACTGCAAGTGGATCAACACCACTACAAGAGAAAGTGGAAGCAATCAAAGAGTACAAAAAACCACGGACGGAGCGTGAATTACGAACCTTCTTAGGAATAATTAATTTCTATCGCAGATACATAAAAATGCAGCTGAAATGCAAGCCATTCTACATGATTATATAAAAGGTTCCAAGAAAATGATCATCGTTAAATTGATTGGACACCCGAAGCTGAAACCCAATTCAATAATTGTGAAAAGAGTTTAGTAGATGCCACAGCATTAACATTTCCACATCCTGATGCCCAAATAGCATTATTTACAGATGCATCAGACAAATCAATAGGGCAGTATTACAGCAATTCGAGCCATCAGGTTGGAGGCCTATTGCATTTTTTCAAGAAAGCTTAATTCACCTCAAAAAAATTACAGTACTTACGATAAAGAACTTTTAGCAATCTACCTAGCTGTGAAACAATTTAAACATTATTTGGAACCGAGACAATTCACAATATTTACAGATCACAAACCAATTACTTTTGCATTCAAACAAAAAACGAGAAAGCTTCGCCACGCCAACTTCGCCAGTTACAATATATTTCCCAATTTTCTACAGATATAAGGCACATAAAAGGAAAAGACAACATTATTGCTGACGCTTTATCTAGGATAGACGAAATCAACGTGATTGATTATGCAGAAATTGAAAAGCAACAGCAAAATGATCCAGAACTGGAAGAATTACGTGCAAACCCACGATTACAGTTCAAAAAATATCAAATAGACTCTGGAAAAAATATTTGGTGTGATATATCAACAGAAAATATTCGACCATATATCCCCAAACCGTTACGATTACAAACATTCAAGCATTTTCATAATTTTGCACATCCTGGAATAAAAAGTAGCGTTAAAGAAATTTCCTCTAAAATAATTTGGTCAGGAATGAAGAACGATATCCGAAATTGGGCACAAACCTGTATTGACTGTCAAAAAAACAAAGTCACAAGACATACAAAGTCAGAACTAAGCAAGTTTCAGAAAGTCGACGATAGATTCAGCGTAGTGCATTTGGATATTATTGGACCATTACCACCTTCCCGAGACAAAACATATTGTCTAACATGTATCGACCGCTTCACAGGATGGATGGAAGTCATACCAATGACAGATATGACCGCAGAGGTAGTCGCGAAATCGTTTTATAAAAACTGGATTGCCAGATTTGGGACTTTGAAAGCAGCGATTAGAGCCCATAACAATCCAAGTTGGACTGAATCCTTGCCAACAGTTTTGTTGGGACTTAGAACAACAGTAAGAGAAGATGCTGACCATTCAATTGCAGAAATGCTATATGGACGAACAATACGTCTCCCAGGTGAATTTTTCAATCCACCAACCGTACCCATTAATACAGAGGATTTTGCAGCAGAATTGCGCCAACATATGGCACAACTTAAACCCGTTGCCACAAAAGAAAATACCTCTAGGATAGTTTATGTGCATAAAGACCTAAGTACCTGCACTCACATATTTTTGCGGACCGACCGAGTCAAGAAATCTTTGGAGCCACCATATGAAGGACCATTCAAAGTTCTCCAACGATTCGAAAAGTATTTCACAATCAATATTAGAGGAAAACAAGTCATTATATCTATCGATAGACTCAAACCCGCCTATATTCTTAGTAACGAGACACCAGCAACTAGCACCACTACAGACGATACCGTTAGTGCTAATAATCCGACAACTCACGATAAAGAAATAAGGACAAGAGTGGGTAGGAAAGTGCGGTTTCCCAGCAAATATCTTTCGTGATAGTTCGGTAAATCTAAGGACAAGTGCGGTTTTTTTCCAGCTGATAGTGCGGTAAAACCAAAACAAGTGCGATTTCCTAGACGCAGTGCGGTAAAAAAGTGAGTGTCTCGCTAGTAAAGAAAAAACAATATAGACGATCATGACCAACATGAACTGTTTCAAACCCGTACAACAAGTACCTAATATGTACCAATTGTTTATATGTATTGTACTAACTATTGAATGCACAACAAAACATGTTAAATCATCAAGAACTTGTGTATTTAACTAATCTTATGTTCAGGTTTTTTTTCTAGAAATAATAATCTTTATCATTAGTTGCATAATAATAATTCGTATCGCAGCGGATGAAATTGTAAATTTTTTTAAGTTAGCCGCTACTGAGGAGAGAGTAGTGTAGCAGTATTTCTCCCCAGATTTAAGAATATAAACAAGGCGACAGATATTTTCAGTCATATAAAAATATATTATCAAATATTAATTATTGCTGCTGGGGTTAAATATTTTATGGTGAGGTATTGAAATCTTTGTAGCAGTATTTCTCCCCAGATTTAAGAATATAAACAAGGCGACAGTGGCAACAGGGTAAGTTCGGCAGGTACTAAAAAGCCGAACCGCCCGAACACGGGCAGTCCCTCGAGAAAGCTCAAGCGGCACGTCACGTCGTCCCTTTCTAAATTTGTACGAATCTTTTCGATGTCAATAAACAATTAAATCAGAAAAGTGTCTCTAACATCTTCATCTATGAGTTAATCTTGAGGAAAGCTTTTTTGGCGCTCTTGTTCACCCGAACAGAGTGCCTATCATTTTGCCCGAATGTCTGTAATTTTGGAATATCGAGCCGAAAATGGTCTCAATCGATTGGGTTCGACTCCTGATGAAGAATTCGTGGCGAAAGTTGAGTCTGTCCGGCCGGCCGGCCGGCCATATCCTCTCTAGCATCCAAAAGGAATCAGCTAGAGTTTTCATATTTTCAGAATCGGTTAATTGTCCAAATATCTCGGTCAAGTTCGTTATTGGGCCAAATCCGTCGGATGGTTCCGTAGTTATAAGCATCTGAAATTTTGTTTCCTCAATAACTACTAGAATATCCATCCGATCAAGTTGATACTTGGCATGTTATTGAGGGAGGCTGAAACGAAACGTCTTGCAAAATTTCGCAGAAATCGTCAAGCTAGAAAATTTTTAAGAAAGTCCAAAAAAAAAATTTTCAATACTCTATATTCCCAAGAATTCATTTAGATTTAAATAAAAATCCGTAAATGTATTGAGGTTACCGATATCTTACTCATTCTCAAATTTCATTGTCGTAGCTTTCCCCATTCTGAAGATATGATCATTTTTGGCGCTCTTGTTCTCCTGAACAGAGTGCTTATCAATTGCCCAAATGTCTGTGACTTTCGAATTTTTGGGCAAAAGTGGTATCAATCGTTTTGTTTGGACCTACTGATGAATAATCCGTGGTCAAAATCGATTCTGTCCGTCCGTCCGTTCCGTGAACACGATAACTCTCGAACGGATGAAGTTAGAGAGTTGAAACTTTCAGAATAGGTAGATTTGAGGTATAAATATCTCGGCTAAGTTCGTTATTCGGTCAAATCGGCCGAATAGGTTCGGAGTAACAAAAAAAAAATTTTTTTCAAATGACACTGTTCAAATAAAAATTTTTTTATGGTGCAGTTTTATCAGACGTATACAAAAATACCACTCTCGACTTCGACAAGCTAATAGTTCTGGAGATATGATTTTTCAAAATTTAAATAATTGTAAGTGGTTTACAAGAGCGCCTAAGCCAACTGACCTCACGTCAGTGCTTTCAAAATTTTTTTTCATTTACTCAAGAGAATAATAGAAATGTCATGAAGTCCGAGCTTTGTCATTGAAAGATTTGTCATCACAGATCGATATTCGTTTGACAACTTGCGGACCTTGATATCAGTGTCATTTGGCGTAATATCAATCAAAATTTTCATAGAATTCATAGAGGTAGAATTCGATGTCGATGACGTCAAAATTCAGAAAAGCACAGACGTAATATTAATCAAAAAATTTTTCATCATAGAGAAAGAATTTGATGACGTTGTCAAAACTCAGAAAAGCAATGACGTAAGTTTTTAGAAGAAGCATAGAACAAAATTTGGTGAAAATTATGAGTAGTTATTTTCAAATTGAGATAAAGGTTTGTTTATTCATTAGGCTTTCTGTTGAGGGAAGCAATTCTTCCCCTCTCTACTACATGCCTTCACCCAACAAACCAAGAACTGTGGTATACTCTATGCGTCCCAGTTCTGTGACCAAACTGGTAACTGTTAATGATAAACCAAAACCCCAGTCTATTCTGTGAAAGAGGCGAGGGGCGACGGTATAATAAATTTTTTATTTACATCACATTGTCCCATAGTACGGAAAAAGACTATTGTTCACCCGATCAGAGAGCTTATAGATTTGTTAAGGTTTGAATATTTACTCGCAAGTAGCTCAACAAGAGCGCCAAAGCAATCTGACCTCACGTCAGTGCTTTCTAAATTTTTTTGTTTACTGAATTAATTATAATCAAATTAAAAACAGGTTCATCTCAACATAATTCTTTTCATAAAAAAGTGCGTACTGAGTTTTCTAGAATTAACGTGATTATCCTCAGATATCTCAAAGCAAGTAGAACTATGAACCAAATTCAAATTGAATTGTTATTCGAATTCATAACAAAAGAAAATTATCAGGCAAAGAACGAATGAAGAATGGTATTTTTAAATAAATTGAAAGCATTTGTACACTAAGATCATTAAAAGTTCATGAAGATTCCATATAGGAGTGTTGATTTTAATACACTGTAGAAAATAAAATTCTGCGCTCAAACTCCTCAGGAGTTTGAGAATTTTTTTTCAATCAAACCATTTTAATTTGAATTAATCTAAAATTGATTACGCCAAATGAACTACTTTTCTTGATTAAAACAACCTAGTTGATTATAGAGAACAGCTAAAACATTCGCCTGAAACTTTTTACATTTCAGCGAAATGAAAGAAACAACTGATTCAACATAAACATACAATTAAAAGAAATTGTTTATGCACTTGTCTCAATATCCATAATTGATTGATACAAATACATTATTCTAAATAGGTTTTAACGAAACCATTCGTTCGTTTCATTTTTATTTGTTCAATAGAACGAAGGTACGGTTGTCGTAAATTCTGTCAGTTGATGCAACGACTATAGTTTCTTGAGACAAGAATCTCGTGAGATTATATTATTCGCCTCATTTACTTGAAGAAAACTATAAATATTTGAATAAGATTGAACATATAATTGTTGCAATATTAAGTGAGATTTGTAAAAAAATATTGCGTAATTGATTTAATAAAACGAATTAATTGTAGCAATTTTTTTATATTGGCTGCAATTATTATAAATCAAAACTCTATCTCTTTTATATTAAATATATCCCATTTAAATGCAATGCAATTATTTGTGCATTTTACTCACAATATTGTTGTATCCGGTGATAAAGATGACATGGAATACATGATGCGCAAGCTAATTGAAGAATCCGAGAAGTGGGGCTTAAATGTCAACTTAGAGAAAAACAAATTGTGTTGGTGGAGAACCGGGATCTCTTGGCGGCACTCTATATAGCCACGCATAGCTTAGTTCACAGCGCTTCGGTAGCCTAGAGGTTTGCGCTCAAGTTTCACACCGACTAGGTACTAGATGCCGGGTTCAACTCCCGGCGGCTCCCTCAAAACTTCTAACCCCTGCGTCTATGGCATGGCGCACACAAGCCATACTGATGAGTCCAAATGTGTGCGCCAGGGACGAAACGCATAAGTAGGGATAAATTCCTTCGATTCTACATTGGTGACCCCGACGTGATGGGAACGGTTGTCTTTACGACGTGTCATGGAAAAGCAGACGGTTGACGCTTGAGGTATACTCGCTCCCTCTCTGCAACTTCTAACGAAACTCTAGACGCCTTTATGATTTTTATCGACTGAATTCTCGATCCATTCAACTACAAATCGAGTTTCAGTGAAATGTAATATTTATTTACATGAAACCAAAATTTTTATTCTACGAAAAGTATCAATAGTTACATACTAATTAATATTACCGTTGGATCGAATTTTTTTACCACCTGAGTCAAAAACTCTGAGCTTGGTTGAAACTAATCAGTTTCTTAACTGAAGAAACTTTTATTTAGGGTAAACGCCATTCTCAACCGTAGAGGGCGGTAGGGTCAAGTACTTTATGCATTTGGCTGTATTCAAACGTACGGAGTACTTGAGACAAATTAATATGGTTTGAGATGAGGAACTATTTTTACAGTGTAGTATATCAGATTAATATCAAAAGATCTGATCCACCTGTTCATAGGTCAGTACTCAAGAAGGTATGTCAAAGAGAAGAAACTTCAGAAATATCAGTGTTCAGAAATGTATAGATATTTTTTTCTAAGTTTGAGTGAAGAAAAAAGCAATTTGACTACCTCAAGCGTTGGAAGTGTTCATAGAAGATCACTTTCATTATTTGAAAATCTTAAGGTTAATATTACAAATGTTTAACGACAATATTCATTAATTCTAAAATTTTTAAGAATTTCTCACTACAAAAGGATGGCTTATAATCTTGTAGAAGAAATTTTGTATCTGTATTGAACCTCGTCTGGTAAAATATGTGTCAGTGAATCATTTCTAAATGCGAGATAATGTTTTCATGCAATTCATTGTCAACACACAGTCTAATCAACCAACATCGAGTTTCATAAAGCTCGATTGTGGAATCATAACCTCCGTCAGTTCATTGGAGAATACAATCAGACAACATTGAACTTCCGAAGTGTCGATCATCAAGAACACAGAAATGCTCCATAAGCATATGTCATAATACCTTCCGTATACACAAGTTAGTTTTGATTTGAAATGCAGTGACATTAGAGTAGCTGTTACTGTTGTTTCGAAACTTTCCTTTTACTAGTATGCAGTGAATAATAAGTTGATAAGACCCATTAATAAAAAAAATTCTCCACATCTAAAAACAAAACATCTGAGTATAGACGTTGGACCTTTCAGTAAAAAGTAAAATCTGTCTGCTTATCCAAAGTTGCTTGTTAGGCATCTCCTCTATTTCAGCAAACAATTAGAAGATATTGAAATAAATAAATTAAATGAGGAGGTTCAGAAAATCACTTAAAAAGATCTTATTTCTTGGTAGTTACATTTTCATGCCTTTTTTCTTCATTCCTTTCAAATGTTGTAATATATCTATCCATAATATTTATAAACCTTTGAATACCATTTGGTCAAGAAATTTGGATATAAATCTTTCTCATTATTCAATTTTTTGCGGTGATTTTAATTCTCACCACGTAATGTGGGGCTATAGTAATAATGATGATGTGGATGGAAGACAATAATTTCTATTTGATTTTCGATGGAAAAGATGTACTTTCTTTTCATTCCTCTAGATGGAATAGAGGTTATAATACTGATATCGGCCTAGTGTTTTGTGACAATACTTACAAACCGCTTCCTATAAAACGTAAAATTCAAATTTTTCCTCATAGCCGACATAGGCCTATTCTGTTGACTTCAAGATGTTAAAATCAATATGCTGAATGTTTAGAAAGACCTCGTTGAAATTTCAAGAAAGCAAATTGGATTGAATTTGTCAAGAAAGTAGACAGAGATATTAGGTGGATTAAACCCACTCACGATAACTATCACAGATTCATAGGTGTTGTGAAAGCCGCAGCAAAAAATCGTTCCTAGAGGATTCCGGAACGATTATATTCCAGGTTGGTCGAAAGAAACCTATAATTTGTATGAGGACTATCAAAAATCTCCATCCGTTGATTAATGTAAAAGGCCTATGCATTCTATCAATACAAGCCGAAAAGAGAAATGGTGTTGTATCAAAAATGAATTTCACACATCCGAGTAGGGGTTCAAGGGATATATTGAGAAAATTAGGTGAAGCTACTCCCCTTGCCTCATCATCATCAAAAATTGATACAAGATTAATCGCTCGAAGCTTAGTTGATGTATCTGAATCAGTTAATATATCCCAATCTTAAATGAACAATATGAAGAAAAAATTACACTTATTCAGGAGATCTGCTCCTACTTGAGAACATGTGCTTCATCCATTCAACATAGATTAATTGAGGGCTGGAATTGAGTCTACCGAATCTCGGAAAGCATCTATTTTGTTAATTTCCAAATATTCAGAAGAAATGCATTTTGAAGTCTGTGGCACGAAAGTGATGTATCACGGTATAAAGATAGGAGTTTTGAGTATTTATAGGCCCCCATCAAGGAATTTTGAGAAATTCCTCCAAAAATTACTGCTGTTTTGCAGTTTTGTAGTAGGTTAGTGGACAACTTGTTCATATGTGGAGATATTAATGTTGATTTTCTGGAACCGGGGTGAAATATGAGAAAATTGTTATTTGATGTACTTATCAGCTTTAATATACATATATATATATTTTTATTTTCAAGAAGTTTATTTGGGTTAGCAGTCGATGTCAATTCAATAAGTACTCTCTTTTTTCCTTAAAACTCGAGCTTTCAGCTTTATTTTAAGCCTTCATCAGGAGAGCGCTACGATATGTATAAATCAGAAAGGTAAATGATAAAGCGATGATTAGGTATACTATATACAACTTACGAAGGTGAGATTGTTGACTAGTTAACCAAGCTAACTAAGTAACTGAGTACTATTTATGCCCTACTGATTGATATTGACAAGAATAATAAAAAACATAATCATCATTCTCATATTCCAAATCCAAATAGCACTACTTAATTGATAAACCATTTAATAGATAATTGTAAGATCAAAGAGCAATAATATTTCTGTGTTTTTCTGTATGTCATTATTAATTAATTGACAAACCAGAACATTTTTGCTCTTCTGACCAAAAAAGAGAGAAATATAGTCCATTTAGCCTTGTATACGTTAAGTTGGTTAACTAGTCAACAATCTCACCTTCGTAAGTTGTATATAGTATACCTAATCATCGCTTTATCATTTACCTTTCTGATTTATACATATTGTAGCGCTCTCCTGATGAAGGCTTAAAATAAAGCTGAAAGCTCGAGTTTTGAGGAAAAAAGAGAGTACTTATTGAATTGACATCTACTGCTTACCCAAATAAACTTCATGAATTTAAAATTCTCAGTCGACAACCCCTTTTATTCATATATATGTATATATGGGTATATTTTAAGTCTCTGTATCAAGTTAAACAAATCACTGATTACTGTTTACGTTTTATTGAGTTCATTCTGTGTATTGTTGTTATAAGGTGACCGTCTTAAATAATCAAGTGAAAATAAATTAAGGTGAGCGATTTATGCCACTCACACGTGACTAACAAGCGGAGATTAAAATTCTCGCAGAAGAAATGGCCAAGCAAATTTGTATGGACGATACTTTCATAAATAAAATAGCTAACAAGGTATCGGCTAGTATACAAAGTGCAATTGACAAAAAGATGAGACACCTTGAGGGAAAACTCGATGGATTAAAGAAGAATATAGAGATATTGGATATGCTCTGCGTACTCTGGATTTGTTAAGAAATCAGAAGATAATTTGGTCACTAATCCGCAGGATTTTTGGTCTTATTTGAATTCAAAAAATAATAAAACGCGTATTCCGGGAATTATGTTTAATGGTGATGATACGTTCAATACTCCGGGAACGATTGTAAATGCTTTTGCGGATCATCTCAGTTGTGTGTATAAGAGCTCTGGTGGTGGGAACTCAGGCGTTAATTCTTAAGCCGTTCGATGGATCCCTCTAGATATCTGCATGTTCAGGAGATAACAGTGGAGCAGTTGCTCGGGGCAGCCGGGAAACTCAAAAATAAGCTGAGCTTTGGTCCTGACAATATTCCATCTGGTGTGGTCAAAAAACACATAGATTTATTCTGTCGTCCATTGCTGCTTATATATAACTTAATTTTAAAAAGTAAAAAATTGCCTGAACTGTGGAAGACCTCACGTGTTTGTCCTGTATTCAAGTCAGGTAAGGTTGCGGATATCAGAAACTACAGGCCCATCGCTCTTGTACCTGTTTTCTCCAAATTGTTAGTGGTTGTCCTCTTTGACCTGATCTACTTCTATGTACACAGCCGCTAGTCAGAGTCCCAACATGGTTTTATACGATCTAGGAGCACTGTCTCAAATCTTTGTACCTTCACACAGTACGTTTCGGGCTCAATGGATGATCACAGTCAGGTTGATGTAGTTTATGCTGATTTTAGCAAAGCTTTTGACAAAGTGTACCATACACATCTTTAGGCGAAGCTGCATGGGTTCGGTATTTCTGATGGTTTGCGACAGCTCTTGGGGTCTTATCTGGATGGCAGATGGTTGTATGTGGAATATGAGGGTGTAAAATCAATCAACTTCTTAGCCTGTTCTGGAGTTCCACAAGGTTCCAACCTAGGGCCTCTTTTATTTCTCATTTTTATTGACGATTTATGCGATACATTAGTATCGATGAAGCTCCATTTCACAGATGATCTCAAGTTCTTCAGGAGAATTGTCAACACAGCTGATTGACGCCTACTGCAAGACGATATTGGGCGCCTCTCAGAATGGTGTTCCGCTAACGGACTGCCTTTGCCTCCAGGAGGCGGTTTGAGTTTGAATATAAGATTGGAGCGGTGACATTGGTGAGGGTTGTAGAGACTAAAGACTTGGGCGTTTTGTTTGACAACAGGCTTTCGTTCGTCCCGGACATGGAGAGCATTATTTGCAATGCAAATAAGTCAATGGGCTTCCCTTTTCGCAACTGTCGGGAATTTTCAGATTTAAAAGCTGTACAAGCGGTGTATTTCTGCTTAGTTCGAAGTAAGCTAGAATACTGCAGTGTTGTATGGAATCCATACCACAATAAATATATTACAGCATTGGAGTCCGTTCAAAAAAAAATCATGAAATTTATGTATTTCAAGAGGTTCAAGGCTTATCCAGTTCATCCCGACCATCGCTCTTTGCTGAACGAGTTTGATTTTACTAGTCTGAGGAAGCGAAGAGAAGTTGCTGATGCGATTTTTGCCTATAAATTAATTAATAACATTATTGATTCAGCGTCGTTACTTTCTCTTCTGGATTTCAACGTGCCTCGACTCTCCTCAAGATATAATTTAACCTTCAGAATTAGCGTGCCGAGTTCACCGCACCATTTCCACAGCCCTGTCGATGTGTAGAAGCTTGAATGATATTCCTTCGGTAGATGTTTTTTCATGTCAGTTGGTGAGTTAAGAAGGCAATTGTATTGTCTATTTGAAAATTGAATTGCTGTTAATTTTTATTTGTCATCAATAGTCATTTTCTGTGTTTGTCTATATAAGATATTTTATTGCATTATTTACTCCTGTAACTGGGCATATTATGCCTGCTGGATGAAATATTCAAATAAATAAATAAATGATATACGGGGAACCACTCCGTCTTCCTGGCGAGTTCCTGGTTTCAAGGTCTACCACGAACCTGGATAACTCCCACGGTTTCGTTGGCAACCCGCGCCAGCACTTTCAGGCACTCCGTCCAGTCACCGCATCCCACGTCTGGTTAAGTATAAATATATATTTGTTCCATGTTTTTATACTGTTTATTTTTAACACTCTAACTAGGAGTAGGCAGATTGAGGCCTAGTTAGCGCATGTTCTTATTGCGGTTAACATGGTTTAATCAGGAGTAGGCAGATTGAGGCCTGATTAAACCCCGGCATCGACCCAAATCGACCTTTGTCCCAAAACTTGACTTGGTCCCCGTCCATATACAAAATGTATCATCCACATATCGTCTCCAAAGCAGAACAAAAGTGGTCAATCTCGTGTTCTCAAGAGACAATATTTTCTTATCGAAGGCAGTCATAAATATCTCACTCAATTGTTGGTAGACAATAAGCGAGATATGAGATAAGCGAGAAATCAATTTCGATTACTGAAAAAATACCGAATATATTATATGTGTATCGCATTTTTCAACAAAACACCTCAGGAAATATAGACCATAGATAGTTTTCGAGTTTTCAAGTCCAGATTACATAAATTCATCATAGAACTGGAAGCCTACAATGTTCAGGAATTCCTTGCCACATAATATCTGAACGTTCCTTGTTCATTTTTTATCTTATGAGATAATGTCAGTCGATAATTTTTTCCTCTGCTATTTTTTCAATGAAATAAGTGTTATATCACACCCTTCCCCAACTATGGTTGATGATTTCCCTTTGAATGGGTTCCATAGCAGACTTCAAACATCAGAAGATCTGAAAAATCATCACTTGGACCGCAAGACCCGATTCGAAGAATCCTCCTTGCAGATTGGCGACAAATTGGGTATTTCTAAGGACAAGAGCAGAGCTGTGCTAAGCACCGAAAAAAAGTGCTTCGAGCACTAAGCCCTAAGCACTCGAAAAAAAAGGCTTCGAGTCTCGAGTTCTAAGCACCGCTTTCGACAGAAGGCTCCGGATTACCGAGCACTTATGCAAAAGTAATTGAATATTTCGAGCACTAAGCACTAAGCACTTTAGTGGGAACTATTTTATGTAATGTTGTTTGATTGAAATGAGAACTCTTTAGCTTCATCGACATTTCTAAAATTATGATTTCGAGACTAGGAAAAACTCAAAAGCCATTTTATTTGTTTTGTGAAACGCATGCATTCAATTTACATTCTGGTACTAGTTAATCTTATTCGTCGATCTGAATCTGAATGGCTGTTCCTAATCAATGCATAAAGTTGAATTAATAATCGAGGACCAATTATTTTATAAGCGAGAACACATTACTGAAAAAATGTGGAAAGCACTGACGTGAGATCGGGAGCTTTTACGAGCTTGTTCTAAAGTCTTCTCTCAGACTTAAAAAGAGTGCGATTCAAAATCAGCCAGCACAATGAGTGAAAAAGAATCAATAAACATATATCTTGAATGGAAGTTGAGTGAACTTACAGTTCAGCAAATTCTTCGATCTGGCATTCTTTCCACATTTCTATACCATATATAAGTTGTTGTAGTTGAGTGTCATCAATTATAACCGAATTTCAGATTCATAATTGCTGAGCTATCGGACAGGTCTGGCCCAATAACTAACTTGACTTGGATAATAAACTAATTCTATTAATATGGAATCTCTATCTCATCTCTTTCGGAAGATAGAGAATATTCAGCCAAACATTTTCAAATTGGACCACCGTTTCTTCATCACGAGTCAAATCCAACCGATGGCGATCATTTTCAGCTTGATATTCAGAAATTACAGACATTTGGGAAAAAATAGTCCTCTTGTCGCAAAATTCATAATGACATTTCCATTCAAAATATGACAACTGCACACACCAGTATTTTAGACATGTTTGTCATAAAAATGAACCCACAGAATCAGTTTCATTTTCGGCTCAATATTCACTCATTATGACAACTTGTCATAAAATTAAAACCACCCTCACAGAGATTTATAGTTGATGTGATGTGAATTCATAGATAGAAATATAATCTGTGACTTCATTTTCAGAAAAACTCTTATATCTTCTGGAGATTGTACGCTATGATGATGAAATTTTAAAATATTTTAGGTACCTATACCCTGCATAAATGCCCTAAATTGTTGTGATCTGACGAATAACTTATGAGATATCGTGTATTGAAAAAAAAACATTTTGGGAATTTTTAAAAAATTTTCTCTCATGACGATTTTCTCGAAATTTGGCACACTCCTTCCTTTTAACGCTATCTAGACATTCTCTAAGTTACGAATTGATAGGATGAATATTCAAGAAATTAATGTTATTAACTGCTAAACTATTCGATGGATTTGGCCCAATAACGAACTTGACCGAGATATTTGGACACTCGACCTATTCTGAAAAAATGAAAACTCTAGGTCATCTCCTTCGGAAGATAGAGAGTATACGATCGGAGGGCCGGCCAGCCTGACCTACTTAAATTTGACCAAGGTTTCTCCATCAAGAAGTCGAACCCAATGGATTGAAACCATTTTCGGCTCGATATTCGGACATACAGACATTTGGACAGAACGATAGCCCGCCTGTTCCACTAGTAACAAGCGCGCAAAAACAAAAAATTTTCTGGCCTTCATAACCATAAAGTCAAATCAATTTATTGTTTGCTAACTAAATATTGTAAGCCAAAAGTTCAGAAGAATATAGATATCTTATGAGATGAAATTCACTGTATATTAATTGACGTGTTCTCTATACATGTATATTTTTACTGTTTATGGGAACAAATATCTATTATTATTATTATTAATTGCAAAATTCTTGAAAAATTTGATCACCCTATTTTCTCATAACCCATCACTTCATGCAGCAAATTCTTATAATGAAACTGAATTGATACGCACGCCAACGAATCAGCTATTCGGATGTTGTAGGATACTTCGGCCACTATATTTGGCCGCACTTTCTACTCCGGTAGTTAATTTGAGGTTTGTCAGAATTGACAATCCGAAAACATGCTCTGAACATTTTTAACGTACCATTACTTAACGTCCTGTAGAAATTTCAGAAGCGTCGGTTCCGAAGAATCATCGCCTTTGTGTAGTTTGTACTCGAATAAATAAGGTATTTCCAAGAAAAAGAGCTTACTGGAAGAAAAAATTTTGAAATGGTTTTCAATGGAGTAGATATACCTACTGAAGGTTAAATGTGAATGGTGACTATTCATTTGAGATATGTTTGTTCATTCATTGTGGGTACAAAAAAATACTTTAAACAAGGGTTCAAAAGTTCCTGACCTAATATCAGTGCTATATTTTTTTATTCATTTCAAAACTCCATCTAGTTCATTCCAATAGCTCTTGTGTTGAAAACTCATATAACTAAATAAAATTTTCAAATTTTATTGCAAAATATACAAAAATAATCACTGATATTCTATTTTACCACAATAACTACAATTTGTTTTGCAGATAAGTTACTGCAATCCATTGAAATTCAACTGATAATATTGAAATTCCTATGCTTCTAGTTGGTTGAGTTCTCCTCTATATTTGGCACAATAAGGACATTTCCTCAGAAGTCTAAGAGGCTTCAACACATGTTGATCAACATGTGCAGATTCCATACAGTCTGGACAAAAACTTTGATATGTATCAGGAGCAGAAAATCCTCTGGATACATCATGGTAGTTCATACAATGTGGGCATCTTATTATAGTAGGTATTATCATAGGTTTAGCGCAGGTTGGACATAGATTGCTAGGTCTGGAAAATGGCGAAGAGGGAACAAAAACGTCGCCCAAAAGATACTTCATGAAATCAAATATGTTTGAATTCTGCATCGTTCGAAGTTCCTGCCTAGGTTTTAAATATCTTCGATTTGCACTTGGATAAACGAAAGGTTCCCAATTTGGATAAAATGGTTGAGTAGAGGCATATGTTGGTTCCATGAACCTAGGGATATCTTCTGTTATTTGAGGAGGAACAACCGTGATTTCTGTTGGTTTCTTGTACACAATTTTCTGAGTAGGATCTTCGTATTGCCCAGATGCTGATGACATTTTATATCCACTCACAACAATTTTTGGAACACCATTGATGGTTGGGCTATTCAGTGTTGAGAGAGAATACCCATTGGAAGATTCATAAACATTAGAATATACTTCTGGCGTGGAAGCAATCTTGAAAATATTCAAGTTATCGATGTCAACATTTTTATTCCTTGGTTTCCGACTATCAACACAAGCAGCACAAAACGTTGGCTCTTTTTTCATAGATTCTACGATGATCGCAGATGGATGTCCTGGGACAGTCATATCCGAATTATTAATTATGGGGTAGCTAACGAGAAGTTTCGGATCTTCATTAGTTTTCAAATTAATGAAAGGAACCAATGACTTTTTCAGCAGATTTACTAACTCAAAGTCTTTAGTGTTTGTGCATGATTCAACCTTGGATGGAGAATTCGTTGTCAAACTTATATTGACTGTTCCAGCTCCGACTATCTCAACATTCTCAATATTATTCGAAAGCTTGACTGGATGGAGAACTCGAGGATGATCCATGTTGTGTATTGGATTATCTGTTGATGGAGATTCAAGATTTAAAGGCTCAATAGAAGTAGAATCTTTCGAGGAAGTTTCTTGTCCATCAACTGCATCGGATTCGTTTTTGCTAGGTGTTGTGTTAATATCCTCAATATCCGATAAGTTTGAATTTTCGTTGGGGGCAGCATTTTCGAAAATTGCAGGTGCAAGCTCGACGATTTGTAAATTTTCTGTATTAATGTCTTCTTTCGGTAAATTTTGAATCTGTTCAGGAGATATCTCGATAGCCAATGGTTCCTCGTTTGTTAAATTCTGGGTATGTGTTTCAATCCCATCAACTCTTAAATCTTCAACCTGTGGTTTGTCAGAATTTTCCAATTTAGGATCTACGGAAGGCGTTTCTGATACGGTTCTGTTTTCTATGTTGATTTGTGGATTAGCTATCAACTTTTCTGTTTCCAATTTTTTCACAATTGAGGGTTGTTTAGCGACAGTATCGATTAGAATTTTCGGGATCACAGTCATCGTGTTCAAACCATTGGAAGCTGAACTTTTCGGTTGAGATGAGGTAACTGGAATATGTTGTATAACTGAGTTATCCAAAACAATAGGAGTATTGATGATAATTTTCGGTTTTCGCATCGGTTGTTTCGGAGAAATTTCCACAGGAGAAACATAGCGTACACTTGACGGTACCAAGGGATTCTGCGGGGAGTATCTTGGGTGGCTGACCACATAATATTGTGGATAAATTTGAGGAATTCGTGAAGTTGGATAAAAAAGGTTCAAAGGATATCCCATTGAAGGAACAAAAGGTTGGTAGTAGGGATGAATGAAGGGAGGTTGGTAATAATTATTATGATTTGGTCCAGCGAGAGTTATTCTCGTATTAACGTTGTGATTATTTTTTTTTACAGCATTCTTGTAATCGCCAAGCCTCAGTAAGACCCTTGCATTCGAAAATGTGTTTGGCAAGTTGATTTCAGATCCTTTAATTTTTGGTTCTTCGCCGAAATTCGATCTTTCCTTGAGTTCGAATTCATCGTAATCGCTTTGTTTAGGCGTTTTGAAGATGGCTCTGAGGTTGCATTTGGTATCTGCTAGTACCTAAAAGAAAAAACCGAATAAGTTCACAGTTAACATTCAAAAAACTTTTCTGTAATATGGTCTTTGCGAAATCAGTGAGTCCTGTAGTTTGTGTTAACAATATATCACTCAATATTTTGTCCCTCTGTAAATATATGACTCTAACATGGAGCTTATCCCCAAGAAGATCTCTGATAAAGGTTTGAATGGAATAGTTTTTGATATATCGTAGAAATCATCATGTTTGTAGATTCTTACAAAATTTTCGAAATATTTTTTCAATACCGGTTATCTCCTAAGATATTCATAAAACATCTATAAAATATTATCCAGATTATTGATTCAAAAAATCCTTGAAGTTTGGTATTAAACCATCATATTATATGAAGCTTTGTGTATCTAGGCTGTCGCCTAGGTTTATTTCAAGAAGTAGATTTCGTTCAATATCATAGAGTCGATATTAAAAATAATTCTCTTCCTCTTTGAGGAATCCCCAAAAAAATACCTTCGACTGAAAGATTCAGTGTGCTAGCATTTTCTATAATTCGAAATTGAATAATTGAGGTTTTATGAATGAAATGAGCTTATTGAAAGGAAGATATGAATTTCTATATGTATAATAAACATGTGTGTTCCTCCCGAATATCGTCGGAAAATGGTATCAGTCAATTGGGTTCCTGTTTCAGAATTGTATATGTCCGTCAATCTAGTAGTATACTCTCTATCATCTGAACGAGATAAGCTAAAGTTTTTATATTCACTGACATGAGTAATTAATCCATTATCTTGGTTCAGGTATTATTGGGCCGAATCAGTGGAATAGTTCAGCACTTATAAGCATTTGAAATTTTATTTTTTCAATAACTCCTAGAATTTTCAACCGATCGATTTGAAACTTGAAAATCATCTTTTTAATTTCGAAAGAAAAGATTTTATCAGATATCTAGAGAAAATCCTCAGGCTAGGATTTCTTCCAAAACTTCCGAAATTATTTCTTAGAAATATTTGATTACTCATTAGGTTCTCGAGAAAAATTTGTTCAATTATGAAGGCAATTGAAATATTTCATATTCTGATATTTCATGTTCATAGAGTGAACCCACCGGAAGGTAAAGGGGTTGGGAAAATGGTGTATGTGAATCTATTGGCAAAAATTTTCACCAAGCTCAAACGATTTCAAAGATTTAATAATAATAAATTATAACTCGTTTTACAATTATGGTTTAATTTCCTCACAGAATTATCTACTTCTTTCTGCAATAAATCTTCGTTAGGATCAATATCTCCTTACAAATTATATTAGACACCATAAACTTTTATTAGATTAGGGTAAAAAAAAATCATTCCTCATTCATCCTTTCTTTCTTGGTATGGATGCCCTACATCCATAAATTTTGCTGATTGCATAATAGCTAAAATTTCGCACATGAAGGTAGTGTTGTTGTTGGGATCTCTTTAAACGTCAATACATCGTGAAAATTAAAAATCTATAATATAAAATTGAATCGCAAAATGTGTTGGTAAGCGCATATCTCAACAACGCCTAGACCAATTTGGCCAAATCTTTTTTAAGTTTAAGTTCAAGGATGGTTTTTACGGCAAAAAAATTAGAATTATTGCTGGAAAAACCCTAAAAATAGCCCTTTTCTCTTTCCCATACAAATGATTTCTAACTAAAACGTAGTCAAGTTGAGCTTTATTGCTATGGTATAAAGTTCAGATTAAATTACAATCACTCACTGTTGTCTAAGCAATGTAGGTGTGTTCCTAACGTCAAAGATCATATCTATCAAAACAATGTGAGTGTGTGAGTTGGAGACAGAATACATAGTTGGAGGAGTTTAATGTCGCGTTCCGAAACTCGCGTTTCTTTTGTATTGGTTTCGGCACGCGAGATAAAATGCATCAGTTTCCACGTCATTACATCAGTCAAACAAAAATCGCGTTACCAACAGTGTTTTATTATTTGTAATATCCAAATTTTAAATGAATAAATCGATTCGTACGGCTTAAAAGGATTTGACTCAAGTCATATCAAATTAAAAAAAAAAAGTTGTCTGTTACCTGATCTAAGTTTGCTTTTGTCAACTGATACACGAAACAAATTCGTATATCGTGTTTTGTGCTGAGTGTTCAGTTAGTTAGTGTTTGTTTAGTTCGTGATTAGTGAAAAAATAATTTATATTTGATATGTCTCCTATAAGACGAAGCAATTTAGGTAGAAGAACCAGAAATGCTACAAACCAAGCTAATTACTGATCTAATCGTACTGCACAAGAACGTGACGACGGAGATGAACGTGAAAGAAAAAAGATCTACGGAGCAATAATAACCGATTTGGTGGTGCAATGATTTTATTAGCAGGAGATTTTCGTCAAACATTGCCAGTAATTCCACGATCAACGCCAGCTGATGAACTCAATGTATGTCTAGAGTCCTCCAATTTGTGGAAACATGTCAACTTTATTTAACCAAAAATATGCGTGTCGAGTTGCAAAATGACCAATCTGACACAATGACACAATCTTCAATTAAAGGTTGGATCGGTGGTTATAATGTTGCGAAATATCAACCAACCGCGTCTTTGCAACAGTACACGGTTAGCGATAAAAAAATTACTAATCAATGTGATAAAAGCAACTATACTCAAAGGAAAGTATAAAGGAGAACATGTTTTCATACCACGCATCCCAATGATTCCGACTGATGTGCCATTGGAGTTTAAACGACTACAGTTTCCAGTGCGGCTTGCTTTTGCTATGACTATAAACAAGTCCTAGGGGAAATCATTAAGTGTTTGTGGTATTAATCTAGAAAACCCATGTTTCTCACATGGTTAATTGTATGTTGCCTGTTCCCGTGTTGAAAACCATCAGATTTGTTTATCTATGCGCCAGATAATCAAACAAAAACATCGTATACCACAAAGCACTACAATGATAATAATAATAATTATGATTCACATGATTAACAATAAAGCGATTACTTACTTTCAAATCCTTATATATGTGTTATTTAATTATTTGTTATTCTCAACGCCCTATCACCAGGGTGACGGTTCTGTTCCTGAGTATTTTTTAAAATACGTAGGCACAAAAACTGCCACATTACAAATCGTTTTGACAGGACGAAGTCTGTCGGGTCAGCTAGTAATTTATAAAAATGTTATACGAGTGTAACAACTAGAAAAACCTGCTGGGATTTATAGCTAAAATTACAGGGCAAACCCAAAAATATTGTTGTGAAATTCGAGTAGAATATTGAAAAGCAAAGCTTTTTGGCCGCTGCTAAGTTGAAACGCAATGAGCAAGGAGGCGAACAGGGATTCACGATCCTTAACATTTCTCCAAGATGCTTCAGCAACGTGCATCTCACAACAATGAATGAAATTCTTTATGCAAATGCTAGAGCAGTCACCCATAACAGCAATTTCAATTATGTTTGGGTACAGAATGGGGTATACTTACTCAAAAGGATGAATCCTCAAAAATCATCCACATAATGAGTGAATCAGATCTGAAGATGATAACAAAGTAGTCAGTTTTCTTTAAAGATCCTAATAAACGTGATTATTTGAGTTATGAATGTCTGTATGTCTCTGAATGTTGTCCATCAAAATGTTCGTGGACTGCGAACAAAACCTGTACTCTTGGTCTTAATGTCAGGCATTATTTTCATGATATAATTTTTATAACTTAATCATAGCTCAGTAGCAGTGTACTTGATTCCGAATTAATTGGTGAAGATCAATACTCAGTTTTACAGAGGGATCGTGATACTTCGTCTTCCAGAAGGATGAAGGCGGAGTACTAATCGTATTCAGAAACCCGAAGTGCAGGATAACTTGTGAAGTGAAGGAAAATTCATATTTAGCTGTGTGATGCCGGGGAAAGGCAATAGTGTCATTGTTTCGTGTACCATACTCATGAAAATCAGAACATTTATTGAAGCTACTCACATTCTGATGGACGTAAACAAGGCTATTGAGAATGTATATACATGGGAAGGGAAGAATTTTAAACTCGCAAAAAATCGGACGACATGAATCACGTGGACGAAGTCCGAAAATGAGGCGCATGATGCGTTTTTGTGAAATAAACACCCGATTAGACCCTACCGAGGAGCCCCAGAGAACTACGTTGTAACTCAAATGGCAATAAGCCATGCTGTAATAAATGGTCAGCAGCTCCTCGACAGGGAGACAACTCCTGAGACGTGATAAGGCATAGTAAGCACTGTTCAGCCTACCACATACATGGTCGACGTGAATACACCATCTCAGACCACCATCCACATAGAGGCCCAGAAATCTCACTTCATCTCTCGCCTCCAAAACCCCTTGTTTGCATTTGATGATGAGAGGTTCGCTTGGTTTGTCTTGATTTTGAAACCTGACTATCACCGACTTGGTCAAATTGAGTATAAGTGCATTTTTGTGACACCAATCAGTAAAACACTGTACAATAGTCTCGCACAGCAGCTTCAATTTCTGCAGACTTTTCTCTTTGATAGCGATAGAGGTATCATCGGCGAACATCACCAGTATATTGGCCATCACATATGCAGGCAGATCATTGATGAACAAAATAAAAAGAAGTGGGCCCAGGGCAGACCCTTGCGCGACACCCAGGCTGTTTGTGTGTTCGTCAGATATAGCGTCTTTCAATCCTACATAAATTCTTCGATCACATAAAAACTCCTGACCCAATCCAGAAACACGCCCCTGAATCCCATTTGGATAGGGAACATTTGTTGTGAACGAGCTTTTTTTTTTTTTGTTTGTTTGCTATGACATCTGTGAAACATATTCAGTATACATAAAGTCATTGCACAGTCAAAATCATATTTTTTCATTGTGTTAAAAATGTCGAATTTTGTACCAGAAAGTGATGATTTGCGGAAAACATTAATTTTTTTTTTCATCTGAAGAAAAATACTGCAGAGTCGCATCGAATGCTTGTCGATGCATATGGTGATAATGCTCTATCAGAAGCAACATGCAGAAGATAGTTTCAACGGTTCAGAAATAATGATTTTGATGCGAGTAATGAAGAACGCCAAAAAAGTTTGAAGACGCCGAATTGGAAACAATATTGGATGGAAATAACACTTTGAATCAAAAGTAAGTGTGGAAAATGGGTGCCACATGAATTGAATGAAAGACAGATGGAAAACCGTAAAAAACTTGTGAAATTTTGCTTCAAATACACAGTTTTTACATTAGATTGTAACTAATGAAAAATGGATTTATTTTAATAATCCCAGACGGAAAAAATCATGGGTTAATCCGGGACAACCATCATCATCGACTGCAAAACCAGATCGATTCGGCAATGTTGTGAGTTTGGTGGGGGCCAGGAAGTTGTTGTGTATATTATTATTAATAATAAGTGTTTTATTTTCACAAAAAAACGCACATTTCTTACCGGTTTACCTGATAAGTGCTAATTTTTAATATTGTTTTCGCAATGTGTCTATTTGTCATTTATGAAAGATAAAAACTTTCGTGAAATCAAATGTTTTTGTAAAAGCTAATTTTACCTTGAAAACGACAGCAGATGTCTGTTGAAAGGTTGGTTAAAAACAATAATAGATGATGGTTATTATCCAAACAATAATTTCATACTAGTTCCATGATCAACAATTTCTCGTCAACAACACGGATTTCTCATTACAGAATAACACATGCCAACTTTTCATTGGGTTTTTTGGAGCTGGGAATTTGAGATTCGAACAAATCTCAGTGATCATTCAACACTGTACTACATCGTCCAATGAAATCATCGATTTTTTAAAACGGACCAATAGATACAAACTGTATCTGAAAACACTCAACCTCACAGTGTTTTCACTTTTAGAAATTTGTTTTTATCAAATGCCTGATTTGCATAGGAATATTAATGCGTCCGGATAGCTCTGGCCGTTGGTGGAAGTAGCGGTCGTCATGGTTACGATAAACAAGCAGTTGTTAGCGATAACTTCAACAGCACATTTGGCAGTTCTGTCAGTTTATTTTCGTATTTTACCATAAAGTAGATAAAAATGAAACGTTTCGGCAATTGTAATATTACTTCAGGTGAGGAAAGCGTGAAGATAAGTGTGCCGCTTAATACAGTGAAATCAAGATCCTACATTTGGTTCACAACGTGGCTTTTAAAACGGCGCGGGATGCACGAAATGCCAAGAGGCGTATTTTGCAAGTGGACCCTGACAAAAGAAAAGTTAGTGCCAAGGCGCTGTCTTTGGAGCAACACAAAAAGATGGTCAACTTATGTAAAGAAGATAATCCAGACGGTTTGAACAGAAAATTTTATTTTATTGCAGCATTGGAGCTTGCTTGGCCCAGAGGAGAGGGTTCATCATGCCTAATTTCGCATTTCCAATTCGAAATTGAAAACGATGGTAATCCCACTGGCCGAATTGCCTACAATCCGATATTTTCTAAAACAAGACCAGGTGGTGCCCAAAAATGTGCGGAATGGCTGACTCCCAATATTGAAGAAAATATTTGCCCAGTGAGGTTATATAAGCTACTTGTATCCAAAAGAACTGCAAACATAACCACTGAAAGACTATTCCTTACTCCACATAAGAATTGGAAATATGGTTCATGGTTCAAAAACTCCCTAGTCGGTTCCAATACTATAGCTAAATGGACAAGAGAATCGGCAGAACTCATTGGCATCAACACAACCAAGTCGAAGATAACCAACCACTCGCATCGAGCTACTGCTGTCAGCCAATTAGCCAAAGCAGGGATTGGCGAGGAACAGCTAATAAAGATAACAGGCCATTCTTCTGCAGCGTCAGTGAAACCGTATCTCCAACTGGACCAACAACATCATAAAAAAATAATCACAGCCATAAGGAATGAAAAAAATGTCCTTCAAGAAACAACATCAGTATCTACTTCATCATTCGAAAATAATGCTCGTAATGTGTATAATAATTGTACTATCAATAATTATTATTTTGAGAATGAAGATGAATAATTTGTTGTTATGCTTCTATCTGGTTATTTTTGAATAAAAAACAATTTTTTATTTCGTTTGATTTATATTGTTGAATGATCTTTCCAAATACCACACGAGATTCGAATTTTTTTGAGAACACTCTGTCGTTTTTTGAAAATTATACAAATTTCACTCAACAAAGTGATCCCGAAATACCACTCGCCTTCGGCTCGTGGTATTTTAAGGATAACTTTGTTGAGTGAAATTTAAAACATAATTCCCAAAAAACAAGAGTGTTCTCAAAAATTCTCACCCTGAAAACTGTGAGAAATTATTTTTATTTTAAGATATAGGTATGTTCTTTCATCGTGACAGTTGTATTAGTATAACACTGTTCCAGCGTACGGTAATACCTGCACAATAGCTCGTGTGAGATCAGGGTTTTCCTTAAGTTTGAAATTGATTATATATATGATATCAAAAATCTTGTAAATAGCGCAGACTTTGCTGATGGGATGATAGTTTTCAAACATGGATTCATCACCTCCTTTGCAATTTGGAACTACCGATGCTATCTTATACAACTGGGGATATTGGCCGTGTAGAGCAATATGTTAAAGATATGTTCAAGTGAAAGGCATTAATCAGGACAAGTATGCAATGCAATGCAACAAAGGCATTGTTGCATTGTTATAGATTGTTCAATTTTCCTGGCAGTTTGAACAATTTATGAGATGCGAGCAGAAGGATCAACTACATTCACTATTGGCTGACACCAATGGATCAACATACACGGAAATCCTGAACCAATCTGTCCACTCCACCCGTTCTCACTACCTTATTACGAGTATACTCCATGGAAAAGGGGAGTCTACCATGCCTACTCTTGACTGATTCATTGAAATGAAGCTTGGGATTAATAGGCAGTTAACCCTCTACAAATTGAATATAATCTGGAGCATTTCACCCTCTACAAATTTGATATAATCCGAAAAATCACGCATGATTATGATCCTTTACCACACTTTGAGACGCCGAAACTCAAGTAAATCATTTGAATTGTAACATACTGACACTTTTTCATGAAAATGGACTCAATAGACAGAAACACATATTTAAAATCGAAAAAACCTTACCAAAGTCGAACTTATGTTTTACACACATAAGATCTTAATATTACTTCGTTGAGCAAATTGAAAAAGAACTTATGGGGAAACTTTGGAAAACTCCGTCTGAAATGATTTTGAGACAAATTGCAAAACATCACAACAACGTGTTACGGTCAATGAGTGTTCCGAAACTGAAATATTTATTTCTATCTTAACCTGTTCAACAACAGGTGGAGTCTTGAATGTGTTTGTTTCTTCGATGTTGGGATTTATGCCAAAAATTTTTATAATGTTTGAGCCTCTACTACGTAATAAATTTTTGCTATCTTCGCCTGAATGAACATTTTGAATGGCGACTTCAAAATCTTTAATAATAGTCGGAATTGGAATACAATTAGATATAGTGGAACGCTGAATTTTGTATTCCAATTCCGACTATTATTAAAGATTTTGAAGTCGCCATTCAAAATGTTCATTCAGGCGAAGATAGCAAAAATTTATTACATAGTAGAGGCACAAACATTATAACAAATTTTTGGCATGAATATCAACATCGAAGAAACAAACATCCACTGCTAAAATCATTTATTAGTACAAAAACGTTCATCAAAAATCATCCTGAAATTATTATTATGAGAGCAGATAAGGGCAATTCTACAGTACCTAATTATGTTTAAGAACGAGTACTCACAGTATATGACAAACATGTTATCTCATGAAACTACATATAAAAAAATGAAGAAAGATATTGCTAATAACATCCAAAGGGGAGGGAATGAACTAATCAACGAATTAAAGGACAATTATATTATTGACGAAAGAGAATCGTTGAAAATGAAAAAATATAACTCAACCCCACCTAAACTATATGGTCTCAGAAAAGTCCATAATCCCTCATTAAATTTAAGACCGATAGTAAGCTGCATAAACTTGCCTTCTTATAACATATAATGTTACGTACATAAAATATTGAGTCAAGTCACGTCAACCTCTCCATATAATGTAAAAATTCTTTTGAAGTCGTGTCCTCCATCGAATCAGTCTTGGTCCCGGAGGGTTATTCTCTAATTTCCCTAGATGTAGTCTCATTATACACCAACATTATACAGAGTGTAGTAATGGAAACATTAAAAACGGTGGAAGTATATATCAGCCTTCACAAACATCTCATAAACACCATTCATAAGGATGATTGAATTCATTTTTTCATCCAGTTATTTCAAGTTCAATAATGAATATTACAAACAAACATCTGGAATGGCAATGGGCAACCCAGCCAGCCCTTCATTAGCAAATTTAGTCATGACAGAACTCATTCATGAGTGTAAGAAAAATTGTCTTTTGATATCTTGATTCTTAAATTGTACGTGGATGACATGTTTTTGATAATTCCGACCAACAAATGTGAAGAACTTTTAACTGTTTTCAACCAATTCCATCATCGCCTACAATTTACTTTGGAGATGGAAAGGGACAATTCTTTACCATTTTTAGACGTCACAGTTCACAAAAAAAAATGATGGCTCTCTGATCACAAACTGGTATAGAAAATCTACTAGTTCTGGACGAATTTTAAATTACAATTCACAGTGCAATTTTTCATACAAAGTAGCAGATATTAGAAATCTTATGTACAGATCAAAGAATCTTAGCGACAGCTCTTTCCACAAGGATAATTTGGTAATAATCAGAGACCTTTTAAAGCTAAATAACTACCCGAAATCATTTATTGATAAAATAATTGGGAACAACAATATTAAAATTAGACCGATAGTGGCAAGTGCGGAAAATGAGAATAGCACTCAAGATATATATTATGTAAAATTTCCATACATCCCTGGACTCACTAACAAAATAAACATGCTCATAAAATCGTTTTCTCATAACATAAAAGTAGTTTCATACAACATTTCAACCTGTCGACCCTATGTTGGATCAGAGCGAATTGGTTTATAAGATCCCTTGCGGTGATTGTTCGAAGAGTTACATTGGCCAAACTAAACAATATCTAAAAAATAGAATAAGTCAGCACAAATATGATTGTCAAGAAAAAATATAGAGCTAAAGATACTAAGACAGCCCTTGCAACCCATTATTTTGATAATAAACATCAATTTAATTTTCAAGCGGTTTCCTGGGCGATCAAGTGTAAACCTGGATTCATACCGGATGCACTCGTGAAACATTCATTCTGCCCCCAAATACAAACTGTGTTCTCTGCATACTTTGACCAAAAAACTCTACCACATATAGTTGGACGGCCGGACATACTCAAGTTTGACCACACAATCTTCTTAGAGGAGGTCGAACCCATTGATTGTAGATCATTTTGTTACAACATGTGAAAGTATCAGAACGTTGGTACAATTGTAGTTAGCTATTCATCTAGGAATAATTACACGACAAAATTGCAACACCACTGGTACTAATAGAATAGAGACCTACATCACTTTTATGTCATTTTCTCCTCTATGACCAATACTCACATTACAAACCAGCAGCCAGATCAAAATGGAAAATATCATACACTTCGTCATCATGGACTGACCATCCAATTTAGAGTGAGCCGATTTATAAAAGTCTCCATGATTCGCAGCTTACCGAGAAAATTATGGTAGGCAGAGATGGTTGAACTGAATGGTCACGTCCGCAACTCTCAGTTGAAGGATTTATTGAAGAGTTCGTGTTTACCTACACTGCAACGTATGACATTGAACTCTTGAACTTGACGACGAAGTTCATGAGGTTATTGATTTTATTTGTAAATAAAATTTCTCAAACTGGAAGTTCTGGTGACCGAAATCTTCATACCACCGTGATTTGGTTAATTGTGTATGACGAATATGAATTCGAGACATTGGCTCCAGTAAAAAGGAACCGAAAAATAAAAATTGTAATCTCGATTCATTCTGGTATATATTTTCAGTTCATCACCTAAACTGGAATCCAAGAATTTTATGGTATACAGTGTTGAACTGAAAGATCCGCTTTCCTCAAGGTGACTAACCAGAGGTAATTGATGGGTCTTTGTAAATATTTTTCAAACCTGAGCCCTCAAAAATTTGCTGTATTCATCAATAGCTCTATCTGTAGAGGAAATACGATTTCTCCAACAGAATTCTGAATTACAACTTTGACAAACAAAGAACAGTAGTCATTCCTTTATTTTATCACCTCGATGATATGAACCATTAATTATACAGGGTGTCTCAAGTTCGAGCGCCTATTAGAAGTTTCTGGAGAACTAGACATATTTGAAATCTGAAAATTGGGATTATGATATTGTTCAGAGTTGTACAATCCTAAAATATTTTCGAAGCCCAAAAATTTCCGGTTATACAGGGTGTGAAAATAAATTCGACGAAAATAATTTTTTTCAAGTTTTCCATTCCTGGTATGAACGAGTATTCAATACATTTCTGTTAAAACCATTGTATTAAATTGAATACTTGCCAAAATATCCAAACAAAAACTGGAACAAAAGTCAAATATGTTCAGTCAGTAATATGTTTATTATTCTTATTTTAAATATCCTGAGCGTAAACCGTTTTTAGAACATCGAAGAGGAAGGATGTGAAAAGGTCATGCATCTTTTGAATTTCAAAAATATCATCACAGGGTGTTTCAAATTTTATGTTGAAAATTGTGATCTTAAACTGGCCATAACTTCTGTTTTTCAAATTAGAACCCTATTTTTTCTAATTTTGTTGAATTCTGCTGTCAAAAATAATGATAGTTTTCTCACATGATTATGCTCCTTAATTCAATAATTTCTGAGTTATTTGAGATTTTCTGGATTTATGTAGTACGTAGAGTCAAATTCATAAGGATATTCTGTGAGCATAGAAGATAAATCATACCATTTATAATTCACAAGTGTCAGATAGGTCTTATCGTTAGTCGTTATGAAATTTTTGATTTCACAAAATGAATCGTTGCTATTCTAATAATGAGATTTTGGATTTATTTCTTATATTGTATTTTTTCAATTGTGTACGCAATACACATTCAAATGCACTTAATGATATTGTTTATTTCAAATGGTGGATGACACAAAATGTTGAGTATCCAATGAGAAGTATCTCCATTTTTTTACAATTTCTGAAAAGATGTTTCAAACTTTCCAAATTTTGGAATGTAAGAGCCCCTAAAGAATACAAAAAGGGCAGTTGATGAAATTAATATTTCGACTTATTTCGAAGCGAATGAGAATTCATCTCTTCAATAGGAAACACATTAACATTATGATTATAAATAAATTATGATAATAAAAATAAAAATACGTTTCAAAACTCAAATTAACAAAATAAATGATCAGGTAAGAGTCTCAATTTGGTAACCATTTTGTTCCACACACTTTCGAATACGTCTTGAAACACCTCGGTTAGTCGCTCGCTCAATTTCTCTCCCCTTTAGAGAGTGGAAAGCATCCTCCACACCCCATTTCAAATCTTCTTTGCTTTCAATAGGAGGTTCATAGACTATGTTTTTATTTTACCCCATAAATAAAAATCTAAGGGAGTAAGATCGGGAGATCCTGGGGACCAAAATAGTGAAGTACGGCGTCCGATCCACCGATTACCAAACATTGCATTCAGTTTTTCAGACACCTCGTGCGAACTATGTGCCGGAGCCCCATCCAATTGATAATATACGGTAGTCGACATACTGAACGGCAGTTCATCCAAAGGCTCAGAAACGACATTTCTCAGGATTCCCAAAATTTTTTCTGTATGTGAATTTTCTTCATAAATGTAGTACCGCACTTTATTGTTCATCAAAAGAGCAAACACATTAAAACTAAATTTGTTCTGGGGGTTTCTTTGTCTTTTTCTATGAGGATTTTCACTTCTCCAAATGTGGCAATTCTTTCTATTAAATAGTCCTTCATTATTGAATCTTGCTTCGTCTGTCCAAATAATCTTTTTCAAAAAATTTTCATCATTTTCAAGTTTTTGTAATATTCCTCTACAAAAATTTTACCTTTTTATGTAGTCACCTGGTTCTAATGCTTTCCCATATTTGTAGTCATGCATGTTGTGTATTTTCAAAATTCTGTGCACTGAATTTCTGTCTAAATCGATTTCATGAGCTGCACTTCGAATAGATGCATTTTCATTCGCTTCCAAATAAGTCAAAACACTAATTTCATTTTCCTCATCATCAACTACCCTTGTTTTGTATCCTTTAGGGGCTCTTACACATCCGAAACTTTGAAAGTTTGAAACATATTTTCTGGGGGATACTTTTCGTTAAAAGCCTGGCAGGTTCTACTAATAATTCTGTCACATTCACCATGTATATAAAATAGATCCAGAATTTTGTAATTAGAATAACGGTTCACTTTGTTAAATCGAGAAATGCAGATAACGAATAACAATAACACCTGACACTGTGAATTATTAACAGATAATTTATCTTCTATGGGTACAGAGTGTTCCCATGGTTTCGAAAGAATATTCATTGAATTATTTTATATGCAATCAATTTGACTAAGTACACCATAAATCCAGAAAATCTCAAATAACTCAGAAATTATTGAGTTTAGGAGCATAATCATGTGAGAAAACTATCATTATCTTTGACCGCAGAATCCAACAAAATTATAAAAAAGTAGGGTTCTAATCTGAAAAACAGAAGTTATGTCCAATTTAAGATCACAATTTTCAACACAAAATTTGAAACACCCTGTGATGATATTTTTGAAATTCAAAAGATGCATGACCTTTTCACATCCTTCCTCTTCGATGTTGTAAAACGGTTTACGCTCAGGATATTTAAAATAAGAATAATGAACATATTACTGACTGAACATATTTGACTTTTGTTCCAGTTTTTGTTTGGATATTTTGGCAAGTATTCAATTTAATACAATGGTTTTAACAGAAATGTATTGAATACTCGTTGATACCAGGAATGGAAAACTTGAAAAAAATTTTTTCGTCTAATTTATTTTCACACCCTGTATAACCGGAAGTTTTGGGCTTCTGAAAATATTTTAGCTCTGTAGAGAACTTCAAACAATATCATAATCCAAGGGCTTTTGAGTGTGCAGCGTGTGAATGCAACTTTGGACAGATGAAGGTAATTATTATAACAGTTTACCGACCAGACACTCAACCTCATGCAGACTTCGATCTATTTCTTTCAAGATTTAATATAGTTTTAGCAATCTTATGTAGAGAAAATGCAAAGTTCATAATTAGTGGTGATTTCAACGTGAATTTTTAGACGTAAAGGACAAAAAACCCAAGAATTCAAGTCATTACTGCAGAAACTAAAAGTTGTTTGGATAATGTATTGACAAATACATATAGAACATGGTACAGCATCTGTTTTAAATTCACATATCCCTGATCACTTTGCTCAAAAGTTCACATTTCCTTGTAGGATTCAAGAAACCTTGAAACCTCAGGTAATTAAAGTGAGACCTATGGACGAAAAAACGTTAGAAAATTAGCCAATGTTAATTGGGATATTGTTCTTGACGATGCTCCAACAGATATGAACTCTAGATGGAATGCTTTCAGTTCGAAGTATGTAGAAATTTTCGAGGAAAATTTTCAATATCGTGAGATCAAGGTAAGACATTCATCAAAGTATAGAAGTGACCCTACAATAAAACATCTCAAAACACAGCTTGGTAAATTATTCCCGATTTCTACTGTTAATCCTGAATATTTGAATGAATATAAAGCTCTGAAAAGGAAATATGATTATACTATAACAGAATATAAGCAAAAGTATTATGCTGATCAAATAAACAAGGCACAGAACAAAACAAAGAAAGTTTGGCAAATTGTAAAATCTCTTACTGGTAGGGACAGAAATATGCAGCCTCCCATTCCCTCTGGAGACCCAAAGAAAGTAGTCGAAGATCTCAGTGAATACTTTGCAAATTCAATTATGAATCATGATAACACTAATACAAACAAAAAACTTCTCCATACCCGTCGGTTGGAAAAATCATTTTACCTGTTTACTGTCACAGAGGAAGAACTCATCAATACAGTTAAATCCATCAAGACAAAAAATTCTTTCGGTTACGACAGTATACCGATTAAGGTACTCAAGCATTCTATCTGTTCAATAGCAAAGCCCGCTTTGTCAGTTATTGAACAAAGCATATGTGGGGGTGTATTTCCCGACTCTCAAACCGAAGCAGTATTTTACCGAACAAAAAGGCAAATTTCACACCTCCCGGTGAAATAAAAATGGATGGCAAGGAGATAGTAATACACCCGTCAACAAAGTTTCTGGGTCTTTTTATCGATGATAACTTGAAATGGGAAACTCACTGTATTTCGCTAAGTAAACGTCTGCATTCAGTGATATATTCACTGAATGTTTTGAAATATCGTTTGAAGGTGCCTGTTCTCAAAGTGATATATTTGGCAAACTTCGAGTCTCAAATGTTATATGGCCTTATTTTCTGGGAGGCAGCTCTTTGTCGAATAGGATATTTTTGGATCAGAAGTGGGCCATTCAAACCATCTATGGAATGAAGAAAACGGATACTTGTCGAGGTGTTTTCAAGAAGCATGGTCTGATGACTTTTACTGACTTATATATATATATAGATCCTTAATGTTTGTCCGACAACATGGAGAACTCTTCATTGATTATGTAAATCGCAACAATACGAGAAGAATAGAACGATATTTATTGCCCAAGTGTCATCTCACATTATCGCAGCATCAAGTGGAATTTATGTCCCCGATGCTCTACAATAGTCTGCCAACATCATATCATAAAATCGAAAAAGACAGTGTCTTCAAGAATAGAATTTGTAATTTGATCTTGGGTTGTGAACCATACAATACTCAGGAATTTTTCAACTACTGCCGCTCCCTCAAGATGTCACATTGATCTGATTTTTTCTTTTCTACATTTTTGAGGATTTTCCCTTTTATTGTAATCAATGATTGTGATGAAATGAATAAAGATACTATTACTATTACTAATACTATCCCAATTTTCAGATTTCAAATATGTCTAGTTCTCCAGAAACGTTTATTAGGCACTCGAACTTGAGACACCCTGTATTGTAGCCCAAATCTGAATCCTATTTAACATGTGTAAGACATGTTAAAAAATGATGGCAAGAGAAGGTGAACTAATTTTGTTTGAATGTTCTTTATAATATTAATTCTTAAATCAACGGCATTGATCTTAACCCATTTACTGCGCTCCCAATGGAACTTCTATGAATGATACACATACAAAAGAAATACATTGTTTGAAAATTCCTGATAATCATCAGTTAACCCATCATTAAAGAAGAAAAATTAATGCTAGTCATTCACATTTCGAACAAAAATTCGACTCTTTGGCGTTATTTTGTATGAATATACTTTATTTTTGAAATATCGGTTAATATGGTCATAATGATATCCGAACTTCAAATTGGAAAAATAACGCCAGATCTCTGTATTATTGAAGTGAAAACTTTTGAAGTGAAAACTTCTTTAGCGGCGCTGAGCACTCTCTTGTATGGGTAAAAAAAAACAAACTCGCGTCAGGGTCACGTGATTGTGATCGAAAAAGCGTAAGATCGAGGAGTAGGAGAGGGAATAATATACCCCACTCTTTCTACCGTGCCTGCTTGTGCTGTTTCGTTTAGGCGGTGCAGGGCGCTTGTGCGAATGTTTGTGTATGTTAATGTAATATAAATTAGGTTTGTTCGCGTGGCAGTTCGGAACTGTAATTTTTGGTAATTTGTGGTTCCCACCCGTTCGTCTGGGACGGAACAGGAGTTCCTTGTCGTTCGTGTGGTCGGAACACTTGATTTCGGAACTGTTCGTTACTGTTCTTACGGTTCCTGATCTAGAGATGGTACAAGGTACAACAGAAGAAGCGGTAAATTCAAATCATCGTTGATTCAAATTTTCAGTAGTTCTAATTGGCAATTAAGTTATATATTTGGTGACTAGGATATTCGCAGAGCTGTTTTTGAGTATATTTGATGTTGTGGGAGTATAAATTTTCAATCAATTCGTTATAATAGCTTCTCAAAATTTTTGTTATCTCAAAGAAGAGGAAGGATCATTTGCAATAGATGAATAAAACAATTGCATAGTTGTTGATCAAAGTATGTAAGATAATTATTTTATATTATTTATATATACGATATTTCGTATTTATATACAATATATTTATTTTTGTTATTTCGTGATTGTAGTATCTTTATTTTTCAACCACTCAAAATGTATTGAAAATGTAGGAAGGAAACGGAGGAATGACCTCTTTCAAGAACACAACGACTTGTTAAAACAATTCTTATCTAAAAATAATTACAAAGCTATGAAAATTGTTAGAAAATGTTTTTATTTATTTCCCAAATACCACCAGTTTCATAAACAATTACCTAATTCTATTATATAAAATTTTCTGTACACAGTTTCCACCAAAATTACAATGAAATAACAGAAAAATTCACAGTTTATCCAGATATGAACTAACAAAAATAATTTCTCCACTGATGACCACTACTACATGTATTGAAATTTCAAATTATAATTAAATTAAATCATTTCTTTGAATATTTCATTACATATAAATTATATTTACAGTTATTTATATGGATATGTTTATGTTTATTTATTTATGACAAAAAAAATTGTTCAATTTTAATATTTGTAATTTCTAAAGTATTTCCACCGTATTAATAACACAATAACTCATTCAATATCTTTTTAACACTATCCATGATATGATCCATGATCATTGAACTCTATATGAATACCTATATGGTATTAAGAGTTCAATGTCCATGATGTACAACATAACCTTACTTTCACTTATCTATGCACTTAACGAAATCGTTTTGAAATTATCTGTTCCCACCTGTTCTCACCCGTTCGTGTCATAGAACAACTTGCGACGATTCCAAGAGTTACAGAACCTGGTTCTGTGACCCTGTACAACTGGGAACTGCCACCCGAACAAACCTATTGTCATTTTTGTGTACGATAGCGCAATAAATGAATATTGTATTCCACCACATAAATAATAGCACTTTTATACTGATAATGAAAGCAATTCATACATAATTATTCTCAAACCATTCCAAAATATCAAAAATGCACAACGTTAATATTCAAGTTTTCACTTCTGCCGGCACTCCCGGAGTGCAACCCGTCTTTTTAGTATTACCAGAAGTGCTCAAGATTGAGCAATTAAGTTCAAATCCTTGGGTATTATAAACATTTTCAAAACTCCTCATATAAACTCTCAAGTACCGAACATTGTTAACTCTTCTTCTCTGTGAATACATAATTTTGTTGCAATCAGAAACTTGTTTTATTCACATTGCCGGCATATTTTCTTTCAAAGATAATTTTTGGATCTTACTCTTAGAGTATAACCAGCGACTCAGGAAGTGCGCTACACTCATAAGTGCTGAACCATTCAACAGATTTAGCTCAGTAAACTTTCTTCCATATAAGTAAATGGTTGAATTTACAAAAATCGTAAACTATTGCCAGAAGCTTCTTTTTCTTTCCGTGAATACTTAGGTTCTTAAATTTATAGCATCTGAGATTTCAATCAATGGGTTATGCGCAAATACTCTGCGAAATATGTGTGATCACACAGCCAATACCGTGATTTGAAGCGTCGGTGATAAAACGTAAAGAAAACTGTATGAGAATAAACTAATACGACTGGGCACATTAACAAAACTTTCGTTTCTGTAAATTCTCCAGGCTAAAATAATATTTGCCCATTATTTGTAACATGCTATACAAAGGATTTAAAATATTATATGTACTTGAAATTGGAACAAACCTCCTGTAATAATTAATCAGATCGAAAAATATTTAAACTGCGTAATATTTCAAGGAGCTAGAACAAGATATTTTCTTTCACATGTATGTAAATCCTGTTTATCATCTACTTATATAAAAATTAGTCTGGTTTTCCTTCCTGACGCTATAACTCCAGAACGCACGAACCGATACCACGGTTTTGCATTCGATATAAAGGTCTTGAGCTCCGTGAGATTTATAGTGAACAGAATTCAGGAAAAATTCAACAGAAGATTGGGAAAATCTTTTTCACATACAGCACCATATCTGATACATAGTATGTATTACAAACCAATATTTAAAGTAGATGGCACCGGTGTCTGATACATTGTTTAATGCGACTACGGCGACCACTCTAGATGGCGGTCGTACTGCACATTCTGCGCTTAAGTAGCCACTTAATTTAAACACAATTGATACTCCAACATGCAATATTTTTGATATATTGCAATGGGAAAATTGTTGATGCAATGCTAGCTTATTGTTTGGGATGAGTGCACAATGGCACATAGAAAATTACTTGAAGCACTTAACTACACACTGAAGAATCTTCGGTGAAATAACAACATCTTTGGCGGCTTGATTGTTGACAGGCGATTTCAAGCAGACGTTGCCAGTAATTCCCAGTGGAACGCCTGCAGATGAATTGAATGCTTGCCGGAAGGCATCACCTTTATGGAATAACGTAAAAACATTATCCCTAACCACTAATATGAGAGTTCAACTTCAAAATGATCAAAGTGCTGCAAAATTCTCCAAACGACTATTGGAAATGGAAAAGTCCCAAGTTGGATTAATTACTCTTACTAACGACTTATATCGATTTGTAGACTTTCAGTTAGCTCTTATTGAAAATGTTTTCCCAAATATTAGTGAGAATTATTAGAATTATGCTTGGTTCAGTCAACGAGCAATTCTTGCCGCAAAAAATAAAGATGTACACGCACTGAATTTTACAATTCAATAAAAATTGCTGGCGATTTGGTGACATACAAATCCGTTGATTCCATAACAAATACCGATGATGTAGTGAATTATCCTCCGGAGTTACCAGGATTTCTACTACATAACTTGCAACTCAGAGTTGGTACAGTTATTATGATATTGCGTAATTTGAATCCACCGCGACTTTGCAACGGTACTCGACTTTCGATAAAAAAACCTAAGCCGAATTTGATTGAGGCAACCATTATTAACAGAAAGTTCGCAAATGATTCCGACTGATCTTCCGTTTGACTTCAAACGATTGCAATTTCCAGTTCGCCTTGCGTTCGCAATGACAATTAACTAGTCGCAAGACCAATCGCTTAGTGTTTGCGGAATAAATTTAGAAAATCATTGTTTTTAACATGGGCAGTTTTACGTTGCATGTTTACGAGTTAGGAAACCATCCGCTCTCTTTGTGTTAACGTCAGACCAAATAACAAAAATTTTGGTTTGCGAAAGTGCACTTCAATGAACGGGATAATTTGCGGACACGTATTTAATTTGGATTCACTTTCATTTAGTTAAGAAGATATTCTAGATTCCCTGATAAGCTCAGTAGACTGTGCTGCATCCTGTAGAAACATGGTTATTGGTATTGTTGAACTTACAAAATGACGAACACTCCAGATTTGATGGATCGTGAAATATCAGTTCGTAATTGCTTAGTATTGTGAAGGAATTATTTACAAAGTTGGAAAAACAAAGAATTTAGATCCAAAACATTTCAGATAATGACTCAATAAAGACAATTGGTTATTATCATAGGTGCTTGGCATAGATCATAGCACAAAATGAGGTAGACCCAGCGTTGGCTTCATCTGTAAGAGCTGCTTCTTCATTGTGGTAGGGCAGCCCGATACGCTAGATTTTCGGTTACTAAAGTAACATGGAGACCGAGTGGATTGTAAAGATGTGGCCTTATAACAAAAAATTTAGAAATCACTAACGTGAGGTCAGATGGCTTTGGCTCTCTTCTTGAGCTACTTGCCAGTAAACATTCAAATCATAACAAATCTTTAACCACTCTGTTCAGGTAAACTAGACTCTTTTCCTGTACTCTGAAACAATGTGATACAAATGAAAACGCTACGATGAATTGTAACATCCCAGGTTTTTCCAATGCAAAAAAATCATAGTCTCATTTCACCCTATGTTGAGACGCCACTGGCCTCACATACCTCGAAAGAGAGTTGATGGTCAAAATAAATTCTATGGTTAGAAGTGTAAAGTGTCTACGTCAACCTATGCGACTGCGTGGGAGGGAACCGGAGAAAGGAAGAAATCGAAGATGGTGTGATTATTATCAGTTCAGTTGTGAGTGAATTAAGTGCTTTTTTTCGAAAGTTTTTAGGGAGTGCTTGTGTGAGTGCTAAACCGAAGCCATTGAGTGCTGCTCGAATCTATTTTACAGATAGAACTTATATTAATTTAATTATTATGAAAGATCCATCCAGTTTACTAACCCTTTTGTTGGTAAACAACATTGGAAATCTCATTGTTTCAGGAAATTTATTGCTTTTAATATCAATGCCATTATTATAGAGTGGTTCTTAATTATTGTTAAATTCAATGATGTATTAGGTGGTGTTTGGGCCTTTGTCATTAATACTGTTGCCTTGTGAATGTAATCCTTTGTTCACATAATGCTTTGTTTGATTTCATATAACTATTTCCTTTGTAAAATTTGACATTTTGATTATACAGGGTGGCCATTTGAAAACGAAACAGACGAGATTATAGTCGAAATAATTTTTTCGATAGAAATGCTCGAACAGGTCGATTTCTGTTTCGAGGGCGACAGCTTAAGACGTGGGTTACGGACGCATAGCGCTTCAACCCTTGCTACTACAACCCTCACCCCCAAATTTTGAATAGGGAAGATGGAGTGACATTTGCAAGGTATTTTTATACTAATTTCAGCACAGTAATTGTTTTTCATTTTATGCATTAGTTCTAGAAATATTCTTAACTAAGTATTTGAAAATGAAGTGGTGTTTTCATGGCACTTGTAGTATTTTTTTGTGAAAAATCGACATTTTGAGCTTCAAAACAACCATGATACATTGATCCAATTTTGATGGAAATCATTGAAAACAATGCTGGAAATTATGTGGAAGATCAGATTGTGTTTCAGCAGGATGGAGCTCCTCCACACTACGCCTTACCAGTTCGAGAATATCTGGATCAAACATTTCCAAATCGGTGGATTGGAAGGAGGGTCCCACCGAATGGCCAGCCAGATCGCCAGATCTGTCACCACTAGATTTCTTTCTTTGGGGCCACTTGAAGAGTAAAATTTACTCTACACAGATCGATTCCATAGAAGATTTAAGAAGACGTATAGTAAACGAATGTCGTCAAATCACTCCAAAAATGCTGCAAAATGTGCGCCATCGTTTCGAACAAAAATTATTTCATTGTATGGAGGCTAATGGTGAACAATTTGAATATTTAATTAATTGATGTGAGTTTCTGATAAATTATTTACTTTACTTTGAAATCGGTGTCGTTCTGATACCGTACAGTTGGAGAATGATTTCAGTGAATAAAACAGCTAGTCGAACATCTGACCCTTTTTTTTTTTTTTTTTTTTTTTTTTGCCCTAAGGTGTGGGAAGTCATTATGACCGTCTCACGTAGCGGGCTCGCAGGTGCTACGGATTCGTGTGGGACTCCCACCCCTAAACCCCCTCCTCTTCCTGACCATCAATGCTCCAAAAGAGTGCTAACATTACTCTTCGGGTCTACCCAGTGTCCGCGACCACTTTTCGGGGGCCGATAAAGTCATAGTTCACTCTTTATTGGAGGGAAGCGAGAACCGATAGCCTGAAGGTTGGCGGGTTATTGAGGAGCTTCCTTGAGAGGGACTCGCCCAGTTTCTCAGTGGGGTAATTTTTTCTAAAGATGAAGTTGTTTTCATAAGAGTTAGGTGGTTTTTTTTTTTTTTTAATTATATAATTAAGGTGGGTGAATTTCAGTAGATGCATGTGATTGGGGAGAGAGTGATAAGAGCTATGATAATTGAATGTGGTTCTGGTTCGTTGTTGGTTGGGATTTTTGGTCATAGAAGAGGAGAGTACCCATATCTGGAGGAGTTTGAGTAAGACGAAAAATTGACAAATATAGTTTGAAATCTGGTGGAGAGTTAATTAGTTCGATTAGTGTTGGCTTGAGTATCCTCAGTGAGAATTGATTAGTTTTGTTAGTGTTGGTATGTGTATCCTCATATCCTCAGTCTTTGTCCTGTGTTAGCACCCAGGTGTATCGGTTGCTTTTCTCGGTCATTTAAGAGCGTCCAAAGCACCCGTGACCCTTGTGTAATTGTAGGGATTACTTATTTGGGAGTTTGCTTTCAGTGAATCCGAGATATATATTTTGTTTTGGCTTAATACCATATTACAGAAGGATGAAGAATAATTCCAACGTTCACAGTTTGTGATAGAGATCTCTAGTGCATGCATTAATTTGATATTTCGTGTCTTAATTGTCTTCTGTTTGAGTTTTAAATTGAAATTTGTCTTTAATTGTGCTTGCTATTATTGTATACTGTCTACTAGTAGTTTGAATGGTACTTTTAGGTGAATAAGGCTCAACATGTATTGTATATATTACCCTAACTCAAACTTTTTTTTTTTCCTCAATTATCCTAGCCTAATCTATATTTTTGTTGGATTTCTTTCCTAGTTTGCCTTTTCTTGAGTAAAATAATGAACTATTGGTTGTATTCTGTCTATTTGTACCTTATTATTCTAGTTATTGTTATTCATATAGCAGTTTTTAAATGGTGCTTCAAGTGAAGTTACTTGAGTGGAAGACTTAATGTATTGTTTGAATTTTCTCTCTAAAAGAGTTTGAGTATGTAAACGTTGGAATTAATATCTTATAGCTTCTGGAGATGGTTAAGCTCGCATTTCATGGTAAATTATATCTCTCCTTCTCTAAAATGTGGCAGGATGTGTTAGAGTTGAGAGGGGGAGTTTGACTTACTTGAGTATTATTAAGTAGATAAAATGTTGAAATGTAGTTTCAACAAAATGATAATGTTAAGTGGACTAGCAGAATAATCGCGCAGGCGTGGTGGTAGGGGTAGGACGGGTGATGTGGTAACAAAATGAAAATTGGAGAAGTTAGGGAGATTGACTTATTTGTAGATTAACAGTATTGAAATGCTGTAATGTTGTTTAATCTGAATGAAAATTGGTTATACGGATACTAATAATGCGTCGGGTAATAATGAAGATAGTTGCGAAATGGAAAATCAATGGAAAATGGGATGAGATTATGGAGTTTTATTCGTAGGTCATTTCAGAGATCCAGTATTTAAATTTAGTAGTAACAGGGAGTTTGATGGTCAATGCCAGTGGCAGCTAGTGCTGAGCATGGGAATAATAATGTAGAGAAATGAGGTAAGGGGGTTTGAAGAACTCGGTGTTTGTTTAAAGGTAGATGAATTGAGGGAGAATAGGCGATTGGTCTCAAAAGAAGGAAATGAATAGTTAATGAAAAGATGCATTATTCTCGATTTATTCGAGGGGTTTTTATTTATATAATATATTTGTATTAATTGTATATAATTGAGTAGAGAACGATGTTGAAGTATTGTTAAAATAAGATGGTCTTGCAGAATAATCGCGCGAGCGTGGTGATAGAAATAGAACAAGTGGTATGCTAAGAGAATGTTGAGTTGTATGTAATTAATAAGTATTGAGAATTGATCAGGTTAGGAGATTGATTTGTTTGTGGATTAGAATTTAAATGTTGTGATAATGTTTAGACTGTATGGTAAATGGTTATATAGGTATTAGTATTAATAGTGATTAGGAGAATGATGGAGATGGGAATAGAGTATTGAATTTTATGGTGGAATGAAAACAATTAATCTAATGGAAATGGAAGGAGCTAATGGAAATTTGCTCATAAATTTTAGCAAGATCAAGTAGATGACAGTTAGTAGTAAAAGAGAATTAGATGGTAGCAGAATTAAGTGATAAAATTGAAAATGGCCACGTGTGCTGGATAATAAATAAATAATGAAAAATATGATAAGGGAGTTTGACTTATTCGGTTTTAGTTTAAAGGGTAGTAGTAATAGGAAGAACAGGTTGGAGACATTAAAATTTTGTAATTTAGATATGAAGACCTAAATGTTTGCTTCCATGTGTCTTGATTGCTTTTCTCGGTCGTTTTAGAGCGTCCAAAGCAACCGTGACATTTGTGGAATTTTATTTGTTGTAAAGTTGTTGTTTAATCTAAATGGTAAATGGTTATTATACTTAATATAAATAATAATGATGATGAAGATGATAGTCGCGGAATATTGAATTTTATGGTGGGATGAGATTAATTAATGAAAAATGAAATAAGATTATGGAAATTTACTCGTAGATTATTTAGCAAGATCCAGTAGATAACGATTGGTAATAACAGAGAATTAGATGGTTGCAGATTAAAAAATTGTGATAAAAATAGTAGTAACAAAGATGGCCGCAGCCGCCGCCACTGGCTATCTATGACCACGTGTCAGTTGTTGAATTGTAGAAATGAAATTAATAAATAATGATGAAAAATGAAAAGATAAGGGAATTTGACTTACTCGGAATTCGTTTTGTTAATATTTTAACAAGGTTGTTGTTGTTGTTATTGATACAGACAGAAGAACGAGGTGCTAACACTTGACTTGACGACACGATTTAATGTAATGTCATGTTATAATAATGGTGGAACCTAACCTCCTAAAAACCTAACCTAACATTTCGAACATAGAACATGTTTGGGTTATTATTTTTTTCTTGTTTTTATTTTAAAAGGTTTGTGTGTTGGGAGAGATATTAATAATGATAAATAAGATAAGGGGGTATTTTTGACTTGAATGTTGAAATGTAGTTTCGACAAAATAAAGATTATTATGGTCTTGCAGAATAATAGCGCAAGCGCGGTGATAGAACATGTGGAAAATTATTATGGTAACAGAATGTTGAATTAATAAATAATGAAAATTGATCAAGTTAGGGAAATTGACTTTTACTTGTAGATTAACAATATTTGAAATGTTGTAATGTTGTTGTTTAATCTAAATGGTTATTATACTTGATATAAATAATAATGATGATGAAGACGATAGTCGCGGAATATTGAATTTTATGGTGGGATGAGATTAATTAATGAAAAATGAAATAAGATTATGGAAATTTACTCGTAGATTATTTAGCAAGATCCAGTAGATAACGATTGGTAATAACAGAGAATTAGATGGTTGCAGATTAAAAAATTGTGATAAAAATAGTAGTAACAAAGATGGCCGCAGCCGCCGCCACTGGCTATCTATGACCACGTGTCAGTTGTTGAATTGTAGAAATGAAATTAATAAATAATGATGAAAAATGAAAAGATAAGGGAATTTGACTTACTCGGAATTCGTTTTGTTAATATTTTAACAAGGTTGTTGTTGTTATTGATACAGACAGAAGAACGAGGTGCTAACACTTGACTTGACGACACGATTTAATGTAATCGAACGAACATCTGACCCTAGTAGCATTAACACGTACGGTATAACTTCATTTGCCAAGTGGTAGATTTCTTGCAATTTCAAATACAAGTACGGAAATTTTGGTGTTTCGGAAGCACATAATGTCAATTATTCGAAAAAATTAATTTAAGTGATAAAATTAACTAACGCATGATTATTTCGAGAACTAATGCATAAAATTAAAAACAATTACTGTGCTGAATTCAGTATAAAAATGCCTTTGTATTGAGGTATCATTCACCCCATCTTTCCTATTCAAAAATTGGGGTTGGGGTTTGTAGCAGCCAAGGTTGAAGCGCTATGCGTCCGTAACCTACATCTTGAGTTGTCTATCGAAAAAACTTATTTCGTCTGTAATCTCGTCTGTTTCGTTTTCGAATGGCCACCCTGTATATTTGAATTATATCTTCTGGAAGAAAAGAGATTCGACCATTAAATTTGAAAATGTTTAAGATATCAATAACTTTCATAAATGCTCAAATTTTCGTTAAATATCTCATGAGGTAGAAGTTATTGAAATTTTTTTTTTAATTTTTCGTAAATTTTCTATCGTGTCGAATTCTGCGAAATTCCACTGGCCAAATTGTTTCAACTTTGTAATGTATTTTGTTGTCTATTGTATTAAGAACGTACTGAGGGAATATGTTGTCTAGTATAGGTAGTAGATAAGTTCCGATATTTAACATGCGCATATGTTCATATGATGTATTTCCGTGGGTAGAATCATAGACAAAGAAGAGATAGACCACCAACTCCTTTGATTCGTTTGGCACGTTGACGGTGGCGACCTTATGAGCTGCAGATGGATCTAATCGTGAGAAATGGCAGCAAAGTCGATAAAGTAGAAAACTTTCAGAGCGATTGTGGCGTCCTCCACCGCTGTAGATGACACTAACGATAATGCTATTATCGAATTATAGGAAATATCTTCACAATTTCAATAAATTTCGCTGCAATTTTCAAGTCCTTGATTTTTTTATTAGATATTAGTTTTAAATTAAACTTAAAACTTAAACTTAAAAATTACAGCAAAATTTATTCATATTGTGAAAAGGTTTCGAGTATTATAATCAAAATCAAAGAATATTTATTACCTTTTTGTTGTACGTAATTGAGCAAAACAAAAATAAATTAATTAATTATATCATTTAATTAATCTAATTTTTTACTTTTTGAAGATATTATAAACTAATTTCTGATAACTGACAAATATCTACGAGACTTAGAATTGAAAGCTGAACTTCTTTGGCGAAAAACGAATGTAATCCTCTTCAGATCTGCAACAAAATGAAAAACATTGTAAGAATATAATGTTGATACTCTACAGATGAATATAATAACATATACTCCAATGCTGCAAGTTCGAGTGATTCAAAGCCAAATGTTCTGGTTCAATTTTGTACAATTTCTGGAACCTTTTTCTATCAAAATTCAAACTGTACAAATCACCCGTAGAACAATTTCTTGCAATGCAACAATGACTTCTTCAATCAGGATTTTTAGATGAGTGGTCTTTACCTGATCTATAGTGAAGTAGTAGGTAATCGGTTGTTTCCAAGATATCATCAAAACTAAAGCATGATAAGCGATTTCTTTGAATCGTCCTAGCTTTGAGTCTAAATCTACATATCCTGCTACTTTACTCAAGGCATGGTCATAATGTAAATCATAAGACAAAGACAATTCATCAAACATGACACAACAAAATTTATCAAGAGTGAGAAATTTAGAAAATTTGACTGCTTATCTCTGAAATATTTGCTTATTAATAACTGTATCAAAAAGAAAAAAAATTAAAACTGTAAAGTGTATTTACTGAGCAATTTTAGAAAGTTATTTAAAAATCTGTATGATCGTGGACCACGCTTATATAGAGCTAATGCAAAAATCAGGTGTCCAACCCTCCCCATGTTTTCTACAGTTGGAATTTCTGATCTGAGAAGATATAAATCGAACCCCATTATCGCCAATTGACTGTTTAAGCTGCAAAAATAATTTAAAATCACTAATCTTCTCAGCTAATTTTAACTTATGTTTAGACTTTATAATGTTTTTCTTTAATTTAGACAGTTGCTCTCTTTGCCTCTTATTAATGTCATAAAGAAATTTCTCTTCAGGCGATAATTGGTTTACTCGATGAATATTGATTTTTTTTTAAATTTCTGATTTTTTGTTCTCTACAAAAGGTTTATTAATTTTCATTGTATCAATCAAACTATTACTCGGCACACAATTTGGAAAATCTGATAATATCTGAGCACTATATGTTTTCAAACCTTCAATTCCGAAATCAAATTCATTATTATTATTTTTATTATTATCATTATAATTTTGAGATGTAAGCATTTCATAATTTGGAAAATCTGGCAGAGTTGAAGGAAGGAGTTCATTTTTAAATTTACTGGTAAATTTTTGACATTGAAATGACCCTCACATATTCGAATTTATAAAACACCTAGAATGAAAAGGTCTAATTGTATGATCCCATTCTGAAATTCTACATGCAGGAGGTCGAAAAAAAGTGCTTGTTATTGGTTGAACCCGTGTTATATTTATTAGCACAATTTGGGATGCAACAAGAATACTGAAATTGGAATGATGATGACATACTGTTCAATAACGAGAAGAGGTGCTATGAATTTATACTTACCTTTACTTACAAAAACCGGCAATTAATCTCTCACCGAACACTAATCGAGGCTATCACAAAGTTTGGTCGATCTACAAAACAAATAGAGTAAATTTTACTTTAAATATTTCTCAGGGGTTTCAGTAAAAGAAAAAGATATATCTCAATGATACCATAAAGAATTTCAAATGTCTCAAAAAAATAGGTATGATGTGGTATAATACATAAAAAAAAAATTAAATCATTCGTTCTATTCAACTTTTTAATTTTCTAGATAACTCACCACGATTCACAAACAAAAAAACAACAGAACCGATAACTACACTTCAACGAAAGAATGAACGAAACTAAAGAGGGTTAGAATTCGCGACATTTGGCGCGAAAATATGTCCCCTTATTTTTTATTATATAGCTCTTTCACACAATTAGTTCCATCTGCTGCTCATAAGGTCGCCACCGTCAACGTGCCAAACGAATCAAAGGAGTCGGAGGTCTATGGCTTCTTTGTCTATGGGTAGAATAAACCAGTTGTTATAATAAAGCCATTGAAGAAACATATCTTTTATTATTATCAAATATAATCAATATACTTATCATCGGCTACGAGTATAATGGTAGAAGCAATCGTGGGCAAATTAAGAGAATTTAATTTAGCAACATCAGATTGGTCCATATACAGAGCAAGACTTAGTAATTATTTGGCTGCTAATGGATTGGACGGTGATGAAAATGATGCGAAAAGAAGATCAATCTTATTGAATATTCTAGATGAAGAAGCATATAACATATAAGTTTATGTACAGTTTATGTAGCCAAGAAAAACCCGAAGAAAAATCATTCGACAGTTTAATTGCTCTTTTCGACAGACAAATGCAATTTAAAATTGATCTAATGGTAGGTAATTCGAAAATTGAATTTCAGATCAACACAGGCGCGAGTGTCTCAGCAACCGAAACTTGTTATAAAAACAAATTGAATCACTTACCCTTAATGAAAACTGATGAAATATTTTATTTTTATAATTCAAATATCTTCAAAGTTGCAACTTGTTTCGTTGGATTCTCTAGGAGTTGTAGAAAAAACAAATCTCAGATGGTCATAACTCATGAACTATTCGACGGATTTTGCACAATCACGAACATGAGCGAGATATTTGGACAGTTAACTTATTCTGACACTATGAACACTGTAGCTCATCTCCATTACATGATAAAAGCTGTATTCTTCATCAGGAAGTTGAACCATTTTCGGCTCGATCTTCGAAAATTACAGACATTTGGAAAAAACGATAGCACGCTGTTCTACTAATACAAGCGTCGAAACGTAAGGAAAAATAAATACTTTGTTTTTCACAAATTGCTAACATAATAAACAATGAAATTATCAAGGAAAAAAATTAGTTTGTTTTGTAAATTTGTGGGGAACTATTACAAAAATTCTGACCCAATTATTTGAAACGATAGAAATATGATATGATGAAAGACGTTTATAAAAAACCAAAAATTATTATCGAGACGAAAAAGAATATATAAACTACTGAAACATCTAAGACAAACAAATACAAATTTTTAAATAATAAAAATATTAGCCACTCACCTTTTTCACCAAATTATCCAGAATGATAGTCGGTGTTACATCCAATATATAAGCTCTACAGAATGGGCAACCATGATTTTGTGCTCTCCACATTTCAACGCACAATTTGCAGAAGTTGTGTCCGCAATTCAAAGTCACTGCCATTATGAACATTTCTGTGCAAATGGAACATTCTAATACAGAATATTCCACAGTGATCTGCAGTTTCTTCTGTGTTGCTTCTTCTCCTACTTCTGGCCCATTATTTATTCCAAGAGCAGCTACCGTTTCTGTGGAAATGATTTACTTATAAAAAAACAGAAATGGAATGAAAGAATTATAAACTGATTTATATAAATCATATTTTTTAACCATCTACTTTGATATATTTTATATGATGAATTTTATCATTCAACGTTTCAATGATAAAATAGCTTTTTAGTCTTGCTTATAAAAAATTGTAATCGAAACTTCACTTTATTTCATTAACAAGACTCTTTAAATTAAGTGTAGGTACTTTATTATCACAGATCTTCAGACACTCTGCTGATTTCAAGCGGCCAAACGTTCGATTAATCAAACAAGTGTAAAAAAGTGTAGAGACCAACTCGGTTCGTGATTTATCGACAATAACAAACAAGAGGTAGTAACCCGCGAAATGATAAACTAAAATAAGTGAGAAAATAGATGAGGTATGCATGAAATTTGAACTAAAAAAATACGAATTGAAATAAAAATATCGTAATACATAGGTACTAGCATTTTAAGATAATATTAAAAATTAAAGTTAAATAATAAATTACTCTTGTAACTCTGACTACCGATTATTATTTTCATCAATTTTGGATCACCCTCTCACATTCTAAATCTAACATCTAGTGTTAAAGTCATATTTTTCAAAATATGGCATTTTTCGTAGATTATCAGGATAATTTTATTACGTTAATGAATTAACATGAGAACGGATAATTGAAACAGCCCGAATGAAAATCTTTATATTTTTCTCAACAGTTGAATAGCAGTTCGTATGTAAATTATTAATCCTTTACGAATTTCGTAATGAAAATGGTACCTACACGTGAAGACTTGTGAATATTTATAAATTTAACAGTTGAAAATTCATGAATCTCATGTAATTGAGTGAAAAACATAATACGATTCGTTTTTTAGCGAATAAATATTTACCTGGAACTACATTTCCGTTATCCTCCATTTCACCAACGCTCGCTGAATTTGGTTTGGTACCCTCAGTTTCTGGAGTACCCCTATCGGTTTCTAGACAAACATTGCCGCTTAGGAATTCTATTTTGTCCCCAGTCTGCAATACTACGGTAGAGTCCTTAATTAATTGCCTATATACTAGGGTACCCGTTCTGCTCTGAAACTATTAAAAATAACAATTATGATAAATACATTAAAATATTTTCAATTGAAGAATCTGTAATATATAGATTTGATGTTTTGAAAACACCATTCAATAAACACAACATAAAATTCACTTCCTGTTCATTTTTAATTGTCAAAAAACTGAAGTAACAAATGATTTAAAGAAATTGATCAATTTTAACAAATTCTTGCCTTTTTTTGAACTTTTGTTTTCATTAGTTCATCATTGAAACGAAAAAATTCAGAAACCAATTGCGGGTAGTTTTTGAAAATTGACAAAATCACATTTCTGCAATATTTACTTATCAGACACTATTACTTGTTCAAGTTAACAAGCACCCCGGAATGATTGACTGGATAACGGACATAATCCATATCCAAACGGAACTACTGAGTATAATGAAAAAAAAAAAAACAATTAAAGAGAATAATTACAAAAAAAATTTTTGTTACATGGAAACTATGAAACTCCATTCGGTAGTTATCGTGCTCGCGAAGGCATAGAATCGGTTTACCTAAAACATTTGGCATTCGGTGAAAATCTGTTGATGAGTGCACATGTGCTGTCTTCGATAGTTTCACGTATCGAATCTCCTTATCTACGGTGAGCGAAGATAAAATAATATAACTTGTTTTTACATCGAAAAGAATTTCATCTTGGAAATATCTTTCTATAAGCTAATTGTTACAATTTAAACGAATTTTAATACTCATTCCGGCGAGCTCTGTCTCGGTGGGATTGATTCACCTGATCGAGCCGGCATATATTTCTCACGAGTAAATATGCCGATGATTAATTCTTATCTCGAATAATATGACAGATAAGATAACCACAATGAATAAAGGAATCACACACGAACCATCCACATCTCAAGCAAATAATGCCGAAGCAATTAAAACATCATACGCAAATGCAATAAAATCCAATCCGACCATGAATTTTCCGAAAAAGAACAAGCAATCGTACTAAATGTAATTGAAGATCTCCGGAACTCAGACTACATAAAAGCTATCGGTAACTTAATAGGACCAAAGTGCATAAGATTCATCTCACGTCTCTCCAACCAAAGAGTTTGCATCTTTTTAGATGATGTAAAAACGGTAGACAAATTGTTAGAGAATAGATCTAGTGTCAACATTGGTGGCAATGATATACATATTCGAAGATTCATAACTCCTGCCAAAAGAATCATTATTTCGAATGCATGCCCTTCCATACCGCATGCAACGATTGAAGCAAAGCTGAAAGAACTCGGACTGACACTAGTATCCAGTATGAATTTTCTTAGAGCTGGAATAGAGGGCGACGAATTTTCCTATATATTGAGTTTCAAAAGACAAGTTTACATTAGTCCTCCGGAAACTGAAGAGGAAGGTTATCCATCATCTTTCCTTCTTACACATGAACAAACTACCTATAGAATATTTCTCGCCTCAGACGCATTGGTTTGCTATAATTGTAAGGAACAAGGACACATCGCCAGCACATGCCCAAATATACCCGAAACCACATTGCGCAGGAGTGATAAGTCCACCGAAATTTCGCGTGCTAACCGGAGAAATCCAGGAGCAGAAAAAGAAACGATCAAATGGAAGAAGAATACCCTACAACTGAAGTACCGAAAAACCCTAACCAAAAAAAAACGTCGAGTTTCTTCAAGTCTGCCAATTTCACCTAATACAGAAGAAATCATTAATCCTTTAATACAACAAGAAACAGTAGCCAGCTCCGAAGAACCAGAACCAATTTTCAAATCTCCAATGTCAAATATATCGAACACCAATAAAAATAAAAATATAAAACCACACAAAGTTCCCAGCCCAGTCTCAATTTAGACGGAATCGAAGAAGTTTTTCAGACAGATACAACACAATTCCCGTTGAAATTCCATGATTTCAAAAAAATTTATTGACCTCAGCATCACAAATAAAAATCCACTCAGCAATGCATACAATATAACCGAAAACGTCGATTTGGTCATTCACACAATGGAAAATATTTACACACACCTGCCCAGTAAAACCTCAAAAACAAAGTTCACAAAGATATTGAATAAACTGAAAGCTCAATTGAAACTTGAAGAAGAGAACATGTCCAGCAGTATCAGTATTAGCTCCCAAGAACCTTATGATGAAGAAGACGCAGACGAAATCGAAAAGAATAACAAAATTCATTCACAAAATTCACAATAATACAATGGAACTGTCACGGCTTTTACAGCCATCTTGAAAGAATCCAACAAATCCTTAAAGAGCATGACCCCGACATACTATGACTACAGGAGACTTATATAAAGGATGACCACATACCGTCTCTAAAGAATTACGTTGCTTATCTCTATAACCGAACAAACGCAAAAAAAGCCAGCGGAGATGTTGCCATATTAATAAAGAACACACATTACACGGAGCATTTGAACATTCAGTCTAACCTGGAAGCTACAGCAATATCCATAAACTTTCCTAATAAGATCACACTATGCAACATATACATTCCACCAAAATACGATCTTAAACAAACAGAGATAGATGATCTTATGAATCAGTTCCCCAAACCTATGATCTTCCTGGGTGATTTCAACGCACATAACCCCATATGGGGATCCCAAGATATAAATAAGAAAGGAAAAATCATTGAGAATATTATGACATCATCTGATCTCATACTCCATAATAATGGAGACCCCACATATGTTAATGAGGCAACTGGATGTTTCTCCACATTAGACCTTACACTGTCACATGCCAGTATTAGCACCAATATAGATTGGCAGGTTTTAGATTCTTTACATGATAGTGACCATTTTCCTATAAAAATCATATATGAAACATGAAACGACCAAGATGAAGAGCTAACAGAGAGCTGGAAGATAAACCAGGCAGACTGGACCTCTTTCACTACCTGTTTGCAAAATAAATTCCAGGATTTCGAAATAGATGATGACGTGAACATACTCGCAGAAAAATTCACGAATACGATCAAAGAAGCCGCTGAGATATTTGTAGGAAAAAGAAAAAATATCTACAGAAAAAATTATAATACATGGTGGAATTCCGACTGCCAAGATGCCGTTAAATTAAGCAAGCAATTGCTATATAAACTAAAAGAAAAAACACACCTGAAAACCTCGTGAATTTCAAAAAACAAAGAGCAAACACAAGAAGAATTTTGAAACAAGCGAAAAAAACAATCATGGCAAGATTACGTATCTCAACTGAACACCAATACAAACATTAAAGAAGTCTGGCAAAAAATAAACTCTATTAAAGGCAAAACGAAAGGTCTCGAAATAACAGCACTCAAAGATAAAAATAAAAATACCATCAAAGACAAAAAGGAGATCGTTGAACTATTGGCTCTGAGGTTTTCAAGTAAATTCATCAGACAATAACTACACATCAAATTTCTTGAAACATAAAAAAAGCGTCGAACACACTCAACACATAAGAATAAATCAAGATGATTCAAACCCAATGAACCAACCTATAACTATAGAAGAACTGAAGTATGCTATCGATAATAGCAAAAATAGCTCGCCAGGACCAGATCAGATACCAGCAATATTCCTCAAACATCTTCCTGATGCAGGTGTGGAAATCATGCAAAAACTCTTCCACAAAATTTTCATGGAGAATACCTTCGTACGTAATTGGAGAGAAGCTACTATCATACCCATACTCAAACCGAAGTGTCCCAAAACAGAAGCTAAAAGTTATCGTCCTATATCGCTGACCAACACTATGTGCAAGGTGATGGAAAAAATTGTGAATAAAAGACTATGGTATGTACTGGAGAAGGAAGGATTAATATCGAGGTATCAAAGCGGATTTCGTAAAAATCGATCAACATTGGATAATTTAGTACAACTACATACAGAAGTTATGGACGCTTTTGCTAATAAAGAAGAATTGATAGCAGTCTTTTTCGACATTATGAAAGCATATGACACAACATGGAGGCACCGTCTACTGCAAAAACTCAGACAAAAAAACATTGATGGAAATATTTTACATTATATACAAAACTTCATCAGCGAAAGATCTTTCAGAGTCAAACTAGGCAACAATAAATCTAGATCTTACACGTTACAAAATGGACTTCCACAAGGCTCGGTTATCAGCACAACTCTATTCCTTATAGCCATAGATGATGTAGTCTCATCAATAAGATCACCTATAAAACTGTCAATATATGCCGATGACATTGTTATAATGTGTCGTGGTAGAAATTCTGAAACAACAAAGAAATTATTGCAAGCCTGTATTAATGAAATAATATAATAAAACTAAGGTGATGAAATTCACTAGAAAGCATTACAAACCATGTATTTTAAATCTCAATAATACTCCTCTTGAAAACGTCAAATCTCACAAATTCCTCGGGATCACTTTAGATACAAGAATTACATGGCAGGAACATCTCAAAGAACTCAAAGCAAGCTGCATACGAAGACTAGGTATCATGAAAGTTTTATCTAATAACCACTGGGGAGCGGAAGAGAAAACTCTACTGACGATCTATAGAACCTTGATCCGCTCCAAGATTGACTATGGATCAATCTTGTACGCCACAGCTAGTAAAACATCCTTAAAAAGTTCAATATCATACAAAACACCGCACTCCGACTAGCATTGGGTGCATATATTACCAGCCCTACAGATAGTCTATGCAAAGAAGCAGATGAATTGCCATTAGCATTTCGCAGACAAATGCTACAACTAACCTACTCTGCAAGAATTTCCGGAGACAACCAAAACCCAAGCCAAAATCAGCTTATCAGCCAGAAATACAAGAGCTTATATCACAACAACAAAAACCTTAACCCACCGTTATATCACCTAGTGAACAACTCATGGACATCCCCCTTCCCTCTACAATTATATATAAAAACCTACTCAACCACCCTGGATCAATAGAAAGCAGAAATTCAGCATCAACCTACATCTAACAAGGTACAATAAAAATGAAACTCCAAGAGAGATATTACAACAACATTTTAGAGAGATGATTTCTTATTACAAAAACTGCCAAATAATATACACGGATGCAGCTAAGTCATCGGAAGGAGTCGGATGCGCTTATCTTTCCAATAAAAATGTCAAATGTTTAAACTACCAACAGGTTGTTCCATTTTCACTGTCAAACAATTATAAATACAAAAAGCTGCCGAATATGCAGTTAACCAAAGATTTAAAAACACACTTATTTATCTGAGCTCAATACAGGCTAATCTGAATATATATTCCAAAAATCTAATCGTCAATAATATCTCAGACTTAATGAACGAAAACCAAACAACGGCAAAAATAACCTTGATATGGCTACCCTCTCATTCTGGTATCGAAGGTAACGAAAAAGTAGACACACATGCAAAGAGCGCAATATCTGAGGAGTAACCTGAAGAAATAATGACTACCTACGACCTTAGCACTAAATATAAAAATGAAATAAGACTGAAATTGGCAACTGTATTCCACCAAAGAAGGTCTGCATTGACCACTCTACCGGCAAAATCTATCCCTTCAAGATGAAAAGAAATGAACTGGTAATATTGAGATGACTTCTGAATTGGACACACACTTTTCACACACTCATACCTATTAAAGAAAGAACCCCCACCACAGTGCAATGCATGCAACGTTCAAGTTACAGTTGAGCATGTGCTAAAGAATTGCTCACTATATGAAAATCGAAGAAAATCCAATTCAGTTAGCTCTAAAATAGATGATGCTCTTAATATCTTCAGACCAGAAGTAATCAACACAATACAATTCATCAGTGCAATTGGTGTCAAGATATAGCAGAACCATTTGATTCGACCATCAAATTGTGGCCATAATATTTTATGTATGTATATATGTGTATAATTTGTTAATGAAATGTAATATCATATTGTACCAGAACCGCTAATGAACCAGGTGTCAAAGCGGAATTATATAATAAAAAAAAATAAATAAAACATTTGGTACAATTTCCATTAAAAATTTGAAATTTACAAATATTCGTAAAAATTTGGGAGCACTTTTCAGGTCAATAAGACCGTTATAATTTTATTGACAAACTCATTTCGCATCCAGTGAAAACTGGTAAAGTACGGCCTTCGACAATTTAAAGAGTAAAACAGAACAATAGTAATATTTTGATTTTCGGCTTTCAAGGAGATTCAGTTCTTCATATACAACTACTGGGTACCTGAACTTGTAACAAGCTGTATAATGTATGATGAAAATGTTCAGAATAGACCTTCAAAAAAATTCTGATTCACCATTTATTATTCTTTCATTTTCGAACCAAAATAGTGAATCAGCCGTTTAATAAGGTGTATATAAAATATTCATTTTCTGTTCTGGTAACTCGACGACCCCTAAGTATGAGCAGCCTTAATCACTACAATATACAGGCCTATTGATAATTAAGGGACACACTGATACTGATCCTAGCGAGTAATTACTCAAATGTTGAGAGCTCACATTTCCGGATGTATAAGTTTATCGAGAATGAAAATTGTACCAATATACGAAGGCCATTCAGAAACTAACCTCAAATTGGTCACAGTGCGGGTAGTGGGGGGGGGAGTAGCGCGCCATCTGTGCATTCACGCGCTCAGCAGGTCAGTCGGCATCAAGCCGTAGTCGAGTGAACATCGTACCTGCGCTAGTTTAGTTTTTGAGGCAGTTTGAAATGTGTGCTGCAATAGAAAATCCCGCCAAATGTGAGGTGCGTGCTGTTATAAGGTTTTTACAGCCAAAGGATACTCTGCAGCAGCTATTCATCGTGAGCTTTGTGCCGTGTACGGACCAAAATTTATGAGTGAAGGAGTTGTCCGTGAATGGGTACGTTTATTTAAAAGTGGACGAGAAAACGTTCATGATGAAGAGAGGAGTGATTTTTATGCAGAAGGAATTTCAGAGCTTGTGAAGAGATACGATAAGTGCCTCAATCGTAATGGAGACTATGTCGAAAAATAGTGCAAAGATGTAGTTGTAAGATGTATATATTAAAATATTTTTACTTAACTTGGTGTATTTTTTCAATTAACCGGAGGTTAGTTTCTGAACAGCCCTCGTATTAGTATGGTGGAACTGAATCACAAGAAAAATATATTTCGGGAATTGAAATATGAAAGAATATTTATTTTCACTCCGCAACTACTTGGTTAAATAACGAACTTGTATGATATTTCTCGACACATTCAATTAACTGAAATAATGAAATTCTCTCAAGATGAAAATAATAAATAACCATTAAATATTAAATCGAAATGAAACTTGCCAGATCAAGTAAAATTTAATTATTTTCCCTCTTCTCAATGGAAAAATTAAATAGGGACACATTATAATTTTCCGAAATGGCATAATCCGCATATCTGAAAAAAGAAATTGTTCAAAAACAATGAAAACTAAATCTAATAAATTTTTTACTCACTATGTCTTTGTTTATTCGAATAATGTCATTGTTGCTGTTATTGATCAATTGAGCCATTTCTGATGGATATTCAGCAGCCATTTCTTCTACTTAATCAATTTCTAAACGATTCTAATTAGCAACACAAACTTAATATACCTTCAACGAAGATACTGAATATGTGAAGCATTCAAAACTATATGAATTCATAGTGTTTGGAAGCTACATAGAAAGCTTCCACATCGAATAAAATCCATTTTCTTCTTCGATAAGCTATTTCAACTCGGTATATTAGCCATATTGAGAGGTTTCAGCAATTCCCTTTGTGCTCAACAAATTACTAAGACTTTACCCTCTATAAAAATTTTAATTTTAATGGACATACGCTAAAAGTTTATGAAATCTTCCGTAATGTTGTTCCATTACTTAACAAATTCAGTGGACTTAGTAAATTATTATAACAAAACTGTGGATCTTTCGTGCGCTTACTAGATCAAGGAATCAAGGTCTTTTCGTGGGTTCACTCTACGAAGATTTTTGGCGCTCTTGTTCACCCGAACAGAGTGCCTATCATTTTTCCCGAATGTCTATAATTTTGGAATATCGAGCCGAAAATGGTCTCAATCGATAAGGTTCGACTCCCTGATCAAGAATTCGTGGCGAAAGTTGAGTCTGTCCGACCGGTCGTAACCTCTAAAGCATCCAAAAGGAATTAGCTAGAGTTTTCATCTTTTCAGAATAGGTTAATTCTTCAAATATCTTGGTCAATTTCGTTATTGGTCCAAATCCGTCAGATGGTTCAATAGTTATGAGCATCTGAAATTTTGTTTCCTCAATAACTACCAGTATATCCATCCGATCAGATTGATACTTCAAATATTGTTGAGGGAGGCTGCAACAAAACAGCTCGCAAAATTTCGCAGAAATCGTTACGTTAGAAAATTTCTAAAAAATTACCAAAAAAAACTTTTTTACTCCTCACTATCTCATAAGATATTTTTCGGATTTCAATAAAAATTCGTGAATATATTGAGGTGATCGATATCTTACCTATCCTCAAATCAGTGTCAGTTGGAGTAATATTAATCAAAATTTTTCATAACGGGAAATCATAGAGATAGAATTCAATCTCAATACGCTGTCAAAATTCAGAAAAGCACTGATGTAAGTTTTTAGGAAAAGGGAATTATAGCATCGAACAAAATTTGGGGAAAATTATGAGTAGTTATTTTTAATTTGAGATATAGGTTTGTTCATTCATTAGGCGTTCATATTTGCATCACATTGTCCCTTAGTACGAGAAAAGACTATTGCTCACCTGATCAGAGTGCTTATAGATTTGTTATAGTTTGAATATTTACTAGCAAGTAGCTCAACAAGAGCGGCAAAGCAATCTGGCCTCACGTCAGTGCTTCCTAAATTTGTTCTTAATTTAATTAATTCACATATCACTAGACTCCATAAATGTACAATTTTTTCTTGACGAAACAAATCTTTTGCGTGACCAATAATTCCAAAAAAATTTTTTCGAATTCTTAAGAAAAACATTTCTATCGTAGGAATTGTCATCCACTTAACATTATTCAATTCGTTTTCGAGTACCAAATCGATCAAACGGGTATTCTAGAGTTTTTTTAGGTTCCTTGCACTGAAGGGTATACAAAAATACTCGGATTATGGATTGCGATTTTACTTTGTTTTCGAATTATAATGTGTATTTCCAATTATTTCTGCCAGCCTGTTTTATAAATTCAATATCTTCTTTCGTTGTTGGTATTGCAGTAATTTTTGTTGTTTTAATATGAAAAATCACTGCTTCCTGTACTTACACACAGTAACTCGAAAAAGGCTTAAAAGTTGGATCTATATCTTTAATTGGATTCACTTACACATTCAACTTCAATTTAAAAATACGAAAAGAAGTTTCTAGAAAAATTTTGCATGATCCTAAACTATTAATATCATATGAAAAATTTAGTACTTAATTGTAATAATTAGTTATTTAAGCAAATAAAAAGTATATTCGGGGGTACTTCAAGGTACAATTTCGGTTCCATTGTTGCTCATACTGTATATAAATAATATTGTGGTTGTTTGGAAACATTGTAATATATGTATGTTCGCTGATGATACCATCACATATTTGAGTGAAAATAATATTGATGTATCATAGAATTAATAGTGATTTAAGGAATATTGATGACTAGTTGCGTAATAATGATTTAAGCATTGATGTAAGTAAGATTTGTGTATAAAATTCCGGTGGCGGAATTCATGAATTATGCCATGTTGGATTTGTGATATGAGATTATTTTATCTGTATCTCTTGTACCTTTGTTTGCCGACCTGTCCCATACTTTTGTAGTCTTAAGGGATCAATAAAGATTATTATTATTATTGAGTATTGATGAATCGTTGCGTAATAATCATTTAAGCATTAATGTAAGTATGATTTGTATATAAAATGAAAATATTGCCTTTCGTGGTATAATTAGGAAACCAATAGTATAGAATTTTCTCTAAAATGATAATTGTGTTGTATTGTATTTTATAGCTTATGCTGAATAAAGTGAATATCATTATCATTACAAATAAATTACCTGCACTAAAACCTATACAATGTATAATAAGCTTCAATAATTAGACATAACCCACAAAAGTTTAATGGTTCATCGGTCAATGCTGAAAGTAATGTTTCAAACAGGACATAATTCTAAAGAAATTAATAACAAATTTAAATGAAAATAAAAAGTTGGATCTTTAGCATTTAATTGGATTCACTCAAACATTCAAGATCAATTTAAAAATACGAGAAGGAGCTTCTACATAAACTTTGCATGGTACTGAACTATCAAAATCATAAGAAGAATTTAGTACTTAATTGTAATAATAAATTTATTGATGCAAATAAAGAGTACAGAGTGCGGCAAAAGTCAGTTTAAACTGTCTGGTATTCACGCATGCGCGTATTCTCGGGCGGAAGGATGCAGTAGAAACGTAGCGAGTTGAGTTGTTATGATGAAAGGAGTTTATAAATGATTAAAAATTGTCATTGAATCAAGAATACATAAACAACCTTTCAGAAATGCCAGTACAAATTTTTTAATAAGAAAAACAAACCACGAACCTTCTTCACCAAATTGTCCAGTAATATGGTCGGTACAATACTCAAAATGGGTGCTCTACAAAAAGGGCAACCATGATTTCTCAATACAAAATTTGCAGAAGATTCCACTGTAATCTGCAGTTTCTTCTGGACGTTTCTTGTACTTCTGCGCATCACTTGCATGTTGAGCAGCTACCGTTTTAGAGGAAATGATTTGTTATAAATAAACAGTAATGAAATGAAAAAAATTACCGTAAAACATATTTTTTAATCATCTACTTTTATTTATTTTTATATGATGAATTTTACCAGTCAATACTTCAATTATATAAAGAATTTTTTAGTCTTTCTTGCTTATAAATAACTGTAATCAAAAGTTTATTTAATTTAACAAAACTCTTCATAATAGGAATACTTTATTACCACAGATCTTCAGACACTGCACATTTCAAGTACTCAAACTTTCTAGTAATCAGACAAGTGTAAAAAAGTGTACAAACCAACTGGGTCCTTTGTTGATCAACAAGTGATAGCAACCCGCGAAATGATAAACTCAAATATGTGAAAAAATAGATAAGGAGCGTATAATATTAAATCAAGGTATTGCAAAAACAAATATGGGTTAATCTGCAGCTTAAAGACCCTTCCTATATTTTACATAATTGTCTGTTTAGGTTAGGTTAGTTTAGATTAAGTTAGGTTTAAAAAAAAAACAATGCCAAAATTGAAGAAAATAAAATGAAATTAATATTTGAAAAAAAATTTTTTCTTTTAGATTTGCTATTTATTTATTATGTTAGGTACTTACGGTTGAGTTCAGTAATAACAAAAAATATGTCAAAATTTAATTTTTGTCATTTCAAACAGCGGAACATGGAAAAAAAAATTTTTAAAAATATTTCTCGGAAAATTATCATTAATCATTTATTATTGCTTTAGGGGGTCTACTGAAGCACCCTAAAAAATGCGGTGGGTCCTCAAACTGCAAAATTACCCAAATAATAATTTAAAAATAAATTTCTTAATTAAAAGGTACTAGCATTTCAACACTTGTTGCTGTTTCATATTTATTCAACAAAAATTTACTAATCTCAAGAAAATGTATTCGGCTGATAGATTATCAACAAAAAATAACCTTGAACATCATTTTGATTCTCGCAAACGTTGGTGCTGTCATTTGGTACAGGGGGTGGGAAATGGCCTACTATACTACAAAGACGGTCACGTGTTTTTACAAGCAACGGCAGAGCCATCTTTAAAGTACTCCCAACAATCGAGACGGTAAATTAGGAATTCTCAGTAGTGATCGGTAAAAACGAATTTTATCAAATCTCAGCCTACGGTGGACTTAATGGAGGGTTCTCTACCCTCCCTACTCTAATTGGAGAAGTTCCTTATACTATTTTCTTTATAGGTATTTCATTACAAAAAGTGGAAATCTATATCTAAAAGGTGAAACCTCCTGAAATTCCGTTGGTTCCTGATATCTCAACTAATCGTAAAGTCATGACGACTATACTAAGCATGCTGTAGACGTAAATCTGCTAAAATTCCATTGGTTCCTGATATCTCAACTAATCGTAAAGAAATGACGACTGTACATACGCATGCAGTAGGTGTGAACCTCCTGAAATTCAATTGGTTCCTGATATCACAAAATTGAAACTTTCGAATGGATCGTGTTAACCGTAGACGAAGTCAGCATTTGAAAGAAATTAACTTTAAAAAATAATTGTGGAGAATGATTCTTTTATTTGTTGATGAAAATTATAAAATAAAATTGTCTTTATTAATTTTATTTTTGTTTTTAGGTCCTCTGTTATTTTTATAAAATCACTTGGTTAGGAAGCATTGACAGAGAAAAACATTGGAAAGTGAAGATATATTAATAAACTTTTTAGATTCGAATAAGGTATCACTTGATTATGATAAAACAAAATTCATTTTCTTTTCTAAAAATAAAATTAGCGAAAGTTAAAACACATTTATACAACTAAAAATTGCAGTTGAATAAATACGTTTATTATATATTGTTATGTAACCCCGGTAGATTATCTTCCCAGGAATGTGGCAACTGACCGCCAAATGCTGAGATAGCATATTGAAACTTATTTAAGTCCGTTTCGCATTGTAAAGCGCGGATTAGATAGATGTTAGTCATTTGTAACTAATAAAACTCATTCAAACAGTACTTCCTAAGTGTTTTTTAAAAACTTGTCTTAGAAATAATATTTCTGGCGACGAGGATGGGATATTGCTAGTATCTTTCGAAAAAGAATACTTGAAACTTATTTCTTAAAGCAATAGACCGAATAAAGGTGTGAAAAAGTGTGACGTCAATCCTGAGATTTATCCAGTGAAACCGAACAAGAAGTAGCAACGAAACCAACGAGCGATCGAAAGTCCACGACGAAAGGCTGAATCCCTGAAAAGAAGTGTAAGGTGAACCCTCTCAGGACTGCTTGTAAGCTTTTCAACATTTGAAGACAACCCCGAGGATTGTTGGAGTAGCGCCCTTCAGCCCAGGAAGGAAGAAACTACGTGAGTCCATCTATTGCCCCTAGTTTTTCATTATTCCCTAGACCAAAGGAATAACAGACCATTTTTTTGTTTAATTAATATTGTAAGAAACAAATTGTTTTAAAAATCATTAGTCAAGATAGACGATTTAATTGAAACATTCAAAAAACTCAATACTAAGATGACGCAAGCGTCAACAAGTCATAATAATTTAGTAGAAATGAATGATTTAAAACTCTTCGGAGAATTATTACCAAAATTCAATGGAAATTCCCATGAATTACAATCATTTATAGTAGAGATAGAAAATTATATAGACAGATTTGGAACCCCAGACAATGCTCGAATTAACTATTATATGTTTGCTATGATTAAATCAAGAATTATTGATGAAGCAAGAATAATAATAAATTCAGGACCAATTCCAAATAACTGGTTGGAATTATTTTTTTCTTTTCATTTATTCATTAGCAATCAGAATACAATAAAATAATTCTATAAGCTAATCAGATGTCTGTAGAGCATGAGGCTCTGAAGTGGGTTTATAGGGTCTTCTCCAATGAAAGACCCCTTCTGTCCTACTTAAGGTCTGCTGGCCAATTCCTTTTGAGTCTTCGGGTGGTGTGTGGTTCTAGCAATGGCTGTAGAAGGTCGTTTATGTGTCTGTGTAGTTTGTCGTGGTGTTTCTGGCTCTTTTCCTTTATGACGTCCATAACATAAGGTATTTTTAGATCTTCGTGCAATGTTTGATTGGTCACATACCATGATGCATTTGCTATCATTGAAATTGAAACGAATTTTAATAGAAAAATTTGGATTCAGAATTAATTTTGACGTACTACAAGACCAATACCAAAATTTACGACGTTTTTCCAAAGAACCACTGTTAAATTTCCTAGATAGGATCAAACAAATAAAATTACAGTATGATTATCAATTACAAATGCAAGGATTTAATAGTAACGAATTAATAATTTATAGGAATATATCTGAAAAAATTGGACAACGAGTTATTTATAATAACGTCGATGAAATTGTCAGAAATTTATTAGATAATAACGAGAAAAATTTCAATGACACCTGTAAAATGTTAGAAAATAGAGAGATAAAGAGACAGCAACTGAATTTTTCTCCAAACTGGAAGTCATTTTTGCATAATCATCATCCAAATAAAGAAAAATTCAACTTTTCATTTCATTATCAGAACCAAATTCCAACTTTTTTCAAATATAATACTAATGTAAATAACATTTCGAATCAAAATTTCCCAAGTCAACCAATACGATTACCTAATTCACAAAATATTTCTCTACCAAAATATTTTACTGATGAACAAGTGTTTGGAAAGCCTCCTAATGTTTTCAAATCAAATCCGAATTATAAACCTACAAATAAACCAGAACCAATGTCTATTCGAACTAGAGTTTTACCACAAAAGCGATTTAAGCATACAACAACCCAAATCAAATTATCAACCAAGAGAAAATTATTTCAGGCCTAGAGCACCACCACATTTCGTATCAGAAGAATTAACAAACACGGAAGAACATATCGAATCATTTCCAAATGAACAGTTTGATCAAAATTATGATGAAAATGGCGAAGAAGAATACTTAAATCTTGAATATAATCAAACTCAGGAACAAGTAAACGAAAATTTTCAGGAAAGTGCCTATCAATCGCACATGACTTAAATTTTAATGATGAAAGAATATCAAGTCTTCCCTACGTGAAAATAGAGAATCCACCTTGCAAATTATTGGTAGATTCAGGAAGTTCGATTTCGATCATTGACCTAAAAATTGCCTTTAATTATTTTCCAAATTCCATCTATAAAGAAAATACTAATTTTATTACAGCTACGGGAAAAGATTCTTGCAATAACAAAATGCTTTTTCCTTTAGATATATTTGGATATGATGCAATATACCGGTTCGTTGTTTATAAGTTTCATCCCCAGTATGACGGTGTAATAGGGTATAACTTAATGAAAGATTTACAGTTAACTTTAGACATGAAAAATAAGATATTGACAAATGGAATAATTTCTCATAAACTTAATTTGCAACAACCTAAACCCAGAGAAATACTACCAATAGATTTAGATCATTTAGATAAGAATTTAAAAAATCAATTAACTAAAATTCTGCAAAGTAATAAATCAGTTCTGCAACTACCCGGTGAACCATTAAATTTAACAAATAAAATCAAACATAATATCCGTACCATTGATGACAACCCAGTTCATGTTAAACGTTACAGATATCCAAAAATTCATAAACAAGAATTGAATATAACTGAAAAGGAACAGTTATTATCAGATAGTGAATCAGTAGTTCCACAAATTTCGCACGAGGACTTAAACCTCAGAAAAGAAGATTTTAACGAGTTCATTACAATGAACATAGACGAAAATTCAGATACGGAACAATTCACTCTAATGAAGAAAATCCAATTCTAGAAGTTCCATACACTGAACGAGCAATCAATGTATTCCAATATCAAATTATAATTAAAAGAGGCAATAATTTTAATGTCACAAAAACGAAATTACATAATCAATCAAAATTAAGAATTATTGTTTCAATTTCAGAAGAAGATCACTTCACTAAATTTTTGAAAGAATTTATAGTTCCTAATAAAACATATGGCATTTACTTTCATAATAAAGATATGGAAAAAACATTCATTCAATTCGCACAAAAATTATTCAATGCTGGAAGTTTCAAATTCAAAATTTCAAATAATTTACTTGAAGACATAGAAAACGAAGAAGACCAGATAGAGAAAATAAAACTTTATCATGAGACCAAAACCACACATAGAGGGATTCAAGAAAACGTAGAAAATATAAAGAAAAAATTCTATTTTCCTAAAATGACTGCAAAAGTTCAACAATACGTAAATAGCTGTGATATTTGCCAACGACAAAAATACAAACGTCAACCGAATAAGTTAATTTTCAAAAAAAATCCAATCGGTGAAAAACCATTTGACCATTTGTACGCGGATACAATCAATATTTCAAAAACACCCTGTCTAACATTAGTAGATTCCTTTTCCAGGCACGGACAATGTTTCATTCTTAAAACTAAAACCACAGCTGAAATTGTAAACTGTCTTATTCGATATTTTTCTTATCATGGAACACCAAGAAAGATAACAACCGACAACGGAACAGTGTTCAAAAACATCTTATTACAAGAATTCGCTATCATGCATAATATCCAGATACATTACGTGACGAATTATAACCCGACATCAAATTCAATTAATATAATTCAATTAAATAATTAAATAGAGCTCTTTTAAGCTATAATAATTCAATTCATTCTTCTTTGAAATATAGTCCACTACAAATCATCAAATCTGATTTAAATTATAGTCTTCCTATTGAAGATACCGAAAATGAAAAGGTTACCAATTACATCGATCAATACAATAAAAATCTCAAAGAAATCTCTACCGTTTTAGCTGAAAATGAAAAGAAAAACGATAATAGGCGACAAAAACTAAACGAGAACAGAGCTGAAGATATTACCTTAGATGAAAATCGTGAAGTATTTCTGAGACTACCTGCAGACGCTAAATTAAAACCACGATATAAAAAAGCAAATGTGAATATTTTGGATAATATTTTGGTAAAAGAGGCGAATAAAGGGCATGTGTATCATAAGAGTCGAATTAAACAAAGAAAATAATAAAAATCATTTGTTTCAGGATGCTCTCCCTTCACATATTCCTGTTACTCATAAAAATTATTCACTCTATGAAAATACAAGAAGTTCAGAATAATATAATTTCTTTTAATGGCCCAAAAACGTTCATCATAAAAAGATATCATTTTCTTATGTACCATTACAATCTTACTAATTTAAATTCTATACTGCATAAACATGAAGAGATTTTGAACAATTTAATCAAGAAAAACGAAACCAGAGATATCACATTAAAATACCTATATGAATTAACATTCAACCAATTGAATTCAAATAAGCATGCGTTTAAAGAAATAATTACAACCAGAAGTAAACGAGGCCTTATGAATATAGGAGAAAGAATCTCTAAATTTCTTTTTGGCACTTTAGACGATGAAGATGAATCTCTTTATCAAGACTATTTCCAAACATTACAGAATAAAGTAGAAAACATAGGATTCAATAAAAAAAAAATAATTACTATTATAAATTCAATGTCTGATAGATTTCATAATCAAATCAATTCGATTATTGACCAAATTAATAACTTCATAAAGGTAGAACAATCTCTTGACAAAATTGATATCTCTCAATTCAAACAAATAAGAATTTCCAAAATGCTTTCAGAAATAAATACCGCTATAAGTTTTGCAAGACTTCATGTACTCCATGAATCGATTCTACCATTGAATAAATTCAAAAAATACATCAAAAATAATATTTTGTTTGAACATTTAGTCTACCTGAAGGATTTTTATTCAATTTGCTTCACATCAGTGAAAATCGAAAATTCAAATGTTATATTTGTCATCAAAGTACCTTTGGTAAATAGTAATCCCTATAACACGTACGAAGTGAAATTTGTTCCCTTCCTGAACACCCGCATTATGGACCAACCGAAATATCTACTCATTCAAGAAGAAGAAGTAATTTGGTCCATCTTTGAAGAATGCCATATGGTAGAAAAGTGGATGATGTGCTCACAAGATCAATTAGTGAAACCACCATCATGCTTTAGTGAATTTGTTCGAGGAAAACGAGAAAATTGTGCGCGAAAATTGTTCCCTTCCTGAACACCCGCATTATGGACCAACCGAAATATCTACTCATTCAAGAAGAAGAAGTAATTTGGTCCATCTTTGAAGAATGCCATATGGTAGAAAAGTGGATGATGTGCTCACAAGATCAATTAGTGAAACCACCATCATGCTTTAGTGAATTTGTGCGAGGAAAACGAGAAAATTGTGCGCGAAAATCAACCTCGAGTGTCAAAGACCTACTAATATTACCAAATGGACAGTATTTATCACTTTTTAATGATCTTATCCAAGAGAATTGCTCCGGACATGTATCGTTCGAACATGAACCGAAGAAAATATTGTTAATTAAAAGTGACTGTATAATATCTGATGGCTTAAAATCATTTCAATCATCCAAAATTGATCATTTATACCATTTATTTCAATTGAATAATTTAAATATTTCAGAAATCAAAGAATTAACTTTAGAGCCCTTTAACAAGACAAATTTTGAAAACCTTAAACTTTATGAATGGGATTTGCACCCAAATCATATTTCAACCCTGTATTTCTTTATTTTTATAATATGTTTAATAATAACTATATGTGCTATGTATAAGATTTTTATCTGTAAATTCAAAAATATTGTAGATCAGAGTTCAAACATTAAGAATGAACTCAGTTCACAAAAAGGGGGAGATGTTATGTAACCCCGGTAGATTATCTTCCCAGGAATGCGGCAACTGACCGCCAAATGCTGAGATAGCATATTGAAACTTATTTAAGTCCGTTTCGCATTGTAAAGCGCGGATTAGATAGATGTTAGTCATTTGTAACTAATAAAACTCATTCAAATAGTACTTCCTAAGTGTTTTTTAAAAACTTCTAGTCTTCTAGTTGTAATAATATTTCTATATACAAGAGTGAAAAATATGAATAATCTTCAACAATCACACAGATTTCATTTGTCGATGGTTCAATGATTTCAATGAAGCAATGTTGAGGACGGAACATTCCAATCAATATCTTTTTTTCATCACTGCTTCATTTTTTGTCTTCGATCATTTTAATAATAATGAAGATGAAACGATATTTCTGACTTGTTATGGTTGTCCTATCCATAAAAGTCAGTCAGATCTTCATCTAAAAATTAACCCCCAGAAATCATCATCGTCATCGAATGATAATTCCTGTAAAGTTGGTAATCCATTATTATCCAACTGAAATTGTCTCCTAGACAGTTCATCATTTGCTTCTGTAGTTCGATGATTTCTGGGATGTACAGATTCTTCCATATTGCTCATTTCTTCGAGTTTTAATTCATGTTCCGCCACTAAACTTTGTCTTTTTAGTTTCGTATCCTCATCCATCAAACATTCAAACTGGAATAACAATGAGCGATTAGTAAATGGAACCTTCCACTAAGAATTCATAACAACTTATCGTAGAGTAACAAGCGCCCAAATGTAGATAAAAATAAATACTTTGTTATTTCACAAATTGTTGATATAATAAACAATGAAACTGTTAAGGAAAACAATTAGTTTGTTTTTGTGAATTTGTAGTGAACTATTACGAAAATTCTGACTCAATTATTTAAACGATAGAAATATGATATGATGAAAGACGTTTATAAATGACCAAAAATTTTTATCGAGACGAAAAATGAACATATAAACTACTGAAACATCTAAGAAAAACAAATACAAATTTTTAATTAATAAAAAAATTAGCCACTCACCTTTTTCACCAAATTATCCAGAAAGATAGTCGGTGTTATATCCAATATATGAGCTCTACAGAACGGGCAACCATAATTTTCTGCTCTCCACATCTCAACGCACAATTTGCAGAAGTTGTGTCCGCAGTTCAAAGTCACTGCCATTATGAACATTTCTGTGCAAATGGAACATTCTAATTCAGAAGCTTCCACAGTGATCTGCAGTTTCTTCTGTGTAGCTTCTTCTCCTACTTCTGACCCATTATTTGTTTCGACAGCAGCTACCGTTTCTGTGGAAATGATTTACTTATAAAAAACAGTAATGGAATGAAAGAATTATAAACTGATTTAAATAAATCATATTTTTCAACCATCTACTTTGATATATTTTATATTATGAATTTTACCATTCAACGCTTCAATTATCAAATAGTTTTTTAGTTTTCCTTGCTTATATAGAACTGTAATCAAAACTTCACTTTATTCAATTAACAAGACTCTTTAAATTAAGTATAGGTACTTTATTATCACAGATCTTTAGACACTCTGCTGATTTCAAGTGACCAAACTTTCGATTAATCAAACAAGTGTAAAAAAGTGTACAGACCAACTCGGTCCTTGGTTTATCGACAATAACAAACAAGTGGTAGTAACCCGCAAAATGATAAACTCAAATAAGTGAGAAAATAGATGAGGTATGCATAAAATTTGAACTAAAAAAAAATACGAATTGAAATAAAAATATCGTAATAAAAAGGTACTAGTATTTTAAGATAATATTAAAAATCAAAGTTGAATAATAAAGTACTCTTGTAACTCTGACTACCGTTTATTATTTTCATAATCATTTATTTTGGATAATCCCTCTCACATTCTACATATGTGTACCTTACATCTTACCTTTAAGTCAGCTTATTTTCATGTATATTCTACCTTAGTGTTGAAGTCATATTTTTTAAAATATGGCATTTTTCGTAGATTATCAGTATAATTTTATTAGTTTAATGAATTAACATGAGAACGGATAATTGAAACAGCCGGAATGAAATTCTTTATATTTTTCTGAACAATTGAATAGGAGTTTGTATGTAAATTATTCATCCTTTACGAATTTCTCAATGAAAATGGTACCTACACGTCAAGACTTGAGGATATTTATAAATTTAACAGTTGAAAATTCATGAATCTCATGTAATTGAATGAAAAACAAATTCGATTTGATTTTTTAGTGAATAAAACATTTACCTGGAACTTCATTTCCGTTTTTCCCCGTTTCAGCAACGCTCGCTGAATTTGGTTCGGTACCCTCAGTTTCTGGAGTACCCCCATAAAATTCTAAACAAACATTGCCGCTTAGGAATTCTATTTTGTCCCCAGTTTGCAGTACTACGGTAGAGTCCTTAATTAGTTTCCTATTTACTAGAGTACCCTTTCTGCTCTGAAAATATTAAAAATAACAATTATGGTAAAAACATCAAAATATTTCTAATTGAAGAATCAACATAAAATTTACTTCCTGTTCATTTTGACGTTTTTACTGTCGAAAAACTGAAGTAACAAATTATTTTAAAAAACTGACCAATTTTAACAAATCCTTGCATTTTTTTGAAATTTTGTTTTCATTTATTCAACATTGAAACGAAAAAATTCAGATTGCAGGTAGTTTTTGAAAAAATCACATTTCCGCAATATTTACATATCAGAGACTATTAATTGTTCAAGTTAACAAGCAACCCAGAATAGTTGATTGTAAACGGACATAATCGATATCCAAACGGAACTAATGAGTATGATAAAAAAAAAACAATCAAAGAGAATAATTACAAAAAAAAATCTTTGTTACATCGAAACTACGGATCAACTCCATTCGGTAGTTATCGTGCTCGCGAAGGGATAGAATCGGTTTACATAAAACATTTGGTACAATTTTCATTAAAAATTGTAAATTTACAAATATTCGTGAAAATTTGGGAGCACTTTTCAGGTCAATAAGACCGTTATAAATTTATTGACAAACTCATTTCGCATCCAGTGAAAACTGGTAAAGTACGGGCTTCGACAATTTTTTAGTTCTAGCGGAAGAAAACAGAACAATAGCATTATTTCGATTTTCGGCTTTCAAGAAGATTCAGTTCTTCATATACAACTACTGGGTACTTGAAATTGTAACAAGCTGTATAATGTGTAATGAAAATGTTAAAAATAGACCTTCAAATAAATTCCGGTTCACCGTTTATTGTTCTTTAATTTTCAAGCCAAAATAGTGAATCAACCGTTTAGTAAGGTGTATGTATATAATGTTTATGTAATTATTCTGTTGTAAGGGAATGGTGACACTAAATAATCTACAACACCATGCGTTGCTCTGTAATTAAAGAGAGTATTCCTTACATGTATATAAAAAATTTATTTTCTGTTCTGGTAACTCGACGACCCCTAAGTATGAGCAGCCTTAATCACTTCAATATACAGGTCTATTGATAATTAAGGGACACACTGATACTGATCCTAGCGAGTAATTACTCAAATGTTGAGAGATCACATTTCCGGATGTATTAGATTAACGAGAATGAAAATTGTACCAATATATTTGTATGGTGGAACTGAATCAAGAAAAATATATTTTGGGAATTGAAATTTGAAAGAAAAATTCTTTTCCCTCCGAAACTACTTGGTTAAATAACGAACATGTATGATATTTCTCGACACATTCAATTAACTGAATGTAATCAAATTCGCTCAAGATGAAAATAATAATTATTAATGATACAATTAAAATGAAACTTACCAGATCACATAAAATATAGTTACTTTCCTTCCTTTCAATTGAAAAATGGAATTGGGATACAAAATTTTCCCAAATGGCGTAATCCGCAGTGTATGTTCTTCCCACATATATCTGAAAAAATAAATTGTTCAAAAACAATGAAAATTAAATCAAATAAATTTTTTACTCACTATGTCTTTGTTTATTCTAATGATGCCATTGTTGCTGTGATTGATTAATTGAGCCATTTCTTCTACTGAATGAATTTCTTAACTATCTTAATTCTCAACACTAACTTCAACGAAGATATTGAATATTTGAAGCATACAAAAGTGTATGAATTCATAGTGTTTGGAATATAATTAAATCTATTTTTCTTCTTCTTGGATATGCTATTTGGACTCGGCGAATTAGCCATGGTGAGAAGGGATTTTAACAAATCCCTCTGTGTTCAGTAAAATATTTAGGCTTTACCATCTATAAGAAATTAAATTTTAATCAACATGTGCTAAAAATTTATAAAATCTGTAATATTTTTCCATTACTTAACAAATCCAGTAGACTTAGTAAATTATCAAAACTGTGGATCAGAAAGTTTCGTGCGCTTGCTCGATCTTCTCGTCTTCTATGTCTTTTCGAGGGTTCACTCTACGAAGATTTTTTCTCAGTTTATGCCACATATCAATAAAACCAATTTTTATTTGACGAAGCAAATGCGTGACCAAATATTTCAAAACAATTTTTTTTCGAATTCTTATGAAAAACATTTCTGTCATAGGAATTGTCATCCATTTAACATTAGTCGATCTGTTTTCGAGTTCCAAATCGGTCAAACGGGTATTCTAGAGTTTTTTTAGGTTCCTTGCACTGAAGGGTATACAAAAATACTCGGATTATGGATTGCGATTTTACGTTGTTTTCGAGTTATAATTTTCTATGTGTATTTCCAATTAGTTCTGCCAGCCTGTTTTATAAATTCAATTTCTTTTTTCGTCGTTGGTATTGCAATAATTCTTTGTTGTTTTGATGTGAGAAATCGCTGTTTCCTGTACTTACACAAAGTAACTCGAAAAAGGCTTAAAAGTTGGATCTTTATCATTTAATTGGTTTCACTTACTTAAACATTCAACTTCAATTTTAAAATACGAAAAGAAATTTTTAGATAAATTTGGCATGATCTCAAACTATTAAAATATAAAAATATGAAAAATTTAGTACTTAATTGTAATAATTAGTTTATTGAAGCAAATAAAAAGTATATCATATGTAGATTCGGGGGAACCTCAAGGTACAATTTTGGTTCCATTATTGCTCATACTATATATAAATGATATTGTGGTTGTTTTGAAACATTATGATATTTATTATGTTCGCTGATGATACCATCATATATTTGAGTGAAAATAATATTGATGTACCACAAAACTAATAGTGATTTAAAGAATATTGATGAATAGTTGCGTAATAATGATTTAAGCATTAATGTAAGTAAGATTTGTATATAAAATGAAAATATTGCCTTTAGTGGTATAATTAGGAAAACAATAGTATAGAATTTTCTCTAATTTGATAATTATGTTGTATTATATTTTATAGCTTATACTGAATAAAATGAATATCATTATCAGTACAAATAAATTACCTGCACTAAAACCTATACAATGTCTAATAAGCTTCAATAATTAGATTTAACCCAAAAAAGTTTAATGGTTCATCGGTCAATGCTGAAAGTAATATTTCAAACATGACATAATTCGAAAGAAATTGAAAACAAATTTAAATGAAAATGAAAAGTTGGATCTTTAGCATTTAATTGGATTCACTCAAACATTCAACTTCAATTTAAAAATACGAAAAGGAGCTTCTAGATAAACTTTGCATGGTACTAAACTATTAAAATCATAAGAAGAATTTAGTACTTAATTGTAATAATAAATTCATTGATGCAAATAAAAAATACAGAGTGTGGCAAAAGTCAGTTTACACTGTCTGCTATTCAACATTGAATATTTGCACTCTCTTCTCACTATGTGAAAGTGCTAGGTAGTTATATTATATCAATAAATGTATAAATTTCAATATATAATTTCTACAGTAGAAAAATATCGATTTGCGTTCAAACTTAGAATACTAAAATCTTTCAGTTAGTAAAAGAGTGAAATAGTGAAACATATGGAGGGTGCAACAATTAATGTATCATTTGAAGAGGATGATTACTCAGATTCAGACTATTCTGATGAAAGTATCTATTTGGAAGATGAAGGATTTTTATTAATCGTATCCCCTAATGATGAGAATGAAGAATCAACCTTTTATGTATTTATTCAATTGGTTATGATCTTCAAACTATTCTATCACTATTATTCAGGAACATTTTAATTATAACAGTAAATATTGAAATAATCCCAAACGGTCTTCTCGAAATTTTTTTTTACAAAAACATCCCCTTTAGTGATCGTTTCCAATCAAGAATATGTTTACGGATGATGTTTTCTGGAGCAACTACTGATCGTCGTCGATCGAACTCGACATTCCATGGATCAACACAAGTCCTCGATAGAGCTTCATCGAAGAAAAAATGGAATTAAAATGATAGATGCACCAATTTTCAGATTTTAATTTCATTTTTCGACCATCAAAATTGTGGATCAGTGAATAAACTGTTCCTTTATTTATGATTCATAATTAAGAATTGAAATTATCATAAAATACATATTTGTTAAAGCATGGGAAAAGAAGAGAAGATTTAAAATTTTTTTTTATTAATTTAAAAATTTTTTCTAACCAGTCGATTCCTGGGAAACTCAGTTTCAACCTAATCCAAATATATCCCAAGGTTCAACTTGATCCGATGGATGCTTATAACTCCTGAACCATTAGAAGGAATTGGCCCAATAACTAACAAGTAGATACTTCAGTAAATTAGTAAAAAATCTCAGATATCTTCTGATACCATTCAGACATCTTGAAAAGAAGCTCAATTTAGAAGCGGTGATGGAGATATATGGTCTCTCTGGCAATGTCTGATAAGATACGATACAATAGGTTGAAGAGAAGTATACGAATGTCATATGAAAAGGTTAGAAATAATACAAAAATGGATACTTCGAGTCATCCATAGTAAAGCTCTTCTATTTCCACCAGCTATTTAATATGCAAATTTTGAGTGCTCTTTTTTTCTGCGAGAATTGAGCTACAGCTAACAGAGTGTGAATATGAAACCAGGAATAAGAGTTGTATATTTACTAGTGTTGGGTAGTACACGTCTTAAAATTGAGTTTGTAAGAGGTGCCTCATTTTTGTACTGAAGCGGTACATTGTACCACTTCAAATGAGGCGAGGGGGTCTGGCCGTTCATGACGCTATACGATGTCGGTACAAAATTTGTACTAGTATAGACAACGGGTTGTTGAGGCGGTGTTGCGTAGCGAGGGCGAGTTAGGTAAGAACTAGGAACGTTCACGGTCTGTCTCACTTCAAATATGTCGATGCAAAAGGAGGGTTACGTTAACTGTCGACAGAATTGAAGTAATAAAAGAGGCAAAAGTTAGAATGCAAATTTAATGTTGGATTTTGAAACTATAGGACGGTGAGCGAGTGAGGGGAAGATTTTACTGAATATGAGGGTTTTGTTATTCAGAATAATCGAAGCTAACCGTGATTATATATTCTCATGTAATTAAAAAATTTTAACTTTCCTCTTACATCTTACACAGTTTTCCTGTTCGATTTAGAACAAACTGTTTTTATGAAAATGTATCCGTTTACTAGTAATTTCTGGCTGAACTTTTTTTGTGAGACTTCATTATACCGAAAAGATATATTGCTTATTTATGGCTCATCGCAATTCTCAATTTTAACATTTATTAGGGTCATTTATTGAGTATTACTATTCCGAAAATTTCATCTTTGTAGTTTATCATTTGTGTTATTTTGGTTGATAAGAAACTGAATATTTCGCCCATTGATTTTAATAACAACTAGTTCAATTTTTTGTTGAATCGACTTATCATCTCTTTTAATTTTTCTTTATTAATCATGAACAGATTTCCTAATAGTTATTGATATTTTTAAATCCTAAAAATTAACACTATATTGTCATAAGGTACTGGTACAAAAATAGCAGGTAGTAATCGAGAGCTTAGCGTTTTATTCCTTCTCTGATGAATCAATATTTTTATACAATCATCGTAAATATAATTGTTTTTCTGTTCAAAGAAACTCCTATAAAATCCCATCATATTTGATAAGAGTTGTCAGTAACAAAGACGCCGCCGCGCCATAAAACCCTCCGTAATTCCATAATTTACGGCATCTATGTTCGGTCTACTATGAATCAGTACATCTCCTCAGCCCTCATTTACCTCTGTCGTTTTTGTACCGGTGACCTGGACCGGGAAATATCCCCTCTCCCTCTTTGTATTTATCGCGTGGCTCCATCGCTTCCTGGTCCTCCTCGAGGCAAAGTTGGACATTTGAAGTGAGGTGGTACATTGTATAAAAATAAGGCGCTCTTACATTTCCTCGTCGTGTAGGGGACAAATTAGCCGACTCTTGTAAAAGGAACCCAACACTACCAATAACCAACTTGACCGAAATATTCGCACATTTAACCTATTCCAAAAATATGAAAACCAGTGACGGCTCGTCAGGGTAGCCAGGGTCGGCCGGGCAGACCCAAACGCAACCGAAAAAAAGGTGAAAATAAATATTTTTTTAATCGAAACTTATTTGAAAAATTAATAGCAATATTTAAATCTCGAGAAATTCCCTTAGTATCTTTTCCTCTGCCCTCTATATATCTCATATTTCCACTCAAAACATAGAAGTACACATTATTTCGGTCAAACACCTCAAATAATAATAATAATAATAATAATAATAGCTCTTTATTCTCGATCACATCCATACACATATAAATATAATAATATGAAGATGAAATAGAATAGTGTCAGAAATAAGAATTACATGATATAATCATCTAAACTGTATGGTTCTAGCTCAATAAGATATTCGAATAATTTTCTTTTGAAACATTTCATATTTTTTATATTTTTTGGAAGCATGTTATATATTTTGAGACATCTATATTCCGTCTGCTTTTGAGAGATTGTTAAATTATGTTTGGGATAAATGTAGTCGTCATTCCTGGTATCATAAAAGGTTTTTTTGTTTTCATATTTTTCAAATAGATGTTCATTGGTCCTAATGAAGAGAACACATTCCTGAATGTAAAGGGCATATATTGTCAATAATTTATTTTTCTTGAAGATACTTCTGCAGGATTCATTATACTTCATGTTGTTGAGTATTCTTATTGCCTTTTTCTGTAAAACGAACAATGGTTTTATGTTTCCTGCTCCATAAAATATTATTCCAAATCTCAGCTTTGACTCCACTATCCCATGATAAACCATTTTTAAGTAATTACTGTGGATATATCGACTTATTACTCTCAGACCATAAATCGATTGTGCAATTTTCTCATTTAGAGTGTTTATGTGTTCCTTCCAATTGAGGTTTTTGTCTATGTGGATGCCCAAAAATTTTGTTGTTTCTTGTATCTGGTATATTTCCTGACTCAAATTGATTGTTAAATCTTCCTCAATTTTTGTTTGTGTTGGTGTGAAAAGTATGAATTTTGTTTTTTCTTTGTTGAGTATTAAATTATTATTTTTGAACCATTCATCAGTTTTATTTAGGGTGATTTCAGTTAGTATTTCCAACATTGAGAATAGTTTTTCAACTAGAAGTAAATTTGTGTCATCGGCATAATTAACTGTGTTTACTCTTTTGGTACATAGTTCCATATCTGGTTCGTAGTCATTGATGTATATCAGGAAGAACAAGGGCCCAGTAAAACTTCCTTGTGGTACGCCTAACAGTAATTCCTCTAAATTTGATCTCACAGTTTCCTCATTGATTTCCATTTCCACCATTTGTTTTCTGTTCAAAAAATATGACTTAACCCATTCCAGTGATGGGCCCCTAATTCCATAACTTTCTAATTTTTGAAAGAGTTTATTTTTATCTAAACAATCATAAGCTTTGGTTAAGTCAAGAAAAATTCCCATGGATAACTCTTTGTTTTCAAAAGATTCTACTACTTTATTAATGAAATCATAAATTGCTGTTTTAATTGATTTTCCTTTGATGTACCCATGTTGGTTGCTTCTTAATATTTTATTCATTAGTAAAAATTCCATTATTTGTCGGCAGTAGGCCATCTCTATAATCTTGGAAAAGCTCGGTAGAATACTTATTGGCCTATAGTTGTTGTAGTTATTGATATCACTTTTTTATGAATTGGTTTTACGATGGCTATCTTGAGTTTGTCTGGGAAGATTCCATACTTAATGGAGTTGTTAATGATGTATGTCACTTGAGCAGTTATTTCTTCAGATGTTTGTTTTATAATATGGTTAGAGACTTCATCATACCCGCTTGAATGTTTATTTTTTAGTAACTTTATGATCTCTTGTGTTTCAGATTGGGTGATCTTTTTCAAGCGCATAGATTTATCTACTTCTTGGAAATTGTTAACTTTTCCTGCCTCTTGAATATTCTTCGTTAAGTTAGTTCCCGCTCTTATAAAGAAGTTGTTCATCTCATTTGTAATCTTCAATGGATCTCCAGTTAATTCAGTTTTCTTTGTGTTCCTATTTTTCAGTGAATTTATCAGGTTCCATACTGTCTTGCTCTTGTTGTCAGAATTTTTAATTAGAGTGTCATATTTTTCCTTTTTCTGTTTCAGAAGTAACCGATCGTATTCCATTTTTTTTTCCCGATATGTCTCTTTATATTTTTCGTCACAAGTACTTAGGACGAGTAATATATCTAGTGAGCTTTTGACCTCTCTAATTGTGGGATCAATTTTATCCGGTGTTTGTTTTTTATTTCTTGATACTTTTTTCAGTGGAAGAGCTTTGTTGAAATGTTGTAGGTATATGCTATGAAACATATTGAACTGGGCATTCACATCGTCATAAGGTATATCATAAATGTCTGTCCAATTTTGTTCTCTCAATAACTGTTTGAAATTTTTATGTTTTATGGTTGTTTCTTTTCTATAAATATACTCATCTTCTGCGCTAAATGATCTGAAACATGTGTTTGTATAGTGCTGCTTTCATAGGGTTCCTCAATATTCGTAAAAATGTTGTCAATGCAGGTTGCTGTGGTGGATGTTATTCTTGTAGGTTGGTGAATAGTTTGTTGCATATTATAGGTTTTTAACAAGTTCACTAGTTCTAATTTTCTCTTTGAATTTTCCATTAGGTTAATATTGAAATCGCCAACTAGGGCGATTTTAACATTTTCATTAAACAATTTTTGTATTATTGGTTCTAACGCCTCGATCAATATATCTATATTGCCATTATTATAAATTGCAATACACACATATCTACTGCCATTTAGGTTATATTCTACTCCAACACACTCAAATTTTCTCTTCTCTGAAATTTTCTTGATGTCTTTTCTTTCTTTGACTTGCATACCATTTTCAGAATATATGGCTACTCCTCCATGCTCCTTTATATCTCTACAAAAAGAAGTTATTAGTGTAAAATTCTTGATTACATGATATTCCAATTGCTTCTCCGTTTTCCAGTGTTCTGTTAAGCACAGAATTTTGACATCATCATGTTTACTTAATGTTTCTTCTAATAGTTCCCCAGCATTACCCAAAGAGCATATGTTTTGGTGTAATATACTAAACTGTTCATAATTCTTGCCGATTTTTTCTTTTTGTATTTCTTTTCCCTTATTGAGTGAAGGAATGCTATCAATTGCCATCAGTTTGTTAATGCTGTTTTTTTCTCTAAAAAATGTTCCCCTCTTCTGAAATCAATTCTTGAATATTTTATCCCTGTTGGCCAAAAATCATTTTTGTAAATATCCTCCTTCATTTTTAGAGGGACACCTACTAAAACACATTTATAGGTTAAATTTTCTTGGTTTTTTGTGTTCAGTTGTTTTACGCTTACTTCATTTTCTTCTAAATTACCTTTTTCTCTTACATAGTCTTTTATTACTTCAACCTGTACATTTGCTTTTATTTGGGATACAAATAGCCATAATTTCTTCTCTTGCTTGTCTGCTTTTATAGATTTAAATGTTGTATCTTCCAGTGGTCCTGTACCAACATTTGGTTTCTTATGCCTTCTTGATCTAACATTAATGAATTCTTCCGATGTGGGTTTAGGCGAGAGTTCTTGTTCCATTTCATCTTTTTCCGTAGTTGGTTTTGAAATCAAAATAACTGGATTGTTGACATTTCTTTGAGTAATTTGTAGGTTACCTTTGTGTCTGTCATTTTTGGTTATATGTGGTAGCTCAGATGTACCATTATCTTCTTTGGATGTTTCTGCAGTAGTTTGTTTCGTGTTATTATATAACCTCCTTGTGACTTGCTGTACTTTGTTTACAGTTGAGGATTCAGTTTTTTGCGTTGCTTTCGAATATGTTTTCATTTCGTATTTTCCATTATCTTCCAGGAGCTGTATTTTTTCTGATAAAAGGATATTGTTTTGCATCAGGATTTGGTTCTTTTCGGTTATTTCCTTGATCAATTGTTTTAGATAGTTGTTTTCCAATTCCAGCATTTTATTCTGAACAATTGCATCTTTGAATTCTGTTGAACTTTCATGATTTTCTAACCTCTCATGTTTACATATAGTATTTTCCAAATTGCTTGCTCGTATAAGACATGATTTGTGGAAATTATTATAACACTTTCCACACTTCACATAATCTCTCACTTTTTAGCACAATACGAACATTTAACATCGTTAAATTCCCCGTCTTTCTGGGAGTTCGCATCCGTGTCACTTTCATTCGACGCCATTTTTATAGGATATAAATAATTTTTATTCCCCGTTTCCGCATCTGTCCTTTTACGTAATAACGCAGCTCAGCCAGCCGAGCCACTGCTTTCAGTTTATGATTTCATCCAACACATAAGTCGCTCGAAGTTCCTATTATGGAACTCTACAATACCTCGACTGTGACACTTGCGAGGTCGGCCGAGAACCCTTGGCCGTCCCTATGTGAACGGCAGGCGGGTGAAATTGTTTATTATTATCGACATCTTCATATGTTTATCCTAAATTTGAGATAGAAAGAGAAATCATTATGTATTTAAAATTTTTTCACGTATCCTGTTAATAATTGAAATTTTCACCCTCAAATCTCAAATGACTATTATCATAAGTACTTGAATATTATTTCAATTTCAGAAAAAAGTGTATTCGTACTGTATGGAATAAATTTTGTGATTTTCTGACCATAAAAATTCATTCTTAGTAACTGTAAATAGCAAAACAGCAACCCACGACTTGTTCATTTTTCGAAGACTAGGTCGGCCAGATACCCTTGGGGAGGGGGTATATGAGAATTGCATTGCGTGTGTTTACAGTTTGATTATCAGAGTTCAGTTCACTAGGTCAGTAGTTTGGAGTGAGATGTAAGTGTGTAGGGCTTAGGGTTGTTTTCGTTCGTTTTCGGTTACAAGTTGAATGTGAATGATCCAGATGACAAGTGTAAGAGAGGTAGTATCAAATTGCGGTGATTTGATTAGAATTATAAGAATAATTCTAATTGACAGTGTTCACAACATGATGAATATGATTTTAATTTTACTAAGTTTTAAGATGAATTGTAGGACAGTTATACATTTTAGATATGATGGTCACTGTATTTGTAACATGTAAATTTGAAAAAGGCTCAATGTACGCCAAAACATATGTAGTAAAGTATGAATAAAAAAAGATGAAATCCTAATTTCAATCCAGTGCTCTGATCCCAAGAAAATTGCTTCTAAATTATATATATACATATATATATATATATGCTTGGTCTAGCCGACCCACTCCTAGAGGGTACGAGCCGTCACTGATGAAAACGCATCTATGTTGAAAGATAGAGATTATGTCGGGATATACTCAAGTTTGACCCTGTATTCTTCACCAGGTAGTCAAAGCAAACGATTAATACCATTTTCAATTCGAAAATTACAGACATTTGGGTAAAACGATAGTACGCTGTTCTTCTAGAACTAGCACGCAAAAAGCTTTATTGCGTTACTCTATAAAGGAAACATAAACATTGCCAAATTATTTAAATGAAATTGTATTAGAGATAACAAATCTTCGTCTGTATCCATAAAATTCAAATAACTCGTTGAATCAGAATAAGTTCTATCAAATCTGCTGGGATCCACTTCAAATTGCTCAATCTCCAACACCTTCCTCTGGTACGTCGAAGGATCGTCCATCTTGTCCACAAACTACAACAAGAGATCCTTATAAGATAAAATAACATATTTCAACGTTTTTCAATGAATAACACAAAAACAATATTTCAGCAACAAATTTATTTCTCTATTTCAGTATATATATTCTTTTGAACTTTTGGCTGACAATATTTAATTAGCAAACAATAAAGCATATAGATCAGGGGTTAGTGACGGGGTGTCATACAATTCGGCGTATGACATAAAAGCCTAGGGAAAAAACCCCTGTGAAAAAAAAACCCTGGCTCCCCGTCTAAGTGTGAAAATACAAAAATAAGCTGAAATATATTTCAGGGACTTCTTTCTTCAAGAGTGATCTTCTATTGGTGGAGACAGAGACTTCTTCAAGGTGTTCACATTGAATCTGGAAATAAAAAGACAAAAGCAGAAAAAAGAACTGAATAACAAAAATACCTATCATATTCGTTTGAAATTTATAACCCATTCCAAGAAAGAGTTGGAAACATCATGAATAGCCCTAAAACCATCTTGAAATTTATATATGGGACAACTATCGATGAGATGAGGTATTGTTTCTTCTGCTTCTCCACATTCACAACTTGCACTAGGAACTGAGTTCCATTTAAATAGCATGCCATTGGTACGACCATGACCTGTTCTCAAACGATTAAGAACTGTCCAAATTTTTCTTGGAAGATCAAAACCAGGAACTTTTTCAGAAGGATCAGAAACGAGATACTTATTGAACATTTCGTAAGAGTTCCACTCAGTCTTCCATAATTCTTTATCACTTATGTTCATATTGAAGAACGTATTATGCCATAATGGTTTACGTGACTTCAATCTGGGAATTCTGTTTTGTGGAAAATATGAAATAATTGGTAATAAATTGGGAAAAGAATGATATTTCTTCCAAGAATTCAGAGCTGCAGTCTGTTTGCGAATATGGGGAGGGACAATGTTAGACAAAACTGGTAACCAATGAACCGGTGTAGATCTTATGGTGCCAGTAATTATTCTCATGGGTGTATTCAATTGTGCATCAATTTTTTGTGTATGTGCACTATTAAACCAAACAGAGCAACAATACTCAGCTACAGAAAAGACTAGGGCTAGAGTTGCTGTGCAAAAAGTGGAAACATCAGCACCCCAAAATCCATTTATGAAGAATATTATTCCTAGTTTTTAGTTTTAGGTTCAGATCATTTAAATGAGCCTTGTAATTGAGTGATGAATCTAATTAAACTCCTGAGTATTTTGGATTGAAATTATGTTCGATAGGAGAATCATTGAAAGTTATAGCTAATTTCCTATATTTTTCATGATTATTCAGATGGAAACAAGATACCTCTGTTTTGTTGGGATTTGGACATAATCGCCACTCAATAAAATAATTCTTTAAAATTTCCAAATCAAATGACAGTATGTTTTCCAGAGTATGGAAATCCGAATGTTGGTAAGCAATAGCAATGTCGTCAGCATAAACAAATTTTTGAGATGATGTATTGGGCAAATCACTTAGATATAAATTGAAAAGTAAAGGAGCTAAAACTGATCCTTGAGGAAGGCCGTTTTTCAATGTTCTGAAGTTGCTACTCTTATTGTCAATAAAAACACGAAACCTTCTATCAGATAACATATTTTCTAATAATCGTACCATTTTCCCACACTTCAGATGGGTATAAAGTTTGAAAATTAATCCATCTTTCCACACAGTGTCATAAGCCGAGGATAAATCGATGAAAGCAGTTCCTGTTTTCAACCTATCATTGAAGCCTGATTCTATGAAAGTTGTAAGGCTGAGAACCTGATCCGAACAATTTCTGTTTTTCCTAAAGCCTCCCTGGAAATTTTGTAGAGCATTTTCTATAGAAGATTCAATTCTAAAAAGGACTAGCCTTTCTAATATCTTGAAAGGAACACTCAATAAACTGATGGGTCGATAACTACTAGGATCACAAGGATTTTTTCCTCGTTTCAAAATCCCTATTACTTTAGCCTTACGAAATTCGGAAGGAAAGTTTCCTGAATTCAGAATATTGTTATTGAAAGACAATAATAACCAAGACAAGGCTTTTTTCCTAAATGTTTGATAAATTCTGGATAAATTCCGTCAAAACCTGCTGCCTTTCGAGATTTGGTAGATTTGATTGCAGCCCTTAATTCATCTATATTGAATGGATGTGACACATGTTCTAAAGTAGGAGCTGATCTCCTGAATATCTGTAATTTTTTCTTCATATTTCTTATTTTAGATTGGGATAAATTGACTGATTCAGATACATTAACTAGGCGGCGTGCGATTAAATTCGGATCAATTTTTGATGATGAGGAGGTAAGAGGAGTAGCTTCACCTAATTTTCTCAATATATCCCATGAACTCCTACTCGAATGTGTAAAATTCATTTTTGATACAACACTATCCCATTTCTCTTTTCGGCTTGTATTGATAGAATTCATAAGCCTTTCACATTTATCAACGGATGGTGATTTTTGATAGTCCTTGTACAGATTATCGGTTTCTTTCGACCAACCTGGAATATAATCTTTCCGGAAACCTCTTGGAACGAACTTTTTGCTGCGGCTTTCACAACACCTAAGAATCTGTGATAGTTATCATGAGTGGGTTTAATCCATCTAATATCACTGTCTACCTTCTTAGCAAATTCAATCCAATTCGCTTTCTTGAAATTCCAACGAGGTCTTTTTAAACATTCTGAATATTGAATTAAACTTCTTGAAGTCAACAGTATAGGCCTATGTTGGCTATGAGGAAAAACTCCTAAAATTTGACGCTTTACAGGAAGCGGTTTGCAAGTATTGTCACAAGACACTAGGCAGAGATCAGGATTGTAGCCTCTATTCCATCGAGAAGAATGAAAAGAAGGTACATCTTTTCCATCAAAAATTAAATAGAAATTATTATCTTCCATCCAGTCAGCTAAAGCTATTCCACTTCTATCATTATTATTATAACCCCACATTACGTGGTGAGAATTAAAATCACCGCAATAAATTGAAGGATGAGGAAGATTCATTTCCAAATTTCTTGGCCAAATAGTATTTGGAGGTTTATAAATATTAACGATAGAAATGTTACAAAATTTGAAAGAGATAAAGAAAACACCCTCAAATTCGCCTTTTTGGATTAACTAGATATTGTGAATCAAGTAATTTTTAACATAACAAGCCAAACCGTAAATTTTACTAAGGAGATAATCAATGAATACATAACCTTTTATGGTTCCTCTTTGACGAAGATTTTTTCAGTATCCGCATGTGTCTCTTGAAGAAGAATAATCTCAGCACCATAGTCCTTTGCTAATTCTATTTCAGTGTCGTAATGAGTTCATTACAGTACTCAAAACAGTGCTGTAATTAACTCATTACAGCATTGTTTTTAGTTATATTTTTCGTTTTGTGGTTGACAACACTGACATCCTATCCTTTCGAATGTCAACACGCGTCCATTGCATGTCAATTGCCAATATTAAACCATGTAGAGATTTGAACGCACTATTCAAATTCTATAATCTGTCAATTTTTGTATCAGTCACATCAACCGCGAAAATAAAATACAAAAGGCTGTAACGGTAAGATTTCCCGGTTCAGTTTAATCGCGTAAATTCGCCTGGCAGCCGGCGTAGGAATTTCGGTTATCTTCACCTTGGAATTTTACGCGGTGCGCAGGATCGATATCGTAGCGACGTAGCCGATAATTTAGATCTAAATCGATTTCTTTTCCGTACCAGAGTTGCTGGGAGAAACACGTCAGAGGTGTTATATTTCTTCCCGTGAATTTTAAATGCAAATTTTCGATGGCGGAATGAATTATTCCGGTGAGTCCCTCAATTTATGATCAGACAGGGTTTATTCGATCCTAAATGTCATGTTTATTTAATGCATTTAATTATTTTTTTGTGTAGTTTTGGTCGGACCGCCATTTTTACTTTCCATTTGAGAATATCTAGTGAATCAGCCCACCTTCATTTACTTTGATATTGTACTTAACTTTATTATTCAATTTCAATTTCAATTATTTAATTTTTTTTGTTTTCTCGGCGTCCAGAGTTCTCTGAATTTTTGGTGTCGAACTATCTGCGCCATTGGGTTCTTTTCTGAACACGTGGTTATTTTTTTCTTCTTTTAAAAGATTTTCGTTTGTAATATGATGCATTTAGAGAAAGATGGAAACTAAGAGATTTTTATCAAGTCAAAACTGATAAACCCGATTTTCACAGCCAAACCCGTCGGGCTATGAAATTTTGTCGTCGACCTATCAAGTACAAAATTCATTGAAGTTGAGAGCTTGTTGCCAACTTGCAGCAGTGGCTACAGAACATTTCTTTGACTGAAAAACCACCAGAGAAGATAATTACCGAACACTTCTTCAACTGAAAAACCACCAGAGAAGATAATTACCGAACACTTCTTCAACTGAAAAACCACCAGAGGAGATAATTTTCCTGGAATCTCAATATACAAGGATAAACAAGATAAGTTTCAGCGAAGGGGATAGTGATTACCTGTGAAACATACATGACCGAACATCTTGTCAATTCCACTCAATTTTGACTGTACATTTGTAAATAACTGATATTTGTAAACAGTGGAATAAATAACGACTGTTCTATTTCGAACTTTCATTGATTAGGGTAGAGGCATCAAATCATTTTACCTGCTCTCCAGCTAGCCGGCCAAAATTATTCTATCTATATAATTAAATAAAGTTGCTTAGTTACAAGGCACTAGGTGGTATAATCTGAATTTTTCATTGAATTCCAATAAATTTCTCACAATTCTTGACTGAAATAGAGGAAATACTCGATGCAGAAGGCAATTCTAACACTCATGCGTTCAAAAACTCGCTCCTTCGTCGCTCCTTTTCGAATTTCGCATTCGTGATGGAATAGGTGCCCATTCAGCAACTTGTTTTAGAATATACTATTACAATACTTAGAATAATAATTTATGCCACGTTTCTTCAATCAACTCAGGCTCCATCTACCCCGATACGTCCTTTAATGCCTTGATGGAGCACTCGAGAACATTCCAGAGTGCTAGTCCAGGTGGCTCTCGAAATCATCTTTTTCATTCTAGCATTTTTATGTGACCATTATAGTCTTTATTATCGTGTGATTGTCACCATATGGGTGGCGTCGTCATGCGTAATTTAGTTTATTGCTTCCTCAGTCCATTTGTCGGCGCGTAAGCCAGGTCCGTACCAGATATCGTTACAATATTTATTTTTATAAAGATAACAGCAAATGGATTGAATATATTCGAGGTATAAAAAAGATATCTTGGCATTCATCCTTTTTTGGTATGGATGCCCTACAATCACAAGTTCAACACAAGAGAGAAAACAGGTAGATATGGATAAATATTTCTTGGATTGAGAGGTGTTTTCCTAATTAATGAATATGGTCGTTCCCTATAATTATAACTAGAAGACTTCAATCAAATATGCAGTGAACGATCCATAGAAAACAAGAAGTACTATACATTTATTTAATACAACGACAAAGGTCTGTATAATTTGAGTTACCTATGTCAAATCTCATTCTACTTATTTCAGGAGTATAAAAAAATGAATAATTCAACTAAAAAAATGGTAAAATATGAAAAAAATCTGCTCCAGTAGAACTTCGTGGATCAAGAGTTGTTTGGTTTACATATTAAGCATCTCATGCTTTGAACACCATATATTGGAATAGCACCTGCTGTATATCACTGGTTGATTGTTTCGACGCTGCTACTCTTAACATTTTTTCAGAGACACCGCTGGAACCCATGACCTTACCTGTGTTCCGATTTCCTTAGGTCATAAAATATTTTTAGTTATTGCTCACATACCTTGGGGACGTGACAATGAGAACGGTCATAATTAGTCTTTTGCATAAACTATTTTATTGAAGTCCCCATAATTGGCATGATTATTATTCTTATTGTATTATTTAGTTGCCATAAGTGCCCTTATTATTATTCATGTTGAATCATTGAAGCTGTACCCATAATTGCTATGTTGTTGTTGATTGTTTTCTGAAATTCTGGTAATATCCTGAGATTATTACAAAAACTTGGTTCAGTTCTTAAACAAGGGCATTTATCAAGATAAGTTGCTGGCCAATCAGAAACCTCATCGTCAGTTGTCGCCTCCTTTTTTATGCAGTGCCGAAAACAGAATGTTACATTTGAACGTTTGCGATATATTTCTGAAACGATACTTCGAAATGATTCATATTGATTACCCATAATTCATATGAAATGTATCTGTGATGTAACAAGTTTACTGGGGTGTAATCACATTATTTTGTGTTGTAGTCAGTTTCATTAATAAAATTTGCCATTCATTTCGAATGAAAAAGTGGCGAATGTTATAATTTATTTAATAAAATTGTATCATCAACTACAGAATACTTTTTTATACAGTAATAATCAAATATCTTATGAGAAAACTGTTTTCAATGGAATGATGTAATTAATAATGAAATTGAATTCAAACTATATCATCTTCTTGTTCGATATGCCATTTGAGCTTGGTGAATTAGCCATGCTGAGAGGGGGTTTTAACAGCTCCCTCAGTAAAATATTCAAGCTTTAGCTTCTATAAAAAAATTAATTTCAATGAAATTATGAAAAAGTTTATAAAATCCACCGTAATGTTTCTTTATTACTTAACAAATCCAGTTGACTTAGTAGATTATCAAAACTGTTGATCTGAAAGTTTCGTGCTCTTGCTCGAAAAAGGAACTTTCTATCTTTTCGTGGGTTCACTTTTCGAAGATTTTTTTCAATGTATGCCACATATCAATGAACACCATAAATGCAAAATTTATTCATGACGAAGCAAATCTTTTGAGTGACCAAAAATTTCAAAAAGAATAATAAATATTACGAAAATATTTGCAGGGTGACCTGAACGCGGTGCGTCGACTACGGAGCTAGTCCATACGAATTTACGATACAGTTTATTAACCATTTGTCTGGTGGGAACTTGCTTAGGCCGGTCCTACATTGGAAGCGGAATTTCTCCAGACCAGACAGTCTGGAGGGTCTGGACGGGTCTGGTTGGGTCTGAAGGAAACAAAAACAAAGAAATCGTACTTTCCTCCTACATTGGAGGCAGTGTGCGATCTGGTCTGGGCTGCTCTGAAGAGAATCAAATCGGGTCGGGTTGTATGGCCAGACCAAATCCACTTCCACTGGCCTTATTTGGAAAGCGCTGGCGAAATTCTTTGAAAACTTCATCATAATCTCCGTCAAGTTTTAGGTAAGAAGTGAGCAAACCAACAGTTTCTTCTTTAGTGTACTTTACTATGGCAACTAACGCACTGTAAACGTACACAACAATACTACTACACGCGAACAAATCCACTCGCTACGTTTCTGCTGCATCCTTCCGCCCGAGAATACGCGCATGCGTGAATACCAGATAGTTTAAACTGACTTTTGCCACACTCTGTACTTTTTATTTGCATCAATAAATTTATAATTACAATTAAGTACTAAACACTCTTTATGACTTTAATAGTTTAGTACCATGCAAAATTTATCTAGAAGCTCCTTTTCGTATTTTAAAATTGAAGTTGAATGTTTGAGTGAATCCAATTAATTGCTAAAGATCCAACATTTCATTTTCATTTAAATTTGTTTTCAATTTCTTTCGAATTATGTTATAATTGAAACATTACTTTCAGCATTGACCGATGAACCATTAAACTTTTGTGGGTTAATTCTAATTATTGGAGCGTATTAGACATTATATAGGTTTTAGTGCAGGTAATTTATTTATAATGATAATGATATTCACTTTATTCAGCAGAAGCTATAAAATACAATACAATATAATTATCAAATTAGAGAAAATTCTATACTATTGTTTTCCTAATTATACCACTAAAGGCAATATTTTCATTTTATATACAAATCATACTTACATTAATGCTTAAATCACTATGCTATTTATTTCTTCATTTTGATCTTCCTCAGTGCAACAAATATTTATTGCTCTATCAAATAAACCTGAACCAACAGATATAAATCAGACCATTAAAACAGTAATTCCTTATGTAAAAGGTTTGTCGGAGAAAATGAGAAGAATTGGAAATAGATACAACATAACGACTGCATTCAAAACTCAAGAACCTATCAGAACTAAACTTACAAAAGTTAAGCCTAATAATGAGACACAAAGGACAAAGAACTGCATATATGAATTACCTTGCTAGTGCAGAAGACCTTACATCGGAGAAACTAAACGCCCTCTGAATGTACGAATAAAAGGACATCAGAAGCTTCTACGAGTACTAGACAGCGACAAATCCAGGTTGGTCCAACATGCTGCAGATGAGAATCATCGTATAAAGTGGGATGAAGCATTAATAATATCCAAAGAAGAAAAACTTACAAGAAGAAAAATCAAAGAGGCAGCATTTATGAAAATAACACCTGATTCCATAAGTGGTCCATCTATAGATCTGCCAGAAGTTTGGACGCCGATAGTTCGATCCAACTTAAAAAGATCATCATATCACAGATGAGTATATAACATCGTTCATTTTCTTTCATAACTTCTGTCAATATTAACTTTTTTGAAAATTGATTATTTTCAGAAGGATTTTTACTTTTCCTCCTTGATAAATATAGAAGATGTCTATCGAAACGTCGGAAAACATTACATCTACAATAAATGATGGTAATAGCCCAAACAATCATTCAACACGAGCTCCATCATCAACAATATCTCGTAATCAATTCCAGACAGTAATAAACCTCTCAAACATATCACCCCAATAATCATAAAACCTAAGATTTAAAAGAAAATTTATTGATCCGCTACACGGAAATCTTGATGGATGTACGACGTAATAAAATTTGAGAATTAGCTAGGGGAGTTCGACATATGATATATTTACGTGGCCCTCTTGACCTTTAGGGATTATGGTTTCGAATTAACGATGGGAAAAAGGTGGATCTTTAGTAAAAATTAAAATTAAATCAGTAGACCAATCAGAGGTATGTATCGAGACTCAATTGACTAAAGCCAATGAAACTTAGATTTCGAAGTAGTTGGGGTAAATTTCGAGCTATCGAAAAGAAGGGCACTAATTAAGAGAAATTAGGGAATTTCGGATTATGTTCGGTAACGCCCACGGACAAAGGGATGTTAGGAAAAATTAGGGAATGGAAAGTCAGTTCAACGTGATCCGTAAACATGAAAACACTTAAAAAAAAGTATAGAAGAAATCAGTCTTTTAAATTCTAGAAAAATAGTAATTGTGTTGTAATTGAGTGAGTTCGAAATTTCGCTAGTGAAGTTCCGTGTTAGAAGTCCAAGAAAAAAGGTCAGTTATAAAATTTATAAACAGTCAAAAGTCCATAGTCCGAAACCTCCAAAAATATTTTGTCAGAGATTTTTTTAATTATTTTTTTGTGCTTGCTAAAATTGTCATTTTGTTTTTTTGTGTGCTTCGAATAAATTAGTTTTCGTTATTCAGGAATTTTATTGAGGCCCTAATCTTACAGAACTGAAGACTCGTCCTTTCTAGCGACAAGCCGAACCCTGAAGATTTCTCCCGTCAGGAGAAACTCTAAATAAACAATATTTTTTTAAATTTAAAATTTTTCTTTTGAACACCTCTTCGTCGGTGGAAAGCCGCTCTTCTACTAGGACGTTGAAAAGAGGTGTTCATTGCATTTTGGTGACAGAGCTGGTGATTGTTCTTAAAGATTGGGAACCAATTATTTTGGTTGTATAAATTTTTAATTAATCTAGAATTTTTGGATAGAAGCACTTTTTTTGTGACTGAATTTGATTTTTAATTTTTTTTTTGTGTTGTTGTTTTTGTTTTGTAATAGTCATGATGTCAACAAGCGGTTCAGCAAATCCTACTCTTGCTAGTCAAAATCCATTTGTGTATCCACTGGGAATGATTTCTACGACATTAGATAATTTCTCGGGGAAAGACGTTGTTCGGTATTTCGAAAAATTAGAATTCCGTTCATGATTAGATAAATGGTGTGAGGAAGACACGCTCACTCTTTTTAAATTGAAGTTGGTTGGCGAAGCATATAATTTTTACAAGAGTGATCCTAAACACAGTAGTCTCACTTTTTGGCGCTCTTGTTCACCCGAAGAGAGTGCCTATCATTTTGCCCGAATGTCTGTAATTTTGGAATATCGAGTAGAAAATGGTCTCAATCGATTGGGTTCGACTCCCTGATGAAGAATTCGTGGCGAAAGTTGATTCTGTCCGGCCGGCCGGCCGTATCCTCTCTAGCATCCAAAAGGAATCAGCTAGAGTTTTCATATTTTCAGAATAGGTTAATTGTCCAAATATCTCGGTCAAGTTCGTTATTGGGCCAAATCCGTCGGATGGTTCACTAGTTATGAGCATCTGAAATTTTGTTTCCTCAATAACTACTAGAATATCCATCCGATCAAATTGATACTTGAAATGTTGTTGAAGGAGACTGCAACAAAACGGCTCGCAAAATTTCGCAGAAATCGTCATGCTAGAAAATTTTAAAAAAATTCCCAAAAAAAAATTTTTTAACCTGACTATCTCACAAGATATTTTTCGGATTTCAATAAAAATTCGTGAATATATTGAGGTGATCGATATCTTACTTATTCTCAAATTTCATTGTCGTAGCTCTTTTCCATCTAAAGATATGATCATTTTTTTCAATTTACTCAAGGGAAAACAGAAATGACATACGTCCCGATGATTTTCTTTGAACGATGGCCATCACAGATCGATATTCCATTATATTTATGCCGGGCTCATTAATCAATGTCAGTTGGCGTAATATTAATCAATATTTTTCATAACGGGAAATCATAGAGATAGAATTCAATCTCGGTGGCTGAAATAATATACGTTGTGAAAATTCAGAAAAGCACTGACTTAAGTTTTTAGGAGAAGGGAATTATAGCTTCGAACAAAACTTGGGGAAAATGAAGAGTAGTGATTTTTAATTTGAGATATAGGTTTGTTCATTCATTAGGCGTTCATATTTGCATCACATTGTCCCATAGTACGGGAAAAGACTATTGTTCACCTGATCAGAGTGTTTATAGATTTGTTATGGTTTGAATATTTACTCGCAAGTAGCTCAACAAGAGCGCCAAAGCAATCTTTCTAAATTTTTCGGAATTGAAATTAAAGTTTGTTCAAAAGTTTACAGCCGTTAATTTACTGGGTGAATATCAATGGAATTTGAGTAGATGTTTTCAACGTCAGGATGAAGATGTTTCTTCCTTTTGTACTAGACTTCGTACATTGGGTACAAATCTTTTGAACGAAGATTTGGCGGGTTCCACATAGGACGAAATTGCGGGTTTGAGAAAGAAGAATCGAGAGTTAATCTTGAATCAATTCAAAATCGGTTTGCGCAAAGATTTCATGAGGGAAACAGGTATCTTGCTATTGAAAGAACCGGACCTTAACTTAGAAAAGGCAGAAGAAATAGTACGGTTGCAAGAAACAACTAACAGAATGTTGCAAGGGAGATTGACAAATCCGAGAATATCAGCAATTGACGACGAATGTATTTGTCAATTGTGCAACAAAAGAGGCCATTCTGCGAAAGAATGTAGAGGTTCCTCACAAAAAGGGATTCATCGATAAAAAAACGATCAGAAGAAGTGTTTTTCATGCGGCCAAGTAGGACATTTTTCGAAAAATGGTCGCAACAAAAAATTTAAGCAAACTACATCAGGAGCTTGTTTTGACAGACAGGACACTGGTCAAAGGAATGTCCTCGAAAAATGTCACAAGATCAACGTTGGACTCAAAATGTCGGGAATACATTTCGGGAACGGGGTTCCGCCAACTTAGAAGAAATGTCGGATTGGACAAATAATTGGAATGAAAACCAATACAAGGAAGGGGTCAATATGTTGGGGTCTGTTCGAAATACAGGAGCAATTCCGAAAGAACCTCGACTGGTCCCTGTTTTCGGCATGAAAAAATTTAAAGTGCCACGGCCAAAATCCTTCTGCCAGGATGGAGGTCTGATGGGGGTACAGTGGCAGAGAAATTTAGGTTTACATAGGGGTTATGCAAATGAGGGAGAGCGTAAGAAATATCCTCATATGGTCGTTCCAGAGGTGAACTCCATAGGATCGATGGATATTGGCGCTCACAGTGTTAGATTAGTAATAAACGGAAAAATAGCTTTCTGTTTAGTAGATACGGGGGCTGCAGTGACACTCATTAAAAGGGGATCGATTCCAGAAGAGAGAATCGATCAGGAAAGTGTCGACTTTCAGCTAACAGGCGTATCAGGTCATAGGTTACGTACCTGGGGTACAACCTCTATAACGGTGGGGCCTATTGGGGATTGATTGAGGACAAAATGGTCCGCTATTCTATGTGATGATAGGATATTGGGTAACATAGAAGTAATTTTGGGACGAGATTTCTTGTGTGCAAATCAAGCACGAATTGGTTATGGAGATGTCCCCTCGGTCACAATGTGGGGAGAAGAGTTCAGATTGTTGAACTCCCATATAGGCGCGGAACAATTTACCCTGGAGGATGGGAATAGAGAATTCATGGTGGAAAAGAAATATGAGCTTACAGAAACGGGAATGAACTTTGGGAACGAAGTAAGGAAGTCGGTGGTAAATGTGAATAATAGGGTCTACAAAAAAGTCACCGACAAATTTAAAGTCGCCGTTGATTCCTCAAGAATAAACGAGTTGAGGAAATGGGCGAGAAAGGAGGAAAATGAATTTGCAGAGGCACAAGTTAGACATGAGGAGATTGGATACGAGACATCAATCAAAGAGAAAAGGGCTCGATGGGAAACAGACAATGTATTGACGAAAGAAGTCACTATCCCTGCTCGCAAAGAGTGCTTAGTGAAAGCTGGGATAAGAGGGGAAATTTCCAGGTGAAAATATGGTTTGTAAGCTGAAAAAAGGGAGCGCAGGACAAATTCACGGGGCATATTGTTCATAACGTAATTTGGAAACGATATGCGTTAGGATTGTAAATATATCTAACAAAGAGGTTAGATTGCAGAATAAACAAATATTGGGGAAGTCGGTAGCCTTCGAAGAAAAAGCGAATACCAAATTGATTGGAAGAAAAACGCTGGAAATGGAAGAAGAATGGGAGACTAAGGAATACCAAATTGAACAATTGGATGAAAAATCAGCTAGAGAGACGATTCTTCTAGACAGATCTACAAGAATCCGTCGACCTCCAGATAGGTACGGATTCTAATGAAGACAAACTAAATCATTTTGGGTAGCGGAGAGAAAATACTGAAAATTTTCCTCTCAGGAGATGCGAATCGACTCCTGCCTCACCTCAGATTCACCCCATTCAGTTTTTCCTTTGTATCTAGCCAATCAATTGAATCAGCTAGAGAAAAGAAATTATTGATTCTTGTTTGTATTCGCGAGTTCACCTGCCGATGTGTAACCACTTACCTAGTAAAAGGTAAACTAGTAAAAGGTAAGGTAGTTTTTGTTATTCAGGAATTTTATTGAGTTCCCTAATCTTACAGAACTGAAGACTCGTCCTTTCTAGCGACGAGCCGAACCCTGAAGATTTCTCCCGTCAGGAGAAACTCTAAATAAACAATATTTTTTTAAATTTTAAATTTTTCTTTTGAACACCTCTTCGTCGGTGGAAAGCCGCTCTTCTACTAGGACGTTGGAAAGAGGTGTTCATTACAAGAGCTAATTGAGAATCTACAAATAGGCAAAAGTCGATGGTAAGAGTAATTAATCCAGATGTCGCATCAACTGGAACTTTTCCATTTCCAACAGCTAACAATTGTTTGGAAAATTGCACAGCACTTTGAACATTTTGAAGTTAAACTCTCATATTAGTAGTTAGAGATCATGTTTTTACGTTATTCCATAAAGGTGATGCCTTCAGGCAAGCATTCAATTCATCTGCAGGCGTTCCACGGGGAATTACTGCCTGAAATCGCCTGCGAACAATATCATCAAGCCGCCAAAGATGTTGTTATTTCGCCGAAGATCCTTCAGTGAGAAGTTAAGTGCTTCAAATGATTTCTTATGTGCCATTGTGCAAACATCCCAAACAATGAGCTTGCATTGCATCAACAATTTTCTATTGCAATGAATCGGAAAATATTGCATGTTAGAGTATCAATTGTATTTAAATTGAGTGGCAACTTAAAAGCAGAATGTGCAGTTCGACCGCCATCTAGAAGAGTCGCCGTAGTCGCATCAAACAATATATCACGCACCGGCGCCATCTACTTAAAATATTGGTTTGTAGTACATGCTATGTATCAGAGATGGCACTGTATGTGAAAAAAGATTTTCCCGCTCTTCTGTTGAATTTTTTCTGAATTTTCTTCCTCACGGAGCCCGAGACCTTTTCAACGAACGCAAAACCGTGGACATCGATTCGTGCGTTCTGGAATTATAGCGTCAGAACGGAAAACTCGATTATTTTTATACAGTAGATATACAGGGTGCCTCTCAACAACAATAGGCAGCAATAAATTTTTTTGCAGAAGTCTATAATAATTTTTATAAATAATATAAACAGGTTCATTTAATATTGTTTACTGGGATGTAATCACAATAGTTTGTGTTTTAGTTAGTTTTATTAATAATATTTGTCATTCATTTTGAAAGAAAAAGTGGCGAATGTTAAAATTTATTTAATAAAATTACAACATCAACTATAGAATACTATTTTACAGTTATAATCAAATGATTTTCTTAGACTAGCAACTTCTACCCTCACGTTATATAGTGCTTTTCCCTTAGTGTTAGTCAATAAAATTGAAAGAGAAATAAACATTTTCTAAAGAGTGCTGGTAAACATGATAAATCATGAATTCATTAATTCTCATTATTATTAAAACTGTGCTTATAATCCTAAAGAGTCGATATAACGTAAAAAAACAGACAGTTTCTAGCGACGAGCCGAACCCTGAAGATTTCTCCCGTCAGGAGAAACTCTAAAATAAACAATATTTTTTTTAATTTTCAATTTTTCTTTTGAACACCTCTTCGTTGGTGGAAAGCCGCTCTTCTACTAGGACGTTGGAAAGAGGTGTTCATTACACCACCACGTTTTTCTGCTTATTGGCCTCTTCAGGACAAGCCAACCGCGGAACCAACTCAACAGAGTAGAGAATAGAAGAGAACTAACTATAACACGAGATATCACAGCAGGTGGCTTCAACCGTAATCTCCGGTTATTTACAAGCATACCTAAATACACTATTTTATCAAAGAAAAAAATCTGAATATATTCAGATTCCTGACAAGTATTTCAGTCTTGCAATCATTGTCTAAGGAATATACAGGGTAAATCTTTGACCACTGCGTAAAATTAACCATTGATTCTTGACGTTTAAAGGAACATTTTCTTCCTATCACATTTTTCCAAATTTCGCCCCGTTCAAAAGATATAGGGTGTTCAAATTTCATAACAAAATTGAATTTTTACCTGTAATATTCAAACGACAATAACAATTAAAATGATCTGTTGTAAAAGGTTTTTGATGACAGTTATACATATTTTGGCATCAATAGATTTATTCCATTTCATGTGGATTTCTCACTACTACGGTACAGATTGGTAAAATTGCATGAAAAACAAATATCACTTGAACTAAGTGTCCGAATCATGTATTTACTAGAATCAAAAAAGGTCGTTCCAAGAGGTTTCCGGAAAAATTATAATCCAGGTTGGTCGAAGAAACCGATAAGTTGTATAAGGACTATCAAAAATCACCATACGTTGATAAATGTGAAAGGCTTATGAATTCTATCAATACAAGCCGAAAAGAGAAATAGGGGATAGTGTATCGAAAATGAATTTCACACATTTGAGTAGGAGTTCATGGGATATATTGAGAAAATTAGGTGAAGCTACTCCCCTTGTCTCATCATCATCAAAAATTGATCCAAGATTAATAGCTCGCCGCCTAGTTAATGTATCTGAATCTGTCAATATATTCCACTCTAAAATCAGGAATATGAAAAAAAATTACACATATTCAGGAGATCAGTTCCTACTTTAGAACATGTGTCACATCCATTCAATATAGATTAATTGAGGACTGCAATCAAATCTACCAAATCTCGAAAAGCAGCAGGTTTTGAAGGAATTAATCCAAAAATCATCAAACATTTAGGAAAAAAAGGCCGTATCTTGGTTATTGTCTTTCTATAACAATATTTTGAATTCAGGAAACTTTCCTTCCGAATTTCGTAAGGCTAAAGTAATTGGTATTTTGAAAAGAGGAAGAATCCTTGTGATCCTAGTAGTTATCAACCAATCAATTTATTGAGTGTTCCTTTCAAGATATTAGAAAGGTTAATTCTTTTTAGAATTAAATCTTCTATAGAAAATGCTCTACAAAATTTCCAGGGAGGCTTTAGGAAAAATAGAAATTGTTCGGATCAGGTTCTCAGCCTTACAACTTTCATAGAATCAGGCTTCAATGATAGGTTGAAAACAGGAGCTGCTTTCATTGATTTATCTTCGGCATATGACACTGTGTGGGAAGATGGATTAATTTTCAAACTCTATACCCATCTGAGGTGTGGAAAAATGGTACGATTATTAGAAAATATGTTATCTGATAGAAGGTTTTGTGTTTTTATTGACAATAAGAGTAGCAATTTCAAAACATTAAAAAACGATCTTCCTCAAGGATCAGTTTTAGCTCCTTTACTTTTCTATTTATATCTTAGTGATTTATCCACGACATCATCTCAGAAATTTGTTTATGCTGACGAAATTGCTATTGCTTACCAACATTCGGATTTCCATACTCTAGAAAACATACTGTCATCTGATTTGGAAATTTTAAAGAATTATTTTATTGAGTGGCGATTATGTCCAAATCCCAACAAAACAGAGGTATCTTGTTTCCATCTAAATATTCATGAAAAATATAGGAAATTAGCTCTCAATGATTCTCCTATCGAACATAATTTCTATCTGAAATACTAAGGAGTTAAATTAGATTCATCTCTCAATTACAAGGCTCATTTAATTGATCTGAACCTAAAACTGAAAACTAGGAATAATATTGTTCAGAAATTAGCTGGATCATCTTAGGGTGCTGATGCTGCCACTCTTTGTACAGCATCTCTAGCCCTAATCTATTCTGCAGCTGAGTATTGTTGCTCTGTTTGGTTTAATAGTGCACATACACAAAAAATTGATGCACAATTGAATACATCCATGAGAATAATTACTGGCACATAAGATCTACACCGGTTCATTGGTTACCAATTTTGTCTAACGTTGGCCCTCCCCATATTCGCAGACAGACTGCAGCGCTGAATTCTTGGAATAAATATCATTCTTTTCCCAATTTATTCTATTATTTCATATATTCCATTAAATAGAATTAACAGATTGAAGTCACGTAAACCATTATGGCATAATACGTTCTTCAATATGAACATAAGTGATAAAGAATTATGGAAGATTGAGTGGAACTCCTATGAAATATTCAATAGAAATCTCATTTCTGATCCTGGTTTTGATCTTCCAAGACAAATTTGGACAGTTCTTAATCGTTTGAGAACAGGTCACGTCCGTACCAATAGCATGCTATTTAGATGGACTTCAGTTCCTAGCGCAAGTTGTGAATGTGGAAAAGCAAAAGAAACAATACCTCATCTCATCAATAGTTGTCCCATATATAAATTTCAAGATGGTTTTAGGGCTATTCATAATGTCTTCGATTTTTTCTTGGAATGGGTTATTAATTTTAAACGAATATGATACCTATTTTTGTTTTTCAGTTATTTTTTCTGCTTTTGTCTTTTTATTTCCAGATTCGATGTGGGCAACTTGAAGACGTCTTTGTCTCCATCAATGGAAGACCACTCTTGAATGAAGAAGTCCCTAAACTATATTTCAGCTTATTTTTGACCTTTCACACTTAGGCGGGAGGCCAGGGTTGTTTTTACTGGGTTTTTTTTCCCTAGGCTTTTATGTGATACGCCCAATTGTATGACACCCCGTCACTAACCCCTGATCTATATGCTTTATTGTTTGCTAACTAAATATTGTAAGCCAAAAGTTCAAAAGAATATATACATATAAATATATCAACTTTGTTATTAATTAAATAAATAAACTAGTAGATATTGTGAAATAGCACCATTAACTTTGGCACTGTTTCATTTCATATGTTGTTGTGTAACTGGAGTTTGATTTGAAATAATGATTGTTATTATTGAAAAAAACCGAGTGTAGATGCGACCGAGGTTACCCAATCATTGGATGAGACTTCGCTGCCAACTCCGTTGTAGAGCCAGATACTTTGCCTAGGCTGAATTTTTCTGGCCCACCTGACTGTTTAGATTTTATAGAGTTTCCTCCTGAAACTATGAAGAGGCATCTTCTCTCATCGAAAGTTAGTAGCGCTCCTAATTTTTTCATTCAGTTTTTCAGTTTATTTGAAGTTGTCAGACACCCAAAAATCGTACTTCGAAATAATTTTATGTATCGGTATGAGTATAGGAGAAGATTCATCTTCCTTCAGGCCCTGTAGAGGTTTCAGGAAATTTGATTTCAAAGAATCATCTCTTTCATGTAATTTGGAGTTGATTTTATTAGATAATCAAAAGTACAAGTTCTTACTGAAAGAAAGATATTCTGAATAGTTTTCGATGGGGTAGATGAATTTACTTTTGGTCGGTTTTTAGGAGAAGGGACTTTGGCTTCAGAACAAAACTGAATGAAATCTGTGAGTGGTTATTTTTCATTTTAGATATATGTCTGCTCGTTCATCGTACTTAAAAATATCCTGACCTCACGTTAGTGCTATTCTACATTTTTTACTCAGTATATGAATTTCTTGATGGATCATTTGAAGATGTTGAAGACTCGCACTCTTCACAAACAAACATGGAGTCACCTCTTCAACCAAGGTAGATTACAACTGTCCAACGAAGTTTATCCATGTTTCTGTCTGTGAACCTCACCTTAGTGATCATAGGGCTGTTATACTGGACTGTTCGGTACCACATGTGACACACTCAAATTCTTCGGCCCCTAAGGTTTTCAGAAACACGTCGCAGGAAATTATCGCCACTCTTGTTGGTGTAGTTGCACGGACTGATTTTCAGACCATTTACCATCATAATTCGATAGACCACAAATTCTTTGATATTGTTGATATCTTGATATGCTAATGAAACTTGTCCTTTGAAAGCATTGCGATTTTCACCTGATAGTCGCCCTAGATGGGTGAATTCGCAAATTGTGGATGCAAGACATCATTTGAGAAATTGCATTGGATTCCGGCCAGTTTGGGGACACCAGAAGCATTTGCAAAATATAAAGATTCCAAGATTGAATACTCACGATTGCTGAAGTTTACAAAATTAAATTACAATAAATGTTTTCTTGAATAATCTGATAATTTGAACAAGGCTGTATGGCAAATTGTTCGTGAGGGGTTGGGTCGGTCTACCGGGGGAAAGCATTGTTTTGCTCTTACTGTAAATGGACAGCTTTTAACTGACCCGGAGCGAATAGTTTAGAGCTTCGGCGAATATTTTACCACAATCAACAAAAAGTTTCTGCATGATCACTATGGCAATGATATCTCTAAAGCCTGCACATCTCAGAAACTATGTGAACATAGTTTCTTTTTCCATCCCATTGAACCTGAAGAGATTTTGTCAGTTATACGAGATCTGAAAAATGGTGGTAGTTGTTCGGGTCCGGACATAATATCTTCGAAGATTCTGAAAGCAGTTGCACCATTTATTGCAAAGCATTTGAACTATCTATTTGATCTATCCATTTCATCTGGTTGCTTTTCTGCAGTGCTGAAAATTGCTAAAGTTATACCGGTTCACAAAAAGAATGCCACCGACGATATTGCAAACTATAGACCCATTTCATTGTTGAGTCAGTTATCCAAGGTGTTTGAAAAACTGGTCCACAAGTGTGTGTGTAAATTCTTGAACAAGTTTTCTCTATTGTCCGATCGACAGCATGGATTTAGAACTGGCAGATCAACACAAACGGCCTGCACGGAATTCATTGCTTTCGTTTATGAGTCCCTGGATAAGGGAGACAGTGTGGCGGGAATATTTTTCAACCTTTCCCGTGCCTTTGATTGCCTCCAGCACACTATCATAACAGATGAACTTCATCAAATGGGTTTCCGAGGTGTTTTCTTGGAATAGATGAGAAGTTATTTGTCACAGCGCTCCATGTATGTACATCTAAATGGTTATTCGTCAAGAAACTACAAAAATGATTTGGATGTTCCGCAGAGGTCGGTTTTGGGACTACTGCTATTTCTGCTCTTCATTAACGATTTGCCCGATTTTTTGATATCATGTATTATCATTTTATTCGCTGATGATGCTTCTTTGGCGATCAGAGCAGCTAATAACCATGAACTGGATGCTCTGTGTGGGGAAATTTTCAGGCGTTTCACTGACTGGTGCAAAGCCAATGCACCCATTGTCAATCTGAACAAGACCCAGATCATAAGATTTCAAATTCGCAATTCTGATTTGGTCCCTAAACTTGTCGTCAAAATGGGTGCGAATTGCTTCGAGTCCTTGGAGTATGTCAAATTTTTAGGTCTTTACGTGGACAAAAACCTGAGATGGCATAGTCAAGTGGAAAACATATGTAAAAAACTAAACACAGCTTATTATGCCATTCATCGGATTAAGGATTCCCCTCCCCTTGATGAATGTATATTATGGTCTTGTATATTCCCATCTTTGTTACAATGTTGTCCTGTGGGGTTCTTCGTCGGAGAGTGAGAGGGTTTTCATCACACAGAAGAGGATAATTCGCCTCATGTTCAACCTTAGGCCGAGGGAATCGTGCAGGGAAGTGTTCAGAAAGTACAAGTTACTTTCAGTTCCTTGTATCTATATGCTGAAATGCTTGTTGTTTATTAGATGTAACTTGAACAATTTGATGAATTGCTCCGATTTTCATAAATATGAAACCAGACATCAAAATACCTTAGGTGTTCCTCTACATAAAACTTCAAAATATGAGTCGTCACCGAGGTTAGCAGGTATAACTTTTTATAACCACCTGCCAAATAGATTCAAGTCATTTCAAACGAGAAATCAAGAAGTTGTTTATTGAAGAGTATTTTTATAACACTGATGAATTTCTGCAAAGCTCATTGAGATATTCAATCATTTTCATTTATTGTGTATTATTGACATGTCCTATACATCATTGTTATATCCAAAAGGATTAATAAAATTGTATTGTATTGTATATGATTTTAATAATTTTATTCATAGTGTGAAGTGAGAAAACAATGTAAATTTATAGATTCCGGATAAAAACTCTCTTTAAGTTTATTGAGGAAATTTTTGAATAATTTTTTTTCTTTCCAAGCTATGATGATAAAGAAAACGATAGAGGATGCCTATCGAAACGTAAGTAAAACGAAGATCAATAATAAATAGTGGAAATAGTTCAGATAATAATCCTTAAGTATTAATTCATTTTGAAAACACCTGATATAAAAGAAACGACGATATATCTTACTCATTGATCGTGAGAAAATTCATGTTCCTTTCAATAATATTTACGAACTTTGACATTGAAGTCTACAGTATTTTATAAACACTTTTTGATAATATTGTGTTTTGCTCAAAGTGCTGTAATATTTTTTGTCGAGTATGAAATGTTCATTGTTATCATGTCTAGCCTCCGTGATAGGCGTTTGTGTGGAACTTTCCTATTGCTGTGCTTATTGTTGATAATCTATACGGTGAGTTCCAAGAGAAAATTTTATAAATTTCTTGTCTTCTTTATATTATTTAAAAATTTATAATATTCTCACCATTTTCATTAGATGTTTTTTGTAGGACCAATACAAAAAACAAAGCAGTAGGTCAAAAAACTATATTCAACTAATGCCAACGTTTCGTAGATATATTTCTACTTCTTCAGGGCTGCAAAAGAAAAATTTACAGAGATTAAGTATGGCACAAATATATCAGGCATAAAATTGAATAATAGACCAAAAAACAATGGTTTTCAAAATAAATACATATAACAATTGGTAACACAAATGTACAATTCAAACTATACAGGATGATTTTCTTAAGTGTTTCATTAGACGTTTTCGAGGAAGGAATTGTAATACAGATTCAAGATTTCGGATTTTCGTTTCAGAGTAAATGAACTATAATTGTAAAATATTTTCAAGAGGAATCAACTTCCGGTTTCGCCGGAAACGAATGTAACTTCGTTATTTCAAATGCAATACCCTGTATATTTATACATATTCGAATTCTTCGTTCAATTCTACACTGATTTTATGTACGTTATATGCAATTACTCAAATGGTTCTTGAATTATAGCCTGATTATCAAATTTTTTGAAAAAGATTGTCACAAATTAGTGTCCATATCTTCAAAATCCTTCATTACAAGAATTTTTTTTTGCGAAAATGGAACAAAAGAAAGTAAGCTGATACTGTTTCTTGTATAATTTATGAGGGAATATTATACAGGATGTCTGAAAAAAGGCCCCAAATTGAGCCTCAATAAATCTATAAAATTTCACTTTTTTCAAATGGCAACCCTATAATTTTGTAATTCAAATAGATGGCTCCTCAAAAACCAGTTAGGGTGTCCCTAACATTTTATGCCTCTAAAATCAGTAGTTTTGCCGTTATTGAATGAAATTCGAATTTCAGGATTGATTCAAGGTTTCTTAGTCTAACCATAGATTTATTAGGATAGAAGTTTCAAGAAGGCTATGTCTGTTGATTTATAATGCATTTTAAAGAACTGTTATTTATAGTTTCTTGATGATAGAAAGGGCAGTCAGAACTTTTAACGAATGAAATCCACATTTACTACCTTTAACAACATCGAAGTTCAGTAAGTATCAAAATAACTCCATAGTGGAAGCATTATATTAACCCAAAACGGAATCGTGTGAATACAGTAACAGATAATGAAGAAAATCAAATAAATAATCTAGGACATATTCACGCAAATCCAAGAGGTTCCATCAGACAGGTTGCACAAGAATTAGAAGTCGTATATTCGTCATGTCAAAAAGTGCTCAAAAATGCCAATATGCATAATTATAAATTCCATTAAGGTCAGTCCCTGCTAAATGGACATATCAGAGTAAACTGTATTTTGCGTGAACCCTACTGGAATGCTGAACGCTGATCCCCAAATTTAAAAAAAAAATTATCTGGACAGGTGAAGCCAAATTTTCACAGGATGGAGTGTTAAATTCAAGAAATAAACATTTTTGGGCGGATATAAATCCACATTTGATTCATGAGAAAAACCATCAACATCGATGTCTTTTGCATGTTGATGGATGATAAACTATATTATCATATTTATGATGAGAATTTAACCGGAAAAAGGTATCTTGAAATCCTAAGGTCTGTGGTTTCCCCTTTTTTTTGGAAGAGTTACCTCTTAATGTGATGTTCCATTGCTGGTACCAATTAGACGGAACACCGGCACACTGTCACTAACGAACTGAACGCAATGTTCGGGGAGAGGTGGATCAGACTAAATGGTCAATTAGAGTGGACTCCTCGTTCTCCAAACCTAACACCCCTTGATTTTTATTTATGGGGTACTATAAAATCAGAGGTCTACAAAAATAACATCGACTCAAAGGAAGAACTTAAAGCTAGGGTGAGGGGTGCATTAAGGCTGAACAAATAAGAAAAGCTACATCAGATGAAGTTCGTAGAAGAATTGATGAATATATGGGGGTAGTCGTCCAACATTTGGAAAATTTATTTTAGTATTAGTTTCCTGCTGTGAATAAAATTTTTGTGATAGTTTCAAACTAAGAGATCATTCATTATCTATTACTGTATTCACTCGAGTCCGTTTAGGGTTAAGGCTTTCAGTACGGAGAAAATTGTTTTGATACCTCCTGAACTTTGATTTCGTTAAAGTCAGTAAATGTGAATTTCGTTCGTTGAATTTTTAATTACCTAATTCTAGGAATTTGTTACATTTGCCGCAAATAAAGAAAATACCCTTGATATATCACTCCAGTGAAATTATTATTGCATGTTTTGCTTAGTGCTTGATCTGTAAGAAAAATTAATAATGACAGTTCCTAACATAGCCTACTTCAAAAATGCAAGCTTACAAACTGTGCGAAACCTGTCTTTAATCGTGAAATTGGAATTTTATTGAATAACGGCAAAAATACTGATTTTAGAGGCATGAAATGTTCGGGACCCCATAACTGGTTTTTGACCAGCAGTCGATTGGAATTACAAAATTATAGGCTTGCCATTTGACAAAAGTGAGATTTCATAGTTTTATTTGGGGCCCTTTTTCAGACACCCTGTATAATATTCCCTCATAAATTATACAAGAAACAGTATCAGCGTACTTTCTTTTGTTCCATTTTCGCAAAAAAAACTTCTGGTAATGAAGGATTTTGAAGATATGGACACTAATTTGTGACAACTTTTTTTTCAAAAAATTTGATAATCAGGCTATTATTCAAGAACCGCTTGAGTGGTTGCACATATCATACATCAAATCAGTGTAGAATTGAACGAAGAATTCGAATATGTATAAATATACAGGGAGTTGCATTTGAAATAACGAAGTTACATTCGTTTCCGGTAAAACCGGAAGTAGATTCCATCCAAAAACTTGAATTTGTATTACAATTCCTTCATCGAAAACGTCTAATGAAACACTTAAAAAAATCAAAATTAACACTTATTATTTTTTTTCTATTTGGATTTTATAGAAACACATATTTAAAATCGATAAAACCTTACCAAAGTCGAATTTGTGTTTTACACATAAAAGATCTTAATATTTGCTTGTTGAGCAAATCGGAATCGAACATGTACAGAAACATAGGAAAATTCCGTCTAAAAATTTTTTGAGGCAAAACACAATTCATCACATTTTGAAAACCACACTGTAAAAAATAGTTCCTCATCTCAACCATATTAATTTGTCTCAAGTACTCCGTACGTTTGAATACAGCCAAATGCATAAAGTACTTGACCCTACCGCCCTCTACGGTTGAGAATGGCGTTTACCCTAAATAAAAGTTTCTTGAGCTAAGAAACTGATTAGTTTCAACCAAGCTCAGAGTTATTGACTCAGGTGGTAAAAAAATTTGATCCAACGGTAATATTAATTAGTATGTAACTATTGATACTTTTCGTAGAATAAAAATTTTGGTTTCATGTAAATAAATATTTTAAAGGATCTTAGTTGAATGGGTCGAGAATTCAGTCGATAAAAATGATAGTATCTCTTATGTCAAGTGAAAGTTTCTTGGGTTAAGAAACTGATTTGATAAAACAAAAAAAAACATTTGTATGTAATCATTATTTTTCTTCACAGAACAATAATTTCTCTTTTATATTAATAAATACCGGAATACTGCGGCAGACCATGAATATTGTACGGAATGGGAAAGGCGTCTAGAGTTTCGTTGGAAGTTGCAGAGAGGGAGCGAGTATACCTCAAGCGTCAACCGTCTGCTTTTCAAGACACGTCGTAAAGACAACCGTTCCCATCACGTCGGGGTCACCAATGTAGAATCGAAGGAATTTATCCCTACTTATGCGTTTCGTCCCTGGCGCACACATTTGGACTCATCAGTAAGGCTTGTGTGCGCCATGCCATACACGCAGTGGTTAGAAGTTTTGAGGGAGCCGCCGGGAGTTGAACCCGGCACCTTGTACCTAATCGGTGTGAAACTTGAGCGCAAACCTCTAGGCTACCGAAGCGCTGTGAACTAAGCTATGCGTGGCTATATAGAGTGCCGCCAAGAGATCCCTATACACTCCCCTGCCGCTACAATAGCTATAGTCCAGGCAGTGGGTTATCATCTCATCCCTGTCATCATCCAATACCAGATCACCCGGTTCTCCACCAACACAAAGATATTTGGTTTTCTCTAAGTTGACATTTAAGCCCCACTTCTCGTATTCTTTAATTAGCTTTGCATCATGTATTCCATGTCATCTTTATCACCGAATACAACAATATTGTGAGTAAAATGCACAAATAATTGCATTTAAATGGGATATATTTAATATAAAAGAGATAGAGTTTTGATTTAATTGCAGCCAATATAAAAAAATTGCTACAATTAATTCGTCTTATTGAATCAATTACGCAATATTTTTTTTACAAATGTCACTTCATATTGCAACAATTATATGTTCAATTTTATTCAAATATTTATAGTTTTCTTCAAGTAAATGAGGCGAATAATATAATCTCACGAGATTCTTGTCTCAAGAAACTGTAGTCGTTGCATCAACTGACAGAATTTACGACAACCGTACCTTCGTTCTATTGAACAAATAAAAATGAAACGAACGAATGGTTTCGTTAAAACCTATTTAGAATAATGTATTTGTATCAATCAATTATGGATATTGAGACAAGTGCATAAACAATTTCTTGTAATTGTATGTTTATGTTGAATCAGTTGTTTCTTTCATTTCGCTGAAATGTGAAAAGTTTCAAGCGAATGTTTTAGCTGTTCTCTATAATCAACTAGGTTGTTTTAATCAAGAAAAATAGTTCATTTGGAGTAATCAATTTTAGATTAATTCAAATTAAAATGGTTTGATTGAAAAAAAATTCTCAAACTCCTGAGGAGTTTGAGCGCAGAATTTTATTTTTTACAGTGCATTGTTTGTTGGTCTATTATTCAATTTTATGCCAGATATATTTGTGCCATACTTAATCTCTGTAAATTTCTCTTTTGTACCCCTGAAGAAATGGAAATATATCAACGAAACATTGGCGTTAGTTGAATGTAGTTTTCTGACCTGAGCTAGTGTTTTTGGCGCTCTTGTTCACCTGAACAGAGTGCTTATCAATTTGCCCAAATGTCTGTGACTTTCGAATTTTTGGGCAAAAGTGGTATCAATCGAAGCACTGACGTGAGGTCAGTTGGCTTAGAGCGCTCTTGTAAACCATTTACAATTATTTAAATTTTGAAAAATCATATCTCCAGAACTATTAGCTTGTCGAAGTCGAGAGTGGTATTTTTGTATACGTCTGATAAAACTGCACCATAAAAAATTTTTATTTGAACAGTGTCATTTGAAAAAAAATTTTTTTTTTGTTACTTCGAACTTATTCGGCCGATTTGACCGAATAACGAACTTAGCCGAGATATTTATACCTCAAACCTACTATATTCTGAAAGTTTCAACTCTCTAACTTCATCCGTTCGAGAGTTATCGTGTTCACGGAACGGACGGACAGAATCGATTTTGACCACGGATTATTCATCAGTAGGTCCAAACAAAACGATTGATACCACTTTTGCCCAAAAATTCGAAAGTCACAGACATTTGGGCAAATTGATAAGCACTCTGTTCAGGTGAACAAGAGCGCCAATAAAAATATGTCATCTTCTTACTGTGTCGAGAATGTGGATCTCAGATATTTGAGTGTGGTAAGGGACCTCGGGATCCATTTTGATGAACATTTGAATTTCGGAGAACATGTAGGCACATTAGTGATTAAGTCCTCCAGGGTTTTGGGTTTTGTGTTGCGAAATGGCAGAGAATTGTCAGTGGAGACTTACAGAAGGGTGTACATGACCTTGGTGGTGTCTTTGTTAGAATACTGTTCTATAGTATGGGCCCCCTATTATAATAACAGCTGATCTCGGACAGGTTTCAGAAGAAATTCATTAGGTTTTGTCTTTACAGGCTCCATATGAGGATCCCAGTTTATCATGTGTATGAGGAAGCAAGTGCTGGGTATGAGATGTCTTCGTGATAGGCGTGTCCGGAATGATTTGGTGTTTGTCTATAAACTTTTGTCCAGGTTTGACCAGGTGGTTTGTCCTGAACTCTTAGAAAGGATATCTTTCAACATTCCTGGTCGTTTACTGAGGACAAATAGATTGATTTTCGTGCCCCACCATGGAACAAATTATGCTAGGCATTTGCCTATTGAGAGGCGGTTGGTGGGAATGTTGACATTTTCGGTGTTACCTTATTTCACTTTAGGATACAGATTGGGGAAAACTTTTGATTTTGTTAATGTGTTGATATTTTACGAGTGCTTACATGGATACTTTGTTGTTGTTATGTTTTAGTTCAATAAGGTTGGAAACTACTGTGATATTAGTATATATTTTGATTCTTTGTAATAGGGTTATAATAATAATAATTTATTCATCCCGTAGACAAAATACATTTGTATGGAAAAAAAAAAAATAAAATGCAATCAAATAAAAAATTGAAAACCCTACAAAAGTTATGCAATACAATGACGCAAAAGAAAATGCACTCTACTCAATAATTGCCTGAAAATATTCATTCAAGTTGTAAAAGCACTTCTCAACCAGCAAAGCTTTGATCTCTCGTTTGAACTTACTGTACTCCAAGACCTTCAATGTATCAGGTAGATGCTTAAAAATTTTAAGCTACTATACATTGGTGACGTTAGAAATTAAGTGGTTCGGTGTTTTGGAAAATAGAGTGTTTCTCTATGCCTCGTATTATAATGTTGTTTCTCTTGCTGGGTTTGGGTTTTCTGGTTTAATAAAGATCGAGTCCAGACTTGGCAGTGATAAGTTTTTATTAACCACCTCTTGCCACGAGTCTTGCCTTGTTTTGCCCATCTGCCTTTTCTCGAAGTACCCAACGAGAGCTTATTGGTCTTACTCCTTTAGGACATTCCACCAGAATCCAAGTTTTCATCTCCATGAGTGAGTCGTACTCCTCCTGCATTGCTCTCTTCCACTTCTCTACTTTCAGTGCCTCACTCACTGAGATATCTTCAGTCTCACCAATCATGGCTAATTGAACGCTCTTTCCTCCTTGACGAAAGTCAGGAATGTGATCTCGATACCTCGGAGGTGGTTGCAGGGTTTTCCGATCTCTCAAAACTCTCCTTTCTGGCTCTCCTTCTTTTTCTTCTTCAGCTGATTTCCTCTCTTCCTTGTCACTTTGCTCCTCTGCACTTTCTCCTGTTCCCCAGTCGTCGTCGTCTGACTCACTGCTGCTGTCCTCTTGCTTTGCCGTTGCCTCCTCTTGTGCCAGTATCTCAAGTTCAGTTCTTCTCTTTGGTATCATACTTTCTTCGTCAAAGATTATATTGTCTGAGCTAACAATTTCTCTCTTGTCTTTCAGATACACCCTGTAGCATGGTGAATCTATATCGTAACCAAGCAGAATTCCCTTTTCTGATTTTCTGTCGATCTTGCCTTTCTTCTGTGCTGGTATAAGTACAAAACATTCGCATCCAAATGGTCGCAGCTTTTCAATCTTCATCTTCCTTCCAAACCAGAGTTCTGCGGGGCTCTTTCCTGGTACGTTGCTGGTTCCTGTCTGATTGATCGTGAAGATCGCATAGGTCATTGTTTCGGCCCCCAGTTTCTCGTCCAAGTCATGCGCCTGTATCACTGTCCTCGCAGCCTCAACAATCGTCCTCATCTCTCTCTCCACCCTTCCATTCTGCTCTGGCGTGTGTATATTCGTAAATGTATGAAACATTCCCAGCTGATCCATCGTTTCTCTTGTATTTGCATTTTTCAGTTCGGTGCCATTGTCGGATCTCAGACTCTTCACTCTCCTTCCCAGCTGACTTTCTACAAGTCTCAAATAGCTCTCAATCTTTTCTGGTGCTTCAGCTTTCGTCTTCATGAAGTAGCAAGTTCGGTAGTGTGTGAAGTCGTCCTTGAACATAAGCCAGTATTTGGCTCCTCTTAATGACGGAATGTTCATCTCGCCAGTGTCGACGTGTACAAGATCTAACGGTTCCTGGGCTGTCTTTAGGTTGTTTGGGTGTGAGCTTCGATGAATCTTACCGTATGCGCACCCTGTGCAGACATAATTTTTCCAGTCATCAATACTTTTATTCCTCTCCTGTTCAGCGTGTCTCTCACGTACTGCACATTTTGATGAACGAGTCTTTTATGCCACACTGTGTGTGTCCTTTATCTAACATCTGACTTACTGAAAATAAATTGAAGTTGAGATTTGGCTCCTAAATCACATCTTCAAGTAGAACTGGGTACCATTTTTGACCATCAAACGCCTCCATCTCGATGTTCCCGACTGCAACGCCATCTAGTTTGGTTGAATCGCCAATCCCAATTGAGATGGGCTCGTCCAGCTCAACAAGTTGTACGAACCACTCACGATGCGACGTCATGTGCTGGCTTGCTCCACAGCCCTGATACCATGATGTTGCTCTGTCCTTCGAAACATCGCTGTCCACTGTCGAGAGTACCGTAGTCAAAAATGCCCTTCTTTTCTGAACTCCATCTGCTGACTTATCCCTGAGTTCACACTCCTTGGCGAAGTGTCCTTTCTTCTGACAAATGTTGCATGGATATCTTTGTTTACAGGAGGCAATATACTGCTCAGTCGGTTTGCCTTTGCATTTCTTGATTTCGTGACCTGGTTTACCACACTTGAAACACGTGAACTTTGGCTTGTCCTGTCTGTTGTACGACGAATGTCCTGGTTTGCCACGTTTTGCTATGAGAGCGTTGCTGGTGCTGCCCTATGCATTAGTCGTCGGTTCCTTGGTGCGCTCATCCTCGAGTCTCAATCGTTCGATGAGTGTTTCAACGTTTTTCAGTTCTGGAGTCACGTTGTCCCAATATGTCCTGAAGTGAGCTAGCTTGGGCGGTAACACACTCATGATCCTGGACATGACCCAGCTTCATTGGATCCTCTTCTGTTGACACTTCCTGAGCCAGATCCATAATCTCCCTGCAATTCTCCACTGCTGACTTGCTCTCATCATACTCAAAGGTAAAGAATTTGATTCTTGAAGTTTCTAGGGTTACATCAGTCTTTGTGCCATATAAACTAACTAACTACCATTTCTTTGGAAGTTTTACAATTTGCAATTTTGTTCGCAATCTTACTGTTTACATTTAAATCAGTTAACGTTTGTGCTTCGACATCATGTTTTATCCAAGCTGAAACTGCATCTACACTTGCAGCGCCTGCTGGTCTATGCTCTTCGCCTGTGATGTATTCGTACAGGCCCTTATTCTTAAGTGCTAAGGTTAACTTAAATCGCCAAGAAATGAAATTGACATTGCCCTGACTATCTTCATTCAACATTTCTAATTGAGACTTAACAGTATCCATTTTGATTATAACTTTTCAATTTAACTGACTTCTGACGAAAAAAAAATTTTTTTTTTTAAATAAACAAAATGTATTTACAATCTTTCGTGGCGATTTCTCTAACTTAAAAACTACTTGCGTGTACGTTGTTCAACGTTGAATTGTTTTGCTACGTCGGTTTCTGTCGTTTTTGACTATCTTCACTGCTTTACTAGACTTTCTTGTCGTTTCCAGTCCTGACGTTCAGAGAAACCCTCCATAGCCGTGCTGGGCCAATAACCTGTTGTTTCTCTTGCTGGGTTTGGGTTTTCTGGTTTAATAAAGGTCGAGTCCAGACTTGGCAGTGATAAGTTTTTATTAACCAATAACAAAAGGTACCTGTCAATATTCGACATAATTAGTTTCAATTCTTTATAATTCGTTAAGGAAAACATTTGCTTAGTAAAGTTTTATTTGTGTTCAATATTTATAGAAGCTGTGCGGAAAATCAAGTTACAAAATTAGCATGTGGTGAAAAATTTTCAAAGTCTTTTTACAAAGCAAATTTAACGAAAACTAACATACCCTTTGTACAGTTCAATAGCGCTTGTTTTGTTCACCAAAACTGTCCAGCGACAATCGTGGATTGTTGCTCGATACTTGCAATAATTTCAGATTACAATTTTCGAAGCACACCTCTTCTTAGTCTTTCTATTCCGCTATCTGTCAATTATTTTGTGAAGTTATCTAATCTTGCCTATCAACTGCCAACTCAATTACATGAAAATACAATAGTGCACATAAGTGCCAACGTAGACTCGATACAACTCAAATGATAAGTGTGAAGGTAGGATGGGTCAGGGTCGTGGGTTGGGTAGGATCAGCTGTAAGTTGATCAATTTTCAACATATAATCATGAAATCCGCAGCATTTGCTCAATGAGAGAATATTTCTACGTGTGCAATAAACAGTTGTCGATAAAAATACATGGAAAAGACATTAATTTATTCAGAATAAAACAGGGTTTACGGGACTCCCTGGGCTTTAAGCAAAAAATCAAACGAATTATTTTCTTCTGGGAAATGAAATCTATATCACTGAATGAGGAGCCACCCCACTGGATAAAGTTATAATTTAGGTGAGCATATGCGAGTGAATAATACGAATTAATAAGAGCATCACGTGGTAATACGAGTTTTATTCGCCTCAGAGCGTAAAATGCACTACTTAGTTTTCTACATACAAAGTCTGCATGATCTCTTCAAATCAGGTTTTTATGTACACGTAAACCAAGAAACTTCTTACAATTCGATGGCTTCAAAATACCGGACTTAAGATCCAAACTGAACCGATGATCAGATTCGCGCACTTGAAAATAGACGTGGTCCGTTCTGTTCACATTTAAAATAATAATAATAATAAAGTTTTCAAAGCACCAATCAGAGAAACACTGGACGATAAGCTCGGAACCAGCCTTGAGTTCGTTCAAATTCCTGGCAGAAATAAGGAAAGATGTGTCATCAGCAAATAACAATATCTTTATATTCAATCTCGCTATTAAATGATGCATGATATATTCTAGAAAACCGTTTATAAACATGATAAATGGCTGATTTACAGGCTGCGGATACCGATTCGGAAACCGTGCTGACAGGTGGTTATAAAGGAAACTAGTTCAACATTCGATCATATACTAGTCTCTCCATTATTTTGGACAATGAGCTCAGTAAGGAAATAGGACGATAATTGTCAATGTCGTCAACAGCACCCTTCTTGTGCACAGAAAACAACTTCAGCTGTCTTCAGTGGAGAAGGATCTCTACCTGACAGTACCGAGTCATTCATAAGATTAGACAGATCAGTGGCGGATTTACCAATAGGCCAAGTAGGCCGGTGCCTAGGGCGGCAGATTTAGAGGGGCGGCAAATTTAGCAAATTTTTTTTACAGATTTTTTTTTATAATTATACGTGTACACAATCTATATTATAATAAAATCGTAAACCTAAAATAGTCTGTACATTAAAGATATTCGAAAAAAAATTCGCCAGGATGGCTTAAGATGAGTAACTGAGTAGAATTAGATTTTTTTTAAATTTCTTGTTTGTCTATCTGTCCGTTTGTTTGAATGAACATCACGAAAATACTACTGGGCACTTTTACATGAATCTCCTTGAATTATATAGTCTGAAGTCCGGTTTAACATTTAGCATAAAATATTTATCAAAATTGTACCCTTAAGGTGGTCAACGTTTGTATGGAACTACGTGATTTCGTGGTCCAATCTCTTTGAAATTTTTCATGGATATTCTTTAAAGTAATTGGTGGAGGATCACATATTTATTTTTATCAATTCGGCGGTTGTGCGGCGGCAATAGCGCTGGTGAGGTGCGGAGCGGGGGCAGATACCCGAGTGAGCAACCGGAACGCGGCAGACGCGTGAAGGCAGACGTTGTTGATGGTCGTGTCAAATACTGAATTTTGCGGGCGAACTTTTCACTATTCTTGGATGGTTCAAATCATTATGATCTTACTAATATTTTATAAATGTGGAAGTGAGGTTGGATGTTTAGTTGTTTGGATTGTTGCTCAATCACACCAAAACTACTAGACCGATTTTGATCAAACTTTGCATTAATAGTAAAGTCTATCTTTGTTTCTGCGAAAACAGAATTTGGAGCATATTGATCCAAACTTGGATATAGCACTTCGCATGGCTCTGTGCACAGCGGTGACAAATTGTTCAGGTGACAGAAGCTTTTCTTGCTTAAAACGGGTTAAAAACTATCTACGATCTACTTTAAGTCAAGAAAAGTTTAATGCTTTATTACTTTTGTGCATAGAGTCAGAACTTATGGAAAAGATTTCATACAGCGATATAATTGATGATTTTGCAAATTTAAAATCTCGCAAGAAAATAATGTAAAACTTATTTGATCTCATTGTCTGTCACCATTAACTGATTGTTAACATGTTGTAATTTAATAGAAATTGTTTGTATTGTTTTTAAACTGTTAAGTGCAATAAAAAATATGTAACAAAAACAATGTTTTCTGACCACTAATTATTATGTCTGTGTTTATAAAGTGTAGGTATTTTTAAGTCATCCCTTTCCCCACCTTATGATTAATACATGCTGCTATTTTTAACCCCCGACGCAAAAAGAGGGATGTCATAAGTTTGACGTGTCTGTTTGTCTGTCTGTGGCATCATAGTACCCGAACGAATGAACCGATTTCAATTTAGTTTTTTTTTGTATTACAGGTGTTTTACGGGCGAGTGTCCTTAGACATGTTTGATGAAAATCGATTGAGCCGTTTGAAAGTTACAGAGGTTTTACGCTTTAAAGTCGAGGGGTTTTTGTTTTGCCTGTCAAATAAACTTGTTAGGTCAACATTAAACTCTTCAGTACATAGCGGGTTGCAAAAATAATCTAGTAACTGACAGAAATATCATTAAGTTCACAATCAAACTAATAACGGGATTAAACTAACGTATTGAATTTCAAAAGTCAGTAGGGGTGGCAAAAATTGAATTGCCTACTAGCGGCAAATTTGTAAATCCGCCACTGAACCAGAAGTTCGAAAATGCAGGGTGACAAAATTTCCAACACTCTGACCGGAATCATATCCATCCCACAACTTTTAAAAGTTTTTTTTTGTTTATAACTGAGGCGATTTCCTCAGCTTCAACTGGAAAGAAAAAGAAATTATTGACGGTCAATGAACGAGTTGTACACGAACGAGATCGATAACCACCGAAATGCCTCTCAACACTGTACACTGTACACTTATGTACATACTGTATATTCATAAATAAATAAATGATTAACTCAATAACTCCTATTATATTCATCCTGCCGATTTGAAACTTCAGATTTACGTTCAGAGAAAACTGTCAGCCAAATTTTGCGAAAATCGACAGGCTACATAATTTTTTCAAAAATCCGAATAATTTTTGGCGCTCTTGTTCACCCGAACAGAGTCCCTATCATTTTGCCCGAATGTCTGTAATTTTGGAATATCGAGCCGAAAATGGTCTCAATCGATTGGGTTCGACTCCCCGATGAAGAAACTGTGGCAAAAGTTGAGTCTGTCCGGCCAGCCGGCCGTATCCTCTCTAGCATCCAAAAGAGCTGAGCTAGAGTTTTCATATTTTCAGAATAGGTTAATTTTCCAAATATCTCGGTCAAGTTCGTTATTGGGCCAAATCCGTCTGATGGTTCAGTAGTTATGAGCATCTGAAATTTTGTTACCTCAATAACTACTAGAATATCCCTACGATCAAGTTGATCCTTGAAATATTGTTGAGGGAGGCTGCAACAAAACGGCTCGCAAATTTTCGCAGAAATCGTCACGCTAGAAAATTTTTAAAAAATTCCCAAAAAAAATTTTTTAATCCGCACTATCTCATAAGATATTTTTCGGATTTCAATAAAAATTCGTGAATATATTGAGGTGATCGATATCTTACTTATCCTCAAATTTCATTGTCATAGCTCTTTTCCATCTAAAGATATGATCTTTTTTTTTCATTTACTCAAGAGAAAAGAGAAATGACATACGTCCCGATGATTTTCTTTGAACGATGGCCATCACAGATCGATATTCGATTGACAAATGCTGGGCTCATTAATCAGTGTCAGTTGGCGTAATATTAATCAAAATTTTTCATAACGGGTAATCATAGAGCATAATTCAATCTCGATGGCTGAAATAATATACGTTGTCAAAATTCAGAAAAGCACTGACGTAAGTTTTTAGGAAAAGGGAATTATAGCTTCGAACAAAACTTGGGGAAAATTATGAGTAGTTATTTTCAATTTGAGATATAGGTTTGCTCATTCATTAGGCATTCATATTTGCATCACATTGCCCCATAGTACGAGAAAAGACTATTGTTCACCTAATCAGAGTGCTTATAGATTTGTTATGGTTTGAATATTTACTCGCAAGTAGCTCAACAAGAGCGTCAAAGCAATCTGACCTCACGTCTGTGGTTTCTAAATTTTTTTAAATATTTGATAACTATAAGATACCTATTACTCGGACCTCAAAAAAATCTATATTCATGGACGATATTGTTCCTTGCATGCTCATTCTGGTAGAACAACGTGCTATCGTTTGGCTCAAATGTCTGTAATTGCTGAATATCGGGTCGTAAAGGGTCTCAATCGATTGGGTTTGGGTTATTGATGAAGAATTCAGGTTCACACTTGAGAGTGGCCATATACTCTCAATCTTCCAAAAGAGTTGAGCTTGAGTTTTCATATTTTTCGGTTAACTGACCTAATATCTAGGTTAAGTTCCTGCTTAGTTCTGTAGTTCTGACCATCAGAAATTTTGTTTCCTATATAATTCCTAGAATATCCATCGGATCGAGTTGTAACTGAGAAAATATTTGAATTAGGTTGAAACAAAAAGGCTTGCAAAGTTTCGCAGATATCGACACACTAAAAAATTTTAAAAATATTCGTAGGAAAAGGTTTTTCATACTCTATACCTCTTTAGAACATCACTGACGTTGGTTTTTATGAAATGGAAATTTCAGCTTCGAACAAAACTTCAGAAAAACTATGACTAGTTATTCTTAATTTAAGATATAGGTTTGTTCGTTCATCGTGGCGGTTGTATTTGTATCACAACAAGAGCACAAAACCTCTTCACCTCTCGTCAGTGCTTTTCTGAATTCGAAAATATATTGAATATTCTAAAATTTCGTCTTCACAGCGTAAACCCCCAAGAAAATATAAAAGTTGAGTGTTTGTTCTAGTACAGTATATTAGGAGAACAGAAGAGCAGGGTGCACTTTCATGAAAATACGTTATGATTCGAGCAATTTTTTTTACAATTGTTAAAACTATTGCCAAGGAATAAGTTTTCTGCTCTTGAAAATATCTTTGAGCGGAAGGACGAAAACGAAGTGCTCATAGTCACACACCCTTTGAATCATTTGCAAGTCATCGCTGTAACCACAGCTGGAAGTGAGGAGTCATAATTTCGGTTATTCTCAAATGCAGATGCAGACATATTACAAAGATGGATCGTTTTAGCAGAACAAAATCATCAGGAGTTCAAATACGTCCTCAATTGAGTTCTGGAATCAAGATATACACTTGGATAACTAATCTTTATAATAATGCATGAAAATCTTTGCGTGCTCATTTTTAATTCTCGATATGGGTTTGTTGATTCTTCCACATTCTTTATGGCAGCTTTTACAGAATCTAGAAAGAGACTTGAGAACAAGCTCGCAAAATCTCTGGACCTGACGGAAGACCCCTTTGTTCGAATACCACATTTAAAAAGGCGCCAAACATCCACAAATTCGAGCTGGCGACAAATATCCTGGCGCCGCCTTTGTTCGATCTCCCTTAAGCGTCCAAGAATACAATACCATATATGGTCTTTGGTTTCAAAAACGAAAAACCGTACACCATATATGGGCATTCTAAAAGCCCTCGTAGGGACTCATCCCTGTCGCATAAATAGTCGGGACACATCCAAAAAAGGCATTCAAGTTTAGCATTCCACAATTCCGAGTCAGTCAATCATTCAGATTCAGTCACTCATTCGCATTCCAGAATTCCAAGTCAGTAAGATCATTCTTATTCAGTCAAGCATTCCGAGTCAGTCAATCATTTAGATTCAGTCACTTATTCTCATTCATTTACGCCTTCAAATTCAATCACGCATTCCAATACAGTCCACTTATTCATTTCACTGTGCTGATACATAAATTTCTTTTCGTTCTGCAAATTTGTTAAATCATCAAGTATTCCTACGTCGACTGTCCTCAAACCAACCACTAAGTGTGTAATCAGTTGTGTCAAACAGTGATAATAAAAAACATATCAAAATCAAGTTATGTGTTCTTTATAATCGAATGAATACACCCTTGTACTTCTTTGATTCTTTGATATCTTATAAGATATTCGTCAGATGACGTCAAAGTTTTATTTACATATGGTGGTGATCGATGCACTCACTCGTAGCATCTGAGTGTCAAAATACAGGGTGGCCATTTGAAAACGAAACAGACGAGATCACAGACGAAATAAGTTTTTTCGATAGAAATGGTCGGACAGCTCGATTTCTTAACTTAAGATGTAGGTCACGGACGCACAGCGCTTCAACCCTTGCTGCTACACCCCCCCCCATAAGGCTTTCAAAGTAAATTAAATAATTTATCAAAAACTCTAATCAATTAATTAAATATTCAAATTGTTCACCATTAGCTTCCATACAATGAAATAAGTTTTGTTCGAAACGATGGCGCATATTTTGCAGCATTTCTGGAGTGATTTGACGACATTCGTTCACTATACTTCTTCTTAAATATTCTATGGAATCGGGCTCTGTAGAGTAAATTTTACTCTTCAAGTGGCCCTAAAGAAAGAAATCTAGTGGTGACAGATCTGGCTGGCCATTCAGTGGGATCCCTTCTTCCAATCCACCGATTTGGAAATCTTACCGCATGTTATTGGAAATACTGCAAATTATATCGAAGATAATTTAGTTTCAGCAAGATTGAGCTCCTTCGCAATACGCTTTGTTTGTTCGACATCTTGATTAAAGATTTCTATGTCAGTGGGTTGGAGGAAGGAAGCCACAGTCATGGTTGTTTTGAAGCTCAAAATGTCGATTTTTCACAAAAAAACACTACAAGTGCCATGAAAACACCACTTCATTTTCAAATACTTAGTTAAGAATATTTCGAGAACTAATGCATAAAATGAAAAAACTATTACTGTGCTGAAATCAGTATAAAAGTACCTTTCAAATGAGGTATCACTCACCCAATCTTCCCAATTCAAATTTTGGGGATCGTTGGTATGTTCCTACTTGCCGCCACGTGTTTGTTCTTATTGGCTCCTTCTGGACAAGGCAACTGTGAAACTAAGGCAAAAGAGAGAAGAATAGAATAGAACATACCATAACACAGAGGACCACAGCAGGTGCAAACGACCGAAGCAGCAGTGGTGTGAAGAGGCCCAGCACTTCTTGAAATTAAATATTTTTCCTCAGGAAGAGAAGTTATTGCCTGCGGTTAGTCCTTCTTTACGTGTGTCCATCTATCTGACGCACCTGAAATGCTTATCGATATGCCCAAATTTCTATTTTTTTCTCGATTTTTTTGAAAGAGGCTACCAACACCTTTCAAATGAAGTACCGCTTAACACCTCTATCTTATTAAATTTTGAGGTATTAAAGTACACCTTTCCTGACCAGTTTATGTGAATTAGTATTTTTACGGATTAAACTAACTGGAAACCCAACTGAAAGAAAAGTGGTCACATATGTGAGCCTCGAAATCTCAGAAATTGACTTTCACCAGTCAAGACCTAGTCGCGCTTGGAAATAGATATGTAACCTTTGTCATTCGTAAAAACCCTTGTTGTAGCATCTGATGACATATGTACATTCAAGTAAGTCTAAAAATAAAGTTCTGTTTGGACAACATTCAACAAATCTATGCTCATATCTCCGCAAACAAGCTAAATATCACCTGTATGGAAACATGTTGATGCTTAGAAGAAATGTTCAACAAACCTAGTAACATTGGGGTTTTAGTGGTGAACTTACTTGTTAGAATCACATATTTCAAATTTATCTCCCGTACACACCGCTGAAATGTGTACCAGTAGTTCATTATCTCCAATGTTAACCGATGGAAGCCTGTTGAATTGGTTTTTCAGGTCTGCGATTTCATTGTTTTATCGAATATTGTTGTCTCCAGTGAAAAGATTTTATATTTTTCTCAATCAACACTTTTTACTCTTCTAATTCAAGAATTATTCTGAGAAAAAGTTCTTGATATGTTGATTTGTTACTGATACACTTTCCAGTAGGGAGATCCGACATTGGGGATATTTCACTGGTAGATTCGCTTTGACTTAGGATGATTTTTTATATCTATTAGCACAACTGGGATGAAATTTTTTTTGTGCCGATTTTTGCACCTAACAATATTTTTCATATACATACAGTTCTTTTACAAATACCGCATTCGGGAATCGGTATCTGCAGAGACTCACTGAATTCGACTTTCTTACTCGATGTCATGATAGTGAATGATACAAAGGCCTTGCCAAAAAAGTACTACATGATCCACTTTCCCCATTCAGGAAATTTATAGGATTAGTGGGGAAGGCTCAAGGTTCAACAGAAATCCTTCAAAAATGCATAAAAATTGGGCAAAAGTGAAACAAAAATTGACCTGTTCGGGATTTTGTTGCTAAGTATTTTTCTTCTGATAAAATTAATTTGTTCCATAATTTTGATATATGTATACGTCGAAAGATCCTTCGAACCATCGACGATATTTATATCAATCAGGAATGCTGATATGAAAAAAAATTATATTCTTTATCAATCAGTTCCATTAACCGAATATTGAGTATAATTCAGAAATTTTTAGTTTTCCCTTTACAAATTTTCGGGTTCTTTCGTCGAACCAGGAATATAATATTTCCTGTAATTTCAATTTAAGGCTAAATGGAAGGTTCATCAGATATAAAGTATCCAGTCAGTTGAAGCTTTACCGATTATATCACTATTTTTAAAACATATGTTATCGAATAAATTGGGGCATATGTGATGTGAATCGGGTCATTCAAACGTAATTAAGGCTAATTAATGTTTTTAATTCCTTACATCTTACATATTCAGAAGAAACAACACTTCCATTTCGTTCTCCAGAATGCTATGATTTTTGTAAATTAATGACATTGTAAATGAATAGTAATTCTGTAATAATATCTGCTAAATATTACGACTACTTTCTATTGAAACTTGTGATATTTCAATTTGACATTGATCGACCTTTTTTGTTCCCATAATAGACTTCAGGGAGAATCATTGATCAGGATGACGATGAGAAGATGTTTCAAACACTAGATAATACACATAATAGGTAAGAAAACAACTTGTCATAGTACAATCGACCGAATCAATTATCTCAACTGATATTATTTTTTTTTCGCGCGCTCGTTGGGAAGGAAATTTCCGAATATTCTGTCAAAATTGTTCTCAAAGGATAGGGCTCTACTTTGCGATGAAGGATCAATAGCTATCAAAGTTGAGTATGATCCGACTCCCGTATATGGATAACAATCTGAGGAGATCTAATAGAGATTTCATTTTTACAAAATAGATTAAAAATTAATTGTGCAACTAGTAGAATCGAGCGAGTTAGAAAAATAGTGTTTCCCAACATGTTTTACACAATATTTTTCCTATTTTTGAATAGGATGAGTCTATTTGAATTGAAATTAAAAATATCAAAACGTCATCACAAGCGTCAAGTGAATTCGGAGATATTAATTTATTACTTTGTTGCTATGGAAGTATCGTTAGTGCCATATTTCGTTATTTTGATTGTCAAAATAGTAAAAAATTATTTTCAAAGTAGAATTAAATACACTACAATGTCTGATTCATTGAGCAAGCTGCTCAATATGCGTTATCTACAAATATTACTGAGAAATCGAGGAGCAAGTATTAGTACGCGGGCCCACGTACAAATAAAATTGATTACCAGCAAGGTGCAACTTTGCACACAGCTTGATTATTTTTCATTTTCCGGCTTTCCACGATTTTTCTGACATAAGAATCATATTCAGCGGAAAATTCTACATAGGAAATAATCTGTTGGATATTTTTTGTTCATCATACTAACCATTTCTTTTATATTATTCATAAGTAATAAAAAAAAAATATTTGTCGGACATGCAAATGAAACAGATATATATATAAAAATCACTATGTATATATATTTTTTTTGTTAGAATTTCTTGTGCTTTGGTATAAATTTTTTTGTTTAAGATTTCTTGGGTGTATAGCACTTATTTTACTAATAATGGTATTTGTTAAATTATTATTTTATTTTTCCAACATATGTTTCGGCGTATCTAAGCCTTTTTCAAGAAATATAATACAGTCGATTATTTTCATCTATAAATCAAACTTTAGAAGATCTTCAAATATTAAATATTTTCGTCAGCCATTGGAAAAACAAAATCGTGACAGCGCATCATCATCACATTATTTTATTCATGGCTGACGAAAATATTTAATTTTCGGAAGGAAGGATGTGAAGAGGTCATGCATCTTTTGGATTTCAAAAATATAATCACAGGGTGTTTCAAATTTTGTGTTGAAAATTGTGGTCTTAAATTGGCCATAACTTCTGTTTTTCAAATTAGAACGCTATCTTTTTATAATTGTGTTCGATTCTGCGGTCAAAAATAATGATAGTTTTCTCACATGATTATGCTCCTAAATTCAATAATTTCTGAGTTATTTGAGATGGATTTATGGTGTCCGTAGAGTCTAATTGATTGCATCTAAAAAAAATTCAATGAATATTCTTTCGAAACCATGGGAACACTCTGTACCCATAGGAGATAAATAATCTGTTAATAATTCACAAGTGTCAGGTGTTATTGTTATTCGTTATCTTCATTTCTCGATTTAACAAAATGAATTCTAATTACGAAATTCTGGATCTATTTTATATACATGGTGAATGTGACAGAATTATTAGTAGAACCTGCTGGGCCTTCAACGAGGAGTATCCCTATTTACCTTCCATGATGGAGAAGATCTTTAGAAAATATGTTTCAAACTTTCAAAGTTTTGGAAGTGTAAGAGCCCCTAAAGAATACAAAAGCAGGGTAGTTGATGATGAGGAAAATGAAATTATTTCGAAGCGAATGAAAATGCATCTATTCGAAATGCAGCTCATGAAATCGATTCAGACAGAAATTCAGTGCACCGAATTTTGAAAAAACACAACATGCATGACTACAAACATGAGAAAGTTCATGCATCAGAACCAGATGACTACATAAAAAGGTTAAATTTTTGTAGAGAAATAAATATTAGAAAAACTTGAAAATGATGAAAATTTTTTGGAAAAAATCATTTGGACAGACGAAGCAAAATTCAATAATGAAGGACTATTCAATAGAAAGAATTGCCATATTTGGAGAAGTGAAAATCCTCATAGAAAAAGACAAAGAAACCCCCAGAACAAATTTAGTGTTAATGTGTTTGCTCTTTTTAGGAACAATAAAGTGCGGTACTACATTTATGAACATAAATTTAAATACAGAAAAATTTGTGGAAATCCTGAGAAATTTTGTTTCTGAGTTTTTGGATGAACTGCCGGTGAGTATGTCGACTACCGCATATTATCAATTGGATGTGGCTCCGGCACATACTTCGCACGAGGTGTCTGAAGAACTGAATGCAATGTTTGGTAATCGGTGGATCGGACGCCGTTCTTCACTGCTTTGGCCCCCACGATTTTTATTTATGGTGTAGAATAAAAACCATAGTCTATGAATCTCCTATTGAAAGCAAAGAAGATTTGAAACGGCGTGTGGAGGATGCTTTCCACTCACTAAAGGGGGAGGAAATAGAGCGAGCGACTAACCGAGGTGTTTCAAGACGTATTCGAAAGTGTGTGGAACAAAATGGTTACCACATTGAAACTCTTACCTGATCATTTATTTTGTTAATTTGAGTTTTGAAACGTATTTTTATTTTTACTATCATAATTTGTTGATAATCATTATTCGGTGTACTGAAGTACCGAATCTATTTAATGTGTTTCCTATTGAAGAGATGAATTCTCATTCGCTTCGAAATAAGTCAAAATACTAATTTCATCAACTGCCCTTTTTTTGTATTCTTTAGGGACTCTTACATTCCAAAATTTGGAAAGTGCGAAACATTCATTTTGTGAAATCAAAAAATTTCATAACGACTAACAATACCTGTCTGACACTTGTGAATTATAAATGGGATGATTTCTATGCTCACAGAATATCCTTATGAATTTGACTCTACGTACTACATAAATCCAGAAAATCTCAAATAACTCAGAAATTATTGAATTTAGGAGAATAATCATGTGAGAAAACTATCATTATTTTTTATCGCAGTATCCAACACAGTTATAAAAAATTTAGAAAGCACTGACGTGAGGTCAGATTGCTTTGGCGCTCTTGTTGACCTACTTGCGAGTAAATATTCAAACCTTAACAAATCTATAAGCTCTCTGATCGGGTGAACAATAGTCTTTTTCCGTACTATGGGACAATGTGATGTATATATGAAAGCCTAATGAATAAACAAACCTTTATCTCAATTTGAAAATAACTACTCATAATTTTCACCAAATTTTGTTCTATGCTTCTCCTAAAAACTTACGTCATTGTTTTTCTGAGTTTTGACAACTCCATCAAATTCTTTCTCTATGATAAAAAATTTTTTGATTAATATTACGTCTGTGCTTTTCTGAATTTTGACAACGTCATCGACATCGAATTCTACCTCTATGAATTCTATGAAAATTTTGATTGATATTACGCCAACTGACACTGATATCTAGGTCCGCAAGTTATCAAACGAATATCGATCTGTGATGGCAAATCTTTCAATGACAAAACTCGGACTTCATGACATTTCTATTTTTCTCTTGAGTAAATGAAAAAAATGATCATATCTTCAGAAGGGGGAAAACTATGACAATGAAATTTTAGGATGAGTAAGATATCGGTAACCTCAATATATATACGGATTTTTATTTAAATCTAAATGAAGTCTTAGGAGATATTGAGTATTGAAAATTTTTTTTTGGGGAATTTTTTAAAAATTTTCTAGCTCGACGATTTCTGCGAAATTTTGCAAGCCGTTTCGTTTCAGCCTCCCTCAATAACATTACAAGTATTAACTTGATCGGATGGATATTCTAGTAGTTATTGAGGAAACAAAATTTCAGATGCTCATAACTACTGAACCATCCGACGGATTTGGCCCAATAACGAACTTGACCGAGATATTTGGACAATTAACCTATTCTAAAAATATGAAAACTCTAGCTGATTCCTTTTGGGTGCTAGAGAGGATACGGCCGGCCGGACAGACTCAACTTTCGCCACGAATTCTTCATCAGGGAGTCGAACCCAATCGATTGAGACCATTTTCGGCTCGATATTCCAAAATTACAGACATTCGGGCAAAATGATAGGCACTCTGTTCGGGTGAACAAGAGCGCCAAAAATAGGGTTCTGAATTGAAAAACAGAAGTTATGGCCAATTTAAGATAACAATTTTCAACACAAAATTTGAAACACCCTGTGATGATATTTTTGAAATCCAAAAGATGCATGACCTTTTCACATCCTTCCTCTTCGATGTTGTAAAAACGGTTTACGCTCAGGATATTTAGAATAAGAATAATTAACATATTACTGACTGAACATACTTTTTTCCAGTTTTTTTTAGATATTTTGAAAACTATTCGATTTAATACAATGGTTTTAACAGAAATGTATTCATTATTGAATACTCGATCATATCAGGTATGGAAAACTTGAAAAAAAGTTTTTTCGTCGAATTTATTTTCACTCCCTGTATAACCGGAAATTTTTGGGCTTCGAAAATATTTAAGCTCTGTAGAGATCTTCGAACAATATCATAATCCCAATTTTCAGATTTCAAATATGTCTAGTTCTCCAGAAACGTCTAATAAGTACTCGAACTTGAGACACCCTGTATACCCAGACATGCGATTCACTGGTAAACACCTCATAGCACAGATAAAAAACTCCAAAACAAGGAAATTACTGGCCCCAGACGAGGTCCAAGCACTGAAAGCAGACGTTATGAATCAATCGCACACTTCGAGAGCAGCGAGTTTACGAAGAAGTGTGTGAGGATCCAGTGCCTTCACTACACCACATGTCAATCACGGTGAAGGAGAACAAGCGGATACCCTTTTTGACAATGAACTTGAGGCAGACCCATCGTAGGACATCATGCTGCTGTTTGGGGAAACCTATTTGAAGTGGGGAGGTATGATGATGGAAGTGAGACCTAAAATACCAAAGCTACAGCAGCGCAGGGAAGTGCTGAACACCGTACAAGCCGTCGATAAAGCCATCGCACAATTAGAAACACATTGAGTTTGGGAGAATTATGCCACATGGTGTATTGCAGTGCATCAGTGGTTTGTGCTATTCTTGAATCGCCTAAGATGGGAACTGAAGGTGAAGAACAACAGTATGGTAAACCACCTTGGGAAGAAAGGTTGGAGAAAAAGATATCAAGCATCAGAAAAGAAATCGGTGTTAATCACAATTACCTGAGCGAAATGACATCTAGTAAAGGAGTAATCAGGAAGGCCCGATACTATGCCAAGAGTTGCGGACTGAAGAAGGGTAATGCACAACTTCATCAAAAACTGAAGGCTCATGTGGAAACACTAAAGCAAAAGATAGCTGCACCAGTGAACCGATTGAAGAGATACCACAAAAGATGTCAAAGATACCAACAAAATAACCTCTTTCAATATAATCAGAAGAAATTCTTTAAACAGCTGGACGACCCAGGAACGGAAGGCACGACAACCCTGACTCCGGATGAGATGGCTGCACATTGGTCGAGGATTTGGCCACGAGACACAGAGCACAACAGATCAGCGTCATGGATTGCAACAGAAAATCTACAACAACAGAGCTTGACGGGTATAGGAAAAGTTGTTATAACTGAGGAAGACATAAAGGCCACAATAAGAAGGCTAAAGAATTGGTCGTCACTTGGTATTGATGGCATACAATATTGGTGGAAGTATATCACATCAACAGATAGAGTTCTTGCCCGTCTGATTCAGAACTCATTTAGAAACGCCCAGGTCATTCCCGAGTACTTCACTCAAGGAGTTACTTATATGCTCCCGATAAAAGGAGACTTAACGAAACCCGAGAACTATAGGCCAATCACCTGCCTCCCATCTGTGTATAAAATCCTTACCTCAACAATAGCCCACAAAATTAGTATCCATTCGAAAAGAAATAATATAATGGCTTGGGAACAGAATGGGTATAAAGAAAAAGGTCGAGGTACCAAAGAGCTTTTGATTATTGATAGAGAACTTACTAGGCAGGCAAAGAGAAAAAATAAAAATATTTCAATTGCCTGGATAGACTACCAGAAGGTCTATGATTCTGTTCCTCACTCGTGATTGCTCGAAGTTCTCGAGATGTATAAGTGCGACAGGCAGATGATTCAGCTGATGAAGTTCCTTATGACATCGTGGCGAAAGCACATCCAAGTAGGTGACAGGGCAAATGCTAGAACAGAAGAAATTTGAATTAAGAGGGGAATATTTCAAGGTGACAGTCTCAGCCCACTCTGGTTTTGTTTGTCCATGAATATTCTGAGCGAGATATTGAACAGAAGTGCATATACGGCTACACCATGAGTGCTGATGCCACCATTACACATTTGCTATATATGGACGACTTGAAACTGTTCGCAGATAGTGAGCGTGATAGTTAAGAGCAAAAATTGTGTGGCGCCTCCGGTTTACTAATACGTATATTTATTGATTCTTTTGGTCGAACCTACCCATCTCGACTGAGTTGCTGGCCTGTCACGCTTATGAATGCTGTCACCTGCTTAACCCAGTATTGAATTCATCTAATTTTATTTTAATTGGTGAGGTTTTATATTCTTTGAATATAATAGGGAAAGGATATTATTGTTTTTTTTTATTGTTAGTTTGAGGTGTAACAGGTTTCAGTATAAATTGGTCGAGAGTTTTTTGTTCGATATTCTCCATATACAGGGTGAGTCTTTGACCACTGCGTTAATTTTAACCATAGGTTCTTGAGATCAAAAGAAACACTTTTTCCATTACGGTGTTTCTATATTCAGCTGCGTTGAAAAGTTATAAGCATTTTAAGTTTTCACATTGGGCAAATACCCCTCTGTAGTCCAGTTTAGTTTGAATGAAAAATACCTTCCACAGCATCCATTATCGAATCTGAATTGTTTAAAAACATTATTTTCCCTCTAAGAAATGATTCACTCACTCATGTTTCATCCGATGAAATCCATATCCAGAAGGAAGATACAAAATACTTATTTTCTGGTAAAAAAAATTCAACACCATAAACATAGATTCTTGTTGTTCTACTATATTTTCTTTCTACTTCAAGATTATAAACCATGCCTTTCTAGTGAGAAATTCCAAAAAAACCTCAGAATTATTGGGTGTTATCATCATACATTTGTAATTTTCTTCTTAAAATTTCCAAATCATGATAACCATCATTTCAATGAAAAATTCCAAGGCAAGAGGTTTTCACTGTGCTTTTTTTTTCACTCAAAGCCAGAAAAAATCATCTATGATTTTCCAAACACTGATATTTCTGAAGTTTCTTCTCCTTGACAGAGACCAGTGAACAGGTATTTTCTGTACTGAATCCCAATAATAATTTACCTGGATAGATTACAAGTATTTCCAGATTTAGGTGTGCAATTATACTTTCTTGAAGAAATACCTAAATTTGATTTTGAAAAATCAACTAGGTGTTCTTTGATAAAAAATTTCTTGTTAAATCATTAATATGAATCTATTCTGTTTAGACTATAATTACTGATTACTGATTTGTATAATCAGAGTATGTTTTAATTACGTAAACAAGAACATAAATATTGAATAATGGTTATTCATAGATTATGTCAAATTTTAATACCTTACCATAGAATATTAATTTATTACCGAACCCCAGGAGAGAAAAAATTAATATTTCCAATGTTTTTTTAAATGAAAGATAACATCTGTAACTATTATTGATCTTCAGTTATAATTTTCCTCAGAATAATTAGAGTGAATTATTATCACAATAAAATATTATAACGTCACTGCGGTGGGTAGTTCCAAATAAAAAAGTGTTCTGTGGTTCCTTGTTGTTTAGATTCTGTTTGAAACTGTCAAAAATTATTTGTATCTTCAAAAAATAGTGGAAAATTTTTTAGGGATAATATCGATAGTTTTAAATTATTCAATTCAGTATGAAATGATTATGGTCAGAAAATGCATTCTATTCTAATCTTTCTTGTTTATGAGCTTATAGCTTCCAGATTCAATATTGATAGAATTTTAATTAAGCATGCATCATAACAAACATTCAGAAATATTAAAACTAAGTCAAATTCTATTATCTCTTAAGTTTGTGAACAAGGTTCAATCGGTGTATGAAATAAAGATAATAAAGGTATAAAACAAATCTAGGAGTCTGGGTTCGAAGTTTTTAAAACTCATATGAGCTCAATTTGCAGCATTCCTATGTTAGAATAGATATAATTTGATGAACCCTGAAAACCATGGAAACCATCATTTCTATGAAAACTTCCAAGGCAAGAGGTTGTCACTATGCCTTCTTTTCACTCAAAACCAGAAAAAATCATCTATGATTTTCCAAACACTGATATTTCTGAAGTTTCTTCTCCTTGACAGAGACCAGTGAACAGGTTTATGAGGTCTCTTGATATCATACTGTTAAAAATATGAAAATCTTTTTTCGAAATCTTCAACAACAATGAATGATGTCACTACTAATAATCCTTTTAAAGTGATGTTACTTTGCTTGATGATTATTTTCTGTACTGAATCCCAATAACAATTTACCTGGATAGATTACAAGTATTTCCAGATTTAGGTGTGCAATTATACTTTCTTGAAGAAATACCTAAATTTGATTTTGAAAAATCAACTAGGTGTTCTTTAATAAAAATTTTTTTGTTAAATCATTAATATGAATCTATTCTGTTTAGACTATAATTACTGATTACTGATTTTTATAATCAGAGTATCTGTTTTAATTACGTAAACAAGAACATAAATATTGAATAATGGTTATTCATAAATTATGTCAAATTTAAATACCTTACCAAAGTATATTAATTTATTACCGAACCCCAGGAGAAAATTAATATTTGCAATGTTTTCTTAAATGAAAGATAATATCTGTAACTATTATTGATCTTTAGTTATAATTTTCCTCAGAATAATTAGAGTGAATTAATATCACATTGAAATATTATAACGTCTCTGTCGTGGGTAGTTCCCATTAAAAAAGTGTTCTGTGGTTCCTTGTTGTTTTGATTCCGTTTGAAACTGTCAACAGTTATTTGTAGCTTTCTTTAAAAAAAATGTGGAAAATATTGGAAGGATAATATCGATAGTTTCAAATTATTCAATTCAGTATGAAATGATTATGGTCAGAAAATGCATTCTATTCTAATATTTCTTGTTATGAGCTTATAGCTTCCAGTTTCAATATTGAATGAATTTTAATTAACCATGCATCATAACAAACATTCAGAAATATTAAAACTAAGTCAAATTCTATTATCTCCTAAGTTTGTGAACAAGGTTGAATCGGTGTATGAAATAAAGATAATAAATTGATGACGAGATATTGTTGATGATGGAGCTCGTGTTGAATGATTGTTCATGACTTCTGTCATATTGACTTTTTGAAAATTGATAATTCTCAAAAGGTTTCTTACTTTTCTCCTTGATAAAGATAGAAGATGTCTATCGAAACGTCGGAAATCATTACATCCACAATAGATGATGGTAATAGCCCAAACAATCATTCAACAAAGATAATAAAGGTATAAAACAAATCTAGGAGACTGGGTTCGAAGTTTTTAAAACTCATATGAGCTCAATTTGCAGCATTTCTATGTTAGAATAGATATAATTTGATGAACCCTGAAAGTCTGAAGCTATAAAAAACCAGCTCTTCATAAAGACAAGTCTTCAATTTAACAGGTCCTGACAGAAAATACTTTACCTATTTCAACGGTCAAAATATACCGAAGAGTGATGGAAAACTTTTTCTTTATTTATTATGGAATATTATTCTGGATTAAATATTAAACAAGGTGCTAGACATCATTAACAATGAATACAGCAAATGGCAATTAAGATTTTGTGGTGAATGTAAGACAAAAATTGTTCAGTGGTTAATTTCATCTATAGTGTTTAGTGGTGGAACCATAGACTGGAGAGATTTCCCCAAACTTTTGTAGAAATATTTAATAAAGACATAAAATATGGCAACATTGAACAAATCTGATTGTTGAATCATTTCAGCACAGAGTTGGATTTGGGAAAATCAGAAAATTTGGACAAAATTATATCGATTCAATTCCTTTCAACTTCAAATATCTCAAGAACGGTGCAATTTAGGAGAAAAGATGAGGAATGATTTTATATGTAAAAAAGACTAATGATTCCAGGAAGTACGAGATGCGGACCTTTAGTTCAAGCGATATTTGTTTTTCATGCAATTTAACCAATCTGTAGAGTAGTAGTAAGAAACCCACAAGAAGTAGAATAAATCTATTGATGCCAAAATATGCACGAGTGTTATCAAAAACCTTCTACAAGAGATCATTTCAATTGATATTGTTGTTTGAATATTACAGGTGAAAATGCAATTTTTTTATGAAATTCCAACACCCTATATCTTTTGAACGGGGCCAAATTTGGAAAAATGTTATAGGAAGAAAATGTTTCTTTTGACGTCAAAAATCTATGGTTAAAATTAACGCAGTGGTCAAAGACTCACCCTGTATAAACCAGCTAAAATAGAACACTGTGGTGATCTCATGGTGAAATCGAATTTCTTGTTAATAAAATGTGTCTTCGAAGTGGAAATGTGTTGTTTCCATCCAAACAGAAAACATTTCTATTATTGCAGTTATGCTAAGTGTAATCCTTTCATTTAGTGTTTGATCATCTTCAAGCTTATAATTGCAACTGTTTCATCGGTTAGAATATTGGTCAATAAATTCGTGATATCAAAGCTAACCATAATGTCTCCTCCAAAGATTTCTTGCCAGAACAATAAGAGATGATGGTTATTACCCATTAATAATTCTACAAGAGTACCATTCTCAAAGATTTCTCATCAACTATTTCAAACTTTCATACTGCTTTGCGACGTCACAGATGAGTTGCACAGATACGGACGAAAATAAGAAATTGATAGGTTATACTTGTTTTTTTGTACCATGCCATAACCCCATTTTGTGAAATCTGACTATTGAGATTATTAAAAAAGTATGTTTTCAGGAAATCCGCTAGAATGGCGTTTTTGGAGGAGAGCGACGATCCTATGTTTAAATTTTTGACAAAAATTTTGAACACAGCTCAGTTACGAACCAAGAACAGATTAGCGAGAGCACAAAATGGTATAAAAAGAACAAAGGAACTTAAGACTGAAGTTGCGAAAACATTGATAAATAACATCAATCACTCTAAGGTAGGAAATTGAAAATTGTGAAGATTTTTGTATATTTTATATTGTTATAATTCAATTAAATCAATTTTTGAAAAACTATTCGCCTTTTGATATACTTTACCCATTTGTTCACTCACATATTTGTATTGCATTTTCATTTCATGCATATACTTACCGTTTGTTTTATAATTTCTAATTCATGTTATTGAAAAATTTTTCATTTGAATTTTCAAATGTAAATGTATCTTCGAAGTTACTTCATAGACTCCTTAGCCGATGGTCGAGAGACCGAAAAACGTGCCAGGAATCCGAATAAATTTATGAATCTACAACGCTTTGAGTTTTCTTATTATAGAATTGTTTCATCTCAAGCATGCCGCAGAGACCATACAAATCAGTAAATTCATTTTAGTTCATTCTAGTTTCCATTATAAATTTCCTCAAATTTTCATCATCAGTACATATTTCATTGCCCCTTTCGCATTAACTTCAGCAACCAGTATTGGAAAATTCTGACTATTGAAATAGTGTAAATTGGAAAATTTAATTTAATTCCCATTGCATATCAGAAACGATGAATTTACACATAGTTAATGCCGAAACTATAATAGTATATTCCAAAACAAGTTGCAGAATGGGCACCTATTCCAACACGAATGCGAACATATGATTGTTGGAGTATTAGATGATATTTTTTCTATTTCAGTCAAGAATTGTGAGAAATTTATTGGAATGCAATGAAAAATTCAGATTATATTTCCTGGCGCTTTTTGTGTTTTATTTTCGCAGTTGGCTTGACTGATACGAAAATTGACAGATTATAGAATTTGAATAGTGTGCTCAAATCTCTACATGGTTCAATATTGAGAATTGACATGCATGAGTGTTGACATTCGAAAGGATAGGATGTCAGTGTTGAAAACAACAAAACGAAAACTATAACTTAAAACAATGCTGTAATGAGTTCATTACAGCACTGTTTTTAGTACTGTAATGAACTTATTACGACAGTGAAATAGAGAAAATACTATATAGGAGAATTTGTCAATCCAAAGATTGATGTCGTCAGGTTTTGAGGTTTGTGAACTAATTCTCGGATATAAAATTTCATTCTATTATTAATTTTTTGTGACAGTTCCTGAATGAAAGGTAAGGATATACGTTTGGTGTTGTCAGGGTTGGATTTCGTTACTCGTTGTGTGTTATACAGTCTGTAAATCCTCTACTTTATAAGTTGATGAACAGGGGACACACAGACTGTACAACACACAACGAGTAACGAAATCCAGCACTGAAAATACCAAACGTAGGTATACCCCTACCCCTCTTTCAAAGTCGGTCACGAAAAATCTATAATATAAAAATGAATAGCAAAATGTGTTGGTAAGCGCATAACTCAACAAGGCCTGGGCCAATTTGGCCAAACCTTTTTTTAAAATGTTCGTTGAAGTTCAAGGATGGTTTTTACGGCGAGGAAAATTAAAATTATTGCTGGGAAAACCCTAAAAATAGCCCTTTTCTTTTTCCCATACAAATGATTTGTAACTAAAACGTAGTCGATTTGAGTCCAAATATACAAATCAGTGAAGAAATTTACAATAAAGCATTGATTTCAATTGAGGACATTTGTTTGATAATGTCAAACAAACTATTAATTCAATTAGGCCTGACCGCGCCCAATCGTCCAATGCATGACGCTTTTAACCAAGAGTAGCATCGAGAAAAACTGTATGATCTCAACGCTTTGAAAGAATTAATTCAAACAAATCTTTCACTGTTGAATGAACAACAGAAGTATGTATTTGAAACTCTTATGAAAGTAACAAATGATGAAACTGGAGGGATTTACTTCTTAGATGCACCTGGTGGTACAGGAAAAACTTTTTTGATTTCATTAATATCAGCAACAATTCGCTCACAAAATAATATTGCACTTGCACTCGCTTCGTCGGGAATCGCAGCAACTTTGCTTGAAGGTGGTCGAACAGCCCATTCAGCACTAAAATTGCCATTAAATATGCAAAGCAATGAAACTCCAACCTGCAACGTTTCGAAGAACTCTGCAATGGCAAAGGTTTTGCAGCAATGTAAATTGATTGTTTGGGATGAATGCACGATGGCACATAAAAAATCTTTGGAGGCTTTAGACAGAACCTTAAAAGATCTACGGAGAAATAATAACCGATTTGGTGCTGCAATGATTTTATTAGCAGGAGATTTTCGTCAAACATTGCCAGTGATTCCACGATCAACGCCAGCTGATGAACTCAATGCATGTCTAAAGTCCTCCAATTTGTGGAAACATGTCAAAGTACTTCATTTAAGCAAGAATATGCGTGTCGAGTTGCAAAATGACCAATCTGGAAACATATTCTCTAAACAACTTATTGACATTGGGTAATGGCAAATTTCCTATAGACATGTTGACTGGCTGCATTAACTTTCCTCAAAGTATTTGTCAGTTAACTCGATTAAAAGATGAACTTATTCAGAAGGTGTTTCCAGATGTTTCTCAAAATTACAGAAACCATGATTGGTTGAGCGAACGAGCTATAGGTACTGGCTGCAAAAAACATAGATATAAATGAATTAAATTTCAAAATTCAAGAACAAATTACAGGCTAATTGAGGATATATAAATCAGTTGATTCGGCTACTAATCAAGATGATGTAGTCAACTATACACCGGAATTTTTAAACTCGTTGGATTTGCCAGGATTGCCACCTCATAATCTTCATTTAAAGGTTGGATAGGTGGTTATAATGTTGCGAAATATCAACCAACCGCGTCTTTGCAACGGTACACGGTTAGCGATAAAAAAATTACTAAACAATGTGAAAGAAGCAACTATAATCAAAGGAAAGTATAAAGGAGAAGATGTTCTCATACCGCCCATCCCAATGATTCCGACTGATGTGCCATTTGAGTTTAAACGACTACAGTTTCCAGTGCGCCTTGCTTTTGCTATGACTATAAACAAGTCCTAGGGGCAATCATTAAGTGTTTGTGGTATTAATCTAGAAAACCCATGTTTCTCACATGGTCCATTGTATGTTGCCTGTTCCCGTGTTGGAAAACCATCAGATTTGTTTATCTATGCGCCAGGTAATCAAACAAAAAACATCGTATACCACAAAGCACTACAATGATAATAATAATAATTATGATTCACATGATTAACAATAAAGCGATTACTTACTTTTAAATCCTTATATGTGTTTTATTTAATTATTTTTTATTCACAACGCCCTATCACCAGGGTGACGGTTCTGTTCAGGAGAATTTTTTAAAATACGTAGGCACAAAAACTGCCACATTACAAATCTTTTTGACAGGACGAAGTCTGTCGGGTTAGCTATACTCTATTCAAAGTTTATTTGTAACTCGGTTGGCCATGGAAGTTTGACACATTTCACTCTGTATATTAAAAAGTTAGGTTGGGTTCGCTATTTTCCTGTCAGATTATTACGCACTGTTGTCTATATCACATAAAGGTCCTAGTAAACTTGGATTCACTCAAAATGCCAATTTACTTTTGAACCTTGGAAGAGTTTCGAAAGGTTTGAAATTATTATGGCAGAAATTTCTAAAGGAGCTGCTCTTATTTTGATTGGGATGTTGTATGATAACCTCAAAAATATTAATTATAATATTTAAGTTACCTTTCATCAGGGATGAACATAATCAGGGAAGAAGTAATGTTGAATCTGAAGATGTAGCTAATAAGGGAATGGTATATATTAATGAATGCAGAATTGGAACAGAGCATCTCACTTCTATGAAACACTTCGATTTAATTATCAACAAAATAAGATTCAATACAAGCTTGTATTCTGAACATGTTCTAGTTGATCAATGCATAAAAGTGATGGTAGGCACATTTAGTTTTCAAATCTCTTATTTTTCCTCATAAAAATACTTTCATTGTGATCTTCTCGATGAGAGCTACACATGCTTCGTTCAGTAGGTATTTTCTGCATATCTCTTGGTGATTATGTGAAATGAAGGTTTCATTTTGGGTTTTTTTTTTCATATTGGGTTTTTTCCCTAGGCTTTAATGTGATACGCCGAATTGTATGACACCCCGTCACTAACCCCTGATCTGTATGCTTTATTGTTTGCTAACTAAATATTGTAAGCCAAAAAGTTCAAAAGAATATATATATATATATTTTGAGTCATTGACGAAAAGAGTTAATTCTTCCATTCCATCCATATATATTTTTTATCGTGATTGTTTCATAGTTTTGTTGGTCTGGGATATACTCAGCTCTAATCACATCCTCAACATTCAAAATTGAAATAATAGCTTTTAACATAAAGAATCGAATAAATGTTGATTACTTCTTAAGTTCTTTCAATCCGAATAATATCTCTTACAGGTATGTTATGTATACAACAGAATATTTTGAAGAATTCATAAACACATTCAGGAGCATTCACAATACTGAACGCTATGGAAAGTGATGTATGTGTTCATTTCTTCGTTTGCCTTTTTTTTCAAATAAGAACTGAGAGATGAATAAATTTCATTTACTCAACCCTTGATCACTGAGTTAGTCAACAATTCAGTAGAGATTGTGAATTGATCATACTTGACTGAAGTGGAAGCATAAAGCACAATTACGAAAAATTATACAATACTTATTCACATATAATTAATGTTACTGCAACTCGTTATTGTTAGTTAAGTTCGTTTATTTTCTGTTCCAAAATGCTTGTTCGTTTCATGCGGCCCACGTATGTTCATTTCTTTGTCTATGGACGCGTAGCATATGTTGGAGATATGTGACAGTGCGAGACGAAAAGAAGTCGTAATTCGAATACACACGTCGACGCTCGTTCGATGCAGTGCAAGACTGTTTCTTCGTTTCTGTCGAATTTTCTCGTTAATTCTACAAGTTCGAACGCCAGTGAAAAGGTGACTATTTCTCGCTCGTGAGTGACACATTGATTCTGCCGTGCTGTAAAACCAACAGGTACGCAATCGTCGATACTCCAACATTCGCCTTTCTTTCGAGTCATTTTTTCATATTTTTTCAGAATTTCATTATTAATTTCTTTGCTTTCATTTAATTTCAAAGGCCGTGTCGTGCCAATTAAAAATATTGAAAATGCTTTTTATTTCTCTAACAAATAAATTTCAATAAACTTGAATTATACAAATAGGGATAGAACATCAATGATCTGAAAACGATGAAGTATAACGATCTACCATAATCAAATTAGATATAATTCAATTATTAATATTCAATGTGTAGACTTTTACTATTATCAAATAACTTCCAATCATTATTGAAATCAAATTAGATATTTGAAAACTTAAATGAAATATCATATGATTGAAATTTGTCAAATTATTATTAGGATTTTACAAATTATACAATAAGTATTTTTCGAAAAGTAGAAAAAATCTTTGTGAAAGAAAGAGAAGAGAGAAATTAACTTTATTGATAATAAAAAATCATCAAATGGCCATCGACCGAAGTCTTCCTGCCAATTTTACATTTATAATTTATTAATTGTATTTATTGTATAAAAGAAAGTTATTCCAATGATATTAGATGTTCATAAATTGGTAGTGCTTGTAGTTTGGCCTTTGGTGGGCTCTCTGTGTCATATTGGTGCACTAGTGAAGATGCTCGGTATGGGGGAAGGGCCTATAAGTCCAGGTTGAGCTATCCGATTGATGATTCTTAACAAACTTATCCACCTGTAGGAGAAAAATCTTCTTTTAATGCCAACAGATTGAGCTCCTTTTACTAAATGAAAATGAGTAGCATATCCTCCTAATAATAACTGTATATTAGCATGTAACAATAATTTACTCACATACATTTCAAATTATATCCTTAAATGAAGTGACAACTTGAGTTCTTCTCGACATTATTCCACATCCATTACTTCAGTGAACGAATCAGACTCATCATCAGATAATTCTGGATCTGAATCACTTTCCTCCAATGAAATAATAAATGGAGGAATATTATCTATAGGTAGGTTACCCATATGTTTCGTCCAGTCGTCTTCAATAAGTCGTTCGCAATGTAAATAAAAATTTTGCCACATTTCAGGTGTACATTTTGAAAGAGCCAGAGTCCATAAATTGAACACTCTATCCCTTGTGTAAGGATGAGAATTTATGTTCTTGTTGTAGAAGTTTTTACAAAACGCCCATGCCATTTCAATAGGATTATATTGGCAATGGTATGGGGCTAATCTAAGAACTTCATGTCCATGCTCTTTCAAAAGTTCATCAATAACGTATCGTCTCTGCCGGTCAGTTCTAAATGGTAATATTAAATTCAAAAGTTGTTTTATATTTAAATTCCGATCGAAATCAATTTTGTTATTCACCAACCAATTCTGCATATCAATTTTCTTGCTTGAACTAGTGGGTGGCTTATCCAACTGCACTAAATGATATGGTGCATTGTCCATTATGATCACAAATTTACCAGCAAGCTTTGATAAAGCTGGAATTAGTTGATTAATAACCCAATTTTGAAAAATTTCACGGGTCATAGTCTTGTGATAGTCACGGTCATTATTCTTCGAATCTAAAATGAAATCACAACCCTCCAAAAATCCAAAATTACTTCCTGCATGCAAAACAGTGAATCTTTTACCTTCAGATTTAATTTTTGATGGATTTCCTCTCATATCAGATTCGTGTGTCCATCGACGAACAGATGAACCATTTTGGTAAATCCAAGTTTCATCAAGAAACACGAATCTTATATTTTCATCCATCACTTAAATTGCAAAAATTTTCTCAGGAAAGTAATTTTGGCTGCAACGAAATGTTTCTGTTCACATAAAATTTTGCGTCCATTTACCTTTTTATATTTATAACCCATTGATTTAATAATATTGAATAATGAAATGCGTTCTCCCTTATAATCCAAATATTCCTTAGCGTAAGTCAGTAGTGTGTCGATAGAAAAGTGTTCATTTTTCAAATTGTAATTCCAAATTTGTCGTTGCAGGTCTTTTCTAAAAATGATATCGTCTACTTCTTGTGTTTTTTTGGCCCTATCAATAGAAGGAAACTCTTTATCGTCGTCTTCATTAAGAATTCCTCTATTTACATCTCACTTACGTTGAAAATGTTTGATACACTTTGCTGCATCGTTGAGTCCATAACTTCCTGACCACTATGCGCAGATTTGAGTGCAAGATAGCATTTTTTGATGCTAAGTCTTTGTTCTTTAGTTATTCCTTAAGGCATCTTGAAAAAAATTCTGAAATATTTTGATTCTCTTTAAAATCAAATGTGACAGATGACAAGTGAAAATTGGCTCGACATCGGCAACGTCGAAATCCGAAGAAACACTGATGCCAACCCAAGAAACTTAAATCATGGCCACCCGCGATACAAATAAACTTTGAATGGAGTATAGTTAATAATATAATGAAACTTCATGTTATGCACAGTTGATGCCAACTGTTAACAAATAAAAAATAGAATTTATAAATTCCCTAATATTTATAACCGAGAATTAGTTCACAAACCACAACATAAGAATCTCAATTTTCAGCAAAACAAAGGCTTCAACACCGAAAATTAAATCACATGTAGTGAATACAGTGTTCCATGCCGAGATTGTGGACAAAGAATACATAGGTCAGACTCAGAGATATAGAGTGGGGAGAATGATCTTCGAGATGAGCGAAGTGGCTAATTTTTCGTCCGCCATTTCTATACTTTCGGTTCATTGGCGTAGAAAGCAGTGTAGCTGAGGAATGTTGGTATAAGATTAAAAAGGAAATGAAATGTGTAGAGCATATCAATTTCTTAGATAAATCTTTAGCTTCAGAATCTATACTCAGAGTATCAGTCCAAACTGTCCTCATATCAACTGATTTTGGCAAACTGAAAAGAATCATATTACTGTGGAAGTAAACAACACGCCACTGAGCAAATAAACAATGCCATGCGGTATAAACAGTCGGAAAATTTCAATAAAAACTTGCGTATAAAATGAAATTCCCTCTACCTTCTTTGTTTCATAGTTTTTACACGTTTTAACAATACAAGACATGTTGAAAGTATCGAAGTATCTATCAGCACAATGTAAAATTCGAGCAATTTCTAATTCACCTGACAAGTGTGTCAACCTAGAACAGCTGACTACGAAAGTATAAAAATTGTCGAAATTTGACATAATAATTTAGCCACTAATTTTGGATGCGCAGTGGTCGAAGCGTATTCTCCCCACTCTATATCTCTGGTCAGAATTCACAAGGAATCCAAGAACAATTGAATGCACATAAATACTACAATAACGCAACCACCGTGCTGAACAAATATAATAAAAGAAGAAGAAAAAAACAATCGTTAGGGCCACTGTATGTCACAACTGTAACATTAAAAAGATAGTATCAATTCGCCAACATCTAAACAAAAAGATGACAATCATTAAAAATAAAAACGACAACCCTTCAACCCTAGGTACCTCCGGATTTGGAGTCTTAACCGAGCATCGCCACGATTGATGCATAAGCTACCTGTGTGATGCGACCAAGACCCAAGGATTCAATCAAATTCAAAGAGAAAATAATGCGGTGAAATTAGATATTGAAGAAACACGTGTCGGCAACTACCTTTAATACATTTCCCATATTTTCTGCATTCTTGCGGTTAAACCCAATATCTTTCTTCAATATCTAATTTCACCGCATTATCTTCTCTTTGAATTTGATTGTATCCTTGGGTCTTGGTCGCATCACACAGATTGCTTATGTATCTATCGCGGCGATGCTTCCACTCTTTGCTCAGCATCTCTAGCCTTTTCTTCAACTGAGTATGACGGACGATTATACAGCAATTAAACGGTTTACTGTAGTCCACAAAAATCGTCTAAATAATTGTATAGTAGAGCCGATAACAACTTATGGAGCAGAAACCTGGCGACTGACAGAGAAGAAAAAGCAGAAACTGAAAACAGTAGAAATAGATTTTTTGAGGAAATCATGTCGGACTTTGAGACTGGAACATATACTGAATGAGACTATCAGGAATCGAGCAAAGGTAGACAACACTATTATAGACGGAATAGAACAGAAACATCTAATCTGGTATGGACACGAAAGATTGCCACACATTGCCGTACATTATGAACCACCTTATAGGAGGAAGACCAGCACAGTCAGGGAAGAAGGGAATAGTGGACGCAATGGCGAGAAAAAAACAAGTATCAGATCGAAGAGGCCATTAACTGCCTTATGTACCGTATGATCTATAATCAATTGCGCACCAATTTGACGCAGCCCTCGGACAGTTTGCAATTTACAATCCCGAATAGAAAACGAAATAAATATGTCCGAAAGTAATAAGAGAGTATGAAATTGAAGAGACCGCTAATTGTCTCAATATTAGGTGTATTCTAGGATGCACAATCTATTGAGCACCAGTTGGATGCAGAGTTCTCAAACAGTTCGTAATTGTCAAGGTCGAATAGAAAACGAAATAAATATGTCCGAAAGTAATAAGGGATTATGAGCTTGGAGGGGCTGTTAACTGCCTTAAAATTTATTGTACTCTATGATGCAAAATCTATTGCGCACCAGTTGGATCAGAATTCTCGGAAAAATCGTAATTGTGAAACCCAAACAGAGACCGGAATGAAAAAATTCGAAAGTAATAGGAAAGTATGAGATCGATGGGGTCGAAAACTGCCTTAAAATTTTGTGTGCCATAGTATCTAAAATCAACAGCGCACTAGTTTGACGCATTTCTCGAAATGTTCGTAATTGTCCATTACGAACAGAGGTGGGAATATATTGATTCGAAAGTAATCAAAGATTATGAGATGAAGGATCCTTTGCCTAAAAATTTGATGTATCTACTTTAGATTGCATAATATTTGCACTCCAGTTGGATGCAGAGTTCTCGGAAAGTTCGTAATTGTAAAACCCGAACATAGAACGGAATGAGTGAGTCCGAAAGAAACAAGAGAGTATCAGATCGAAGGAGCCTTTAACTGACTTAAAATTTTTTTGCTGTAGGATATAGAATCAATAGCGCACTAGTTTGTTGACGCATTTATCGGAGTGTTTATAATTGTCAAACCGGAATAAATAAGTCCAAAAGTAATAAGAGAGTATGAGATCGGAGAGGCAGATAACTGCCTCAAAATTTTGTGTACCGTAGTATCTACTTAATTAATAATAGCGCATCATATTGAAAAAACTTTAGGATAGTTCGTAGTGGTCAAACCCGAACAGAAAACGTAATATATAAGCCCGGAAATAATAAGGGATTATGAGCTTGAAGGGGCTGTTAACTGCCTTAAAATTTGTAGTACTCCATGATGCAAAATCTATTGCGCACCAGTTGGATCAGAATTTTCGGAAAGTTCGTAATTGTGAAACCGGAACAGAGAACGGAATAAAAAAATCCGAAAGTAATAAGAGAGTATGAGATCGATGAGGTCGATAACTGCCACAAAATATTGTGTACCGTAGTATCTACTTAATTAATAGTAGCGCACCATATTGAAAAAACTTGAGGACAGTTCGTATTGGTCAAACACGAACAGAAAACGAAATAAATAAGTCCGAAAGTAATAAGGGACTATGAGCTTGAAGGGGCTGATAACTGCCTAAATATTTGTTGTACTTCATGATCCAAAATCTATTATGCAGCAGTTGGATCAGAATTCCCGGAAAGATCGTAATTTTGAAACCCGAACAGAGAACAGAATGAAAAAATTCGAAAGTAATAAGAGAGTATGAGATTGAAAAGGCCCTAAATGCCTTGAAATTTTGTATGCTGTAGGATCTAGAATCAATAGCGCACTAGACTGTTGACGTATTATTCGGAGTGTATTATTGTCAAACCAGAATAAATTAGTCAAAAGTAATAAGGGAGTATGAGATCGAAGAGGCAGATAACTGCCTCAAAATTTAGTGTACCGTAGTATCTACTTAATTAATAGTAGCGCACCATATTGAAAACACTTCAGGACAGTTCAAAGTGGTCAAACACGAACAGAAAACGAAATGAATAAGTCCGGAAGAAAAAAGGAAGTATCAGATCGAAGAGGCCCTTAACTGCCTTAAAATTTTGTTCAGCGTAGGATCAGTAATAAATAGTGCACCAGTTTTACGCATCTCTAGAACGGTTCGTAATTGTCTAACCCGAACTAAAAACGGAATAAATATGTCCGAAAGTAATAAAAGAGTATGGAATTGAAGAGACCGCTAATTGTCTTGAAATTCGGTGTATTCTAGAATGCACAATCTATTGCGCACCAGTTGGATGCAGAGTGCTCAGACAGTTCGTAATTATCGAACCCGAATAGAAAACGAAATAAATGAGTCCGAAAGTAATAAGAGAGTATGAGATTGAAAAGGCCCTTAACTGCCTTGAAATTTTGTATGCTGTAGGATCTAGAATCAATAGCGCACTAGATTGTTGACGCATTATTCAGAGTGTTTATTATTGTCAAACCAGAATAAATGAGTCCAAAAGTAATAAGAGAGTATGAGATCGAAGAGGCTGATAACTGCCTCAAAATTTTGTGTACCGTAGGATCTACTTAATTAATAGTAGCGCACCATATTGAAAAAACTTCAGGACAGTTCATAGTGGTCAAACACGAACAGAAAACGAAATAAATAAGTCCGAAAGAAAAAAATAAGTATCAGATCGAAGAGGCCGTTAACTGCCTCAAAATTTTGTTCAGCGTAGGATCTAGAATCAATAGCGCACTAGATTGTTGGCGCATTATTCGGAGTGTTTATTATTGTCAAACCGGAATAAAGAAGTCAAAAGTAATGAGGAGTTATGAGATCGAAGAGGCAGATAATTGCCTCAAAATTTAGTGTACCGTAGTATCTACTTAATTAATAGTAGCGCACCATTTTGAAAAAACTTCAGGACAGTTCATAGTGGTCGAACACGAACAGAAAACGAAATAAATAAGTCCGAAAGAAAAAAATAAGTATCAGATCGAAGAGGCCGTTAACTGCCTCAAAATGTTGTTCAGCGTCGGATCTAGAATCAATAGCGCACTAGATTGTTGGCGCATTATTCGGAGTGTTTATTATTGTCAAACCGGAATTAATTAGTCAAAAGTAATAGGGGATTATGAGATCGAAGAGGCAGATAACTGCCTCAAAATTTTGTGTACCGTAGGATCTACTTAATTAATAGTAGCGCACCATATTGAAAAATCTTCAGGCAGTTTGTAGTGGTCAAACACGATCAGAAAACGAAATAAATATGTATGAAAGTAATAAGGGATTATGAGATCGAAGAGGCAGATAACTGCCTCAAAATTTTGTGTACCGTAGTATCTACTTAATTAATAGTAGCGCACCATTTTGAGAAATTTTTCGGACAGTTCGAAGTGGTCAAACCCGAACAGAAAACGGAATAAATAAGTCTGAGAGTAAAACAAGATTATGAGCTTGAAAAGGCCGTTAACTGCCTTAAAATTTGTTGTAATCCATGATGCAAATGCTATTGCGCACCAGTTGGACCAGAATTCTCGGAAAGTTCGTAATTGTGGTAAGTTCGTAATTGTGAACAGAGAACGGAATAAAAAAAAAACCGAAAGTAATTAGAGAGTATGAGATCGATGAGGTCGATAACTGCCTCAAAATTTTGTTTAGCGTAGTATCTACTTAATTAATAGTAGCGCACCATACCACAGTTCTTGTGGTCAAACACGAACATAGATCAGAATAAATATGTCCGAAAGAAACAAGAAAGTATCAGATCGAAGAGGCCGTTAACTGCCTTAAAATTTTGTTCAGCGTAGGATCAGTAATCAATAGCGTTCCAGATTTGCGCATCTCTCGAACAGTTCGTAATTGTATAACTCGAACTAAAAACGAAATAAATATGTCCGAAAGTAATAAAAGAGTATGAAATTGAAGAGACCGCTAATTGTCTTGAAATTCGGTGTATTCTAGGATGCACATTCTATTGCGCACCAGTTGGATGCAGAGTGCTCAGACAGTTCGTAATTGTCGAACCCGAATAGAAAACGAAATGAATGAGTACGAAAGTAAAAGGAGTATGAGATTGAAAAGGCCTTTAACTGCCTGGAAATTTTGTATGCTGTGGGATCTAGAATCAATAGCGCACTAGATTGTTGACGCATTATTCGGAGTGTTTATTATTGTCAAACCGAAATAAATTAGTCAAAAGTAATAGGGGATTATGAGATCGAAGAGGCAGATAACTGCCTCAAAATTTTGTATACCGTAATATCAACTTAATTAATAGTAGCGCACCATTTTGAGAAAACTTTCGGACAGTTCGTAGTGGTCAAACACTATCAGAAAACGAAATAAATATGTATGAAAGTATTAAGGGATTATGAGATCGAAGAGGCAGATGACTGTCTAAAAATTTAGTGTACCGTAGTATCTACTTAATTAATAGTAGCGCACCATATTGAAAAAACTTCAGGACAGTTCATGTGGTCAAACACGAACATAGAACGGAAAAAATATGTCCGAAAGAAAAAAGAAAGTATCAGATCGAAGAGGCCGTTAACTGCCTTAAAATTTTGTTCAGCGTAGGATCAGTAATCAATAGCGCACCAAATTTGCGCATCTCTCGAACGGTTCGTAATTGTCTAACCCGAACTAAAAACGAAATAAATATGTCCGAAAGAAACAACAAGGTATCAGATCGAAGAGGCCGTTAACTGCCTTAAAATTTTGTTCAGCCTAGGATATCAGTAATCAATAGCGCTCCAGATATGCGCATCTCTCGAACAGTTCGTTATTGTTTAACCCGAACTAAAAACGAAATAAATATGTCCGAAAGTAATAAAAGAGTATGAAATTGAAGAGACTGCAAATTGCCTTGAAATTCGGTGTTTTCTAGGATGCACAATCTATTGCGCACCAGTTGGATGCAGAGTGCTCAGACAGTTCGTAATTGTCGAACACGAAAAGAAAACGAAATAAATGAGTCCGAAAGTAATAGGAAAGTATGAGATTGAAAAGGCCTTTAACTGCATTGAAATTTTGTATGCTGTAGAATCTAGAATCAATAGCGCACTAGATTGTTGACGCATTATTCGGAGTGTTTATTATTGTCAAACCGAAATGAATTAGTCAAAAGTAACAAGGAAGTATGAGATCGAAGTGGCAGATAACTGCCTCAAAATTTTGTGTATCCTAGGATCTACTTAATTAATAGTAGCGCAGCATTTTGAGAAAACTTTCGGACAGTTCGTAATGGTCAAACACGATCAGAAAACGAAAAAAATATGTATGAAAGTAATAAGGGATTATGAGATCGAAGAGGCAGATAACTGCCTCAAAATTTAGTGTACCGTGGTATCTACTTAATTAATAGTAGCGCACCATATTGAAAAAACTTCAGGACAGTTCATAGTGGTCAAACACGAACATAGAACGGAATAAATATGTCCGAAAGAAACAAGAAAGTATCAGATCGAAGAGGCCGTTAACTGCCTTAAAATTTTGTTCAGCGTAGGATCAGTAATTAATAGCGCACCAGTTTTCCGCATCTCTCGAACGGTTCGTAATTGTCTAACCCGAACTAAAAACGAAATAAATATGTCCGAAAGTAATAAAAGAGTATGAAATTGAAGAGACCGCTAATTGTCTTGAAATTCGGTGTATTCTAGGATGCACAATCTACTGCGCACCAGTTGGATGCAGAGTGCTCAGACAGTTCGTAATTGTCGAACCCGAATAGAAAACGAAATAAATGAGTCCGAAAGTAATAGGGAAGTATGAGATTGAAAAGGCCTTTAACTGCATTGAAATTTTGTATGCTGTAGGATCTAGAATCAATAGCGCACTAGATTGTTGACGCATTATTCGGAGTGTTTATTATTGTCAAACCGGAATAAATAAGTCAAAAGTAATGGGGTATCATGAGATCGAAGAGGCAGATAACTGCCTCAAAATTTAGTGTACCGTTGTATCTACTTAATTAATAGTAGCGCACCAAATTGAAAAAACTTCAGGACAGTTCATAGTGGGCAAACACGAACAGAAAACGAAATAAATTAGTCCGAAAGAAAAAGAAAGTATCAGATCGAAGAGGCCGTTAACTGCCTCAAAATTTTGTTCAGCGTAGGATCTAGAATCAATAGCGCACTAGATTGTTGGCGCATTATTCGGAGTGTTTATTATTGTCAAACCGGAATTAATTAGTCAAAAGAAACAAGTAAGTATGAGATCGAAGAGGCAGATAACTGCCTCAAAATTTTGTGTACCGTAGGATCTACTTAATTAATAGTAGCGCACCATATTGAAAAAACTTCAGGACAGTTCGTAGTGGTCAAACACGATCAGAAAACGAAATAAATATGTATGAAAGTAATAATGAATTATGAGATCGAAGAGGCAGCTAACTGCCTCAAAATTTAGTATACCGTAGTATCTACTTAATTAATAGTAGCGCACCATATTGAAAAAACTTCAGGACAGTTCATAGTGATCAAACACGAACAGAAAACGAAATAAATTAGTCCGAAAGAAAAAAATAAGTATCAGATCGAAGAGGCCGTTAACTGCCTCAAAATTTTGTTCAGCGTAGGATCTAGAATCAATAGCGCACTAGATTGTTGGCGCATTATTCGGAGTGTTTATTATTGTCAAACCGGAATAAAAACGAAGTCAAAAGTAATAGGGGATTATGAGATCGAAGAGGCAGATAACTGCCTCAAAATTTAGTGTACCGTAATATCTACTTAATTAATAGTAGTGCACCATATTGAAAAAACTTCAGGACAGTTCATAGTGGTCAAACACGAACAGAAAACGAAATAAATAAGTCCGAAAGAAAAAATAAGTATCAGATCGAAGAGGCCGTTAACTGCCTCAAAATTTTGTTCAGCGTAGGATCTAGAATCAATAGCGCACTAGATTGTTGGCGCATTATTCGGAGTGTTTATTATTGTCAAACCGGAATTAATTAGTCAAAAGTAATAGGGGATTATGAGATCGAAGAGGCAGATAACTGCCTCAAAATTTTGTGTACCGTAATATCTACTTAATTAATAGTAGCGCACCATTTTGAGAAAACTTTCGGACAGTTCGTAGTGGTCAAACACTATCAGAAAACGAAATAAATATGTATGAAAGTAATAAGGGATTATGAGATCGAAGAGGCAGATGACTGTCTAAAAATTTAGTGTACCGTAGTATCTACTTAATTAATAGTAGCGCACCATATTGAAAAAACTTCAGGACAGTTCATGTGGTCAAACACGAACATAGAACGGAAAAAATATGTCCGAAAGAAAAAGAAAGTATCAGATCGAAGAGGCCGTTAACTGCCTCAAAATGTTGTTCAGCGTCGGATCTAGAATCAATAGCGCACTAGATTGTTGGCGCATTATTCGGAGTGTTTATTATTGTCAAACCGGAATTAATTAGTCAAAAGTAATAGGGATTATGAGATCGAAGAGGCAGATAACTGCCTCAAAATTTTGTGTACCGTAGGATCTACTTAATTAATAGTAGCGCACCATTTTGAAAATTTTTCGGACAGTTTGTAGTGGTCAAACACGATCAGAAAACGAAATAAATAAGTCTGAGAGTAAAACAAGATTATGAGCTTGAAGAGGCCGTTAACTGCCTTAAAATTTGTTGTATTCCATGATGCAAATGCTATTGCGCACCAGTTGGACCAGAATTCTCGGAGAGTTCGTAATTGTGGTAACCTTGAACAGAGAACGGAAAAAAAAAACCGAAAGTAATTAGAGAGTATGAGATCGATGAGGTCGATAACTGCCTCAAAATTTTGTTTAGCGTAGTATCTACTTAATTAATAGTAGCGCACCATATCGAAAAAACTTCAGGACAGTTCTTGTGGTCAAACACGAACATAGATCAGAATAAATATGTCCGAAAGAAACAAGAAAGTATCAGATCGAAGAGGCCGTTAACTGCCTTAAAATTTTGTTCAGCGTAGGATCAGTAATCAATAGCGTTCCAGATTTGCGCATCTCTCGAACAGTTCGTAATTGTATAACTCGAACTAAAAACGAAATAAATATGTCCGAAAGTAATAAAAGAGTATGAAATTGAAGAGACCGCTAATTGTCTTGAAATTCGGTGTATTCTAGGATGCACAATCTATTGCGCACCAGTTGGATGCAGAGTGCTCAGACAGTTCGTAATTGTCGAACCCGAATAGAAAACGAAATGAATGAGTCCGAAAGTAATAGGAAGTATGAGATTGAAAAGGCCTTTAACTGCATTGAAATTTTGTATGCTGTAGGATCTAGAATCAATAGCGCACTAGATTGTTGACGCATTATTCGGAGTGTTTATTATTGTCAAACCGAAATAAATTAGTCAAAAGTAACACGGGGATTATGAGATCGAAGAGGCAGATAACTGCCTCAAAATTTTGTATACCGTAATATCTACTTAATTAATAGTAGCGCACCATTTTGAGAAATTTTTCGGACAGTTCGTAGTGGTCAAACACTATCAGAAAACAGAAATAAATATGTATGAAAGTAATAAGGGATTATGAGATCGAAGAGGCAGATAACTGCCTCAAAATTTAGTGTACCGTAGTATCTACTTAATTAATAGTAGCGCACCATATTGAAAAAACTTCAGGACAGTTCATAGTGGTCAAACACGAACAGAAAACGAAATAAATTAGTCCGAAAAAAACAAGAAAGTATCAGATCGAAGAGGCCGTTAACTGCCTTAAAATTTTGTTCAGCGTAGGATCAGTAATCAATAGCGCACCAGATTTGCGCATCTCTCGAACAGTTCGTAATTGTCTAACCCGAACTAAAAACGAAATAAATATGTCCGAAAGTAATAAAAGAGTATGAAATTGAAGAGACCGCTAATTGTCTTGAAATTCGGTGTATTCTAGGATGCACAATCTATTGCGCACCAGTTGGATGCAGAGTGCTCAGACAGTTCGTAATTGTCGAACCCGAATAGAAAACGAAATAAATGAGTCCGAAAGTAATAGGGAAGTATGAGATTGAAAAGGCCTTTAACTGCATTGAAATTTTGTATGCTGTAGGATCTAGAATCAATAGCGCACTAGATTGTTGACGCATTATTCGGAGTGTTTATTATTGTCAAACCGAAATAAATTAGTCAAAAGTAATAGGGGATTATGAGATCGAAGAGGCAGATAACTGCCTCAAAATTTAGTGTACCGTAGTATCTACTTAATTAATAGTAGCGCACCATTTTGAAAAAACTTCAGGACAGTTCATAGTGGTCAAACACGATCAGAAAACGAAATAAATATGTATGAAAGTAATAAGGGATTATGAGATCGAAGAGGCAGATAACTGCCTCAAAATTTTGTGTACCGTAGTATCTACTTAATTAATAGTAGCGCACCATTTTGAGAAATTTTTCGGACAGTTCGAAGTGGTCAAACCCGAGACAGAAAACGGAATAAATAAGTCTGAGAAAAAACAAGATTATGAGCTTGAAGAGGCCGTTAACTGCCTTAAAATTTGTTGTATTCCATGATGCAAATGCTAGCGCACCAGTTGGACCAAATTTCAGGAGAGTTCGTAATTGTGGTCAAACACGAACAGAAGAACGGAATAAATAAAAAACCGAAAGTAATTAGAGAGTATGAGATCGATGAGGTCGATAACTGCCTCAAAATTTTGTTTAGCGTAGTATCTACTTAATTAATAGTAGCACACCATATCGAAAAAACTTCAGGACAGTTCTTGTGGTCAAACACGAACATAGATCAGAATAAATATGTCCGAAAGAAACAAGAAAGTATCAGATCGAAGAGGCCGTTAACTGCCTTAAAATTTTGTTCAGCGTGGGATCAGTAATCAATAGCGTTCCAGATTTGCGCATCTCTCGAACAGTTCGTAATTGTATAACTCGAACTAAAAACGAAATAAATATGTCCGAAAGTAATAAAAGAGTATGAAATTGAAGAGACCGCTAATTGTCTTGAAATTCGGTGTATTCTAGGATGCACAATCTATTGCGCACCAGTTGGATGCAGAGTGCTCAGACAGTTCGTAATTGTCGAACACGAAAAGAAAACGAAATAAATGAGTCCGAAAGTAATAGGAAAGTATGAGATTGAAAAGGCCTTTAACTGCATTGAAATTTTGTATGCTGTAGGATCTAGAATCAATAGCGCACTAGATTGTTGACGCATTATTCGGAGTGTTTATTATTGTCAAACCGAAATGAATTAGTCAAAAGTAACAAGGAAGTATGAGATCGAAGTGGCAGATAACTGCCTCAAAATTTTGTGTATCCTAGGATCTACTTAATTAATAGTAGCGCAGCATTTTGAGAAAACTTTCGGACAGTTCGTAATGGTCAAACACGATCAGAAAACGAAAAAAATATGTATGAAAGTAATAAGGGATTATGAGATCGAAGAGGCAGATAACTGCCTCAAAATTTAGTGTACCGTAGTATCTACTTAATTAATAGTAGCGCACCATATTGAAAAAACTTCAGGACAGTTCATAGTGGTGAAACACGAACAGAAAACGGAATAAATAAGTCCGAAAGAAAGAAGAGAGTATCAGATAGAAGAGGCCGTTAACTGCCTTAAAATTTTGTTCAGAATAGGATCAGTAATCAATAGCGCTCCAGTTTTACGCATCTCTCGAACAGTTCGTAATTGTCTAACCCGAACTAAAAACGAAATGAATATGTCCGAAAGTAATAGGAGAGTATGAAATTGAAGAGACCACTAATGGTCTCGAAATTCAATGTATTCTAGGATGCACAATCTACTGCGCACCAGTTGGATGCAGAGTGCTCAGACAGTTCGTAATTGTCGAACCCGAATAGAAAACGAAAGTAATAGGGAAGTATGAGATTGAAAAGGCCTTTAACTGCATTGAAATTTTGTATGCTGTAGGATCTAGAATCAATAGCGCACTAGATTGTTGACGCATTATTCGGAGTGTTTATTATTGTCAAACCGAAATAAATAAGTCAAAAGTAATGGGGATTATGAGATCGAAGAGGCAGATAACTGCCTCAAAATTTAGTGTACCGTTGTATCTACTTAATTAATAGTAGCGCACCAAATTGAAAAAACTTCAGGACAGTTCATAGTGGGCAAACACGAACAGAAAACGAAATAAATTAGTCCGAAAGAAAAAAGAAAGTATCAGATCGAAGAGGCCGTTAACTGCCTCAAAATTTTGTTCAGCGTAGGATCTAGAATCAATAGCGCACTAGATTGTTGGCGCATTATTCGGAGTGTTTATTATTGTCAAACCGGAATTAATTAGTCAAAAGAAACAAGTAAGTATGAGATCGAAGAGGCAGATAACTGCCTCAAAATTTTGTGTACCGTAGGATCTACTTAATTAATAGTAGCGCACCATATTGAAAAAACTTCAGGACAGTTCGTAGTGGTCAAACACGATCAGAAAACGAAATAAATATGTATGAAAGTAATAATGAATTATGAGATCGAAGAGGCAGCTAACTGCCTCAAAATTTAGTATACCGTAGTATCTACTTAATTAATAGTAGCGCACCATATTGAAAAAACTTCAGGACAGTTCATAGTGATCAAACACGAACAGAAAACGAAATAAATTAGTCCGAAAAAAACAAGAAAGTATCAGATCGAAGAGGCCGTTAACTGCCTTAAAATTTTGTTCAGCGTAGGATCAGTAATTGATAGCGCACCAGTTTTCCGCATCTCTCGAACGGTTCGTAATTGTCTAACCCGAACTAAAAACGAAATAAATATGTCCGAAAGTAATAAAAGAGTATGAAATTGAAGAGACCGCTAATTGTCTTGAAATTCGGTGTATTCTAGGATGCACAATCTACTGCGCACCAGTTGGATGCAGAGTGCTCAGACAGTTCGTAATTGTCGAACCCGAATAGAAAACGAAATAAATGAGTCCGAAAGTAATAGGGAAGTATGAGATTGAAAAGGCCTTTAACTGCATTGAAATTTTGTATGCTGTAGGATCTAGAATCAATAGCGCACTAGATTGTTGTTGCATTATTCGGAGTGTTTATTATTGTCAAACCGGAATAAAGAAGTCAAAAGTAATGAGGAGTTATGAGATCGAAGAGGCAGATAATTGCCTCAAAATTTAGTGTACCGTAGTATCTACTTAATCAATAGTAGCGCACCATTTTGAAAAAACTTCAGGACAGTTCATAGTGGTCAAACACGAACAGAAAACGAAATAAATAAGTCCGAAAGAAAAAAATAAGTATCAGATCGAAGAGGCCGTTAACTGCCTCAAAATTTTGTTCAGCGTAGGATCTAGAATCAATAGCGCACTAGATTGTTGGCGCATTATTCGGAGTGTTTATTATTGTCAAACCGGAATTAATTAGTCAAAAGTAATAGGGGATTATGAGATCGAAGAGGCAGATAACTGCCTCAAAATTTAGTGTACCGTAATATCTACTTAATTAATAGTAGTGCACCATATTGAAAAAACTTCAGGACAGTTCATAGTGGTCAAACACGAACAGAAAACGAAATAAATAAGTCCGAAAGAAAAAAATAAGTATCAGATCGAAGAGGCCGTTAACTGCCTCAAAATTTTGTTCAGCGTAGGATCTAGAATCAATAGCGCACTAGATTGTTGGCGCATTATTCGGAGTGTTTATTATTGTCAAACCGGAATTAATTAGTCAAAAGTAATAGGGGATTATGAGATCGAAGAGGCAGATAACTGCCTCAAAATTTTGTGTACCGTAATATCTACTTAATTAATAGTAGCGCACCATTTTGAGAAAACTTTCGGACAGTTCGTAGTGGTCAAACACTATCAGAAAACGAAATAAATATGTATGAAAGTAATAAGGGATTATGAGATCGAAGAGGCAGATGACTGTCTAAAAATTTAGTGTACCGTAGTATCTACTTAATTAATAGTAGCGCACCATATTGAAAAAACTTCAGGACAGTTCATGTGGTCAAACACGAACATAGAACGGAAAAAATATGTCCGAAAGAAAAAGAAAGTATCAGATCGAAGAGGCCGTTAACTGCCTTAAAATTTTGTTCAGAATAGGATCAGTAATCAATAGCGCTCCAGTTTTACGCATCTCTCGAACAGTTCGTAATTGTCTAACCCGAACTAAAAACGAAATAAATATGTCCGAAAGTAATAAAAGAGTATGAAATTGAAGAGACCGCTAATTGTCTTGAAATTCGGTGTATTCTAGGATGCACAATCTACTGCGCACCAGTTGGATGCAGAGTGCTCAGACAGTTCGTAATTGTCGAACCCGAATAGAAAACGAAATAAATGAGTCCGAAAGTAATAGGGAAGTATGAGATTGAAAAGGCCTTTAACTGCATTGAAATTTTGTATGCTGTAGGATCTAGAATCAATAGCGCACTAGATTGTTGACGCATTATTCGGAGTGTTTATTATTGTCAAACCGGAATAAATAAGTCAAAAGTAATGAGGTATCATGAGATCGAAGAGGCAGATAACTGCCTCAAAATTTAGTGTACCGTTGTATCTACTTAATTAATAGTAGCGCACCAAATTGAAAAAACTTCAGGACAGTTCATAGTGGGCAAACACGAACAGAAAACGAAATAAATTAGTCCGAAAGAAAAAAGAAAGTATCAGATCGAAGAGGCCGTTAACTGCCTCAAAATTTTGTTCAGCGTAGGATCTAGAATCAATAGCGCACTAGATCGTTGGCGCATTATTCGGAGTGTTTATTATTGTCAAACCGGAATTAATTAGTCAAAAGAAACAAGTAAGTATGAGATCGAAGAGGCAGATAACTGCCTCAAAATTTTGTGTACCGTAGGATCTACTTAATTAATAGTAGCGCACCATATTGAAAAAACTTCAGGACAGTTCGTAGTGGTCAAACACGATCAGAAAACGAAATAAATATGTATGAAAGTAATAATGAATTATGAGATCGAAGAGGCAGCTAACTGCCTCAAAATTTAGTATACCGTAGTATCTACTTAATTAATAGTAGCGCACCATATTGAAAAAACTTCAGGACAGTTCATGTGGTCAAACACGAACATAGAACGGAAAAAATATGTCCGAAAGAAAAAAGAAAGTATCAGATCGAAGAGGCCGTTACCTGCCTTAAAATTTTGTTCAGCGTAGGATCAGTAATGGATAGCGCACCAGTTTTCCGCATCTCTCGAACGGTTCGTAATTGTCTAACCCGAACTAAAAACGAAATAAATATGTCCGAAAGTAATAAAAGAGTATGAAATTGAAGAGACCGCTAATTGTCTTGAAATTCGGTGTATTCTAGGATGCACAATCTACTGCGCACCAGTTGGATGCAGAGTGCTCAGACAGTTCGTAATTGTCGAACCCGAATAGAAAACGAAATAAATGAGTCCGAAAGTAATAGGGAAGTATGAGATTGAAAAGGCCTTTAACTGCATTGAAATTTTGTATGCTGTAGGATCTAGAATCAATAGCGCACTAGATTGTTGACGCATTATTCGGAGTGTTTATTATTGTCAAACCGGAATAAAGAAGTCAAAAGTAATGAGGAGTTATGAGATCGAAGAGGCAGATAATTGCCTCAAAATTTAGTGTACCGTAGTATCTACTTAATCAATAGTAGCGCACCATTTTGAAAAAACTTCAGGACAGTACATAGTGGTCAAACACGAACAGAAAACGAAATAAATAAGTCCGAAAGAAAAAAAAAAAGTATCAGATCGAAGAGGCCGTTAACTGCCTCAAAATTTTGTTCAGCGTAGGATCTAGAATCAATAGCGCACTAGATTGTTGGCGCATTATTCGGAGTGTTTATTATTGTCAAACTGGAATTAATTAGTCAAAAGTAATAGGGGATTATGAGATCGAAGAGGCAGATAACTGCCTCAAAATTTAGTGTACCGTAATATCTACTTAATTAATAGTAGTGCACCATATTGAAAAAATTTCAGGACAGTTCATATTGGTCAAACACGAACAGAAAACGAAATAAATAAGTCCGAAAGAAAAAAATAAGTATCAGATCGAAGAGGCCGTTAACTGCCTCAAAATTTTGTTCAGCGTAGGATCTAGAATCAATAGCGCACTAGATTGTTGGCGCATTATTCGGAGTGTTTATTATTGTCAAACCGGAATTAATTAGTCAAAAGATAACTGCCTCAAAATTTTGTGTACCGTAGGATCTACTTAATTAATAGTAGCGCAGCATTTTGAGAAAACTTTCGGTCAGTTCGTAATGGTCAAACACGATCAGAAAACGAAATAAATATGTATGAAAGTAATAAGGGATTATGAGATCGAAGAGGCAGATGACTGTCTAAAAATTTAGTGTACCGTAGTATCTACTTAATTAATAGTAGCGCACCATATTGAAAAAACTTCAGGACAGTTCATGTGGTCAAACACGAACATAGAACGGAAAAAATATGTCCGAAAGAAAAAAGAAAGTATCAGATCGAAGAGGCCGTTAACTGCCTCAAAATGTTGTTCAGCGTCGGATCTAGAATCAATAGCGCACTAGATTGTTGGCGCATTATTCGGATTGTTTATTATTGTCAAACCGGAATTAATTAGTCAAAAGTAACAAGGAAGTATGAGATCGAAGTGGCAGATAACTGCCTCAAAATTTTGTGTATCCTAGGATCTACTTAATTAATAGTAGCGCAGCATTTTGAGAAAACTTTCGGACAGTTCGTAATAGTCAAACACTATCAGAAAACGAAATAAATATGTATGAAAGTAATAAGGGATTATGAGATCGAAGAGGCAGATGACTGTCTAAAAATTTAGTGTACCGTAGTATCTACTTAATTAATAGTAGCGCACCATATTGAAAAAACTTCAGGACAGTTCATGTGGTCAAACACGAACATAGAACGGAAATAAATTAGTCCGAAAGAAAAAAGAAAGTATCAGATCGAAGAGGCCGTTAACTGCCTCAAAATGTTGTTCAGCGTCGGATCTAGAATCAATAGCGCACTAGATTGTTGGCGCATTATTCGGAGTGTTTATTATTGTCAAACCGGAATTAATTAGTCAAAAGATAACTGCCTCAAAATTTTGTGTACCGTAGGATCTACTTAATTAATAGTAGCGCACCATATTGAAAAAACTTCAGGCAGTTTGTAGTGGTCAAACACGATCAGAAAACGAAATAAATATGTATGAAAGTAATAAGGGATTATGAGATCGAAGAGGCAGATAACTGCCTCAAAATTTTGTGTACCGTAGTATCTACTTAATTAATAGTAGCGCACCCTTTTGAGAAATTTTTCGGACAGTTCGAAGTGGTCAAACCCGAACAGAAAACGGAATAAATAAGTCTGAGAGTAAAACAAGATTATGAGCTTGAAGAGGCCGTTAACTGCCTTAAAATTTGTTGTATTCCATGATGCAAATGCTATTGCGCACCAGTTGGACCAGAATTCTCGGAGAGTTCGTAATTGTTGTAACCCGAACAGAGAACGGAATAAAAAACCGAAAGTAATTAGAGAGTATGAGATCGATGAGGTCGATAACTGCCTCAAAATTTTGTTTAGCGTAGTATCTACTTAATTAATAGTAGCGCACCATATTGAAAAAACTTCAGGACAGTTCTTGTGGTCAAACACGAACATAGATCAGAATAAATATGTCCGAAAGAAACAAGAAAGTATCAGATCGAAGAGGCCGTTAACTGCCTTAAAATTTTGTTCAGCGTAGGATCAGTAATCAATAGCGCTCCAGATTTGCGCATCTCTCGAACAGTTCGTAATTGTATAACCCGAACTAAAAACGAAATAAATATGTCCGAAAGTAATAAAAGAGTATGAAATTGAAGAGACCGCTAATTGTCTTGAAATTCGGTGTATTCTAGGATGCACAATCTACTGCGCACCAGTTGGATGCAGAGTGCTCAGACAGTTCGTAATTGTCGAACCCGAATAGAAAACGAAATAAATGAGTCCGAAAGTAATAGGGAAGTATGAGATTGAAAAGGCCTTTAACTGCATTGAAATTTTGTATGCTGTAGGATCTAGAATCAATAGCGCACTAGATTGTTGACGCATTATTCGGAGTGTTTATTATTGTCAAACCGGAATAAAGAAGTCAAAAGTAATGAGGAGTAATGAGATCGAAGAGGCAGATAACTGCCTCAAAATTTAGTGTACCGTTGTATCTACTTAAATAGTAGCGCACCAAATTGAAAAACTTCAGGACAGTTCATAGTGGGCAAACACGAACAGAAAACGAAATAAATTAGTCCGAAAGAAAAAGAAAGTATCAGATCGAAGAGAAGAAATTTTGTTCAGCGTAGGATCGAGAATCAATAGCGCACCAGATCGTTGGCGCATTATTCGGAGTGTTTATTATTGTCAAACCGGAAATAAATTAGTCAAAAGAAAAAAGTAAGTATCAGATCGAAGAGGCAGATAACTGCCTCAAAATTTTGTTCAGCGTAGGATCTACTTAATTCAATAGCGCACCAGATTGAAAAAACTTCGCATTATTCGGAGTGTCAAACATTGTCAAAACGAAATAAATTAGTATGAAAGTAATAATGGATTATGAGATCGAAGAGGCAGATAACTGCCTCAAAATTTAGTATACCGTAGTATCTACTTAATTAATAGTAGCGCACCATATTGAAAAAACTTCAGGACAGTTCATGGTGGTCAAACACGAACAGAAAACGAAATAAATATGTCCGAAAGAAAAAGAAAGTATCAGATCGAAGAGGCCATTAACTGCCTCAAAATGTTGTTCAGCGTCGGATCTAGAATCAATAGCGCACTAGATTGTTGGCGCATTATTCGCAGTGTTTATTATTGTCAAACCGGAATTAATTAGTCAAAAGTAATAGGGGATTATGAGATCGAAGAGGCAGATAACTGCCTCAAAATTTAGTGTACCGTAATATCTACTTAATTAATAGTAGTGCACCATATTGAAAAAACTTCAGGACAGTTCATAGTAGTCAAACACGAACAGAAAACGTAATAAATAAGTCCGAAAGAAAAAAATAAGTATCAGATCGAAGAGGCCGTTAACTGCCTCAAAATTTTGTTCAGCGTAGGATCTAGAATCAATAGCGCACTAGATTGTTGGCGCATTATTCGGAGTGTTTATTATTGTCAAACCGGAATTAATTAGTCAAAAGTAACAAGGAAGTATGAGATCGAAGAGGCAGATAACTGCCTCAAAATTTTGTGTGTACCGTAGGATCTACTTAATTAATAGTAGCGCACCATATTGAAAAACTTCAGGACAGTTCGTAGTGGTCAAACACGATCAGAAAACGAAATAAATATGTATGAAAGTAATAAGGTATTATGAGATCGAAGAGGCAGCTAACTGCCTCAGAATTTAGTGTACCGTGGTATCTACTTAATTAATAGTAGCGCACCATATTGAAAAAACTTCAGGACAGTTCATAGTGATCAAACACGAACAGAAAACGAAATAAATTAGTCCGAAAAAAAAGAAAGTATCAGATCGAAGAGGCCGTTAACTGCCTTAAAATTTTGTTCAGCGTAGGATCAGTAATGATAGCGCACCAGATTTTCCGCATCTCTCGAACGGTTCGTAATTGTCTAACCCGAACTAAAAACGAAATAAATATGTCCGAAAGTAATAAAAGAGTATGAAATTGAAGAGACCGCTAATTGTCTTGAAATTCGGTGTATTCTAGGATGCACAATCTACTGCGCACCAGTTGGATGCAGAGTGCTCAGACAGTTCGTAATTGTCGAACACGAATAGAAAACGAAATAAATGAGTCCGAAAGTAATAGGGAAGTATGAGATTGAAAAGGCCTTTAACTGCATTGAAATTTTGTATGCTGTAGGATCTAGAATCAATAGCGCACTAGATTGTTGACGCATTATTCGGAGTGTTTATTATTGTCAAACCGAAATAAATTAGTCAAAAGTAATGAGGGATTATGAGATCGAAGAGGCAGATAACTGCCTCAAAATTTAGTGTACCGTAATATCTACTTAATTAATAGTAGCGCACCATATTGAAAAACTTCAGGACAGTTCATAGTGGTCAAACACGAACAGAAAACGAAATAAATAAGTCCGAAAGAAAAAATAAGTATCAGATCGAAGAGGCCGTTAACTGCCTCAAAATTTTGTTCAGCGTAGGATCTAGAATCAATAGCGCACTAGATTGTCAATAGCGCATTATTCGGAGTGTTTATTATTGTCAAACCGGAATTAATTAGTCAAAAGTAATAGGGGATTATGAGATCGAAGAGGCAGATAACTGCCTCAAAATTTAGTGTACCGTAATATCTACTTAATTAATAGTAGTGCACCATATTGAAAAAACTTCAGGACAGTTCATAGTGGTCAAACACGAACAGAAAACGAAATAAATAAGTCCGAAAGAAAAAAATAAGTATCAGATCGAAGAGGCCGTTAACTGCCTCAAAATTTTGTTCAGCGTAGGATCTAGAATCAATAGCGCACTAGATTGTTGGCGCATTATTCGGAGTGTTTATTATTGTCAAACCGGAATTAATTAGTCAAAAGTAATAGGGGATTATGAGATCGAAGAGGCAGATAACTGCCTCAAAATTTTGTGTACCGTAGGATCTACTTAATTAATAGTAGCGCACCATATTGAAAAAAAACTTCAGGCAGTTTGTAGTGGTCAAACACGATCAGAAAACGAAATAAATATGTATGAAAGTAATAAGGGATTATGAGATCGAAGAGGCAGATAACTGCCTCAAAATTTTGTGTACCGTAGTATCTACTTAATTAATAGTAGCGCACCATTTTGAGAAATTTTTCGGACAGTTCGAAGTGGTCAAACCCGAACAGAAAACGGAATAAATAAGTCTGAGAGTAAAACAAGATTATGAGCTTGAAGAGGCCGTTAACTGCCTTAAAATTTGTTGTATTCCATGATGCAAATGCTATTGCGCACCAGTTGGACCAGAATTCTCGGAGAGTTCGTAATTGTGGTAACCCGAACAGAGAACGGAATAAAAAAAAAACCGAAAGTAATTAGAGAGTATGAGATCGATGAGGTCGATAACTGCCTCAAAATTTTGTTTAGCGTAGTATCTACTTAATTAATAGTAGCGCACCATATCGAAAAAACTTCAGGACAGTTCTTGTGGTCAAACACGAACATAGATCAGAATAAATATGTCCGAAAGAAACAAGAAAGTATCAGATCGAAGAGGCCGTTAACTGCCTTAAAATTTTGTTCAGCGTAGGATCAGTAATCAATAGCGTTCCAGATTTGCGCATCTCTCGAACAGTTCGTAATTGTATAACTCGAACTAAAAACGAAATAAATATGTCCGAAAGTAATAAAAGAGTATGAAATTGAAGAGACCGCTAATTGTCTTGAAATTCGGTGTATTCTAGGATGCACAATCTATTGCGCACCAGTTGGATGCAGAGTGCTCAGACAGTTCGTAATTGTCGAACCCGAATAGAAAACGAAATAAATGAGTCCGAAAGTAATAGGGAAGTATGAGATTGAAAAGGCCTTTAACTGCCTGGAAATTTTGTATGCTGTGGGATCTAGAATCAATAGCGCACTAGATTGTTGACGCATTATTCGGAGTGTTTATTATTGTCAAACCGAAATAAATTAGTCAAAAGTAATAGGGGATTATGAGATCGAAGAGGCAGATAACTGCCTCAAAATTTTGTATACCGTAATATCTACTTAATTAATAGTAGCGCACCATTTTGAGAAAACTTTCGGACAGTTCGTAGTGGTCAAACACTATCAGAAAACGAAATAAATATGTATGAAAGTAATAAGGGATTATGAGATCGAAGAGGCAGATGACTGTCTAAAAATTTAGTGTACCGTAGTATCTACTTAATTAATAGTAGCGCACCATATTGAAAAAACTTCAGGACAGTTCATGTGGTCAAACACGAACATAGATCAGAATAAATATGTCCGAAAGAAACAAGAAAGTATCAGATCGAAGAGGCCGTTAACTGCCTTAAAATTTTGTTCAGCGTAGGATCAGTAATCAATAGCGCACCAAATTTGCGCATCTCTCGAACGGTTCGTAATTGTCTAACCCGAACTAAAAACGAAATAAATATGTCCGAAAGAAATTACAAAGTATCAGATCGAAGAGGCCGTTAACTGCCTTAAAATTTTGTTCAGCCTAGGATATCAGTAATCAATAGCGCTCCAGATATGCGCATCTCTCGAACAGTTCGTTATTGTTTAACCTTGAACTAAAAACGAAATAAATATGTCCGAAAGTAATAAAAGAGTATGAAATTGAAGAGACTGCAAATTGCCTTGAAATTCGGTGTTTTCTAGGATGCACAATCTATTGCGCACCAGTTGGATGCAGAGTGCTCAGACAGTTCGTAATTGTCGAACACGAAAAGAAAACGAAATAAATGAGTCCGAAAGTAATAGGAAAGTATGAGATTGAAAAGGCCTTTAACTGCATTGAAATTTTGTATGCTGTAGAATCTAGAATCAATAGCGCACTAGATTGTTGACGCATTATTCGGAGTGTTTATTATTGTCAAACCGAAATGAATTAGTCAAAAGTAACAAGGAAGTATGAGATCGAAGAGGCAGATAACTGCCTCAAAATTTTGTGTACCGTAGGATCTTCTTAATTAATAGTAGCGCAACCTTTTGGGAAAACTTTCGGACAGTTCGTAATGGTCAAACGCGATCAGAAAACGAAATAAATATGTATGAAAGTAATAAGGGATTATGAGATCGAAGAGGCAGATAACTGCCTCAAAATTTAGTGTACCGTAGTATCTACTTAATTAATAGTAGCGCACCATATTGAAAAAAATTCAGGACAGTTCATAGTCGTCAAACACGAACAGAAAACGAAATAAATTAGTCCAAAAAGAAAAAGAAAGTATCAGATCGAAGAGGCCGTTAACTGCCTCAAAATTTTGTTCAGCGTAGGATCTAGAATCAATAGCGCACTAGATTGTTGGCGCATTATTCGGAGTGTTTATTATTGTCAAACCGGAATTAATTAGTCAAAAGTAATAGGGGATTATGAGATCGAAGAGGCAGATAACTGCCTCAAAATTTAGTGTACCGTAATATCTACTTAATTAATAGTAGCGCACCATATTGAAAAAACTTCAGGACAGTTCATAGTGGTCAAACACGAACAGAAAACGAAATAAATAAGTCCGAAAAAGAAAAAATAAGTATCAGATCGAAGAGGCCGTTAACTGCCTCAAAATTTTGTTCAGCGTAGGATCTAGAATCAATAGCGCACTAGATTGTTGGCGCATTATTCGGAGTGTTTATTATTGTCAAACCGGAATTAATTAGTCAAAAGTAATAAGGGATTATGAGATCGAAGAGGCAGATAACTGCCTCAAAATTTAGTGTACCGTAGTATCTACTTAATTAATAGTAGCGCACCATATTATTGACAGTTCATAGTGGTCAAAACTTCAGGACAGTTCATGTGGTCAAACACGAACATTGAAAACGGAAAAAATATGTCCGAAAGAAATAAAAAGTCCGAAAGTATCAGATCGAAGAGGCCGTTAACTGCCTCAAAATTTTGTTCAGCGTAGGATCTAGAATCAATAGCGCACTAGATTGTTGGCGCATTATTCGGAGTGTTTATTATTGTCAAACCGGAATTAATTAGTCAAAAGTAATAAGGGATTATGAGATCGAAGAGGCAGATAACTGCCTCAAAATTTTGTGTACCGTAGGATCTACTTAATTAATAGTAGCGCACCATATTGAAAAAACTTCAGGACAGTTCATAGTGGTCAAACACGAACAGAAAACGAAATAAATATGTCCGAAAGAAAATGAAAGTATCAGATGAAGAGGCCGTTAACTGCCTCAAAATGTTGTTCAGCGTCGGATCGAATCAATAGCGCACTAGATTGTTGGCGCATTATTCGGAGTGTTTATTATTGTCAAAATTTAGTCAAAAGTAATAGTATGAGATCGAAGAGGCAGATAACTGCCTCAAATAGTAGCGTAGTATCTACTTAATTAATAGTAGCGCACCATATTGAAAAAACTTCAGGACAGTTCATAGTGGTCAAACACGAACAGAAAACGAAATAAATTAGTCCGAAAAAAAAAAAAAGTATCAGATCGAAGAGGCCGTTAACTGCCTCAAAATTTTGTTCAGCGTAGGATCTAGAATCAATAGCGCACTAGATTGTTGGCGCATTATTCGGAGTGTTTATTATTGTCAAACCGGAATTAATTAGTCAAAAATAATGTCAGAAAGTAATAAAAGATTATGAGATTGAAAGAGATCGAAGAGGCAGATAACTGCCTCAAAATTTAGTGTACCGTAATATCTACTTAATTAATAGTAGCGCACCATATTGAAAAAACTTCAGGACAGTTCATAGTGGTCAAACACGAACAGAAAACGAAATAAATAAGTCCGAAAGAAAAAAAATAAGTATCAGATCGAAGAGGCCGTTAACTGCCTCAAAATTTTGTTCAGCGTAGGATCTAGAATCAATAGCGCACTAGATTGTTGGCGCATTATTCGGAGTGTTTATTATTGTCAAACCGGAATTAATTAGTCAAAAGTAAAGATTATGAGATCGAAGAGGCAGATAACTGCCTCAAAATTTTGTGTAGTAGGATCTACTTAATTAATAGTAGCGCACCATTTTGAGAAAACTTTCGGACAGTTCGTAGTGTCAAACACTATCAGAAAACGAAATAAATATGTATGAAAGTAATAAATTATGAGATCGAAGAGGCAGATGACTGTCTAAAATTTAGTGTACCGTAGTATCTACTTAATTAATAGTAGCGCACCATATTGAAAAAACTTCAGGACAGTTCATGTGGTCAAACACGAACAGAGAACGGAAAAAAATATGTCCGAAAGAAAAAAAAGTATCAGATCGAAGAGGCCGTTAACTGCCTCAAAATGTTGTTCAGCGTCGGATCTAGAATCAATAGCGCACTAGATTGTTGGCGCATTATTCGGAGTGTTTATTATTGTCAAACCGGAATTAATTAGTCAAAAGTAATAGGGGATTATGAGATCGAAGAGGCAGGTAACTGCCTCAAAATTTTGTGTACCGTAGGATCTACTTAATTAATAGTAGCGCACCATATTGAAAAAACTTCAGGACAGTTCATTGTGGTCAAACACGAACAGAAAACGAAATAAATAAGTCTGAGAGTAAAACAAGATTATGAGCTTGAAGAGGCCGTTAACTGCCTTAAAATTTGTTGTATTCCATGATGCAAATGCTATTGCGCACCAGTTGGACCAGAATTCTCGGAGAGTTCGTAATTGTGGTAACCCGAACAGAGAACGGAATAAAAAAAAACCGAAAGTAATTAGAGAGTATGAGATCGATGAGGTCGATAACTGCCTCAAAATTTTGTTTAGCGTAGTATCTACTTAATTAATAGTAGCGCACCATATCGAAAAAACTTCAGGACAGTTCTTGTGGTCAAACACGAACATAGATCAGAATAAATATGTCCGAAAGAAACAAGAAAGTATCAGATCGAAGAGGCCGTTAACTGCCTTAAAATTTTGTTCAGCGTAGGATCAGTAATCAATAGCGTTCCAGATTTGCGCATCTCTCGAACAGTTCGTAATTGTATAACTCGAACTAAAAACGAAATAAATATGTCCGAAAGTAATAAAAGAGTATGAAATTGAAGAGACCGCTAATTGTCTTGAAATTCGGTGTATTCTAGGATGCACAATCTACTGCGCACCAGTTGGATGCAGAGTGCTCAGACAGTTCGTAATTGTCGAACCCGAATAGAAAACGAAATAAATGAGTCCGAAAGTAATAGGGAAGTATGAGATTGAAAAGGCCTTTAACTGCATTGAAATTTTGTATGCTGTAGGATCTAGAATCAATAGCGCACTAGATTGTTGACGCATTATTCGGAGTGTTTATTATTGTCAAACCGGAATAAATTAGTCAAAAGTAATCGAAGAGGCAGATAATTGCCTCAAATGAGATCGAAGAGGCAGATAATCTGCCTATATGTCAAAAAATTTGTGATACCGTAATATCTACCGTATCTATTAATTAATAGTAGCGCACCATATTGAAAAAACTTCAGGACAGTTCATAGTGGTCAAACACGAACAGAAAACGAAATAAATATGTCCGAAAAAAAAAGAAAGTATCAGATCGAAGAGGCCGTTAACTGCCTCAAAATTTTGTTCAGCGTAGGATCTAGAATCAATAGCGCACTAGATTGTTGGCGCATTATTCGGAGTGTTTATTATTGTCAAACCGGAATTAATTAGTCAAAAGTAATAGGGGATTATGAGATCGAAGAGGCAGATAACTGCCTCAAAATTTAGTGTACCGTAATATCTACTTAATTAATAGTAGTGCACCATATTGAAAAACTTCAGGACAGTTCATAGTGGTCAAACACGAACAGAAAACGAAATAAATAAGTCCGAAAGAAAAAATAAGTATCAGATCGAAGAGGCCGTTAACTGCCTCAAAATTTTGTTCAGCGTAGGATCTAGAATCAATAGCGCACTAGATTGTTGGCGCATTATTCGGAGTGTTTATTATTGTCAAACCGGAATTAATTAGTCAAAAGTAATAGGGGATTATGAGATCGAAGAGGCAGATAACTGCCTCAAATTTTTGTGTACCGTAATATCTACTTAATTAATAGTAGCGCACCATTTTGAGAAAACTTCGGACAGTTCGTAGTGGTCAAACACTATCAGAAAACGAAATAAATATGTATGAAAGTAATAAGGGATTATGAGATCGAAGAGGCAGATAACTGTCTAAAAATTTAGTGTACCGTAGTATCTACTTAATTAATAGTAGCGCACCATATTGAAAAAACTTCAGGACAGTTCATGTGGTCAAACACGAACATAGAACGGAATAAATATGTCCGAAAGAAAAAACAAAAGTATCAGATCGAAGAGGCCGTTAACTGCCTTAAAATTTTTGTTCAGCGTAGGATCAGTAATCAATAGCGCACCATATTGCGCAACTTCGACAGGTTCGTAATTGTCTAACCCGAACTAAAACGAAATAAATATGTCCGAAAGAAAAAGAAAGTATCAGATCGAAGAGGCAGATGACTGCCTTAAAATTTTGTTCAGCCTAGGATATCAGTTATCAATAGCGCTCCAGATATGCGCATCTCTCGAACAGTTCGTTATTGTTTAACCCGAACTAAAAACGAAATAAATATGTCCGAAAGTAATAAAAGAGTATGAAATTGAAGAGACCGCTAATTGTCCTGAAATTCGGTGTTTTCTAGGATGCACAATCTATTGCGCACCAGTTGGATGCAGAGTGCTCAGACAGTTCGTAATTGTCGAACACGAAAAGAAAACGAAATAAATGAGTCCGAAAGTATTAAGAGAGTATGGGATTGAAAAGGCCTTTAACTGCCTTGAAATATTGTATGCTGTAGGATCTAGAATCAATAGCGCACTAGATTGTTGACGCATTATTCGTTGTGTTTATTATTGTCAAGCCGGAATAAATTAGTCAAAAGTAATTGGGGATTATGAGATCGAAGAGGCAGATAACTGCCTCAAAATTTAGTGTACTGTAGTATCTACTTAATTAATAGTAGCGCACCATATTGAAAAAACTTCAGGACATTTCGTAGTGGTCAAACACGATCAGAAAACGAAATAAATATGTATGAAAGTAATAAGGTATTATGAGATCGAAGAGGCAGCTAACTGCCTCAGAATTTAGTGTACCGTGGTATCTACTTAATTAATAGTAGCGCAACATATTGAAAAAACTTCAGGACAGTTCATAGTAGTCAAACACGAACAGAAAACGAAATAAATAAGTCCGAAAGAAAAAAGAAAGTATCAGATCGAAGAGGCCGTTAACTGCCTTAAAATTTTGTTCAGCGTAGGATCAGTAATTAATAGCGCACCAGTTTTACGCATCTCTCGAACGGTTCGTAATTGTCTAACCCGAACTAAAAACGAAATAAATATGTCCGAAAGTAATAAAAGAGTATGAAATTGAAGAGACCGCTAATTGTCTTGAAATTCGGTGTATTCTAGGATGCACAATCTATTGCGCACCAGTTGGATGCAGACTGCTCAGACAGTTCGTAATTGTCGAACACGAAGAGAAAACGAAATAAATGAGTCCGAAAGTAATAGAAAAGTATGAGATTGAAAAGGCCTTTAACTGCATTGAAATTTTGTATGCTGTAGGATCTAGAATCAATAGCGCACTAGATTGTTGACGCATTATTCGGAGTGTTTATTATTGTCAAGCCGGAATAAATTAGTCAAAAGTAATAGGGGATTATGAGATCGAAGAGGCAGAAAACTGCCTCAAAATTTTGTATACCGTAATATCTACTTAATTAATAGTAGCGCACCATTTTGAGAAAACTTTCGGACAGTTCGTAGTGGTCAAACACGATCAGAAAACGAAATAAATAAGTCCGAAAGGAAAAAGAAAGTATCAGATCGAAGAGGCCGTTAACCGCCTCAAAATTTTGTTCAGCGTAGGATCTAGAATCAATAGCGCACTAGATTGTTGGCGCATTATTCGGAGTGTTTATTATTGTCAAACCGGAATGAATTAGTCAAAAGATAACTGCCTCAAAATTTTGTGTACCGTAGGATCTACTTAATTAATAGTAGCGCACCATATTGAAAAAACTTCAGGCAGTTCGTAGTGGTCAAACACGATCAGAAAACGAAATAAATATGTATGAAAGTAATAATGAATTATGAGATCGAAGAGGCAGCTAACTGCCTAAAAATTTAGTATACCGTAGTATCTACTTAATTAATAGTAGCGCACCATATTGAAAAAACTTCAGGACAGTTCATAGTGATCAAACACGAACAGAAAACGAAATAAATTAGTCCGAAAGAAAAAAATAAGTATCAGATCGAAGAGGCCGTTAACTGCCTCAAAATTTTGTTCAGCGTAGGATCAGTAATCAATAGCGCACCAGATTTTGGCGCATCTCTCGAACGGTTCGTTATTGTCAAACCGGAACTAAAAACGAAATAAATATGTCGAAAGTAACAAAAAGAGTATGAATCGAAGAGACAGCTAATTGTCTTGAAATTCGGTGTATTCTAGGATGCACTTAATAATACTGCGCACCAGTTGGATGAAAAAACTGCTCAGACAGTTCATAATTGTCAAACACGAATAGAAAACGAAATAAATGAGTCCGAAAGAAAAAGGAAGTATGAGATTGAAAAGGCCTTTAACTGCATTGAAATTTTGTATGCTGTAGGATCTAGAATCAATAGCGCACTAGATTGTTGGCGCATTATTCGGAGTGTTTATTATTGTCAAACCGGAATAAATTAGTCAAAAGTAATGAGGAGTTATGAGATCGAAGAGGCAGATAACTGCCTCAAAATTTAGTATACCGTAGTATCTACTTAATTAATAGTAGCGCACCATATTGAAAAAACTTCAGGACAGTTCATAGTGGTCAAACACGAACAGAAAACGAAATAAATAAGTCCGAAAGAAAAAAATAAGTATCAGATCGAAGAGGCCGTTAACTGCCCCAAAATGTTGTTCAGCGTCGGATCTAGAATCAATAGCGCACTAGATTGTTGGCGCATTATTCGGAGTGTTTATTATTGTCAAACCGGAATTAATTAGTCAAAAGTAATAGGGGATTATGAGATCGAAGAGGCAGATAACTGCCTCAAAATTTAGTGTACCGTAATATCTACTTAATTAATAGTAGCGCACCATATTGAAAAAACTTCAGGACAGTTCATAGTGGTCAAACACGAACATAAAACGAAATAAATATGTCCGAAAGAAAAAATAAGTATCAGATCGAAGAGGCCGTTAACTGCCTCAAAATTTTGTTCAGCGTAGGATCTAGAATCAATAGCGCACTAGATTGTTGGCGCATTATTCGGAGTGTTTATTATTGTCAAACCGGAATTAATTAGTAAAAAGTAATAGGGGATTATGAGATCGAAGAGGCAGATAACTGCCTGATCGAAGAGGCAGATAACCTCAAAATTTAGTGTACCGTAATATCTACTTAATTAATAGTAGTGCACCATATTGAAAAAACTTCAGGACAGTTCATAGTGGTCAAACACGAACAGAAAACGAAATAAATAAGTCCGAAAGAAAAAATAAGTATCAGATCGAAGAGGCCGTTAACTGCCTCAAAATTTTGTTCAGCGTAGGATCTAGAATCAATAGCGCACTAGATTGTTGACGCATTATTCGGAGTGTTTATTATTGTCAAGCCGGAATGAATTAGTCAAAAGTAATAGGGGATTATGAGATCGAAGAGGCAGAAAACTGCCTCAAAATTTTGTGTACCGTAATATCTACTTAATTAATAGTAGCGCACCATTTGAAAACTTTCAGGACAGTTCATAGTCATCAAACGATCAGAAAACGAAATAAATAGTCCGAAAGTGTCAAACCGGAATTAATTAGTCAAAAGTAATATGGGATTATGAGATCGAAGAGGCAGATGACTGTCCAAAATTTAGTGTACCGTAGTATCTACTTAATTAATAGTAGCGCACCATATTGAAAAAACTTCAGGACAGTTCATAGTGGTCAAACACGAACATAAAACGAAAAAATAAGTCCGAAAGAAAAAGAAAGTATCAGATCGAAGAGGCCGTTAACTGCCTCAAAATTTTGTTCAGCGTCGGATCTAGAATCAATAGCGCACTAGATTGTTGGCGCATTATTCGGATTGTTTATTATTGTCAAACCGGAATTAATTAGTCAAAAGTAACAAGGAATTATGAGATCGAAGAGGCAGATAACTGCCTCAAAATTTTGTGTATCGTAATATCTACTTAATTAATAGTAGCGCACCATTTTGAGAAAACTTTCGGACAGTTCGTGGTAGTCAAACACTATCAGAAAACGAAATAAATATGTATGAAAGTAATAAGGGATTATGAGATCGAAGAGGCAGATGACTGTCTAAAAATTTAGTGTACCGTAGTATCTACTTAATTAATAGTAGCGCACCATATTGAAAAAACTTCAGGACAGTTCATGTGGTCAAACACGAACATAGAACGGAAAAAATATGTCCGAAAGAAAAAAGAAAGTATCAGATCGAAGAGGCCGTTAACTGCCTCAAAATGTTGTTCAGCGTCGGATCTAGAATCAATAGCGCACTAGATTGTTGGCGCATTATTCGGAGTGTTTATTATTGTCAAACCGGAATTAATTAGTCAAAAGTAATAGGGGATTATGAGATCGAAGAGGCAGATAACTGCCTCAAAATTTTGTGTACCGTAGTATCTACTTAATTAATAGTAGCGCACCATTTTGAGAAATTTTTCGGACAGTTCGAAGTGGTCAAACCCGAACAGAAAACGGAATAAATAAGTCTGAGAGTAAAACAAGATTATGAGCTTGAAGAGGCCGTTAACTGCCTTAAAATTTGTTGTATTCCATGATGCAAATGCTATTGCGCACCAGTTGGACCAGAATTCTAGGAGAGTTCGTAATTGTGGTAACCCGAACAGAGAACGGAATAAAAAAAAAACCGAAAGTAATTAGAGAGTATGAGATCGATGAGGTCGATAACTGCCTCAAAATTTTGTTTAGCTTAGTATCTACTTAATTAATAGTAGCGCACCATATTGAAAAAACTTCAGGACAGTTCATAGTGATCAAACACGAACAGAAAACGAAATAAATTAGTCCGAAAAAAACAAGAAAGTATCAGATCGAAAAGGCCGTTAACTGCCTCAAAATTTTGTTCAGCGTAGGATCAGTAATTGATAGCGCACAAGTTTTTCGCATCTCTCGAACGGTTCGTAATTGTCTAACCCGAACTAAAAACGAAATAAATATGTCCGAAAGTAATAAAAGAGTATGAAATTGAAGAGACCGCTAATTGTCTTGAAATTCGGTGTATTCTAGGATGCACATTCTATTGCGCACCAGTTGGATGCAGAGTGCTCAGACAGTTCGTAATTGTCGAACCCGAAAAGAAAACGAAATAAATGAGTCCGAAAGTAATAGGAAAGTATGAGATTGAAAAGGCCTTTAACTGCATTGAAATTTTGTATGCTGTGGGATCTAGAATCAATAGCGCACTAGATTGTTGACGCATTATTCGGAGTGTTTATTATTGTCAAACCGAAATAAATTAGTCAAAAGTATTAGGGGATTATGAGATCGAAGAGGCAGATAACTGCCTCAAAATTTTGTATACCGTAATATCTACTTAATTAATAGTAGCGCACCATTTTGAGAAAACTTTCGGACAGTTCGTAGTGGTCAAACACTATCAGAAAACGAAATAAATATGTATGAAAGTAATAAGGGATTATGAGATCGAAGAGGCAGATAATTGCCTCAAAATTTAGTGTACCGTAGTATCTACTTAATCAATAGTAGCAAACCATTTTGAAAAAACTTCAGGACAGTTCATAGTGGTCAAACACGAACAGAAAACGAAATAAATAAGTCCGAAAGAAAAAAATAAGTATCAGATCGAAGAGGCCGTTAACTGCCTCAAAATTTTGATCAGCGTAGGATCTAGAATCAATAGCGCACTAGATTGTTGACGCATTATTCGGAGTGTTTATTATTGTCAAACCGAAATAAATTAGTCAAAAGTAATAGGGGATTATGAGATCGAAGAGGCAGATAACTGCCTCAAAATTTTGTATACCGTAATATCTACTTAATTAATAGTAGCGCACCATTTTGAGAAAACTTTCGGACAGTTCGTAGTGGTCAAACACTATCAGAAAACGAAAAAAATATGTATGAAAGTAATAAGGGATTATGAGATCGAAGAGGCAGATGACTGTCTAAAAATTTAGTGTACCGTAGTATCTACTTAATTAATAGTAGCGCACCATATTGAAAAAACTTCAGGACAGTTCATAGTGATCAAACACGAACAGAAAACGAAATAAATTAGTCCGAAAAAAACAAGAAAGTATCAGATCGAAGAGGCCGTTAACTGCCTCAAAGTTTTGTTCAGCGTAGGATCAGTAATTGATAGCGCACAAGTTTTCCGCATCTCTCGAACGGTTCGTAATTGTCTAACCCGAACTAAAAACGAAATAAATATGTCCGAAAGTAATAAAAGAGTATGAAATTGAAGAGACCGCTAATTGTCTTGAAATTCGGTGTATTCTAGGATGCACAATCTACTGCGCACCAGTTGGATGCAGAGTGCTCAGACAGTTCGTAATTGTCGAACCCGAATAGAAAATGAAATAAATGAGTCCGAAAGTAATAGGGAAGTATGAGATTGAAAAGGCCTTTAACTGCATTGAAAATTTGTATGCTGTAGGATCTAGAATCAATAGCGCACTAGATTGTTGACGCATTATTCGGAGTGTTTATTATTGTCAAACCGAAATAAATTAGTCAAAAGTAATAGGGGATTATGAGATCGAAGAGGCAGATAACTGCCTCAAAATTTTGTATACCGTAATATCTACTTAATTAATAGTAGCGCACCATTTTGAGAAAAGTTTCGGACAGTTCGTAGTGGTCAAACACTATCAGAAAACGAAATAAATATGTATGAAAGTAATAATGAATTATGAGATCGAAGAGGCAGCTAACTGCCTCAAAATTTAGTATACCGTAGTATCTACTTAATTAATAGTAGCGCACCATATTGAAAAAACTTCAGGACAGTTCATAGTGATCAAACACGAACAGAAAACGAAATAAATTAGTCCGAAAAAAACAAGAAAGTATCAGATCGAAGAGGCCGTTAACTGCCTTAAAATTTTGTTCAGCGTAGGATCAGTAATTGATAGCGCACCAGTTTTCCGCATCTCTCGAACGGTTCGTAATTGTCTAACCCGAACTAAAAACGAAATAAATATGTCCGAAAGTAATAAAAGAGTATGAAATTGAAGAGACCGCTAATTGTCTTGAAATTCGGTGTATTCTAGGATGCACAATCTACTGCGCACCAGTTGGATGCAGAGTGCTCAGACAGTTCGTAATTGTCGAACCCGAATAGAAAACGAAATAAATGAGTCCGAAAGTAATAGGGAAGTATGAGATTGAAAAGGCCTTTAACTGCATTGAAATTTTGTATGCTTTAGGATCTAGAATCAATAGCGCACTAGATTGTTGTTGCATTATTCGGAGTGTTTATTATTGTCAAACCGGAATAAAGAAGTCAAAAGTAATGAGGAGTAATGAGATCGAAGAGGCAGATAATTGCCTCAAAATTTAGTGTACCGTTGTATCTACTTAATTAATAGTAGCGCACCAAATTGAAAAAACTTCAGGACAGTTCATAGTGGGCAAACACGAACAGAAAACGAAATAAATTAGTCCGAAAGAAAAAAGAAAGTATCAGATCGAAGAGAAGAAATTTTGTTCAGCGTAGGATCTAGAATCAATAGCGCACTAGATCGTTGGCGCATTATTCGGAGTGTTTATTATTGTCAAACCGGAATTAATTAGTCAAAAGTAATAGGGGATTATGAGATCGAAGAGGCAGATAACTGCCTCAAAATTTAGTGTACCGTAATATCTACTTAATTAATAGTAGTGCACCATATTGAAAAAACTTCAGGACAGTTCATAGTAGTCAAACACGAACAGAAAACGAAATAAATAAGTCCGAAAGAAAAAATAAGTATCAGATCGAAGAGGCCGTTAACTGCCTCAAAATTTTGTTCAGCGTAGGATCTAGAATCAATAGCGCACTAGATTGTTGGCGCATTATTCGGAGTGTTTATTATTGTCAAACCGGAATTAATTAGTCAAAAGTAATAGGGGATTATGAGATCGAAGAGGCAGATAACTGCCTCAAAATTTAGTGTACCGTAATATCTACTTAATTAATAGTAGTGCACCATATTGAAAAAACTTCAGGACAGTTCATAGTGGTCAAACACGAACAGAAAACGAAATAAATAAGTCCGAAAGAAAAAATAAGTATCAGATCGAAGAGGCCGTTAACTGCCTCAAAATTTTGTTCAGCGTAGGATCTAGAATCAATAGCGCACTAGATTGTTGGCGCATTATTCGGAGTGTTTATTATTGTCAAACCGGAATTAATTAGTCAAAAGTAATAGGGGATTATGAGATCGAAGAGGCAGATAACTGCCTCAAAATTTTGTGTACCGTAATATCTACTTAATTAATAGTAGCGCACCATTTTGAGAAAACTTTCGGACAGTTCGTAGTGGTCAAACACTATCAGAAAACGAAATAAATATGTATGAAAGTAATAAGGGATTATGAGATCGAAGAGGCAGATGACTGTCTAAAAATTTAGTGTACCGTAGTATCTACTTAATTAATAGTAGCGCACCATATTGAAAAAACTTCAGGACAGTTCATGTGGTCAAACACGAACATAGAACGGAAAAAATATGTCCGAAAGAAAAAAGAAAGTATCAGATCGAAGAGGCCGTTAACTGCCTCAAAATGTTGTTCAGCGTCGGATCTAGAATCAATAGCGCACTAGATTGTTGGCGCATTATTCGGAGTGTTTATTATTGTCAAACCGGAATTAATTAGTCAAAAGTAATAGGGGATTATGAGATCGAAGAGGCAGATAACTGCCTCAAAATTTTGTGTACCGTAGGATCTACTTAATTAATAGTAGCGCACCATATTGAAAAAACTTCAGGCAGTTTGTAGTGGTCAAACACGATCAGAAAACGAAATAAATAAGTCTGAGAGTAAAACAAGATTATGAGCTTGAAGAGGCCGTTAACTGCCTTAAAATTTGTTGTATTCCATGATGCAAATGCTATTGCGCACCAGTTGGACCAGAATTCTCGGAGAGTTCGTAATTGTGGTAACCCGAACAGAGAACGGAAAAAAAAAAAACCGAAAGTAATTAGAGAGTATGAGATCGATGAGGTCGATAACTGCCTCAAAATTTTGTTTAGCGTAGTATCTACTTAATTAATAGTAGCGCACCATATCGAAAAAACTTCAGGACAGTTCTTGTGGTCAAACACGAACATAGATCAGAATAAATATGTCCGAAAGAAACAAGAAAGTATCAGATCGAAGAGGCCGTTAACTGCCTTAAAATTTTGTTCAGCGTAGGATCAGTAATCAATAGCGTTCCAGATTTGCGCATCTCTCGAACAGTTCGTAATTGTATAACTCGAACTAAAAACGAAATAAATATGTCCGAAAGTAATAAAAGAGTATGAAATTGAAGAGACCGCTAATTGTCTTGAAATTCGCTGTATTCTAGGATGCACATTCTATTGCGCACCAGTTGGATGCAGAGTGCTCAGACAGTTCGTAATTGTCGAACCCGAATAGAAAACGAAATGAATGAGTACGAAAGTAATAGGAGTATGAGATTGAAAAGGCCTTTAACTGCCTGGAAATTTTGTATGCTGTGGGATCTAGAATCAATAGCGCACTAGATTGTTGACGCATTATTCGGAGTGTTTATTATTGTCAAACCGAAATAAATTAGTCAAAAGTAATAGGGGATTATGAGATCGAAGAGGCAGATAACTGCCTCAAAATTTTGTATACCGTAATATCTACTTAATTAATAGTAGCGCACCATTTTGAGAAAACTTTCGGACAGTTCGTAGTGGTCAAACACTATCAGAAAACGAAATAAATATGTATGAAAGTAATAAGGGATTATGAGATCGAAGAGGCAGATGACTGTCTAAAAATTTAGTGTACCGTAGTATCTACTTAATTAATAGTAGCGCACCATATTGAAAAAACTTCAGGACAGTTCATGTGGTCAAACACGAACATAGAACGGAAAAAATATGTCCGAAAAAAAAAGAGTGTATCAGATCGAAGAGGCCGTTAACTGCCTTAAAATTTTGTTCAGCGTAAGATCAGTAATCAATAGCGCACCAAATTTGCGCATCTCTCGAACGGTTCGTAATTGTCTAACCCGAACTAAAAACGAAATAAATATGTCCGAAAGAAACAACAAAGTATCAGATCGAAGAGGCCGTTAACTGCCTTAAAATTTTGTTCAGCCTAGGATATCAGTAATCAATAGCGCTCCAGATATGCGCATCTCTCGAACAGTTCGTTATTGTTTAACCCGAACTAAAAACGAAATAAATATGTCCGAAAGTAATAAAAGAGTATGAAATTGAAGAGACTGCAAATTGCCTTGAAATTCGGTGTTTTCTAGGATGCACAATCTATTGCGCACCAGTTGGATGCAGAGTGCTCAGACAGTTCGTAATTGTCGAACACGAAAAGAAAACGAAATAAATGAGTCCGAAAGTAATAGGAAAGTATGAGATTGAAAAGGCCGTTAACTGCCTCAAAATTTTGTTCAGCGTAGGATCTAGAATCAATAGCGCACTAGATTGTTGGCGCATTATTCGGAGTGTTTATTATTGTCAAACCGGCATTAATTAGACAAAAGAAACAAGTAAGTATGAGATCGAAGAGGCAGATAACTGCCTCAAAATTTTGTGTACCGTAGGATCTACTTAATTAATAGTAGCGCACCATATTGAAAAAACTTCAGGACAGTTCGTAGTGGTCAAACACGATCAGAAAACGAAATAAATATGTATGAAAGTAATAATGAATTATGAGATCGAAGTGGCAGCTAACTGCCTCAAAATTTAATATACCGTAGTATCTACTTAATTAATAGTAGCGCACCATATTGAAAAAACTTCAGGACAGTTCATAGTGATCAAACACGAACAGAAAACGAAATAAATTAGTCCGAAAAAAACAAGAAAGTATCAGATCGAAGAGGCCGTTAACTGCCTTAAAATTTTGTTCAGCGTAGGATCAGTAATTGATAGCGCACCAGTTTGCCGCATCTCTCGAACGGTTCGTGATTGTCTAACCCGAACTAAAAACGAAATAAATATGTCCGAAAGTAATAAAAGAGTATGAAATTGAAGAGACCGCTAATTGTCTTGAAATTCGGTGTATTCTAGGATGCACAATCTACTGCGCACCAGTTGGATGCAGAGTGCTCAGACAGTTCGTAATTGTCGAACCCGAATAGAAAACGAAATAAATGAGTCCGAAAGTAATAGGGAAGTACGAGATTGAAAAGGCCTTTAACTGCATTGAAATTTTGTATGCTGTAGGATCTAGAATCAATAGCGCACTAGATTGTTGACGCATTATTCGGAGTGTTTATTATTGTCAAACCGGAATAAAGAAGTCAAAAGTAATGAGGAGTTATGAGATCGAAGAGGCAGATAATTGCCTCAAAATTTAGTGTACCGTAGTATCTACTTAATCAAGAGTAGCGCACCATTTTGAAAAAACTTCAGGACAGTTCATAGTGGTCAAACACGAACAGAAAACGAAATAAATAAGTCCGAAAGAAAAAAATAAGTATCAGATCGAAGAGGCCGTTAACTGCCTCAAAATTTTGTTCAGCGTAGGATCTAGAATCAATAGCGCACTAGATTGTTGGCGCATTATTCGGAGTGTTTATTATTGTCAAACCGGAATTAATTAGTCAAAAGTAATAGGGGATTATGAGATCGAAGAGGCAGCTAACTGCCTCAAAATTTAGTGTACCGTAATATCTACTTAATTAATAGTAGTGCACCATATTGAAAATACTTCAGGACAGTTCATAGTGGTCAAACACGAACAGAAAACGAAATAAATAAGTCCGAAAGAAAAAAATAAGTATCAGATCGAAGAGGCCGTTAACTGCCTCAAAATTTTGTTCAGCGTAGGATCTAGAATCAATAGCGCACTAGATTGTTGGCGCATTATTCGGAGTGTTTATTATTGTCAAACCGGAATTAATTAGTCAAAAGTAATAGGGGATTATGAGATCGAAGAGGCAGATAACTGCCTCAAAATTTTGTGTACCGTAATATCTACTTAATTAATAGTAGCGCACCATTTTGAGAAAACTTTCGGACAGTTCGTAGTGGTCAAACACTATCAGAAAACGAAATAAATATGTATGAAAGTAATAAGGGATTATGAGATCGAAGAGGCAGATGACTGTCTAAAAATTTAGTGTACCGTAGTATCTACTTAATTAATAGTAGCGCACCATATTGAAAAAACTTCAGGACAGTTCATGTGGTCAAACACGAACATAGAACGGAAAAAATATGTCCGAAAGAAAAAAGAAAGTATCAGATCGAAGAGGCCGTTAACTGCCTCAAAATGTTGTTCAGCGTCGGATCTAGAATCAATAGCGCACTAGATTGTTGGCGCATTATTCGGAGTGTTTATTATTGTCAAACCGGAATTAATTAGTCAAAAGTAATAGGGGATTATGAGATCGAAGAGGCAGATAACTGCCTCAAAATTTTGTGTACCGTAGGATCTACTTAGTTAATAGTAGCGCACCATATTGAAATAACTTCAGGCAGTTTGTAGTGGTCAAACACGATCAGAAAACGAAATAAATAAGTCTGAGAGTAAAACAAGATTATGAGCTTGAAGAGGCCGTTAACTGCCTTAAAATTTGTTGTATTCCATGATGCAAATTATATTGCGCACCAGTTGGACCAGAATTCTCGGAGAGTTCGTAATTGTGGTAACCCGAACAGAGAACGGAATAAAAAAAAAAACCGAAAGTAATTAGAGAGTATGAGATCGATGAGGTCGATAACTGCCTCAAAATTTTGTTTAGCGTAGTATCTACTTAATTAATAGTAGCGCACCATATCGAAAAAACTTCAGGACAGTTCTTGTGGTCAAACACGAACATAGATCAGAATAAATATGTCCGAAAGAAACAAGAAAGTATCAGATCGAAGAGGCCGTTAACTGCCTTAAAATTTTGTTCAGCGTAGGATCAGTAATCAATAGCGTTCCAGATTTGCGCATCTCTCGAACAGTTCGTAATTGTATAACTCGAACTAAAAACGAAATAAATATTTCCGAAAGTAATAAAAGAGTATGAAATTGAAGAGACCGCTAATTGTCTTGAAATTCGCTGTATTCTAGGATGCACATTCTATTGCGCACCAGTTGGATGCAGAGTGCTCAGACAGTTCGTAATTGTCGAACCCGAATAGAAAACGAAATGAATGAGTACGAAAGTAATAGGAGTATGAGATTGAAAAGGCCTTTAACTGCCTGGAAATTTTGTATGCTGTGGGATCTAGAATCAATAGCGCACTAGATTGTTGACGCATTATTCGGAGTGTTTATTATTGTCAAACCGAAATAAATTAGTCAAAAGTAATAGGGGATTATGAGATCGAAGAGGCAGATAACTGCCTCAAAATTTTGTATACCGTAATATCTACTTAATTAATAGTACACACCATTTTGAGAAAACTTTCGGACAGTTCGTAGTGGTCAAACACGATCAGAAAACGAAATAAATATGTATGAAAGTAATGAGGGATTATGAGATCGAAGAGGCAGATGACTGTCTAAAAATTTAGTGTACCGTAGTATCTACTTAATTAATAGTAGCGCACCATATTGAAAAACTTCAGGAAAGTTCGTAGTGGTCAAACACGAACATAGAACGGAAGAAATATGTCCGAAAGAAAAAAAAAAGTATCAGATCGAAGAGGCCGTTAACTGCCTTAAAATTTTGTTCAGCGTAGGATCAGTAATCAATAGCGCACCAAATTTGCGCATCTCTCGAACGGTTCGTAATTGTCTAACCCGAACTAAAAACGAAATAAATATGTCCGAAAGAAACAACAAAGTATCAGATCGAAGAGGCCGTTAACTGCCTTAAAATTTTGTTCAGCCTAGGATATCAGTAATCAATAGCGCTCCAGATATGCGCATCTCTCGAACAGTTCGTTATTGTTTAACCCGAACTAAAAACGAAATAAATATGTCCGAAAGTAATAAAAGAGTATGAAATTGAAGAGACTGCAAATTGCCTTGAAATTCGGTGTTTTCTAGGATGCACAATCTATTGCGCACCAGTTGGATGCAGAGTGCTCAGACAGTTCGTAATTGTCGAACACGAAAAGAAAACGAAATAAATGAGTCCGAAAGTAATAGGAAAGTATGAGATTGAAAAGGCCTTTAACTGCATTGAAATTTTGTATGCTGTAGAATCTAGAATCAATAGCGCACTAGATTGTTGACGCATTATTCGGAGTGTTTATTATTGTCAAACCGGCATTAATTAGACAAAAGAAACAAGTAAGTATGAGATCGAAGAGGCAGATAACTGCCTCAAAATTTTGTGTACCGTAGGATCTACTTAATTAATAGTAGCGCACCATATTGAAAAAACTTCAGGACAGTTCGTAGTGGTCAAACACGATCAGAAAACGAAATAAATATGTATGAAAGTAATAATGAATTATGAGATCGAAGAGGCAGCTAACTGCCTCAAAATTTAGTATACCGTAGTAACTACTTAATTAATAGTAGCGCACCATATTGAAAAAACTTCAGGACAGTTCATAGTGGTCCAACACGAACAGAAATCGAAATAAATTAGTCCGAAAAAAACAAGAAAGTATCAGATCGAAGAGGCCGTTAACTGCCTTAAAATTTTGTTCAGCGTAGGATCAGTAATTGATAGCGCACCAGTTTTCCGCATCTCTCGAACGGTTCGTAATTGTCTAACCCGAACTAAAAACGAAATAAATATGTCCGAAAGTAATAAAAGAGTATGAAATTGAAGAGACCGCTAATTGTCTTGAAATTCGGTGTATTCTAGGATGCACAATCTACTGCGCACCAGTTGGATGCAGAGTGCTCAGACAGTTCGTAATTGTCGAACCCGAATAGAAAACGAAATAAATGAGTCCGAAAGTAATAGGGAAGTATGAGATTGAAAAGGCCTTTAACTGCATTGAAATTTTGTATGCTGTAGGATCTAGAATCAATAGCGCACTAGATTGTTGACGCATTATTCGGAGTGTTTATTATTGTCAAACCGGAATAAAGAAGTCAAAAGTAATGAGGAGTTATGAGATCGAAGAGGCAGATAATTGCCTCAAAATTTAGTGTACCGTAGTATCTACTTAATTAATAGTAGCGCACCATTTTGAAAAAACTTCAGGACAGTTCATAGTGGTCAAACACGAACAGAAAACGAAATAAATAAGTCCGAAAGAAAAAAATAAGTATCAGATCGAAGAGGCCGTTAACTGCCTCAAAATTTTGTTCAGCGTAGGATCTAGAATCAATAGCGCACTAGATTGTTGGCGCATTATTCGGAGTGTTTATTATTGTCAAACCGGAATTAATTAGTCAAAAGTAATAGGGGATTATGAGATCGAAGAGGCAGATAACTGCCTCAAAATTTTGTGTACCGTAGGATCTACTTAATTAATAGTAGCGCACCATATTGAAAAAACTTCAGGCAGTTTGTAGTGGTCAAACACGATCAGAAAACGAAATAAATATGTATGAAAGTAATAAGGGATTATGAGATCGAAGAGGCAGATAACTGCCTCAAAATTTTGTGTACCGTAGTATCTACTTAATTAATAGTAGCGCACCATTTTGAGAAATTTTTCGGACAGTTCGAAGTGGTCAAACCCGAACAGAAAACGGAATAAATACGTCTGAGAGTAAAACAAGATTATGAGCTTGAAGAGGCCGTTAATTGCCTTAAAATTTGTTGTATTCCATGATGCAAATGCTATTGCGCCCCAGTTGGACCAGAATTCTCGGAGAGTTCGTAATTGTGGTAACACGAACAGAGAACGGAATAAAAAAAAAACCGAAAGTAATTAGAGAGTATGAGATCGATGAGGTCGATAACTGCCTCAAAATTTTGTTTAGCGTAGTATCTACTTAATTAATAGTAGCGCACCATATCGAAAAAACTTCAGGACAGTTCTTGTGGTCAAACACGAACATAGATCAGAATAAATATGTCCGAAAGAAACAAGAAAGTATCAGATCGAAGAGGCCGTTAACTGCCTTAAAATTTTGTTCAGCGTAGGATCAGTAATCAATAGCGTTCCAGATTTGCGCATCTCTCGAACAGTTCGTAATTGTATAACTCGAACTAAAAACGAAATAAATATGTCCGAAAGTATATATATATATATATTCTTTTGAACTTTTGGCTTACAATATTTCGTTAGCAAACATAATAAAGAGTATGAAATTGAAGAGACCGCTAATTGTCTTGAAATTCGGTGTATTCTAGGATGCACAATCTATTGCGCACCAGTTGGATGCAGAGTGCTCAGACAGTTCGTAATTGTCGAACCCGAATAGAAAACGAAATGAATGAGTACGAAAGTAATAGAAGTATGAGATTGAAAAGGCCTTTAACTGCCTGGAAATTTTGTATGCTGTGGGATCTAGAATCAATAGCGCACTAGATTGTTGACGCATTATTCGGAGTGTTTATTATTGTCAAACCGAAATAAATTAGTCAAAAGTAATAGGGGATTATGAGATCGAAGAGGCAGATAACTGCCTCAAAATTTTGTATACCGTAATATCTACTTAATTAATAGTAGCGCACCATTTTGAGAAAACTTTCGGACAGTTCGTAGTGGTCAAACACTATCAGAAAACGAAATAAATATGTATGAAAGTAATAAGGGATTATGAGATCGAAGAGGCAGATGACTGTCTAAAAATTTAGTGTACCGTAGTATCTACTTAATTAATAGTAGCGCACCATATTGAAAAAACTTCAGGACAGTTCATGTGGTCAAACACGAACATAGAACGGAAAAAATATGTCCGAAAGAAAAAAGAAAGTATCAGATCGAAGAGGCCGTTAACTGCCTTAAAATTTTGTTCAGCGTAGGATCAGTAATCAATAGCGCACCAAATTTGCGCATCTCTCGAACGGTTCGTAATTGTCTAACCCGAACTAAAAACGAAATAAATATGTCCGAAAGAAACAACAAAGTATCAGATCGAAGAGGCCGTTAACTGCCTTAAAATTTTGTTCAGCCTAGGATATCAGTAATCAATAGCGCTCCAGATATGCGCATCTCTCGAACAGTTCGTTATTGTTTAACTTGAACTAAAAACGAAATAAATATGTCCGAAAGTAATAAAAGAGTATGAAATTGAAGAGACTGCAAATTGCCTTGAAATTCGGTGTTTTCTAGGATGCACAATCTATTGCGCACCAGTTGGATGCAGAGTGCTCAGACAGTTCGTAATTGTCGAACACGAAAAGAAAACGAAATAAATGAGTCCGAAAGTAATAGGAAAGTATGAGATTGAAAAGGCCTTTAACTGCATTGAAATTTTGTATGCTGTAGAATCTAGAATCAATAGCGCACTAGATTGTTGACGCATTATTCGGAGTGTTTATTATTGTCAAACCGAAATGAATTAGTCAAAAGTAACAAGGAAGTATGAGATCGAAGTGGCAGAAAACTGCCTCAAAATTTTGTGTATCCTAGGATCTACTTAATTAATAGTAGCGCAGCATTTTGAGAAAACTTTCGGACAGTTCGTAATGGTCAAACACGATCAGAAAACGAAAAAAAATATGTATGAAAGTAATAAGGGATTATGAGATCGAAGAGGCAGATAACTGCCTCAAAATTAAGTGTACCGTGGTATCTACTTAATTAATAGTAGCGCACCATATTGAAAAAACTTCAGGACAGTTCATAGTGGTCAAACACGAACATAGAACGGAATAAATATGTCCGAAAGAAACAAGAAAGTATCAGATCGAAGAGGCCGTTAACTGCCTTAAAATTTTGTTCAGCGTAGGATCAGTAATTAATAGCGCACCAGTTTTCCGCATCTCTCGAACGGTTCGTAATTGTCTAACCCGAACTAAAAACGAAATAAGTATGTCCGAAAGTAATAAAAGAGTATGAAATTGAAGAGACCGCTAATTGTCTTGAAATTCGGTGTATTCTAGGATGCACAATCTACTGCGCACCAGTTGGATGCAGAGTGCTCAGACAGTTCGTAATTGTCGAACCCGAATAGAAAACGAAATAAATGAGTCCGAAAGTAATAGGGAAGTATGAGATTGAAAAGGCCTTTAACTGCATTGAAATTTTGTATGCTGTAGGATCTAGAATCAATAGCGCACTAGATTGTTGACGCATTATTCGGAGTGTTTATTATTGTCAAACCGGAATAAATAAGTCAAAAGTAATGAGGTATCATGAGATCGAAGAGGCAGATAACTGCCTCAAAATTTAGTGTACCGTTGTATCTACTTAATTAATAGTAGCGCACCAAATTGAAAAAACTTCAGGACAGTTCATAGTGGGCAAACACGAACAGAAAACGAAATAAATTAGTCCGAAAGAAAAAGAAAGTATCAGATCGAAGAGGCCGTTAACTGCCTCAAAATTTTGTTCAGCGTAGGATCTAGAATCAATAGCGCACTAGATTGTTGGCGCATTATTCGGAGTGTTTATTATTGTCAAACCGGTATTAATTAGTCAAAAGAAACAAGTAAGTATGAGATCGAAGAGGCAGATAACTGCCTCAAAATTTTGTATACCGTAATATCTACTTAATTAATAGTAGCGCACCATTTTGAGAAAACTTTCGGACAGTTCGTAGTGGTCAAACACGATCAGAAAACGAAATAAATATGTATGAAAGTAATGAGGGATTATGAGATCGAAGGGGCAGATGACTGCCTGAAAATTTAGTGTACCGTAGTATCTACTTAACTAATAGTAGAGCACCATATTGAAAAAACTTCAGGACAGTTCATGTGGTCAAACACGAACATAGAACGGAAAAAATATGTCCGAAAGAAAAAAGAAAGTATCAGATCGAAGAGGTCGTTAACTGCCTTGAAATTTTGTTCAGCGTAGGATCAGTAATCGATAGCGCTCCAGATTTGCGCATCTCTCGAACAGTTCGTTATTGTATAACCCGAACTAAAAACGAACTAAATATGTCCGAAAGTAATAAAAGAGTATGAAATTGAAGAGACCGCTAATTTCCTTGAAATTCGGTGTTTTCTAGGATGCACAATCTATTGCGCACCAGTTGGATGCAGAGTGCTCGGACAGTCCGTAATTATCGAACAAGAAAAGAGAACGAAATAAATGAGTCCGAAAGTAATAAGAGAGTATGGGATGGAAAAGGCCTTTAACTGCCTTGAAATATTGTATGCTGTAGGATCTAGAATCAATAACGCACTAGAATGTTGACGCATTATTCGGAGTGTTAATTATTGTCAAACCGGAATAAATATGTCAAAAGTAATAAGGTATTATGAGATCGAAAAAGCAGATAACTGCCTCAAAATTTAGTGTAACGTAGTATCTACTTAATTAATAGTAGCGCACCATATTGAAAAAACAGTTCGTAGTGGTCAAACACGATCAGAAAACGAAATAAATAAGTCCGAAAGGAGAAAGAAAGTATCAGATCGAAGAGGCCGTTAACTGCCTCAAAATTTTGTTCAGCGTAGGATCTAGAATCAATAGCGCACTAGATTGTTGGCGCATTATTCGGAGTGTTTATTATTGTCAAACCGGAATTAATTAGTCAAAAGTAATAGGGGATTATGAGATCGAAGAGGCAGATAACTGCCTCAAAATTTTGTGTACCGTAGGATCTACTTAATTAATAGTAGCGCACCATATTGAAAAAACTTCAGGCAGTTTGTAGTGGTCAAACACGATCAGAAAACGAAATAAATATGTATGAAAGTAATAAGGGATTATGAGATCGAAGAGGCAGATAACTGCCTCAAAATTTTGTGTACCGTAGTATCTACTTAATTAATAGTAGCGCACCATTTTGAGAAATTTTTCGGACAGTTCGAAGTGGTCAAACCCGAACAGAAAACGGAATTAATACGTCTGAGAGTAAAACAAGATTATGAGCTTGAAGAGGCCGTTAACTGCCTTAAAATTTGTTGTATTCCATGATGTAAATGCTATTGCGCACCAGTTGGACCAGAATTCTCGGAGAGTTCGTAATTGTGGTAACCCGAACAGAGAACGGAAAAAAAAAACCGAAAGTAATTAGAGAGTATGAGATCGATGAGGTCGATAACTGCCTCAAAATTTTGTTTAGCGTAGTATCTACTTAATTAATAGTAGCGCACCATATCGAAAAAACTTCAGGACAGTTCTTGTGGTCAAACACGAACATAGATCAGAATAAATATGTCCGAAAGAAACAAGAAAGTATCAGATCGAAGAGGCCGTTAACTGCCTTAAAATTTTGTTCAGCGTAGGATCAGTAATCAAGAGCGTTCCTGATTTGCGCATCTCTCGAACAGTTCGTAATTGTATAACTCGAACTAAAAACGAAATAAATATGTCCGAAAGTATATATATATATATATATTCTTTTGAAAGGCTTACAATATTTCGTTAGCAAACATAATAAAGAGTATGAAATTGAAGAGACCGCTAATTGTCTTGAAATTCGGTGTATTCTAGGATGCACAATCTATTGCGCACCAGTTGGATGCAGAGTGCTCAGACAGTTCGTAATTGTCGAACCCGAATAGAAAACGAAATGAATGAGTACGAAAGTAATAGAAGTATGAGATTGAAAAGGCCTTTAACTGCCTGGAAATTTTGTATGCTGTGGGATCTAGAATCAATAGCGCACTAGATTGTTGACGCATTATTCGGAGTGTTTATTATTGTCAAACCGAAATAAATTAGTCAAAAGTAATAGGGGATTATGAGATCGAAGAGGCAGATAACTGCCTCAAAATTTTGTATACCGTAATATCTACTTAATTAATAGTAGCGCACCATTTTGAGAAAACTTTCGGACAGTTCGTAGTGGTCAAACACTATCAGAAAACGAAATAAATATGTATGAAAGTAATAAGGGATTATGAGATCGAAGAGGCAGATGACTGTCTAAAAATTTAGTGTACCGTAGTATCTACTTAATTAATAGTAGCTCACCATATTGAAAAAACTTCAGGACAGTTCATGTGGTCAAACACGAACATAGAACTGAAAAAATATGTCCGAAAGAAAAAAGAAAGTATCAGATCGAAGAGGCCGTTACCTGCCTTAAAATTTTGTTCAGCGTAGGATCAGTAATCAATAGCGCACCAAATTTGCGCATCTCTCGAACGGTTCGTAATTGTCTAACCCGAACTAAAAACGAAATAAATATGTCCGAAAGAAACAACAAAGTATCAGATCGAAGAGGCCGTTAACTGCCTTAAAATTTTGTTCAGCCTAGGATATCAGTAATCAATAGCGCTCCAGATATGCGCATCTCTCGAACAGTTCGTTATTGTTTAACCCGAACTAAAAACGAAATAAATATGTCCGAAAGTAATAAAAGAGTATGAAATTGAAGAGACTGCAAATTGCCTTGAAATTCGGTGTTTTCTAGGATGCACAATCTATTGCGCACCAGTTGGATGCAGAGTGCTCAGACAGTTCGTAATTGTCGAACACGAAAAGAAAACGAAATAAATGAGTCCGAAAGTAATAGGAAAGTATGAGATTGAAAAGGCCTTTAACTGCATTGAAATTTTGTATGCTGTAGAATCTAGAATCAATAGCGCACTAGATTGTTGACGCATTATTCGGAGTGTTTATTATTGTCAAACCGAAATGAATTAGTCAAAAGTAACAAGGAAGTATGAGATCGAAGTGGCAGAAAACTGCCTCAAAATTTTGTGTATCCAAGGATCTACTTAATTAATAGTAGCGCAGCATTTTGAGAAAACTTTCGGACAGTTCGTAATGGTCAAACACGATCAGAAAACGAAAAAAATATGTATGAAAGTAATAAGGGATTATGAGATCGAAGAGGCAGATAACTGCCTCAAAATTAAGTGTACCGTGGTATCTACTTAATTAATAGTAGCGCACCATATTGAAAAAACTTCAGGACAGTTCATAGTGGTCAAACACGAACATAGAACGGAATAAATATGTCCGAAAGAAACAAGAAAGTATCAGATCGAAGAGGCCGTTAACTGCCTTAAAATTTTGTTCAGCGTAGGATCAGTAATTAATAGCGCACCAGTTTTCCGCATCTCTCGAACGGTTCGTAATTGTCTAACCCGAACTAAAAACGAAATAAGTATGTCCGAAAGTAATAAAAGAGTATGAAATTGAAGAGACCGCTAATTGTCTTGAAATTCGGTGTATTCTAGGATGCACAATCTACTGCGTACCAGTTGGATGCAGAGTGCTCAGACAGTTCGTAAGTGTCGAACCCGAATAGAAAACGAAATAAATGAGTCCGAAAGTAATAGGGAAGTATGAGATTGAAAAGGCCTTTAACTGCATTGAAATTTTGTATGCTGTAGGATCTAGAATCAATAGCGCACTAGATTGTTGACGCATTATTCGGAGTGTTTATTATTGTCAAACCGGAATAAATAAGTCAAAAGTAATGAGGTATCATGAGATCGAAGAGGCAGATAACTGCCTCAAAATTTAGTGTACCGTTGTATCTACTTAATTAATAGTAGCGCACCAAATTGAAAAAACTTCAGGACAGTTCATAGTGGGCAAACACGAACAGAAAACGAAATAAATTAGTCCGAAAGAAAAAGAAAGTATCAGATCGAAGAGGCCGTTAACTGCCTCAAAATTTTGTTCAGCGTAGGATCTAGAATCAATAGCGCACTAGATTGTTGGCGCATTATTCGGAGTGTTTATTATTGTCAAACCGGAATTAATTAGTCAAAAGAAACAAGTAAGTATGAGATCGAAGAGGCAGATAACTGCCTCAAAATTTTGTATACCGTAATATCTACTTAATTAATAGTAGCGCACCATTTTGAGAAAACTTTCGGACAGTTCGTAGTGGTCAAACCATTCAGAAAACGAAATAAATATGTATGAAAGTAATGAGGATTATGAGATCGAAGGGCAGATGACTGCCTGAAAATTTAGTGTACCGTAGTATCTACTTAATTAATAGTAGCGCACCATATTGAAAAAACTTCAGGACAGTTCATGTGGTCAAACACGAACATAGAACGGAAAAAATATGTCCGAAAGAAAAAAGAAAGTATCAGATCGAAGAGGCCGTTAACTGCCTTAAAATTTGGTCAGCGTAGGATCAGTAATCGATAGCGCTCCAGATTTGCGCATCTCTCGAACAGTTCGTTATTGTATAACCCGAACTAAAAACGAACTAAATATGTCCGAAAGTAATAAAAGAGTATGAAATTGAAGAGACCGCTAATTTCCTTGAAATTCGGTGTTTTCTAGGATGCACAATCTATTGCGCACCAGTTGGATGCAGAGTGCTCGGACAGTCCGTAATTATCGAACCCGAAAAGAGAACGAAATAAATGAGTCCGAAAGTAATAAGAGAGTATGGGATGGAAAAGGCCTTTAACTGCCTTGAAATATTGTATGCTGTAGGATCTAGAATCAATAACGCACTAGATTGTTGACGCATTATTCGGAGTGTTAATTATTGTCAAACCGGAATAAATATGTCAAAAGTAATAAGGTATTATGAGATCGAAAAAGCAGATAACTGCCTCAAAATTTAGTGTAACGTAGTATCTACTTAATTAATAGTAGCGCACCATATTGAAAAAAACTTCAGGACAGTTCATAGTGGTCAAAAACGAACAGAAAATGAAATAAATTAATCCGAAAGAAACAAGAAAGTATGAGATCAGTAATCAATAGCGCACCAGTTTTACGCATCTCTCGAACGGTTCGTAATTGTCTAACCCGAACTAAAAACGAAATAAATATGTCCGAAAGTAATAAAAGGGTATGAAATTGAAGAGACCGCTAATTGTCTTGAAATTCGGTGTATTCTAGGATGCACAAACTATTGCGCACCAGTTGGATGCAGACTGCTCAGACAGTTCGTAATTGTCCGAATTGCATTGAAATTTTGTATGCTGTAGGATCTAGAATCAATAACGCACTAGATTGTTGAAGCATTATTCGGAGTGTTTATTATTGTCAAACCGGAGTAAATAAGTCAAAAGTAATAAGGTATTATGAGATCGAAGAGGCTGATAATTGCCTCAAAATTTAGTGTACCGTAGTATATACTTAATTAATAGTAGCGCACCATTTTGAAAAAACTTCAGGACAGTTCATAGTGGTCAAACACGAACAGAAAACGAAATAAATTATTCCGAAAAAAACAAGAAAGTATCAGATCGAAGAGGCCGTTAACTGCCTTAAAATTTTGTTCAGCATAGGATCAGTAATTAATAGCTCACCAGTTTTCCGCATCTCTCGAACGGTTCGTAATTGTCTAACCCGAACTAAAAACGAAATAAATATGTCCGAAAGTAATAAAAGAGTATGAAATTGAAGAGACCGCTAATTGTACATAATAGAAGATAAATTCGAATTCGATAGTAAAAATGAAAGAATAGTAAGAATTAGAATTATAGATCGAGGACTTAAAATATTGAGAGCTGTATGATGACGCAACATATGATAATTGTCATATGTCAAGAACGCAAAGATAAAGTCAAAGAAAGATTATAATCGAAGAGCAGAACTGCCTAAAATTTTGACAGTAATTGATATGAGCCAATTCTGAAACTTCGAAGTTCGTAAACAAATAATTCGAAAGAAAAAATATATGAAAAGGAGTAAGTTAAATGTGAGTTAAACAAAATTCGTGCACCTGACAAGTAAGCATAATTGAACTCCAAACATTTGATGAGGTAAACGAAAAGCTGAAATTGATGAAATATGCGAATTCTGCTAACAATTGGTTGAAATGCTGACATAATAATAGTGAAACGAAAGAAATTGTCAATTGAAATAGAGTAAACCGTAACAATTATTAGCGAACTAATAATCCAGATTTGTATGCATACAGATAATTACTTAAACTTATTGTAAACTTATAATAGAATAAAACAGAAAACGATGAAATTGTATGTAGTCTAATAGGTCAATGAAACTGAGTAGTTATGTAAGTAGTCAACATAATATATAGCAAAATAATGAATAATAGATCGAAGTAGAAGTAGCACAAAATTAAATATACGAAAATTATGTACGTCAAATAAAAGACATAGGACAATGAAATGCGAAACGATAATGCAAAAAAAGTATAGATCAAGAGATAAACTGCCTTAAAATTTTAGCGTAGGATCATAATTGATGAGCGAATTCTAAAGACTGACGTGTATGCTAACCGAAAAATAATAAAATAGAATAAATAGTCCGAATGTTAAATATGGTACTAGAACAAATCATATCGTAGTATATGATTGAAGTCATATTGAACAGAAGTCAAATAATGTCCAGAAAGAGAATAGAATTGAAAGCAAATTAAGATGATAGCATTAGGATGGTTAATGGCCAAATTTGAATTGTCAGTGGTTTGAACGTCAAAGAATCACAAAAGAATGAGATATCCGATAAGAAGATATAATTGAAAGACCGTCAAATTTGTACGTGTATCTAAATCAAAGTGACCATTGGAAATCAGAGTAGTCAACGCGAAAAATTATGACCGAAAGAAAAAATATGAGATCGAAGTAGGCAATGTCGCTAAAATTTAACCAGTTGATTACTTAATAATAGTAGGAATATTGAAAAATTTCAGACGGTTAGGCAAAATAGAAAAAAAAATAGATAATCATAATTAGAGGATCCAATAAGAGCCAATTCCAAAATTTAATGTTCAGTAAACAAAAAAGAAAAATTTGAAAAACCAGAAGTTCAAGGAAACCGTTAACAAAATTGTCACGAATAAAACAATAAATTAAACGATAATTGCAATTAAATTCGTAATTGTTAATTTCCGGTAACGAAAGCAATGCCTCAAGTACTAAAGTTAATGAAATTGAAAAAATACCGGAAAGTTATGGGATTGAGAAGGCCGTTAACTGCCTTGAATTATTGTATGCTGTAGGATCTAAAATCAATAGCGCACTAGATTGTTGGCGCATTATTCGGAGTATTAATTATTTTCAAACCGGAATAAATCAGTCAAAAGTAATAAGGTATTATGAGATCGAAGAGGCAGATAACTGCCCCAAAATTTAGTGTACCGTAGTATCTACTTAATTAATAGTAGCGCACCTTATTGAAAAAACTTCAGGACAGTTCGTATTGGTCAAACACGATCAGAAAACGAAATAAATATGTTTGAAAGTAATAAGGGATTATGAGATCGAAGAGGCAGATAACTGCCTCAAAATTTAGTGTACCATAGTATCTTTTTGGCGCTCTTGTTCACCCGAACAGAGTGCCTATCATTTTGCCCGAATGTCTGTAATTTTGGAATATCGAGCCGAAAATGGTCTCAATCGATTGGGTTCGACTCCCTGATGAAGAATTCGTGGCGAAAGTTGAGTCTGTCCGGCCGGCCGGCCGGCCGTATCCTCTCTAGCATCCAAAAGGAATCAGCTAGAGTTTTCAAATTTTCAGAATAGGTTAATTGTCCAAATATCTCGGTCAAGTTCGTTATTGGGCCAAATCCGTCGGATGGTTCAGTAGTTATGAGCATCTGAAATTTTGTTTCCTCAATAACTACTAGAATATCCATCCGATCAAGTTGATACTTGGAATATTATTGAGGAAGGCTGAAACGAAACGGCTTGTAAAATTTCGCAGAAATCGTCATGCTAGAAAATTTTTAAAAAATTCCCAAAAAAAAAATTTTCAATACTCAATATCTCCTAAGACTTCAATTAGATTTAAACAAAAATCCGTATATATATTGAGGTTACCGATATCTTACTCATCCTCAAATTTCATTGTTGTAGCTTTTCCCCTTCTGAAGATATGATCATTTTTTTCATTTACTCAAGAGAAAATTAGAAATGTCATGAAGTCCGAGCTTTGTCATTGAAAGATTTGCCATCACAGATCAATATTCGTTTGACAACTTGCGGACCTAGATATTAGTGTCAGTTGGCGTAATATCAATCAAAATATTCATAGAGGTAGAATGCGATGTCAATGACGTTGTCAAAATTCAGAAAAGCACAGTCGTGATATTAATCAAAAAATTTTTTATCATAGAGAAAGAATTTGATGGCGTTGTCAAAACTCAGAAAAGCAATGACGTAAGTTTTTAGGAGAAGCATAGAACAAAATTTGGTGAAAATTATGAGTACTTATTTTCAAATTGAGATAAAGGTTTTTTTATTCATTAGGCTTTCATATTTACATCACATTGTACCACAGTACGGAAAAAGACTATTGTTCACCCGATCAGAGAGATTTGTTAAGGTTTGAATATTTACTCGCAAGTAGCTCAACAAGAGCGCCAAAGCAATCTGACCTCACGTCAGTGCTTTCTAAATTTTTTTTTTTTAATTAATAGTAGCGCACCATATTGAAAAAACTTCAGGACAGTCCATAGTGGTCAAACACGAACAGAAAACGAAATAATTTAGTCCGAAAGAAACAAGAAAGTATCAGATCGAAGAGGCCGTTAACTCCCTTAAAATTTTGTTCAGCGTAGGATCAGTAATCAATAGCGCAACAGATTTCCGCATCTCTCGAACCGTTTGTAGTTGTCTAACCCGAACTAAAAACGAAATGAATATGTCCGAAAGAAATAAAAGAGTATGAAATTGAAGAGACCGCTAATTGTCTTGAAATTCGGTGATTTCTAGGATGCACAATCTATTGCGCACCAGTTGGATGCAGAGTGCTCTGACAGTTCGTAATTGTCGAACCCGAAAAAAACTAAATTAATGAGTCCGAAAGTAATGAGAGAGTATGGGATTGAAAATGCCTTTAACTGCCTTGAAATATTGTATGCTGTAGGATCTAGAATCAATATCGCACTAGATTCTTGACGCATTATTCGGAGTGTTTTTATTGTCAAACCGGAATAAATTAGTCAAAAGTAATAAGGTATTATGAGATCGAAGAGGCAGATAACTGCCACAAAATTAAGTGTACTGTAGTATCTACATAATCAATAGTAGCGCACCATATTGAAAAAACTTCGGGACAGTTCATAGTGGTCAAACACGAACATAGCACGGAATAAATATGTCCGAAAGAAACAAGAAAGTATCAGATCGAAGAGGCCGTTAACTGCCTTAAAATTTTGTTCAGCGTAGGATCAGTAATAAATAGCGCACCAGATTTGCGCATCTCTCGAACAGTTCGTAATTGTCTAACCCGAACTAAAAACGAAATAAATATGTCCGAAAGTAATGAAAGAGTATGGAATTGAAGAGACCGCTAATTGTCTTGAAATTCGGTGTATTCTGGGATGCACAATCTATTGCGCACCAGTTGGATGCAGAGTGCTCAGACAGTTGGTAATTGTCGCACCCGAAAAGAAAACGAAATAAATGAGTCCGAAAGTAATAAGAGAGTATGGGATGGAAAAGGCCTTTAACTGCCTTGAAATATTGTATGCTGTAGGATCTAGAATCAATAACGCACTAGATTGTTGACGCATTATTCGGAGTGTTAATTATTGTCAAACCGGAATAAATTAGTCAAAAGTAATAAGGTATTATGAGATCGAAGAGGCAGATAACTGCCTCAAAATTTAGTGTACCGTTGTATCTACTTAATTAATAGTAGCGCACCATATTGAAAAAACTTCAGGACAGTTCGTAGTGGTCAAACATGAACAGAAAACGAAATAAATAAGATCGAAAGTAATAAGGGATTATGAGCTTGACGGGGCTGTTAACTGCCTTAAAATTTGTTGTACTCCATGATGCAAAATCTATTGCGCACCAGTTGGATCAGAATTTTCGGAAAGTTCGTAATTGTGAAACCCGAACAGAAAACGGAATAAAAAAATCCGAAAGTAAGAAAAGAGTATGAGATCGATGAGGTCGATAACTGCCACAAAATTTTGTGTACCGTAGTATCTACTTAATTAATAGTAGCGCACCATAATAAAAAAAATTTGAGGACGGTTTGTAGTGGTCAAACACGAACAGAAAACGAAATAAATAAGTCCGAAAGTAATAAGGGATTATGAGCTTGAAGGGGCTGTTAACTGCCTTGAAATTTATTGTACTCCATGATGCAAAATCTATTGCGCACTAGTTGGATCAGAATTCTCGGAAAGTTCGTGATTGTGAAACCCGAACAGAGAACGGAATAAAAATATCCGAAAGTATTAAGAGAGTATCAGATCGAAGAGGCCGTTAACTGCCTTAAAATTTTGTTTAGCGTAAGATCAATAATCAATAGCGCACTAGTTTTACGCATCTCTCTGAAAATTCGTAATTGTCTAACCCGAACCAAAATCGAAATAAATATGTCCGAAAGTAATAAGTGAGTATGAAATTGAAGAGACCACTAATTGTCTTAAAATTAGGTGTACTCTAGGATGCACAATCTATTGCTCACCAGTTGGATACAGAGTTCTCAGACTGTTCATAATTGTTGTAACCAATTAAGTGTTTATCCTCTCTTCAGCTATCTGTTAGTTACTAGCTTCAGTCGGAGAGGTGGTCGGGGTTAATAGGTTGTAGCTAGCCCGGAACCTATTTTCAAAATAGAAAGCAATCTTGAAGGCCTTGGTTCCCACACAAAAACAAATTTATCCACTTTCAGAGATTTATTAATAACATCGAGTAAATTGCTCAGATTAGAATAAAAAGCTAAGAGTAAAATATTGAAAAATAGCTGCTTACAATTGGATTTCAACAATGAAAATTATTATGAATAGCTTAGAAGCGCAATGTCTCAAGTGCAAAATGAAATAGAGCACACGAAATTATATAAATTGGATATCGAATAGATTTACAAAATATATAACAGAATACTTCCATTAGCAATTAAAATCCAGGTGAAGTGCTTCTATGCAGGAAGAACCATCTGATTTGGTACGATACCGTATACAGCACCATATAAGGATTTCCAGGTTCTGAGCACCAAGTTTTCAGGTGTGATGGATTCTTCGAAGTTGGATGTTGGTCAACGAAGTTCAACTTGGAAATATATATTCAAATCGAAAATCTGGGCTTCACCCAAAAACTCAATTTTTAATTTAGTTTTCACTAAACCAATAGAAACTATGAAATATTAACTAAATCTCAAAATTTAATACCAAAAAATATCTATATCAAAAACTCATTTCTGAAGACTTATCTCATTCATCAGACAAAGCAGAACAGAAAGAATAAAATCTTCGAATAACCGATTAATATCTTATCAGATTGAAAACATGCGCCAATCTGCAAATCTGAATTCTTCGATACACGTACAAATGCAGTTGCCGTACAACAAATATGTAATGAATTAATTTAAATTTCAAAAAGAAAAATTGTAATGATCGTATCGTTACACATCTCCTCTACCCATCAAAAAAAATATATATATCAGTATCAGTGCATAAAACCCTGAAAGCGGAAAAAATTTCAATTTTAAAATATTGAAATAAAAATTAATCGTATTCGGAACAAGTATCTATCAAAAATAGAAAAGAGATATGGAATGCTAGATGGTCAGCAGTGCGCTACAGCAAGCTTGTGTTTGTATCCTCTTCAGTCCAATAAAAAATTGAAAAAAAAATCACAATATATAAAAGATTTTTATCCCCACACCAGACTGAACAACATATACAATTACAACAACGAATCATAAATAATTCAAGGTTATTTCATGATGGATACCTCTCAATGATATGAGTAGCTAAAAAGAGAACAGTTCTACGGTTCTTCTTTAATTTGGTTTGAAAAAGTTCTAAAATAAACCACTCAGTGAACAGTTCAAGGTTGGCAGTATACAGCTTCAAGAAAATATACATAAGCAACCTGACTCTCCTCCCTACCTCCCTTTTCATTATAATTTATACCCCACGACAAAATAGGACATCCGATTAGAACGACATTAAAAGGTAGAAAGAACAACAAAAAAACTAAAGTTGGGCGCCAGTGAGATACTATCTCACACTCAAAATACTACACAAGGTAAAATCATTGGAGATAATCTATTCTAATCAATTACAAAACGAGAAAATCTGAAAATATCGTGAATCTAAACAAAAGCAGCTGAAAAATCTATCCAGAAATAGTTTCACTGAATAGTAATCAATCGCTTCTGACAAATTTCGGACAGACAGAATATTTATGCAAGTTATAAACTTGCCTACATACTCAATGCAGAATCTCTGCTTCAAAATAATCAAAAATCTGGGAGTTCAATATTTAACTGAAAGCCCCAGCTAAAGCTGTCCGTCCAAGTTTATCAATTGAGAAAATTTAAAAAAAAATAAAAAAAAATAAAACACTAAGTTGAAAATCAAATAAATGATCTCAACACGCAAAAAAATATGAATTAATTAAAAAAATGAAAATTATATTAAGTACTAATAATTGTCGTTCTGATCATCAGTGCCACTATCACTAATATCCAACTTCAAATGGCTAACATGAAAATTACCCAAGTCATTTCCATTGAGATCCTTCAAATTGTATACCAAGGGTGATAGAACTCTATGAACAGCAGAAGGAATATACTTAGGTGCTAATTTAGAGCAAAAATCATTAGCTGCATTAGATAATATAAAATTCTTCTTCCAAACTCTGTCTCCCACTCGGAATCTGATATCCCGACGTCTTAAATTATATCGACCCTTATTTAATTCATGTGAATGCAACAACCGCTTTCTGACATCCTCGAATAGTTCAGGGAGTTTAAGCTGAACTTCGGGGTCTAATACATTCCTAGAAATTTCTATGAAATTATTATCTCTTTCCGAAATCTTTCCATAGAATGAACCATCAGATGGGATGTTCCTCATAAAACATAAGTATGAAGGGGATAACTTAGTGACCTCATGTTTAGCCAGGCGAATAGCTTGTGCTATTTGATGGATATTTTCGTCCCACAGTTTCTGATCATCCCATATATAAGATCTTATAGCAGTTACAATAGTCTTATTAACTCTTTCAGTTGGGTTCGCCTGTGGAAAATATCGAGCATTGAACCAAATTTTCTGTACTTTATATTTATTCATCCAATTTTTGAATTCACTAGAAATAAACTGAGGTCCGTTATCGGCAACAAAAATTTGAGGTACTCCGAATATCAAAAATACATTATATTCTAGGAATTTCACGATAGACTTACTAGTTGCCTAAGGGATGTATGAAGACAAATTTGGTGAACCAGTCAGTTACTACTAAAAGATATCTATTGCCGCTTTTCGATCTAGGATAAGGTCCTAATAAATCAGCCGATATTAATTGAAATGGAAAACGTATGTCCCTATTTTTGCCCATAAGTCCTGCCTGAGGAAGATTACTACTTTTACAAGAAGCACAGACTTTACAGTTCAAAATATAGTTTCTCACATGTTTCCTCATTCTTGGCAAATAATATAGTTGTGATATACGTGACAATGTTTTATAAATACCTACATGAGCAGCAAGAGGATCATCATGATACATATTCATGACTTCTTTCCTATGAGGACTTGGAATGACAATTTTCCACTCTGGAGAATCGTCACAAAGTCTAGATTGAGGAAGTATATGTTTGTATAAAACTTCACCTTCTACTTTGAAATCAGGATACTTTTGAGTATTTTTCTGGACTTCACACAGCATCCGTCGATACCAAGTGTCAGTTTTCATATCCTTCAAATCCAGCACACCAATCTCGTCTTTATGGCTTTCCGGAATTCTGGATAGAGAATCTGCCACCTTATTGAGAGAGCCACTTCTATGGAAGATATCAAACTTATGTTGTGACAACTTTGTTATCCATCTGGCTAAACGTGGAGATGGATCCTTCAACGAATTCAACCACTTTAAGGATGAATGATCAGTGATAACAGTAAATTCAGTACCTTCAATGTAAGGTCTGAATTTGTCGATAGAGAAAACTATAGCCAATAGTTCCTTCTCTGTAGTGGTATAATTTTTTTGGCATTTGTTAAGGGACTTACTGCAGTAAGCTATAGGATGCTCAAAGCCATTTTCTTCCTGGAATAAAACTCCTCCTTCTCCATAATCACTAGCATCAGCAGCAATGAAGAAACGCTTTGAGAAGTCAGGACTGGCAAGTATTGGAGCAGTAGTCAACATTTTCTTAATGTTTGTGAATGCTTCATCGGCCTCCGTTGTCCAAACGATAGGTTGCCCCTTCTTTCTTCCTTTGATAACTTCGGTGATAGGAGCGCAGATTGTTGAGCTATTCTCCAAAAATCTCCTGTAATACCCAATTAAACCAATTAATCTTCTGACTTGAGTAGTATTTGTAGGAGTGGGATATTCTAAAACTGCTTGAACTTTATCGGTGTCTGTTCTCAGTCCATGCTTATCCACAACAAAACCAAGAAAATTCAATGAAGACCGACAAAATTTACATTTATCGAAATTAACAGTCAAGTTAGCGTTACTAAATTTTGAGCATAGTTCCCTCAACACACGTGTTACTGCAACTTATAGTTGAATTCATTTTTATTCCAAGTTGCTTGCTCGTTTCGTGTGGCCCACGTATGTTCATCTCATTTTCCCGATTGACGCGTAACATATGTTGGAGCATATGACCTATGTCGCTAGAAAGAACGAAATCGTCGTTCATACACACATCGACGCTCGTTCGGTACAGTGCCACACTTTCTTCGCAGTAAATTTCTCGTTAATTTCTACAAATTAGAACTCTGGTGAAAAAAAGTTACTATTTCTCGCTCGTGAGTGACACGTTGATTCAGCCGTACTGTGAAACCAGGTAGGCAAAAGTCAATGCTCCACATTCGATTTTCTTTTCGAGTCATTTTTTCTTATCAGAATTTCATTGTTGATTTTCTTTCGTTTTCATTTAATTTTCAAAGGCCCTTGTCTTGCCATTTTGGTCCTTCTTGAGCCGCATATTTTCGAACCGCGTTTTCAAAATTATTGCGATCAAGCATTTTGGAATTTTTTCATTTAGTTTTTTCATTTGCATTTATTTCAATCTGTCAATTATTCACGTAACCTCAAAAACTTGACAAGATATCGAACACATTCGTAAATTCTGTGATAGCGGATAAATTTCTGCGCATGTTAAAGAATTTAGCTTTCATTTTCATTGCAAAGACAACTCTTCATTTGTTTTTCTGATCTATGCTCATAACCTTTATTCAAAACATAAACAAAGATAGACATTCTTGTTTTTGTTTATTTACATTTCATTGTTTTCAACTCGATTTTCAATTCAATAGATTCAATCTTAATTATTTACTTTATTAATTAATTTAGTTCTTTTCAATCGGTTAGTCTATTTACTCTTTTTTCAAAATTACTCAAAACAAAATTCATATTGTTTTCTGCAGTATACCTTGAATAATAATAATGGCGACAAAATTGAAACAACTCAAAGCTCGTCGTCAAATTGTTATTGACGATCTCGAGGAAATTCTGAATTTAGCACAATTCGCTGTCACTGATGAAAGTCTCCACGTAAGATTCAAATTAAGATGTGAAATACTTAACGATATTCTCGTGGACTTTCAAAATTTACATACGTCAATTGTTTCTATAATTGTATCTTCCGAAGAACCGGAATTGAACACTGAAAAGGTTATTCGAACAGCCTTTATGGATAATTATTACACCATCAGAACAACTTATGTTAATTTATTTCCTGTAGTAAACATTCCAGTAAAAAACCAAGACAGTTGCTCTATCAGTTCGCCAAATGTTAAACTTCCAAAGATAGTATTGCCCATTTTCAATGGGAATTATAAAGAGTGGCCTACTTTTTTCGATATGTTCCAAAGTTTGGTACATGAAAATTCTAACTTGAGTCAAATAGAAAAGTTTCAATACCTCCTTAGTTCACTTTCTTCTCATGCTTTAAGTTTAGTTAAAGGGTTTCCATTGACTGCTGAAAATTATGAAAGCGCTTTTCAGACATTGGCGGAAAGATATCAGAATAAAAGACTTCTCGCTGATACATGTTGGAAGGAAATCTGTAATGTTCCAAAGCTACAGGGTGATTCAGCTAAAGACCTTAGGCGAATTCTAGAGGTTTTTGCGGAGAACTTATCGGTATTAAGGAATTTAGGTTTACTCGTTGACCAGTGGGACTTTGTTTTATTTCACATTCTCATTCAGAAATTAGATTCTGCAACGATCAAACGTTTTGAATTACAAGAATGTTCAACCGATATTCCGTCGTTTGTCAATTTGCGAAATTTCCTGACAAATCAGTGTATAGCCTTGGAGGCAGTAGCTCTTTCTCTTCCGTCGAAAACTCATTCAGTTTCGAATTCTCAAGTTTTGAAATCTAGTTATCTCTCAATGAATAAAAGAAATTCGACTCTTCTCGTTCAAACGGAAACTGAATCATTCAAGAAACGTATAACCTGTAATTATTGCAAGTTAGCTCATAATATTTACAAATGTCCATCATTTTTAGAACAAACTGTTCAAGATCGGTTCAAGACTGTGAAGAACAAAAATTGGTGTATCAATTGCCTCCATTCTGGACATAAGTTTAACAATTGTTCTTCAAGGTCAAATTGTCGTAATTGCCACGGAAAGCATCATACCCTGTTGCACATGCGCAATAATGCGGATAATGATTCTTCATCAGAGACGTTTCATTTCAATGCTGCAAATTCATCGGATTCAGGCTCAGCTCAGGTTTTAACCAATGTTTCTTCAAATTCTACCGTTCTCTCAGCAACCGCAGAGGTCGAAATTCGTGATGCTTGGGGTAGATATCAGAAGGTCCGAGTTCTGTTAGATGGAGGCTCTCAAATATA